>WOVY01015990.1:648750-1297500 GCA_013436015.1 Rhipicephalus annulatus | reverse complement strand
GTGAATACATTAAAAAAAACTTCCTCTGCTTGGAAATGCAGTGAAAGTGAGACGTGCTTTACAAAGACACGCGTCCTGTACACATGGTTCCCAATGCAACATGAAATATTGCAGTAATAAAGCGTGGTACAAGCGCCCATGGCAATAAGGCGCCAAAGCATGAGATTACCTCACGAACTTGGTGGTTTAAAGCCTGTAACCCACTACAAAATGCACACATGCTACTGCGCCTGTTTTCTTATGGCTATGTAAAGGGTGCATAGCTGATTCGAAAAGGCTTCATGCACTAAGTGCTTGAAGTACGTGCTATAAGAACAAAAGGTCGCTATCGCGTCGACCACCTAGGGGCGAAGGTTTAGGGTCCCCTAATTTTAGCGACCTTTGTAACCTTGTTCCGCTTTTATCAAATGAGCATGATATAAGCCGTCATTGACACATCCGCCATGAAGGCTTTGGCGGATCCTTTTTTCTGGGGGGGGGGGGGGGTGCCATAGAGAACAAAAAAAAAAAAAACTCGGGAAAGGAAGGGAGGGGAGCGGGCTTGGTGTGGTGCCGCGACATGGATACGCCATCGGTCGCACGTTTGGCTAATATTACCTTCATCTTGGTTTTGTTGTGATTCTGCGAAATTCGCCTGATGGATCATTTAGACTCTTTCGAATGGAGTGTCCGGTGGCACGCACGATGCCAAGTACTGAATAGCTATATCATAAATATAAAAAATACCGTAGAAATGGCAAGATGAAAGCTTGCTATGAACAATCCATAAACAGCGGTTGTGTCGAGACTGGTCTTCCCGAAGGCTAGAACAGACTTGATTTTTTTTAGCACTAGCGTGTTTACGCTTGCTCTTCTCTCCTCAATGCATAAATAACTATATGAAGATAATGCTGAGACATTGCGTTGACAGACCCTTTCATGAGAAACTGCCCCATTTTGATCCCTATATATCGACGAGTCGCTGGAGCTTCGCGAATGACAAGCAGTGACAGTTTTTGCCACCATATGAGACGAAGAGCTTCGTAGGCGTAGGACCACCATGATATACTAACAAGTGGTTCAGCCGATCGCGGTAAGAAAGCGGAATCCGCAGAGTCGCTTTTCATTGAGGGCGAAGAACGTAAAAGGGTATACAAGCCGTCCACTGATACTCGCTTGCTGGATTCCGTGCCGACCGGTTGTGCCCTCGCGATCTCCGACGTCAGCGTCGCTCTGGCCATCTGGGCTCGCCCTACGTCATCTCCTGACGCTGACCGCCGATGACAGTGTAGCTCTGACCGACTGGACTTGCTCTACGTCATCTCCTGACGCCGACAAGAGTTCTCGCAAGTGGTGCCCCGTCGTCGGACTCCTGTGACCGCGTTTCCATCTTTCCTATCTCTCCTATCCCCTTGATATGTCGTCGCTCTTTGGCTTACCACATCTGTCTTTCTCTCTCTCTACACCTTTATTCCTACCCTTTTAATTTCTCCTCACCCCCATCCTTTGTGAGCTACTGTTGAGATGTCGCTCGCTGAAGCAGACAGTTACGGGGCTCACTTTTCTCTTGATTTCTCTCTTAGAACTACTTTGTGATACGTGTGAATTTAGCATTCGCCACCGAGTCTGTAGTCAATGTTCACAATCGCTGCTCTAACGCTCCACCCCCCCCCCCCTTCACCTCCGTATCTGTTCATGCGCCTTCAAAGCAAACAGAGCGTTTCCGCTTCGCTTCAGCAGCGTTTGATGACATGCTTCACCCGTGAGTTAATCTTATCGCATTGACCCTCTGATCAACGGAGATTGGCCGATAAGGCTGGTGCACACCGGCAACTAGCAGAGGTCATGTGACTATTCGTGACTGGCTACTAAAACGCGACAGATGTTCACACCAGCAGAGGCTGCATGCGAGTGACCGGAAGTCGCAAAACCGGAGAGTCATGTCTGAATCTCTTTATAAGCGAGAACTTCAGAGACCGGCGCCAATCAGCTGATCACCGACAGCTGCGTGAGCGGAGCAAACCAAGCGCGCCGCATTTATTGTTTTCGTCCGTTCTCGCACAGCGTTCCGAACAGCGTCAAGGAAGTCAAAATCGACACACAAAAAAAACTGATTCTGAATATGGGGAAAGATAGTGTACAATTTATTTTCTCTTTACTTTGACGTAGTTAGCTTCTTGTGAATGCCGTCACGTGAATTCGAGATCTCGCTCGAGCTGCTGCGCCCCGCCATTTCCAAGCCAAGTATTCCGTGGTGGCCATGGTGCCACATACCCAGAGAGACGCACTCGTTTGTATCTGGCGGCAGAAAACCAGCGCAATGAAAAAAAATGAAATTGAGCATCTCTGATTGATTACAGTGGCTTTGCGACTGCAGTCGCGTGACTGAAAAATTAATCAAGAAGCGACTAGCCAAAGCAATCGCTTTGCGACCGTTTGTGACCGTTCGCGACTGTTTGCGACCATGCAGTCGCAAATGGTCGTGCGACCACTGCTAGTCGCCACTGTGCACCAGCCTATACGTTTGATCAGCCGTCCTCTGCCTTTTACGCGTTTTTACCCACGTGTATATCATACAGTAAACAGGAGAATGATGTCGATGGGGACTTTTAATGGAACGTGACAGTGATGGTGATGTCGACGACGAGAACCCATCGATAGTGTCCACATAGTTGATATTGCAATATCACACGGTTGAGATAAACACGAAAGTAAAGGTTTGCTGAAATGTTATTTTCTTTCCTATCCGAAAAGCCCATCCAGATTGACATAGGTTCCAATTTTATAGACAGGAGGGAATTTTCATCATTTTAATTGGCAGATCCGACGTAACATGGGGATCAAAGTAAGGCGAAGCAACCGCAAGGAGGGTGACCTTCTTGTACTGTTTTGATTAAGCCAAACATTACGAAATCTTGCTTAATACATGTACAAATATCGTCGCTCAGACATATGTTGAAAAGTCACGCATGCTTTATAGAACCAGATGTTGAAAATCACGCATGCTTTTATAAACAGTGGTGCCGTGGTGCTCATGCTGAAGCATGACGCTGGGGAGCAAAAAGTCCGCTACACCGGTCGCGCAGCTGGTGAGAAGTGTGCAAGTGATTGCGAACCGTGTGGCATAGTTCGTTGCAACGGTGATCCATCGATATCCGGGCACAGACGTAGGGAACGGACCAAGCAAGTCAAAGACCACATAATGAAATGGGTCATATGGGACGTCGATTGATGGAAGAAAGCCGGCAGCTGGGAGTGCTGCCTTCTTCCGGCGCTGACAAAGATCGCGCGAGGTCACGTAATGACGTACCGACTTATACATTCTTGGCCAGTAGAACCGCCGGCGTGCACGATCGTAGGTATGGGAAACGCCAAGGTGCCCCGCCATCGGCACATCGTGAAGCTGGGCCAGAACAGCCGAACTAAGATGTGCCGAAATCACAAGTGTTCAGGATCATTGGGTATCAGACTGCGACGTATAGCAAAAAGCCATCGCGTAGCACAACGAGACGAAGGGATGAATCGGCAGCTGCCGAGTTGAGGCAACCGCTATAGTTATGAAGAGTTGGTTTACATCGTTGCTCAGCAAAATGTTTAACAGGGTCAATTACAGCAAGCGCAGCCGGAATGGTATCGTTCATAACGTGACAGGAGGCTGGTGTCTTGATGCAAGCGGCCATATATACTCTTAAACAACAGCGAACGTGTACTCTTAAAGTCGTAGCGCCCAACGACCAAGTCAACCAGCCGGATCTTTGAGTGAAGACAGCCAGCATGAGCCGTGGTGATTACTTACCACGGTGAAGGGTCTGGTGTAAAGATAGGTACGAAAATTCTCGACAGTCGAAACAAGAGCAAGGCACTCTTCGGTTGTAAAATCGTTCCACACAGCTACCGGGAGAAGGAGGCTGGCGTTAGCAATGACGCAGTCGTGACTGCGTTGATTTTGACCAAGGACAGTGCCGATACCATGACCAATAGCATCAGTGGGTACTTCGGTAGGCACAGAGTCGTCGAAATGGGCCAATACAGAGGGTGACGTGAGTAGGTCGACGAGATGAGCAAAAGCCGACGCTTAGTCAGATCCCCGAGAGAAAGGGATGCCCTTTTTCAAAAGACATGCGAGGGGCTGCGCAATGACTGCGAAATATTTAACAAAACGGCGAAAATACGAGCACAGGCTGAAAAACGAGTGAACGTCCTTGGAAGAACGTGGAATAGGGGAGTTGGTGACAGAGAGTATTTTTGCTGGATCAGGTCGTATACTCGCACCGTCAGCAAGATGGCTGAGTACGGGGATTTATCGGCAGGCAAGGTGGCATTTTGAAGAATCCAGTTGAAAACCGGTGGTGCGAAAGACTTGCAAAATCGCCGACAAGCGCTGCAGGTGCCTGGTGAACGTAGGGGACAAAACGACGACATCGTCCAGGTAGCAGAGGCATATGAACTACTTGAAACGCCTCAATAGCGAGTGCCCCATGCGCTCAAATGTTCCTGGCGCGTTGCACAACCAAAAGGGCATGACCATCGGGTGTAATAAAGGTGGTCTTCTGCCGATTATCTCCATCGACAACTATTTGCCTATAGCCTGAACGAAGGTCGGCAGAAGAAAAGTACCGTGCGCCATGGAGGGTATCAAGGACGTCGTCTATTCGCGGCAAAGGGTAGGCGCCTTTCTTGGTGACTTTCTTAAGGTGCCGGTAGGCGACGCTGAACCTCCAGGTGTAATGTTCTTCTTTACAAGTATCGTGGGCGACGCCCAAGGGCTCAAAGATGGCTCGATGGCTTAGCAAAGAAGCTTAGGGAACATCTTCTCAACTTCCGTTCGAATGACGCTGCGCTCATTCGCCGAGACACGGTAAGGGCATCGATGAATAGGTCTTGTGACTGCGGTGTCAATTCAATGGGTCATCAGAGATGTTTCTCCAAGTTTTGCTGAAGCGAAATAAAAACATCCTGGTACAGCGCCAACAAAAGGTGAAGCTTCAGGCTTCTAGAGGGGTCCAGGTTCGGCGCAATCACGTTGTCTAATTTATTTTATTTATTTACTTAGTGAATACTGCCGACTTCTATGCGAAGTCGTAGGTAGGAGTGGGTGACAGATACACTTGATTGGACATTTTCCAGGGCAAGAAAACAACAGAAGCTTGAAACAAAAAAAATATGTCGGGGGGAAACATAGAAGAAAAACAGGGATTTACAAACATTGAAGTCAATGCAGCGCTTCAGAATAAGCAAGCTTTGTTGACAAAAAAAAGGCGAGAAAAACACATATCGACACAATCGACGAAGCGTGATACAATTGAGCTAGCGCTGAACATAGGAAAGTAATACAACTCAGACACACACAAGGGAGAGATTAAATGCGGTGACAATTAAATAAAAAGAAAGAAAGAAAAAAGTTCAAAGGATAGCTGGCATATTTGCTATCGCATTCATGAATGAAGCGACAGTTGTGGATGAGACAATTTCATCGGGCAGGGCATTCCAACGACGTGCTGCTCGGGGAAAAATGATTTTTGGAAAGCAGGGGTTCTGCATGAAAATTCCTTGAGTTTCTTGCTGTGGTGTGACCGGGTTATACGTGATTTCGACGGTAGAATATATTTAGTTTTATTGATTCCAAGGTTACTGTGATAGATCTGATAAAACGGTTTCAGTCTTTCACGGGAGCGCCTGCGTTCTAAGGGTTCTAAGTCCGAATTTTCAAGGAGGGTCAAGGGGGATGTGTTTCTTCTATTGATTGATTGATATGTGGGGTTTAACGTCCCAAAACCACTATATGATTATGAGAGACGCCGTATTGGAGGGCTCCGGAAATTTAGACTACCTGGGGGTGTTTCTTCTATAAGCGTTGTAAATAAACCTTATGGATTTTCTTTGTACACGTTCCAGTTTTTTTAATGTTTGCCGATGTATGAGGTTTCCACAAAGGAGACGCGTATTCCAGTATGGGTCTCACGTAAATTTTGTACGCCAACATTCTAGTTTCTTTGGTAGATTTTCCAATGATTCTGCGTAAGTGCCCAAGTGCCTTAATTGCCTTTTTTGTGTGTACTCTATGTGTTCGTTCCACTTTAGGTCGGAGGTAATTATAACCCCTAAATATTTGTAGCTGTTAACTAGAGATATACAGTTATTGTTCATGCAATAGGTGAAAAGAAAGGGACTTTTTTTGCGGGTAACTCTCATAGCGACGGTCTTTTTTGGGTTAATGCTCATCTGCCAAGTCGAACACCAAGAGTGTATATTATCCAGGGAGTTGTTTAGGGTGATCTGGTCGTTGGGGTCATTGATGACGTGGTACAGGATGCAGTCGTCTGCAAAAAGCCTTATTTTAACGGGTATGTCACAGACTATATCATTAATAAATACTAAAAACAGAAGCGGACCAAGGATGGAGCCTTGTGGTATACCGGATTGAACTGAAGTGGGGGTGGAGCTTGAGCCATCTACAGAGACACTTTGGTATCTATGGAAAAGGTATGCCCGAATCCATGTTAGTAAAGAATCGTTTTTCAGGATAGGTTTTAGTTTTATAAACAACTTGTGATGGGAGACTCGGTCGAATGCTTTTTCGAAATCAAGGAATATAATGTCAATTTGACTATGGCTATCTAGAGCACTAGCGAGGTCGTGAACTGTCTCAAGTAGTTGTGTGGTAGTCGATAGTCCTTTGTGAAAACCGTGTTGCCGGGGGTCAATTATGTTGTTTCGGTCAAAGAAGGCGGAGATGTGTTTAAATACTATGTGTTCAAGCAATTTTGCACATGTACATAACAAAAAAATAGGCCTGTATGATGACACAAGTGACTTGTTTTCAGATTTAGATATAGGAATAATTTTTGCGTATTTTCATTCACTCGGGACTTCGCCACTAGACAATGATTTGGAGAATATAAGTGTTGGATATTTGAAGCACCATTCCGCATAACGAACAAGAAATTCATTGGGTATAGCATCAGTTCCGGGTGATTTTTTTGTATCAATGTTCAGCACCAACAACACACCTTCTTCAGAAACGCTAATGTTGTCTAAGGGATCTATGTCGTCTAATGATGAAAAAGGAGGGGCGATTCCGTTATCGTTTGTGAACACCGAACTGATTGATTTGTGGGGTTTAACGTCCCAAAACCACCATATGATTATGAGAGACGCCGTAGTGGAGGGCTCCTGAAATTTTGACCACCTGGGGTTCTTTAACGTGCACCCAAATCTGAGTACACGGGCCTACAACATTTCCGCCTCCATCGGAAATGCAGCCGCCACAGCCGGGATTCGAACCCGCGACCTGCGGCGTGAACACCGAACTAAAGTAGTCATTCAACGCCTCTGCAATTTCTGCACTGTCGACTACGTTTGTATCGTTTATGGAAAGACTGATCGAAGTTTTATTTTTTGGTGCGATATGACGCCAGAATTTCCGAGGCGATGAAAGAAGAAAGTTTGCTAAGGACACTTTCTGATACTGGTTTTTGGCTTTTTGGCTTCTAAGATTACGTTTTTGAGTTGCACGCGCAGTGTTACCATTTTATCTGTGCTGTTCTTTGAGGGGCGTCGTTTGTGCTGTTTTCTAGCTTTATTCAGCTTACGACCTAGCCGGATAATATCTTTTGTTGTCCAGGGGTTAGAATTTCGCAGTACTTTATCTTTGCATGGGACGAAGTTTGTATGCACTTGAACACTAACTCTTTAAAAAAGCGCCATAGGTTATCTACTGAATGTTCAGCAGATTCATAAAGAGAAGTAAACTCAGAAAAGCTGTTGCCCATAGCATCCAAAACGTCAACGTCACTGGCACGAGAAAAAACGAGAATTTCCTTTTTTGGACCATGTGTCTTGCCGCAAAATCTATTTTCATAATTAGAGACACCATTTTATGGTCATATATGCCCTCAAGTACCTGAACCTGTGGGTTGCGACGCAGAATGCCGCTGTTAACAAGAAAGAGGTCCAGGACTGACTTGCTGTTTCGTTGAGTTCGAGTAGGCTCCTTCACTAGTTGCGTTAAGTTGTGAAACAAAACAAGGTCAGCAAGTGGCTCGGAAGCTCTGCAAAGTGGATCCGGGAAATCTTGAGCCCAGTTTATCAGAGGCATATTGAAGTCGCCGGCCAGTAGCAAATTGCATGCGTGATTTCTATATTGACACAAAAATTCATTTATTTGATCAAAAAACGTGTTGTCAGCGTTCGGAGGGCGATAGAATCCTCCAATGAGTAAATAAATTCTTCGAGGAATATTTTTATAATTACACATTCAATTCCAGGAATATCCTGTAGTCTTAGGACGTTTAATGATTCCAAGAATAGGATAGCTACTCCACCGCCTCGGGAATCCCGGTCGTATCTATGGATTTTATAGTGAGGAAATGCAATTTCAGCGTCAGTGATGTCTTTGTGCAATCAGGTTTCAGTTATACTTATTACTTGAGGTTTATGTGCTAATATAATGTTTTCCAAGTCATCTATTTTATTAAATATGCTGCGCGCATTAAGATTCAAGCACCTAAACGTTTTTAGCTGCCCATGAGGTCATTTAGACCGTCGTGTTCTATCACCATCTTTACCAACCCGCACCCTTATCTTCTTAGTATCATCCCACGTGTACATATTGCCATTGATCTTGATCTTGCCGTAAAAAAGCTGCACTTTGCTTCCAGATGCTCTTTAATCAGCGGAACTTTGCCATAATTGCTTTCTAACATGCCTTGTTGAAGCAGAAAAGTCTTCCGGGAAAGTAATATTTCGTTTGCCTTTTAGCTTTGAACAATTTTTTAGCACGTTCAGCTTATCACGGTGGTCCAAAAACCTCATGATTACTGGGCGCGGTTTATCTATTTGTTTACGCCCCATTCTGTGCAGCCGTTCAAGTGAGGAAACCTGTACACCCAGTGTTTCCTTAAATATTTCTTCAACAATTACTTCCGTAAGTGACTCGGGCATCTCATTTTCATTCTCAGTAATGCCGAATATTATGAGATTATTTCGCCTACTTCGGTCTTCAAGATCAACAACTTTTCTTTCTAATGTATGAATGCTATTCTCTATCTTGTCAATTCTTGCTCCAAATTCTAAGCACTTTGCCACGGATTCCTCTACATTTTTCAGTTTTATTTCTATGCCGTCTAGTCTTTTCATCATACTTTTCTGACCCGCAAGAATTTCTGTGAGTAGTTCCCGGTCACTAGGACCAGGATTTGGCTCCACATCGCCAGATAGTAATAGCAGCGACAGTACAAATTTTTTTGCATATGATATAAAAGCACTCAAATAGTGTGGGCACGTAACCTGGACAAAGAACGGATCGCTAGTTTTCACCGTAGAATACTTTGAACTAACCTGCGTGAAAAACAGGATCAGGTTCATAGCCTCCGCCGGGAGCCAGCTGACGCGCCCACTGACAGGTAGCCGGTAAGATGATCTTCTTATAGCTGTCGATAGTGGCGCCGAAGTTAAATGTGGTGTTACAGTGAAGTCCAGAATGCGTCATAAGGTGTCAGGACAGCAGCAGGGTTGCATGGAGGCAGCTGTGAGGCATCAATGGCCAGTGCAATAAGGTCATTTGCGTCTAAAGGTGATATCGTGCCTAGCGTGATACCTTCAGGAAGCAGTTTTGCACAGCGTTTAAAGTTCAAGACAGGTATGCAGGCATGCAAGCGCTGTTTGCAGAACCAGTCATAAGAGGGTGAGGCAGAGCTACATGTTGCGTCAGAACAACGTCCAAGGAGGGGTAATCAAGCAGTCGCCAGTACGTACCAGTGGGTCGGCGTTAAAGGAGACGTAAGTTGCCGTGCCTTCTTCGTAGTTTAGGTTAGCGGCACATAACAATAGGCAAACCATTGACCTCTACAACAAAACCATACCGGGAATCGCCTTCGGAACGTGCAGTGATGAATGAAGAGATTTGAGAGATGCTAAAGAAGAATGTAATTCAAGAGTCACGTAGTCTGTGGCCCGCTTCCTTAATTCTGGTCAAGAAGAAAATATGGCATATGGCAATGTAGCGTTGACTACCGCTGCCTCAACGCCACAACCAAAAAAGATTGATTGATTGATATATAGGGTTTAACGTCCCAAAACCACCATATGATCATGAGAGACGCCGTAGTGGAGGGCTCCGGAAATTTCGACCACCTGGGGTTCTTTAACGTGCACCCAAATCTGAGCACACGGGCCTACAACATTTCCGCCTCCACCGGAAATGCAGCCGCCTCAGCCGGGATTAACAAAAAAAAAACGTATACCCACTACCACGCAGTCGTGATGCTATAGACTGTCTTTCAGGAGCCTCCTACTTGTTGTTGTTGTTGTTCTCCTATTGTTAGTGGCGCCTACCCACTGTGGGGGATTGGCCAAGAATCGAGTGGTTTTAAAATTTACTGTTCAGATTTGGAATGATGGAGGTATAACAGAAAGATTACCGATAGCCTAGGAAAGTGTGGTGCTTAATGTAATGCATACAAATATTTCCATAAACGAATTTGTTCTTAGCATAGAGCAATAATCTGATTTTATACGTATATAATTATGTGGACATGTTAGGATAATGAAACTGGTTAATTAGTCAACCTATTAGTTTAATCAATATAGTCACGGACGGCCCCGCATACTATCGCATTAGAGAAACCAGAAATGGAAGCTCCAAAAGACAAAATGACAGGCAGAGATAAGTCTATACCAATACCATGTAAAGGTATTTCTAATAGGGTTTTTCGTAATGTGTTAAACCGCCTGCAAGTCAAAAAGAAATGGTCTATTGTTTCCAGTTCATTACAGAACACGCACAGTGGCGAAGGTGCCAGATCAGACTTGTGTTTATAAAAATATAGATTTGGTAGCCGGCAACGCAGCCTTGTGATAGCTACTTCTTGTTTTCGAGTGCGGCAAAAGACTCTTCGCCAGGGATATAATAAATGGCGATATTCTGTAGAGTTTTTTAGTGCTGAAACTTTAAAGACTTGCAGAAGCGTACGTCTGCGGAATCGAGCAGCAGTCACATAAGCGGATGATGGACAGAGTTGTAGAATTGGTTCGCTGATTGATGACTTAGCTAAGGAATCGGCTATTTCATTTAGAAACAAACCTTCATGTCCAGGCACCCAAACTAATCGTACTTTTCTCAAATGCGCAGGTACTAGTGCACGGAACGCCTTTGTTACGTGATTATCAGCACCAACAGAAAGTGCCGTACAGAGAGATAGGGAATCTGTTATTATGACAGCTGATGTAATTGCTGTATCTTACTTGCGTAAGGCGAGCACTACTGCCAGAAACTCAGCCACAAAAACGGGTATGAAATCGGGTAGTCGAAGGGAATAAATACAATTTAAAATTGGGCTGAAAATACCAACCCCTGACTTTTCGTCGTATTGCGATGCGTCTGTAGCAATAATACTGTTCGTTGTAATACGGCGCAGGTGATCTTGTAGTTAACCATCCAAAATATTATGGGGAGGTAATTTGGCATTATTAGGAAAAATGTCGTCGAATTGAATTTCCACCGGGGCTGAATTATCACGACCCGACATGATGTCGCATATACGTACGTTTAGAGGCTCGAGTAAATTTTGCACAAATATAATTTGTGGCGTGTGAAATCGCGGTCATCTAGCAGCAAAAAATGATTCCGGGGTGGAAATAAAGGCTGTTTCTGAATGTCGTAATGGTGATTCATAAATTCTTAAGAATGTCTGAACAGTCAGAAGGCGAATTCTACAAGAAAGCGGAGGGACCCTCGATTCGAGATACAACACATTGTTGGCAACTGTTTTGAGAAGGCCAAGGCATAAGCGCAAAGCTTCTCTTTCCAGAAGAATTAGAGGCCGCAACTTGTAAGCTGGAACTCCAGAGAAAAGTACACAACCAAATTCCAAAGTGGGACGACTTTTCGTCTGTCGATTGGAGGTCAGGGTATTGGCAGATACTAATGCACGAGGAAGACAAAGAGAAAATGACATCTTACACCAGATGGACTTTTTGAAATGCAGCTGCAACACTTGAGCGCTTCTTGGACAACAATCTGCATGATTTGAAGTGCGAACTGTGCATCTGCTACCTGGACGATGGTGTGATTTTTGGGTGCACTTTCTGTGAGCACAACACAAGCTTCGATCTCGTGCTGGACTGCTTGAGAAAAGCACGCTTGGTGCTCAACTCAAATAAACGTCATTTTGAAGAGCGCCAAACAATTGTCCTTGGACACCTAGTGAACAAACAAGACATATGACCGCATCTCGCGAAGACGGCCATAGTGAAAGCGTTCAAGCAACCTCACTCAGTGAAAGAACTGAGCAGCTTTTAGGGCCTCTGATCATACTTCGTCGATTCATTCCTGGATTTGCTACTATCGCGCACCCACTCACATGCCTGCTTCAGAAAGGCTTGCCATTTGACTGGACCCCAGAATGTGCATCCGCTTTTCCTCAGTTGAAGTTCCTTTTGACATCCTATCAATTCTTCGACCCTTCAATCCTCTGGCTCTCAAAGAACCCCACACGGATGCTAGCGGTGTTGGTGTAGGCGCCGTGTTGGTTCAACGCTTGGATACCAAATAACGTGTCGTAGCGTATGCAAGTCACTTGCTAGGCAAGTTCGAGCGTAACTGCACCGTGACAGAGCAAGAATACCTCGTTGCAGTAACCTTCGCAGTGCAGCACTTCCGGTACTACCAGCACCAACGCCCCTTCGTGACAGACCATCATTTTCTCGGCTGGTTGGTCAATCTTCGTGACCCATCTGGTCGACTAGCGCGTTGGGCACTCCATCTACAGGAATACGACTTTATGGTTACCTATAAAAGTGGTGGTCGTCATGCTGATGCAGATTGTCTTTCGCGACTACAGCTTCCATCGACGGACTGTGATGCAGACAAGTTCGACACCTACATCGCATCATTGGACCTGCCCTTTCCTGATACCAATGACTTCAAGACATAGTAGCAAAGGGACCACACCATACAGCAGCTCCTTCCTATACCGCGTCGAAATGATCGGCGTCTCGCTTCCGCATAGGCAACGGGATAATGTACAAAAAGAACTATACTACGACCAGCTCACGATATCTTCTCGTGGTTCTGAAGAGTCTTCGCGTTTTCATCTTGCAGGCTATGCATGATGATTCAACATCCGGTCATACAGGCACAGCGAATACCCTTTGCCGCCTTCAAGAAAGGTGTTACTGGCCACAAATGCGCCCGACGACGGAACAGTACGTCTCTAGTGGCAACAAATGTCGACGCCGCAAGCACCCTACCAGGGAACCTCCAGGGCGACTACATTTTGTTCCACCTCATTTAACTTCGTGCGAGCAAATTTAGATTGACCTTCTAGGCCCCTTTTCACAGTATTCTAATGAAAATCGCTGGATAGTCGTATGCACTGATCATTTAACATGGCACTGCGAGACAGCTGCCATACCATTGCAACTGCAGCTGGTGTGGGTTTGTTCATTCTCCGTTTTGTGGTTCTACAACACGGATCTCCTAAAATTGTTATTAGTGTTCGCGGGTGACAATACGTTGCAGACATGGTGGAAGAGGTGCTTCGTCTATGCTCTTCAAACTTTCTGCACTCTACGCCGTATCATGCCCAAAGAAACGGCCTAATGGGTTGAACTAACAAACTCTCACGAAAGTGCTATCTATATATGTCGCATCAGATCACAAGAACAGGGACGACGTCCCACCTTTCAGCATCTATGCATATAACATCGCACAGCGTGAAACCACCGGCTACCGTCCATTCTTCCTTCTTTATGCTCGTCCACCTCGTTCTACGCTCGAAACGATCTTTCCTTTTTATACCACCATGATGCTTTTACATTCGAGATCGTGTGCTGTGCAGAAGAAGCCCTATCTTTTGCTTATCTGCACACTTTCGTTTCGCAAGATCAGTCGAAGGCACGTTTTGTACATCGACGCCGACATGCGACATAAAATCGTGGAGACCTCGTGTTTCTTTGAACGCCAACTAGAAAACGCGGGTTGTGTGAAAACCTGCTTACGCACTATGCAGGAACTTGTGTTGTTCATGACCGTATAAGCGATTTACCTTACCACATAGCACGTTTCTATTCAAGTGGCTGATGGTCTGCAAAGACTGAACTTGCTCATGTAGAACGGTACAAGCGCTTTGTTCCCCGAGAGATCCTTTAACTCACCCGCTTGGTTTCGTCTACGGAGAAAAATGTTACTGCATATGTGAATTCGGCATGAGCTTCTTGGTAGCGGGAAACAGGATGACTAGAGACGAGAACGTTCGGCTAGCAAGAAAAGCCTGCGGTGCGTAACACCTTCTACTCTGCCGGTACGAAACAGCAGAATAAACCATTTCGTAGGAGTAACATTATTAAAAATAGCTACCTTCATTCATTCCTTAATAAGAAGATATGTTACTTTACTGACTCTGCAGTTAACTCAATAAGCTTTTGGCTTCCCCTCGTTTTTTGCTTAAGTAATGGGAAACGTAATAAGAAAGAAACAAACTTGCTTCATTTCCAGAAACGAAACTGGCTCTGCAGCCAAGATTCTGGGTGCAGCGCTTTAGCGAGAAGACAAGCAACTAAATCTTCTGCAACCACGCACAAGCAATAATAATGGCTGGAACACTATTTGCCGAAACTACGATATGTAGTGAGGCGCACCGTGGAGGAGTGCTGGGCTGGAAAAACTACGCCTTACAGGCTACAGCATGCGCTGAGCGCATAGCGGGCGTCTCCCATTCTATGATGCGGCAAAAGAGGGTGCCTGAAATTTTGATAATCTTGGTTAATTTCACGTGCATTTACACCTACCTAGTTAAGCCACAGTGCACGTATCTAATTCTAAGTACTCTAAGATTTTTGTCTAGAAATGCTAGAACAGTGGTCACGATCAAACCCGTGTCCATCGGATCAGCGTTGGAGTACAGAAATAACCGATAGATATTCTGTGAAAAAGAAAAAAATATTGGAACATACCCGTAAATTGGGAATAGATGATATACGAAGCATGAATGAGATAGGTTGATATGTCACTTTAAAGCAGCACAATGTAACGAGGTGAACGTAAATTAGGCCGTACATGACATCCTATTCTTGATTACCATGCTTGGACGTGTCAGTGATTTTCGTCGTCTATTCGCGCCCCGCGATAACAAATTTAGTTTAGGTGGAGCTAGCGAAATGGCCATGAGCGTGCTATGAGCGTAGCATGTAGTTATAGTGTAGCTGACACGCATGTCATGATTATCATTTTTGGACGTGTCATATACTTTCGTCGTGCATTCACGTCACGTGATAGAAAATTCGGTATATGTTGAGCTAGCAAAACGGCTGTGAGCGCACTATGAGCGTAGCACGCAGTGATGTTTTACATGACAAACATATCAGGATAATCATGTTTGGACTTGTCATTTATCTTGGTTGTCCATTCACGTCACGTATTAATGAATTTGGTACATGTAGAACTAGCGAAATGACCATGAGTGCGCAATGAGCGTGGCATGCGGTCATGTTTTACATGACGCATATGTCAAGATCATCACGTTTGGACATGTCATTTACCATCATCGTCAATTAACGTCACGTGATGCCAAATTTGGTATATGTGAAGCTAGCGAAACGGCCGCGAGTGCATCACTAGTACTGCATGTAGTCATGTTTGTACATGGTATGCATGCCATTATTTTCGTGTTAGTATCTGTCGCTTGAGGTCGCCATGCAGTCATGTCATATCATACCAGTTTTGTAACATTTCGTGTGAACGAAGCCACCGCAAGAGCAGCAGGACCATTATATGTAAATTAGCTCTAAGTCAAGACTAATGGTGAAGAACAATTTATAGAAGGAGTTCATGCTTGCTGAATAACACGATCCTATGCCAAAAGTCAGTAGGAAAAAGAATAAGACTAACTTAAGTTGTGGACGAGTGTAAAGAACGCTGGGTCGGGTGGGCTGTGCATTTGCATGAACTGAAAAAGGAACACACTATTTGAGCAAAGGGTTGGAGCAGATATCGTTCTTTGAATGGCGTTCTGGTGCAACTTTATGCTATCTGTGCAGTGTACCAGAACACACAATTCCCTCCAAAATTAAACCTCGTTGCAGATATTGTGGCGTTTTAGTGCTGGTTCAAGTAAAAAAAAAATCATCCAAGTCTGGCTTCTGCGTGGTATGTCAATTTGAAAACAAAATCGAATTTCAATGTGATCGAGACATTGTCTTAGATAATATGCATTGTGAAGTACTCTTCTCTTACACAGTCACTTTTTTTCAAAACTTGCCAAAGTCAAAAGAACGTATTTGCAGTTGATGGGTTTGTGGATTAATGGGTTTTGAAGCACATTGATGTGATGGACGGTATGAAATGACACAGACAAAAGGAGACAGACATGTGCCATGACTTAAAAATTATTTAATTTTCCAAAGTCCTGAATATATAAGATTCTATATTTTAATGAGTAAACATGCCTTTCTCCTTTTTTCTCTCTTTTCATACTACGTATAATTCAACATTTGCATTTTTTTCATGGAACGCATAATTTTTACAGTTAAATTGCCAATAATTGTATCAAGAATATTTTTGTGTATTATATGTTTAGCGAAGGTAACAAAAATGCCTACAATGTCTCCGAGAACTGTTCCGGCAAGTATCACGCGTTTCTGTACTGCACAATTTTCTTGTTGAATTCAGTAGCCATGTTTTGTTTCACAACCCACCTTTTTTTAATATTCGGGTTGCATGGACAACAGTAGACTCTACGACTTGCACTGCCTGTCTGATTCAACATGAAAAAGATATGCATTGGGATGGCATGTACCGTTTCCTGCTTTACATATCAATTTTTTTCAAAACAACCCAAAAAATTTAGTACGTTAGTTCACCCATCAGTTTGGGAAGCACATTTGTGCTATATACTTTTTACCGTGGGTGACATGTCGAAGGCTGTGAAATTTCGCAGACCGGGAAGGATAACGCGCCAGTGTAAGTAACTATTTCTGGAAGACGATTTCGTGTTATCATGTGCTTTTACCCGATGATGTAGACAGCATGCCATTAGTGTAAAGAAAGACCGCCGTTATGCGCATTTCAGTGTCCTTCTTAAACGCGGAGTTGCACCTGGGGAACGCGTGGGCTCCAACCGCTCTACTCTACTTGGCAAGTCTCCTGAGCACCCTGCGCGTTAACAGCTTGCAAGCTGGAATGAAGTGTGTCGCGTGGTATAAAGAGAAAAAAAAATGACCGCAGTTTCCCGAGGGAACACTGGTTAGCGTGCAGAGCGTATATGTTGAACTGCGATAAATGTGGTTTGTAATTTGCGACATGCGAGTATGTTACGAGTGAACACGAGTGAACACGCGCGAACGTTTGCTGCGAAAAACGATGTTTGTTATTGCGACGCTTTGAGTAATTTGAGCAAGATGCCTTTATGGTCCGTAAAGTGAAGGGTGTGTGGGTGTGGTTGCAGCGGTCGAAGGTCAAAATTTGCAAAGACGTGGTCGATGCACGTCCCGCGAACCGTGGTCGGAGGATGTTTGCCGTCGTGCGTTGCTCGTTCAAGCGAGTGCCACGACTCCATGTAGTCGACCACCCAATCGTCCTTGATGACGTCGACGTGGAAGTCGCCAACTATCAAGAAGGGTCATCGTTGCGGTCATTGTTTCGGGTATTCTTCCACAGCTTCGTTGACGTACTTCTCCAAGGCGGCACGCGATAGGTTGGGCGCGAGGTACATCGTCATGACGTCGACTTCGCAGACGCTAGCGACGCTGTGCTCGCCGTTGCGCGTTGTTGAGCGCTGGGCCGCAGTTGGAGGTCTTCAACGGAGTCGACGTCGTCACGCTTGACGTAAATTCCCACGCCGCCCGCAGGTCGTTGGAACCCGTGCGTGCACGCGGCTGGAGCGAATCCCGCAACGTCGACGTCATTGGTGGCGTTCCACGTCTCGGTGACGCAAAGCACGTCCACTTTGCGGAGTATGGGGTCTCGCACGGCATCAACCGCGTGAGCGCCCAGCGACCTGGTGTTGAGCAGTGGCAGGGTGAAGTGGGACTCGTGAGTCAACGTCTTCGAGCGACCGAAAGTATCGTTGGGTGACGGTGTCCAGTCTGTGTTTCTGCAAACGTTCAAACTCGTCGGCCATGTTCTTGTTGACGTTTTCGCACGCGTGATGAAAGTGGTGATCACCGGCTTCGTTGGTGATGTACAGGATGTACAGGTTGTTGACGTCGGTCCAATGGCTCATCGCAACGTACACCAGCTTTTGCGGATGCGTCTTTGAGTATTCGTAGACGACTTTGGAGTAGGTGGCTCCCTGCGACTTGTGTACGGTAATGGCGCTGGCTTGCACGACCGGAAACTGGCACTGTTCGCAGGTAACGCCGGCCTTGCAGTTGATGGCCAGCGTGAGAGTCTGTCGAGCGATGGGGATCCACGCGTTGTCAACGACGTATCTCTTGCGCGTGGCTTCTTGTACGGCTCGTTTGGAACGTGCGCGCGCGATTCTTCCAACGGTGGGTACTTCAAACTCCAGCCACGGGTAGTTGATGAAGATGTCGTCGCTGTTGAGGTGCTCGTAAAGTTTTAGCGTGCCGACGGCGCCGTTGACGAGCCCTTTCACCATGTCCATGTTGTGCGTGATCATGTACGGTGGGCCGTCCACCAGTCGTATCTCGTGGGGCAGGTTTCCGAATTCGGCGGTAGACATTTTGGTGACTTTGCGTCGAGCATTGTCGACCACGGCTTGAGTATTGCATCCCCGGAATGTGTCGTGAACACATAAGCACACGACGTATCCTCCCCACTCTTGTTGGAGTTGATCAACAATGAACGCGTTGTAGTAGCGGACCTCCTCGTTTGAGTAGAAGATTCGGACTGCTGACGGCGCGAGTTCCATGGCTTTCTCGGCAGTCATGAAGCGACCGTCGATCAGACTCACGTCGTCTTCTTCCAGCGCTCTCCCATCGCTGATCTTGGTTAGTATGTCCGAGAATAATCTCGGAGCTGGGGATCTTCCGCTCGATGCCGACTTTTGCGTTCCGGATCGCGAGCTCTTCTTAGCGCGGCCTTGCCCACGGACGAAGTGTCTTCGGAACGGCTTGCGGTTCCGCCAACACATTGGTTGACGCTATTGGAAGGGACGTAAGTAAGTGTGTTTGCGGATTCGTTAGCGTACATTTTCACCAGCAACATCGGACGTGGAACGACCACTCAAACCAACCGACGAAGGGCGGCACGCCTCGACACTCGGTTATTTATAGCGAGCGCCGGTCCCGGCCTGCCCATGCGCGCGTCAGCATACAGCTGGCGCACAGAAAACTAAAGACCGCACGGCACACAGAGGGGAAAAGCTAGCGCAGTGCGCGCTGTGTTGAGAGGAAGAAGGGATGCACAGATGGCTGGCGGAGGAGGAGGGGAGGCTGTGGAGGGTGACGGCGCATGTCTAGCCCCTAGTATAACATGCTCCGCGTGTAAAAAATGGCAGCATATCCATGGAGTGAATGACGGAGAGTGGGGCGAAGCATCCGTTCATCCATTTGTTCTCGCTTCCCTTTGCTCATGCATCCATCTGTGTGACCGTCCGTGCATCCATCCGCCCACCCGTCCGTGCGTCCGTCTCTGCATTCGTCCATGCATGTGTCTGTGTGACCGTTCGTCTATGTAGTAAACATTTCAAGTACCACCGGCACTCCACATCGCCTCCGTAGATTTCCTGCTATTTCTGCGGACATCCACCTTGGTACCCCTGAAACTTGGATTTATCGTCACCGCCAAGTTTTCCGCTTCGCCTAGACAACACCTTCGTCCAGGTGGGTCCAGTTTTGACAACTTGAGGGACGTCCTTCACTCCCGGCTACAACGCCGCCTCGCTAAGGGCTCTCAGCCTGGCGATGGCGGCCGCTAACGTGGTTACGGGCTATGATCCGACCTCAAGCCAAATGCTGTCCATGGAGATTTCATCCTCCGTAAACACTATGCCATCAGAAGATGAATACCTCGACGACATGGTGAAACTGTGGCAACGCAAGCAAGCGAAATCGAAGCCTGCGTCTCAACAACAACGAGACGCCACAGCGGGCCACCATTCCCCAGCCTTGCAAGGAACGCCGGCGCGCCATCCCTCCGGTGATGTGCCTACCTCTGCTCTGTCCTCGCAGCCAGCGAAGCAACGCAAGTGGCGTCCGCGTCAAACTCCTCGCCTCTCTCGCGACGACTACATCGTAGTAGTGAAACCTCGCGTTCCCTGCGAGTTACGCACATTTGTTCCGGCCGATCGCGCAGGCGACGCCATCCGCAGCTACCTCGGCGACCGGACTACCACGCAAATTCAAGTGTGGCCAATCTGGGAACAGAACATTTTAGTCTGTAGCACCACTATTTTGCCTATGGCACAGCGACTCCTCGGGGACTTCCAGCTGCAAGTGGGGGATCAGCAGCTGCCCGTTCGAGGCCACGCCAAGGCACCAGGGGATACATGCAGGGACGTCATCAACGTAAACCCTGCTGAAAGCCCGGAAAAGATCAAGTCTGAACTGTATTGGTCTCGAAGTACTATCCTTGCGGTCCGCAAACTCGGAGATTCCGCGGCGGCGGTGGTGACTTTCGAGGGCACGAAGTTACCTCGCTTCCTCTTCTACCACTGCGTGGCGACGTACATCCGCGCCTACAAGAAAACGGTCCCGGTTTGCACCAAGTGCGGTACCATCGGCCATAGACCACCTCAATGTCCTCACCCCGCTCCAACGCAGTGTGCCAAATGTGGAACTTCCGCACCTGCAGGTCTCAATGCCCACGACTGCCACCCCAAGTGCCTCCTCTGCCACGGCGCCCATGAGACTGGGACCAGTGGCTGCACGGCAAAATATCGAAAATATCGGAAACGCAAGCAGCCCTCAACATCTCCTCGAGGGACCACCTCATGTTCGTCACAGCCAGACAGCGGCACCAACCTGCATCAGTCGGCTCCACCACTCCACGCCGACACTCAGGCATTCCCACCGCTCGAAGCACCAGCGGCGGTACCTCAGGTGAGCAGTTGGGCAGGAAAAGCTGCTTCTAAGCCTCTCTCACCCCCTTCTGTCGATCCTCCTTCTCCCGAACTTGCGGCCCTTCGCCAGCAAGTTGCGGCACTTCAAAAGCAAAATTCTCTTTTAACTAAACAACTCGAACTCTTAAATAAGCGACTTCAACCCCAACAACAGTGTACTGCAAGGCCATCCGGTATTGCCTCCTCTGTCCAGGCGGCTACGCCAGCTACGTCCAAGCTTAGTCCTCGCGCTAAGTCCACTCCCATTAAACCGCCGGTTCAAGCAACCATTTGTACTTCAGCAGTCGGAACCGGTGCCACATCTACTCCAGAAGCTCTTGAGGCTCCTGGGGTACCTCAGGTTATCTTGCCTGCTAACCAAACTCTCCCTAGCGAAGAGCGCACCCCGCGCGTAGAGGAACGCCTCACGCGCGTCGAAGCTTCGATTAATCACCTCCTCACCAGCTTCTCGGTCCAACGCATAGTAGTAGAGGTTACCCAGGCTATTCAAGCCTGGGCAATCACCCAGTTTCAACCCAAGGCATCGCGTTCCCGCTCCTGCTCGGTGAGCAGTGAGGGTACAGCTCCACGGCGTCGTCGTAAAGTGGCTACCACCACCCCGCCGTCGGACAATCCGGCCTCCGTGCCCCTCCCTGCCTCTGAGGAATCCGAGCGGGACATGGAGGACCAAATATAAAACCTAAGACAGTCACGATGGCTACCAATCGTACGTCCCGTTCAAACATTGCGTCTAAATTCGAGATCATACAGTGGAACCCTGGAGGCTTCGGGAACAGGCGAAAGCGCTCACATCTTTCCCTTTTCCTCAGCTCACTTGGCTCTCAGCCGGCCGTCTTGGCGCTCCAAGAATCTGGCCCTGCTCCATCCCTTTCTGGATACTGCTCCTATGTAGGCGGCACCACCACATGCCTCCTCGTGCATAAAGCTTACACGGCGGTACAGATTGACCTCGATCTAGATCTTTCTTACGACTACTGCATGATATCAGTGCTGTCTCAGCGGAGGGGCCAACCATCAATTCATATCTTAAACGTGTACTGTCCCCCTCGCCTTGCAAGGGCTTCGTTTTCGCATCTCTTCCATCGGGCGCTGCGTATAGCGGCCCGACAACCACTGGTGATTGTCGGGGACTTTAATGCCCCCAGCCCTCACTGGGGTTACCACTACGAGAAGGGCCGGGGCAGAGAGCTCAAGGAGCTCATTTCCTCGCTGAGCCTGACGCTTCTTACCGATCCGGCACAACCCACACGTTCCGGCAACTCGGTCACGCGAGACACATGCCCCGACCTCTCCCTCACCCGTCACATCCGCGATGCTACATGGGAGAATTTAGGCGAAACCCTAGGCAGCGATCACTTTTTACTCCGCATTTCGTTCACACCGCGGCAGAAAACGCGCCAACACTGGGGCCAAGCCCGTCTCACCGATTGGACTCAGTTCAGAATGCAACCATTCCCCGCCGGCCTCTCCTCGACCGAATATGCAGCGTGGGCATCATACGCTCTCCATATGAAACAAGCGAACACTCGCACCCTTGCAACCTCTAATTTGACTCCTGCAATCGATCCACACCTCCTACATCTTTGGCACGCTCGCCGCGGGCTCATAAGGCGCTGGAAACGCAACAAACTTAATCGGAAACTTCGCGCTCGCATTGAGGCGCTCACTGCAGAGGCGGCCGCATACTCCGCACAACTTTTCGATGCTAACTGGGCAGACACCTGTTCGAAAGCTGCAAGCCAGATGAGCTCTAAGAGTGCGTGGCGACTCTTTAGAAGCCTTCTCGATCCCTCCACCACCAGGGGAGAAACGCAACGCCAGCTCCACCGTGTTCTGCATGCCTTTGAGGGCACTACGGATGAACTCGCGCGAGAACTTTGTGACCGCCACATCTGCCGCACAAATGATCCCGCAGGCCCAGCATATACGTATTCCGGCGCCCCTAACACCGACCTCGACGCCCCATACACGCTTTCTGATTTACGATTTGCACTCACGAAAATGCGACGGGGCACGGCCCCTGGACGCGACGGAACCACAGTATCGCTCCTGGCAAATCTTCCCGACCAAGCACACCTCTCACTACTCCACCTTATAAATTCAATATGGGACAGCTCTCCGCTTCCAATGGAATGGACCACATCGGTCGTGACATTCATTCCCAAATCGGCAAAGTCCGTTAGTATTGAGGCACTGAGACCCATCTCACTTACGTCTTGCGCAGGCAAACTCATGGAAACCATGGTTCGCGAACGCCTTTCCGCCTACTTGGAGGCCAGGAGGACCTTTGCCGACACGATTTTTGGCTTTCGCCCCCATCTGTCGGCGCAGGACGTCCTGCTCCAGCTTCAACACGATATCATAGAGCCGACTACTATGCGCCATAACGATAAAGCCGTGCTCGCTCTCGATCTCCGCGGGGCGTTCGACAACGTCAAACACAGCACTATACTCACTAACCTGTCTACCACAAACTGCGGGCAGAAGACTTTCAACTACATTCGCGCCTTTCTATCACATCGCACCGCCTTCATTCGCCTTAATTCTACCGAACACGGCCCGTACTTATTAGGCACGCGGGGTACACCTCAAGGGGCAGTCCTGTCTCCTCTGCTTTTTAACCTGGCGATGATGAACCTCCCCTCTCTTCTAAGCGAGGTCGAGGGAATACAACACGCACTATATGCGGACGATATCACAATCTGGACCAACACCGGCTCCTTAGCGCAAATCGAAGAACGCCTGCAAAAGGCTGCCCTTCTGGTGGACACCTACGCAGGTTCATGCGGCCTGGAGTGCTCTCCAGCTAAATCGGCTCTTCTTTCAGTCTCTCCGCTACCGCCGCCTCAAATTTTTCTTCCGTCCGGGCCCGTCCCGTCAGTGCAAAACATTCGGGTTCTTGGCCTTCACCTCACATCGTCCTTGGATCCAAAGGGCACAATAGCAGGCCTCAGACGCACCAGCGAACAGGTGAGCCGCATGATACGGCGAGTTTCTACCAAGCGCGGCGGCCTCCGCGGGTCTCAGTCCCTCCGATTGGCCCACGCGTTTGTGACCAGTCGCGTCCTCTACGCCTTGCCTTACCTTCGCCTGCGTCGTCGACACGAGCACCAGCTGGACGTCCTTCTTCGTTCAGTATACAAACGCGCTCTGGACCTACCTATTGCAACTTCCAACAGTCGATTTGCGGCTCTGGGGGTACACAACACCTTTGCAGAGATGCGCGAAGCTCATCGCGTTAACCAAATCAATCGACTGTCGCAGACGCCTTCAGGGCGCCGTCTTCTACACAGACTTGGCCTTAACCCGATATCTGACCAAGACCCTCTGCAGCCGGTACCAGAGCTCTGGCGTCAAAAGCTATGGGTGGAACCTCTACCCCATAATATGAACCCCGACCTCGATCCTGGCCGTAGACTAGCACGCGCCGCGGCCCTTCATACGCGACACTCCGATCGTCCTGGTGTTTTCTACGTGGACGTCTCGGGTCCCTCCCCCTCGGGTCACTTCACGGCTGCCGTGATTACAGAGGGCAAACACGTAGATGGCCTCTCCTTTCGAGCAGACACAGTAACGCACGCTGAAGAGGTTGCAATAGCTTTGGCCGCCTCTCACCCTGCCTCACGCACCATCCTGACGGACTCGCGCTCAGCCTGTTCTCAGTACCTTCAGGGTTCCATTGCCCCGCTGGCGGCTAGCCTGCTACAGGCAGCCTCTTGGCGCTTTAACCCTCATCCCATTCGTATAGTCTGGACCCCAGGCCACTCGGGCCTGCCCGGCAACGAGGCGGCAAATGCCGCTGCCCGCGCTTCTCCTATCCGGGCCGTTGCCCCTCCATGTCCCGAGACGGAATCTGGCAATACCAACCTGACGCGCTTTCGCGAAATTTTGGCTTATTACCGGGCTTCACGCCGCCTCTACCCGGACCCCGCACGCGGTTTGGAGAAAGCGGACGAATGACTGCTACGCCGCCTGCAGACAAACATCTTTATCAGTCCGGCGGTTGCCAGGCACTTTTTGCCGGAAATCAATGGCACCTGCTCGACCGGTCATGTCCTCGCCGACACATATCACGTCGTAGCATCGTGCCCAGTTAATCCCGTCCCTTTCTCACCCCCTTTTCCTATCCCAACTAGAGAGGCTTGGGAGGAGCACCTGCTCGGCTGCTCTACCTTGGCTGCACAACGCTCCTTGGTAGAGCGCGCACGGGCAGCTTCCAGCTCCACTGGCGTCCCGGAATAGGGTCTTGCCACTCTAGCACGCCGATGGGCCACGTCGGCACTCCCTAGTATACTTTTTCTGAAATAAATGTTTTTTACCACCTACCAAATGCATCCGTCTGTGTGGCCGTCCATGCGTTCCTTCGCCCGTCCGTGCGAGCGTCCATTCCTGCGTCCGTCCATGCATTTGTCTGTGTGTCTGTTCGTCCATCTAGTCAACACTTCAAGTACCACCATCTCATCCCTTTTCATCATATATGCGTCCATCTGCGTGACCGTCCATGTAACCATCCGCCCGTCCATGCGTGCGTCTGTTCTTACGTTCGCACATCCATCCGAGCGTCCGTCCCTGCGTTCGTCTATGCATCCGCCCCTGCGTCCGTCCATGCGTCCATCTGTCTGTGCAGCCATCCATGCATCTGTCCATGCATCTGTCTGTGTGTCCATTCGACCATCTAGTCAACACTTCAAGTACCACTATCTCACATCTTTTCATCATATACGCGTCCGTCTGTGTAACCGTCTATGCGTGTCATCCGCCCGTCCATGCGTGCGTCTGTTCATACGTCCGCACATCCATCCGAGCGTCAGTCCCTGCGTTCGTCCATACATCCACCCCTGCGTCCGTCTATGTGCCCATCCGTCCGTGCAGCCATCCATGCGTCCGTACATGCACCTGTCTGTGTGTCCATTCGCCCATCTAGTCAACACTCTTAGTACCACCATCTCGCATCTTTTCATTATATATGCGTCCGTCTGTGTGACCATTCATGCGTGCGTTTGTTCGTACGTCCGCACATCCATCCAAGCGTCCGTCCCTGCGTTCGTCCATGGATCCACCCCTGCGTCCGTCCATGTGTCCATCCGTGCGTGCAGTAATCCATTCATTCGTCCATGCATCTGTCTGTGTGTCCATTCGTCCATCTAGTCAACACTGCAAATACCACCATCTCGCAATTTTTCATCGTACATTCCGCATATAAAAGCACCGCCATCCAGCGGACATTCAAAGGACTAAAGGAGAGATTGCACACGCACACTTTCTTATGACTTGCGCTTATTGTCTATTCCCCACCTTTAACCACCTCGAGTACATGGTATATACTAGTTCGCTGTATTCATGGCACTGCGGCCCAACGTTCGCTAAACCTTTCTCAAACCAAAGAGGTTACGCCCAACGAGTATAGCCTAGCAACCCTTTCTTGTCAGATAGCGCTCAATGTACATGCCAAAGCTGCTAATGGCACACACACAGTTTCCTATGGATTGCGCTTCGTGTCTACTTCCCACCTTTAACCACCCCGAGTTCATGGTATATACTAGTCACTGTATTCATGGCACTGCGGCCCACCGCTCGCTAAACCTTTCTAAAACCAAGGAGGTTACACCCAGCGATTATAACGTAGAAGCCCTTTCTTGTCTGATAGTGCTCAATGTACGTGCCAATGGCTGCTAATTGGGCATGAGAGACAGGAGAATACGGCATTTAGTTAACGCGCATGCTGCGAATTTTTTATTGTTCAACAAGGCACAGGAGAAATCTGCCATGGGCACTACCTTGCAGGTCAAAGCGAAAGACTTGTTACGCACTACGACTACGACGAGGGACGAACGGGTACCGCTTTAAGGAGCTTCGCCCCTAAAATTGGCAGATTCCACGTACAGTGTGAATCGATCATATGCGAAGCACAAATGAGAAAGGTTGATATGTCACTTTAAAACAACATTACGAGGTGGAGGTAAATGTTGCCGTACAAGACTTGCGTGCCATGATTATCATGTTTGGATGCGTCGTTTACCTTCGTCATCTAATCACGTGTCGTGACACCAAATTTAGTATATGTGGAGCTAACGAAATGCTCGCGAGCACGCTATGAGCGTGGTATGTTGCCGTGTTCTTACATGACACGCGTGTCGGATTATTATGTTTGCACCAGTCATATATTTCGTCATCCATTAACGTCACGTAACAGCAAGTTTAGTATATATGGAAAAATGAAAAAATGGCAGCATATCTACGGAGTGAATGATGCAGAGTGGGGCGAAGCATCCATACGTCCATTCGTTCTCACTTCCATCCGTCCATGCGTGCGTCTGTGTGGCCGCTCGTGCGTCCATCCACCCGTCGGTGCGTGCGTCTGTTCGTGCGTTCGCACGTTCATCAGTGCGTCCGTCCCTGCGTTCGTCCATGCATTTGCTCCTGCGTCCGTCCATGCATCCATCCGTCGGTGCAGCCATCCGTGAGTCTGTCAATGCATCTGTCTGTGTGTCCGTTCGTCCACCTATTCAACACTCCAAGTACTACCATCTCGAATCTTTTCATCATGTATTCCTCATATAGAAGCACCGTCATCCAACGGACATTCCAAGGACTGAACGGGAGGAGGCACACGCACACTTTCTTACGCCTTGTGCTTCGTGTCTACTTCCCACCTTTAACCACCTCGAGTTCATGGTATATACTATTTCACTGTATTCATGGCACTGCGGCCCAACGGTCGCTAAATCTTTCTAAAACCGAGGAGGTTACAGCCAGCGAGTATAACGTAGCAACCTTTTCTTGTCAGATAGTGCTCAATGCACATGCCATTGGCTGCTAAGGGGTAATGAGAGACAGGAGATTTCGGCTGTTAAATAACGCGCGCGCTGCAAGTTTTTTATTGTTCAACAACGCACAGAAGAAATCTCCCACTGGCACCACCTTTGAGGTCAAAATCTAAGACTGGTTAGACACTACGACTACTACGACGGAGGAACAGGTGCCGCTTTAAGGAGCTTCGCCCCTAAAACAGCCGCGAGCGCATCACCAAGGGCCCAATATCCTCCAATGTAGCGTTGACGCACGCGCACACTGGGCACAGTGACGCTACGTTAGCAAAATGCGAGCCCTCTATAGTCTGACGGCAGGCGTGACCGGCGCGACCAGTGTCCGTCGTCGCGGCCCGACGGAAACCGGCGCAAAATTCGACATGCTGCATTTTGTGCCGATGCGTTACTCAAACAACACTGCGTCTCCCTTTTTTCGTCAAGGATGGACGGCGGACGCACTGAAATTCGCATGCGCCAAAGCAACGAAGCGCGGCGCGCGCTTGCGAGTATATGGCAGGACCCTGATGAAAAAACGTCCGTAACAACCCTCGTGCGAAGAAATCTCACGGTGATAAATCATGATACAGAAATCTGCGATGTCGATCATGTTCTTGTTGAGTTAGTTCCGTCGCAAAAGAGTGGTGACAGTCTATTCATATTAAATGTCTATAGCAGCCCTAGACAAAAAACCTAATTTAGGTCACTTTTTAGAAAAACGATCAGCATTACTAAGAAGCAAGCACTGGCTATAGTAGGAGATTTCAACGCGTTGCATGCGGCATGGGGTTATGACAAAGAAATATCAAAGGTAGAAATCTCTGGATCGACGCCCAACAGGAAGGCCTTACCTTAATAACAGACCCCCTTTCCCAACTAGGATTGAAAACAGCGTATCCAAAAACACGTCTCTTTACGTCACGTTTACTAAGAATATCATCGAGCCTTATTGGCTTAACACACAAAAGAATTATGGGCAGTGAGCACTATATAATTGAGACCGCGTTTAAAGCAGGCCCACGTAAAAGAGGAGGCAAATAATTAAGGATGGTTGAATGGGATAGTATTAGAAAAATCAGAAAGAAGGAAGCATGCGATGTCATCGAAGACTTAGATGAATGGCTAGGAAACCTTAAGGAAAATATTCAAATGGCAACTAAGACAATACCAAAAACAGAAGGACTAGAAAGCACAGACAGTAAGCTCCTACATATGTGGGAGACAAAAATGTGCCGAGAAAAAGAGTGCAAAACGCAAAAACACAACAAACGCCTTAGAAGGAGGATAGCCACCCTCAGTAAAGATATTGAGAAGTACGCGGAGCAACTGTGCAGACAACAATGAGAGGAAAAATGTGATGCGATGAAAAAACAAAAAAGTTTCTCCAAAACATAGAACCTGTTAAGATGTCTGATAGACTTGGAAGCGAGCAAGACAGCACAACAACAAAACTTTATTAGACTGTTATATAAATACAAAGGTACGGAGGAAAAACTGATTGAAGAAATCAGACAGAGATACATTAGGGATACAACCAAAGAGCAATTAGGCTCTTACAGAGGTAAAGAAAATTATTCCCTAGACCGACCTATATTTGAGGCTGAGGTACGGTCGGAACAAATGAAATTGAGCACAACATCCGCCACGGGCCCTGGTGGGATCACGAACAAATTTATTTGACAAATATATTACAGCCCTCACCCAATATATGAACATGTATTGGGAAAATGAGGAGATACTCAAGCAATGGAAAACGGCAACAATCTTAATGATTCCCGAGAAAGCAAGAAATTGAATCTTGATAACCTTAGACTTTTCTCTGACATTCTGCATAGTAAAGTTATTAGAGCATGTCATCCTCACTCGCCTGTCAAATTATATGGAAGACAATGAGCTCTTTCCCCATACGATGGTAGGCTTCAGGGCAAAACTGTCCACACAAGACAATGTGATTAAGATTAAATATCAAAGAACTGATTCGGGTCTCAATACACACGACACTAAGGTCATAGTTGGCCTAGATCTTAAAAGGCATTCAATAATACATCACGTAAAGCTATACTTGCCAATATACAAGCGTTAGGGGTAGGAAAAAGAGTATATGATTATATAAAATACTTTTTAACTGACCGAACTGCAAGAATAATACTAGGCGAAACAGAATCCCAAGAGTTTAGTCTGGGCAGCAGAGGTACGCCGCAAGGCTCAGTCTCATGCCCCATTTTTTTAACGTGGCCATGATAGGTCTCCCTACCAGACTGAAGGAAATTCTAGGACTCCACCATAGCCTCAATGCAGATGCCATTACCTTATGGGTAGCCGAGGGTAGTGACGGATACATAGACGAAACTTTACAAACCACAGTGAATATTTTAGAAGAATATGTCACCCATACATGATTACAATATTCACCAGAAAAATCTGAACTTCTTTTCTATAACCCGACTTGTAGGGGTCGCAAATGTACCCAGGAAAAACATAACATTAAAACGCAAATACCTACGGTTGAAAGCATAAAAATTCTGGGACTCCGAATCAGCTCGAACGGGTATTACGGAGAGGCGATTAGATTACTTGAAACCAGTGCGCAGCAAAATTAGGCGTCTACCTAAACGAATCGCAAACCGGCACTATGGTATCAAAGAAAATAATATGATAAGGCTGATACAGGCTTTTGTCATCAGTCGTGTTGTATATGTGAATCCGTACCTCAGTCTGCAAGTGGCCGAGAGAGAAAGGATTGATAGAGTTATTAGAAGAGTTTTCAAACAGGCGATTGGACTTCTAATAACTACCTCTAATGAGAAATTACTTCAATTAGGGCTTCACAACACACCAGAAGAGCTTATAGAAGCTCAAAAAATCGCACAACATGAAAGACTAATTCAAAGTGAAACAGGCAGACCCATACTAGAGGAACTGGGTATAAACTGCGCAAATCAATTTGGCGCCAAAAAGGATATCCCGTATGAGATCAGGAAATGTTTAGTAATCTTACCAATTCCAAAAAACATGCATCCCGACCATCACAAGGCAAGGAGAGCAGAAAGAGCGAAAAATATACATAACACTGTAAAAGATTTACCGGAAACATACGTAGACGCGGCCAAATACAAAGGAAATGACAACAAGACTATAGCAGTAGTGAACTACAAATGGAATAATCAAGTCAACGGCTCGGTGAGAACGAGATTTACAGAAGAGACAGAGGAAGCAGCTATTGCAATGGCCATAGCATCCACCTCGACTTCACTAATTGTTAGTGACTCGAAGACGGCTGTGAGAAACTTTGTACGAGGGCGAATATCCAAAATAGTTTTAAGAATATTAGCTGGATGCAAAGAACAAAGGACAATAGATATAGTCCGGGCACCCACTCATTCCTCCTTACCCGGCAATGAGCCTGCACACCGACAGCTCGAGGACTTGCAGACCGAGCCTCTGGATTGCCCTGGTCGAGCGGAGAGCACGATGAGAGATATGAGCAGATGACCCCTTACAGAGATATTACGCAGTATTACAAGCTAAGCAGGAAAATTTATCCTCCCCCACACTCGTCATTGAACACAAAACAGGCGGTGGCGTGGTGCCTACTCCAGACCCATGCGTTTCCTAGTCCGGTAACAATGAACCACTGCGTGGCGGAACTTCATTCGGACAAGTGTAAATTTTGCCACAACAGGACGGACTTGAGCCACATTTTATGGGCCTGCCCGCAGGCCCCCATGAGAGGCAAATTTCCAGACGGGAAAGGATGGTATGCCACGCTCCTCAGCTCCGACTCTCAATTACAAGCCCGCTTAATACGGCAGGCCGAAGGCACCGCGAGGGCCCATGAGATCATGGCCATCGTCTAGGTTTGGTTCTCCCTTCTCCTCCCGCACCTTAGAGGAGAGGAGGATCTTTCTGCTAAATAAATAAAGTTTGTCCATCATCAACGGGGGCACACAAGCTGCGTAAGAAACAAAACCCGTTTCAGCGACACTGTCACTGAAAACACCACACGTTTTGGGCTCAATTAGCACGGCCTACGACTTCAACAAGCTTCACCATGGCATTATATCACTAGCGTCTATGGGCGCCGCCGTCTTGCTTAAAAAGTAGTTAAAATAAACAAGAAGTCTTGAAGCGCGTTTAGATTACGTGACTACCTTAAGCCACTAGCGGCCCTTTTGTCACATACATCTCACGGGATATGATTCGAAAACACGCTGCCTGGGCCGTGGCCGATGCCAATAGGATCCCGTAAGGGCGAACCAAGCGAGTGTTTGCTTGTCTTGTCTTGTCGCCTAGATCTTGGTTCATACCAACAAGGGGGATAGGCCACACTGTACCCTATAAAAGAAATTTTTTGCACAACACTTTATAAAAAAGTGAGAAATAAATAAGAATAATAATAATTTTCCTTTGAAAATATCAGCATATCCACGGGGTGAATAATGAAGAGTGGGGTGGAGCATCCGTCCGTCCATTCGTTCTTGTTTCCGTCCGTCCATGCGTCTGTCTTTGTGACCGTTCGTGCGCCCATCCGCCCGTTCGTGCGTGCGTCCGTTTGATCGTCCGTGCGTCCTTCCGTGCATCCGTCCCTGCGTCCGTTCATGCATCCATTCGTCCATGCATCTGTCTGTGTGTCCGTTCGTCCATCTAGTCAACACTCTAAATACCACCATCTCGCAGCTTTTCATCATATATTCCTCATAGAGAAGCACTGCCATCCAGCGTACATTCTGAGGACTAAACGAGAGGTGGCACACGCACACTTTCTTACGGCTTGCGCTTCGTGTCTACTTCCCACATTTAACCACCCCGAGTTCATGGTATATACTAGTTCACTGTATTCACGGCACTGCGGCCCACCACTCGCTAAACCTTTCTAAAACCAAGGAGGTTACGCCCAGCGATTATAACGTAGCAGCCCTTTCTTGTCAGATAGTGCTCAATATACATGCCAATGGCTGCTAATGTGGAATGAGAGACAGAAGAATTTGGCTTTTAGTTCACGCGCACGCTGCGAAGTTTTCATTGTTCAGCAACGCACATGAGAAATCTTCCACTGGCACCACCTGGCAGGTCGAAACGTAAGACATGTTACGTACTACTACGAGGAACGAATGGTGCCGCTCAAAGAAGCTCCACCCCTAAAAAAAGGTGAAAAGTGTAGAAGAATTCTATAGACCAGAATATATAAAACAAGTTAGCAAAAAAGAAGGGGGGACAAAGAATTGGATATATCTGGCAGTACCACTGGCAGCGTATCCTTCCGGTTGCCTGAATGAATTTATGTAGCGCTGACAGAATAGCATGGTGGCCCGCCCCCAGCATACTGGCTCTAAATGATAAAAGGGTGGATGTAATAACTGCCAATCCGAGCATACCAATGGGTCTCTCAAGAAGGATTCGGCGCAGTGAGGCGAAGAGGCGGCATGTGATAATAAAGTGTTATATTGTTTTCAGTTCATACCAAACTGCACATAGGTTAATTAATAAAAATCCTGATTTGTGGAGATAAAAATTTAACTGAGGAACTCTCCAGCGAAACCTTGTGAGGGTCACCACACATTGACGGGAAAGGCATTTTGCGGTGTTCCATGTGGATTGCAAGCGCCAAAATTCTTCAGACTGTAGGGGCGATGTTTCGTTGACTTTTAAAATTAACAGACTTTTGAATCGTTTGACTGTGATAAAAGAAAACTGAGGAGCTACAAATACTACCGGGCAAATTTAAAGATGCCGAAGCGAGCAAGCCAGCAATTTTATTTAATGCAATTCTGGCATGCCCGGGACCCCCCCCCCCCCCCCCAAAAAAAAAAACCAAACTTGTGATAGGCTATACGCAGTACGAGAGACCAAAATATCCTGAGAAAAGGAGACTGCTTTGCGGACGTTAAATTTGTACAAAAGGACAAAGCACCCGAAAGAGTAATAGCTTTTGATTGCTGAGAACTTAGTTTTCGAAGAGCCAATGTAATAGCGAGGAATTCTGCGAAATAAATTGGTGTAAAGTCAGGCAATAAGAGCGCAAAAGGCCAATTCAGCTGATGAGAAAAAAATACCTACTGCGGCCTCCTGAAGATTTTGCGTCGCTTCCGTCCAAAACAGCCTCGTTCAAGGCTGTTTCGGTCCAATGCATGTTCTAGAACATGCTTTGGAAGTAACTTGGCGTTTTTTGGTAAAATGTCATCGAAAGTTAAGCCAATTTGCATCGAGCGTAGTGTTTGGGGAGTTCAATGCTGGAAGGAAACGTGAAGATTTGATGACAGAGACTCGACGAAAATGACTTGGGGTTTTTGCTAACGACACCACGGCCGCATAAAGAAAGGAACTGGATATTTGATGAAAACTGTCTGTGAACAGGAGAGGGGCGCATCTTAGAGTTTTAAAATTTTTTTCACGCTAAACTGTCGAAATCTAGAATCAAGTGGAATGATTAGAGCTTCTGAATAAAGCACGCTATTTGCGACGCACCTAAGTAGCCATAGACACAGCCGCAGAGCTTGCCTTTCTAGCAATATAAGAGGTCTGAATTTGCACTCGGCACTGCCGGAAAACAGAACGCAACCAAACTCCAGAATTGGGCGTATGTAAAGTTTGTATATCATAAGTAACGTATCTCTGCGCATCCCTGAATTCTTATTGCGAAACAGGCGTGTGATCCTAAGGCACTTTCTGCTTTACGGGTGTTCGATTCTATTTGTTGCTGCCAATTTAAATAGTCCACGTAAACAATACCAATATATTTTAGTGCCATTACTTGTGGAATTAGATCATTTCGATAACGCAGTGAAATAAATACGGGAACGGATAGAGGAAATACAAGCAGATCACATTTGCTCACATTAAGTGAAAAAGACGGCCTGCCAAGCCATACCTCAAGTTCACTCAAGTACGACTGTAAGATTTGATACAAACTATTGATATCTCGGGATGACGAGAAAAAAAGCAATATTATCGGCGTAGTCGTAAAGAGGAACAATTTTATGAACTGGAATTGATGATAATAAGATAATAAATAAAACAGGTGACAGAACAAATCCTTGCGGAACACCTCTTGTTTGCTTATACGAGGCGTAAGTAATTACCTCGTAACAAAGGAATTGTCTCTCAAAGAGCAACTCCTGAACCCAAGATATAATGTACTCAGGCACGTCACAATCCACTAATCTTGATATCAATGTACTGTGTTTCATGCTATCGTACGCTTTCGCAATATCTAATGTTAATAATGCAGAAAGCTCGCCAGATACTTTTGCAAGGTGAATTCGGCTTTCCAAATCAACATGAGCCGACCATATAGAGCACCCCTGTTTAAATCCTGCTTGCCATGGCAAAAGGATACCCTGACAAGCGATGAATTCACTGAGTCAGCTATGAAGATTTTTTTATTTATTTTAACTATGTTTGAAGAAAGCGATATTGGCTGAATGTTATCCAGAACATATCCGAGGCTTTGATTTTTTCGCAGCAACACAACTTTAGCAATTTTCCATGCGCTTAGAATCCATGTGGGCTGTAAGGAGGCGTTAACAATATTGAAAAGCTCATCGGGATGGGTATTGAATATAAATTTAATCATACAGTTGGTAATCTGATCTGGACCAGAATCCGCTTAGTTTACAGTTAGTATGAGATCTGCTATTTCCGCCGTAGTGACTTCCCGAAAGTCTGAGGTTGATTTTTGAATGTCATAAGTCTCAAGCATGATGAATTGAAACGCACTTCAAGTCCTTTCGTGATGCTCTCTAACAAATCATTTGACTCTTCAGGAGACAGCACTAGTGAATGCGAAAATGCTGGTACTTGCGTCAATTTTTGTTCCGCAGAAATCTATACAGGGCAGATCTTTTATCACTTTTCGATAAACGCGAAAGTAAGTCAGATTTGTGTTTATCTTTAGCTATAGCAACTGTACGCTTAAACAGTGCAGCGTGGAATATATAGTCAACCCAATTTTTCAGAGTATGGTTGTGGCGTGAACGTTTCCAAGCAGCTTTACATCGCCTATACGCAAGCGCACATTCTTTATTCCACCAAGCCAAATTTGACGGTGTGCCGCCATACTTAACAGAAAACTCCTCCGGCTGAACAGAGTCACTTAGACATGCTAGTACTGTAGCAGCTCGTTTCTGTCCGACACGTCCTCTCGATGACGAAAGGGCAGAATTGAAAACAGTTTTATAAATTTTATAGTGGACCAACCGTTGTTGTCTGATACCAGAGGTGAGGAGCGGTAGCATTATTTCATAGGTAATCGGTGCATGATCACTACTCGTCTCACTATCAAGCGTCTTCCACGATGAAATTATAAACTGGCCACACGAAAAAGTCAGGTCTAATGTTGATGAGCTTATCCCGCGTAGAAAGGTAACTTGTCCAGAGCTATGACCACAAAAATTATTATCTTGCAACTGATTCCACAATCTTTTGACTCATCCATCTGTTTTAAACCCCCAAGAAGTGTGATGAGAGTTAAAATACCCTGCCAATAAAATTGATTTCGAAGAAGATTTCTTGATGACACAATCTTGGTGATCTGTGCGTCTTACTCCATTTGGAAAGTACGCATCAATCACTGTAATCCTGTTGGAGTCAGGTAACAAGCAATTCACAATCCGGTAACAATTCACAATCCGGACAAATATGTTCAAAAGTTACAGTAACATGATGATGCATTTTTGAAGATATTAGGGTCAGTAATCTACCTCCTCCACCTTGCCGATCTGGTCTAGAAGTTCAAAAACTATGCAGAGTAAATGTTTGGTTTACTGAAAGCTAAGACTCTTGAAGAAAATTATATTAGGATTTCTTTGCTGTATGAGTTAAATAAGATCTGTGTAAGCGGAAGATACGGAAAGACAATTCCACTGGAGAAGTTTTACAGGTGCTATGATGGACTTAATATAGTTGACTTAACCGCAGAACGCAAAACGTCCTGATCGTTGTTGCTATCAGTAGTACCTTTTTTAGGTTGCGACAATGGTGAACTGGTTGGAGACAATAGAGCACTGCGTCGTTTATGAATGGTGTTACCAAGTCTGCTGTCACAAAATGACCCACTGGGCCCCACAGGCGTCGGCGACTGAGAGCTGACGAGCGTTTCTGGGGAACATTTTCTTCGCACCGATTGTTTCGTTCATTGCCGAGGTGGCCAGCTTCACCCTGGATCATGACAGTGTGTGCAGCGAAGAGAGAAATAAGGCTGTTTAAGCTGGCGGCGAGCATTTCAGTCAGACCTTCAGCAAAGGTGTTGAAAAGCCGTTCTATAATCATTGGCACGGCCTCATCTATCACTGCCGACACTGCGGAAGCGACCGTCCTTCAATGAGGAGACGTAGCAGCAGCGTATTCCGCTTCGTGCTCTTTAATGAAGGATGTGGCCTCAGACAGAGAACAACGACGTTTCTACACTATATCCAGAATTTGTGTTCACGTTCTCGAGCAGGGCAGCTATCGTCCGTGGTTGTGTGTGTTCCTTCACATAGGCAACAGCTGGAGTTGTCTACCTGACAATGTGATACGGCATGTGCCCCACCACAATTCGCACATCTCAATGAGGACCTGCAAGCATTAGCACTATATACGAATCGCCAGCAGTTATGGCATTCCAGTGGGCGAGGTGTCAATGCCTCTACACGGAATAGATAAGGCCAGGCCTTCAGCGCAGACGGGCGTGTGAGACTGGCAAAGGTAACGATGACGCTTTCAGTAGGGACTCGCTTATCACCTACAGGTCTGGTGAATCTGTAGACATATATCAAATCAGGCGAAGAGACCATCTTCAAGAATGCTTCAGGACTAATGCTAGTTGGAACACCGTGAAAAATGCTCTTCACGCAAGCAAGATGAGGGGGATGAAAGCGCGAACAGCAATTAACGCAAATCTGGTGGTGGCCAGTAAGTCTGTTAAGCATTGAATATTTGAAGGCTAGCATAGTATGCCAGTCTTGCCGAAATACCTCACCTTCGAGATGTCCAGAAAATGCCTGGTTATATTGCGAAGCTTTTCTCGAAATACCTCTGTTTCACTCAACCGAATGGCTCTACCATCAGTGGGCACAGGCGCGACAGGCAAACTGCTTACGATGTTCTTGAGGAGACTATCAAGTGATACCGATTCGGCAGGGCGTCTGGCCGACCAGGGCGAGCCATGGCCGGGACCGGAGACCGGCCTTGATGGCTCCTGAAAAATCAGGAAAAAGAAATTCTACCGGAAATAAAGAACCAAAGGTGATGATAAGTGTAACCAATACCCTCTCACAGGACGTGCAATCAAAAGCTTGAATGCAGCAGCCAGTCGATCACTTCTTCTTCTCTGATTGAGGCCCCTTTCAGTCTTACGACATATCTTGATCTTCTCTGTACATACCTGCTTAAGTAAATCTTTTTCAGCACCACCAATTTGTTCACCAACACTAATAGCACATTGTACATAGTACCTTAATGTTTGTGTTGAATCAATGATTGCTTACGTTCGAGACCAATTTTTATTGACCTTGAGTAAACTAGTTAGTGGTCGTTTTTGTTACAAAATGTCATGACGACTACACCCCAGGCCTACACCCCCAGGTCACCGGGAGAAAAGTAAGGTAATGAAAACAATTAATTTCGTACTGATCGTTTTGAAAAAGCACTGATGATTTTACGAATGCTTATTGAACGGGGACAAAATTAAAGGCTAGAAAAAACACCCCCAGGCCTTCTTTACACGGCCAATGCAACATTATTTTAGATAGAGGCAAGCAGGAGAAGAAAAAAAATGCAAATGAAAGGATGTGGTGTCTCTGGGGAGAGACACCACATCCTTTTCGAACCGCGTCTCACGAGTCTTTGGTGTACGTCAACATTCAGCTTTGTTTACTTTATATATCTGCATAATCTAGTGCTAACTGATGCACATCAATCTGCTATAGAATCTTCAGATTCAAGAGATAGGCTTTTATTCAAGCACGGACTTCAAGACAAAAGTTTTTTTTTACACGGACCCTCGAGAAGGGCAAGCGCTCGGCGTAACCCTACGGGGAGTGTTTTCTTTCAATCGTTTAGAGAGCAACACTTCATTCGTTGCTAATGGCTCTTGAGGCACTTTCATCCTGACAACGCCCTTACGAAGCACAGTGCGATTACTTTTAACCCACAAGTAGATTTTTACCGCGAAAACTGTATATGGGCAGCCGAAACGAAAAAAAAATCATAGCATGTCCATGGAGTGAATGATGATGAGGGGGGCGAAGCGTCCGTCCATTCGTCCGTCCGTCCGTCTGTCTGTCTGTCTGTCTGTCTGTCTGTCTGTCTGTCTGTCTGTCTGTCTGTCTGTCTGCCTGCCTGCCTGCCTGCCTGTCTGCCTGTCTGTCTGTCTGTCTGTCTGTCTCTCTGTCTGTCTGCCTGCCTGCCTGTCTGTCTGTCTGTCTGTCTGTCTGTCTGTCTGTCTGTCTGTCTGTCTGTCTGTCTGTCTGTCTGTCTGTCTGTGTCTGTCTGTGTCTGTCTGTGTGTCCATCCGTCCGTCTTTCGGTCAGTCTAACTGTCCGCGCGTCTGTCTGTGTGTTTGTGTGTCTGTCCGTCTGTTAGTCTGTTTGTTTGTCGGTCTGTCTGTATGTATGTATGTTTGTCTGTCCATGTGTCCGTACTTTGTTACGCCTCTGTTTCCGTGCGTTCGTTTGTCCGCGCATCCATCCGTTCATGTGCCTGTCTGTCTGTCTGTCTGTCTGTCTGTCTGTCTGTCTGTCTGTCTGTCTGTCTGTCTGTCTGTCTGTCTGTCTGTCTGTCTGTCTGTCTGTCTGTCTGATACTACCACTTATGCCTGACGCAGGACAAGGTTAGATGAAAACTAGTTTCGCCCCTATAATCACAGCATATCCACGGAGTGAATAATTATGAGTGGGACAAAGCGTCTGTCCGTCTGCGCGTGCGTCCATCGTCCGTGCACGCGTCCGTGCGTCCACCCGTTGGTGCATGTGTCTGTCCATCCGTGCGTGTGTCCGTCTGTCTATTCGTCCGTCCATCCACCCAGCCGTCCGTGCGTGTTTCTGTCCATACATCTACCCGTGCATACGTCTGTCTGTGTGTCTGTCTTTTCGTCTGCCGTGCGACGAACACGAGTCGCCTTCACTCCGCTTTGTCCGTGTCCCACCAACGAGGCGACGAGCACGAGCCGGCGCAGTTCCGCGCCCGCTGCCCTGCTTCGAAAATGATCCATCAACGATCCACCGCGTATGGCGACAATCCAGGAGACTGAGAGAGGCACTCTTTCCTCGCGCATCCAGGCAAAACCCGCGCAGCAGCCAATCAAAGAGTAGGGGTATAGCGCCATCGGGAATATGCTCACTTTACTGCAGTTTGTGTGTACTTCTATGAGACGGCACCGTCTAGTATTGCCTTCTTTTTTTCTCGTCTTCTCTTGCTTACACTTGACACAGGACAGGGTTACGCCAAGAGGAGCTTCGGCCCTAAAACCGTTCGCCACAACAGACGCTAGATGTTCGCATTTACTGCTCCATCAACGTCGTGCACTACATCACACACAAGCGCGTGCGCTATTTGAAGCGTCGTCAGGGACATCGTGCACCTGTGCACGAGCGCAGCAGTTTTAACGGAGTGATATTGAAGAAATAAAAAATTGAAGAAAAAAGTGCTGCGCCGCCTCTCAGTAGACGTTTCGCTCTGTAATTGATTATATCAGGAAGAAGAGAAAAAAAACCTACCCGTAAAGGGCCAACCACTGGCAGGCGTATGCACGCATGTGTAGCTCCTATACGCATGGAAAGCTTCGTGTCATGACGGCGGAGTAAAAGGGCGCGCTACTACTGGTGCGTGTCGATGGCTGACTTGCACAATGTTGTTTCATCATTTGGTTTAGAGCTGCCTAAGTACAGCTCAGACTGACGACGCATTGCTTATTGAAGCACGTTGGTACAAATGCGAAGATATAAAAAGAATAATTAAATATTGATTTTGCTTCACCCACCACTGTGCTTAGGAAGTAACTGGTATCGCAGTGAACACAGCAACAACCATGGTATGCGCAGGTTATTAATATTGGATCGTTGGCTGCTTCCGCGAATGAAACTGCACGTAGATCTTGTCACCATGGGGCACAGCAAACGCGTTGGCGTAATTGCTTGTGCATGTGCGCTCACCCGTTGACGCCTGTTCCCAGCCTTGTTATTTGTGCTCCGCTGGGTAAGCAATCGGTTGATGAAAATAGCTCGGCTCACCTGGCTGCTCACACCCCTGCCACACGTGGTAAGTTAAGTGCACTTAGCCGGGAGTGTCATTTGCGCGCTGTTACACGGGCGAGTTTAGTGTCACTTGCAGGAAAGTACACTTGCCGGTCTGTGTGTTCGCCAACCTCACTTCGCTGATATGTAGTGTGTAGTCTCGGTAGCAGTCGCTTGCACATAAATACGCTGTTGTATAAAGCGACTCTCAAGGTATTTTTAAACAATTGTTTTTTTATTAGGAATACTCATATGTATTTAAACAAATGATACTGCAGCACAAGAACCTCTCATTTTGGCCTCGGGCAGTTTGCGTCCGCGTCCGCTAGGGAAATGCGGGAGCCATGGAAGTAGCGAGAAGGGGGCCGTAAACGGGAAGGGACACATGAAGGGACCGTGTGAGAATGGCCGCCTTCGTCATGTTGTTTACTTTTTTGCACACTTGCACGTGTGTTGGTCAGTCGTCCTCCAGACATTTACGATGGCGTGTGCCCCTGGTACCACTTCAACAAAGACTACGTGTCCGACACAAAGACTACGTGTCCGACACTGACACACGGCTGCTTATACGCCTGTGGGAAGAACATTTGAACGACCTTCGCCATGCCAAGCGGAATTCGAAAATATACGCAACGATTGCCGAGAAGATTGAGGCGCTTGGATCAAAAAAAAAGCACCAAGGAAGTCAAAAAGAAGATTGCGAATGTGGGAAGCAAATACAGGTAAGCCCCTAAAGCTATCACGTACGTATATTGCTCCCTAAATCATGAACTGTCATGCGTGTTGTATATACACAACAGCAGTTCATGAATGTATTTGTCTGTTATTGCTTCTTTGGCAGCATTTGAAGGGCCCATTCTGTCGTCACTATCTACGTTGTAACATCGAAATAGGTGTGGAAAAATGCTGAGTTTCAGTCTAGCTTAGTTTATTTGCTGAGTGCTGTGTGTTGCCGGTTCATCGTTACATTGCATGTAAACGATTGGCACTGCAGAGAGCGCCAGTGAACATTTTCATCTCGCGTTTGGAGTGCCGGCATTGAGAGATCCGATGCCACGAGCAGGGTTCTGTTTTTCTATGCTTTGTTTACGGCGTCCATAAGAAGCCTTCTAACCCTCATGTAGACTTTGTGCAAGTGGGCTATTCACGCTGTCCTGTAAAGTGTTCTCGTATTCGCGTGAAGTCGCACTCCCACCGGTGTGATATGACATTTCGCGTCGGTACCATTTGCGATGTAGGTATCTCCTTAAATGGCCCGTAAACCACCCAGAGGCAGAAATGTAGATGTGGTGTTACAGTTGTGTACGAGTGTGCAATGAACGCTTGTGGAATTTCACGCGTTTGCTTGTTTCACTCTTTGGAAGGCTGCGTTCGTCGGCTCGTTGGACCACCTCTCCTAGTGCCTTTCCCCAGCGTCCGAGGTGGAAACAGAACGGGCGCATACATGCGCTAGCACAAAACAGGCTTTCTCAGCGTCTCTGGTACGCTGGTACGCAGCGTCGTTTGTATTGTAAGCAGCGTCAGTTGACGTCACGCCAGCTCTTTTCCAAAGAGGAAAGGCATGGAGGGCAGCACTAGACCATCTTTTGGCGGTTTACGGGCCCTTTGACAGGCACCGAGTGACTAGCAGCATGTGTATGAACAAGTTTAACGTGACGTCTGCCATTTCTTGCTTACACACTTGCTGAATAATGAAATGAAAGCAAATGGACGTGGTGTTGGACGCCATATGCTGGCCAAACTCCTAGGATATTCATCGCTTTTTAGGATCTTTGCCGCTATACATGATGAGAGCCTTGCAGATGAAAGCGGCTGCAACCAGGGTTCCACAGCACATGAGGTGAGTGTACAAGTACATTTGTGATATATGCTCATCAGGCGCCACCTAATAAAAACGCCATATTGAATGAGAAATTTGCTGTGCGCACGCGTGCTCATGTACATTTAACAAAAAGTAAACAGTTTTCATTTTGTATTGAGCTAACCTTTCAATAGTTGTTGTTCATTTGTTGAGAATTCACAATTTTCTGCTCTGCAGATCCTCAAAGGAATAGCGCAGGGTGACGTGCAAGACGAACAGCTCAATGATGGCAACCCGTCACCTCTTCCCGTGGCAGCACCCGAGCCATTATGCTTCCCTCAAAGAAGCACAACACCACCTAAAGCTGGACATCTAGCTATTACAGAATCTGCGTCCAGTTGTGAGGCGGGGTTGGGCAGTGACAGCCCTAAAAAAGCCAAAGAATCGGAAGGGGCAACCTACGGCGTCAACACTTATGGCACAGCTGCTGCAAAAGCAACGCCAACTTCATCTCTCTCTCGAATGACGACGAAATAGGGAATTACAACTCATGGAGGAAGAGCTGAATATTTTCAGTGATATAGGTTCAAAAGACGAGAAGTTGCTGTCCGTGCTGGAAGCAATAGCAAGAAATTCAAAACAACATTGAATGAATTTCATGCATATTTTATTTTGTGGAAAACAGAACGGTTTGCCACAGCATATAACAATGTGAAGCGTTGTTGTACATGAGTGTCTGCGATGAGGAGGTCTGAACTAGATCACGACGGACGAGGAACTTGTTTCGAGAAGTATTTTTTGAACGCAGTCCTCGTTTTCTCGCTTCCATTTGTACCAGCTTGTGTGTTGTGGAAAGGCTGCGCAAAGAGAGGGCAGAGTTGTGCTTCCTGTTCCTAAGGCTGCTAGACACAGTCCTGGAAATTCTCGCAGATGGTGTGCAAAACACATGGAGCCCGTATCACACGCTTTCAGTTGGGAAGGCGACAATCAATTTTTTTTGCTTCGAAGCGAAAACAAGCTTTCAATCTGCCGAAATAATTCTCTACAATCCTTGTTTTAGACAAGTTGTCGCTGAAAGCACGTTCAGGTGTTCCGTCCTGAGCATTTGCTTATGGTTTAATAAGAATTGCGGTCAAAGGAAATGCTTGATCACACAATATAATCGGAGTAACGCGTGTACCTTCAATCATGGCCTTGGAGGCGGGAATGTTGTAGGCCCGTGTGCTCAGATTTGGGTGCACGTTAAAGAACCCCAGGTGGTCGAAATTTCCGGAGCCCTCCACTACGGCGTCTCTCATAATCATATGGTGGTTTTGGGACGTTAAACCCCACATAACAATCAATCATGGCCTGAGGAGACTTGAAGTGAGCAGACTCTACCCCTTTTTTTTCTGCCCCATGGCTGCGTAAACAGCTGCGTCATGGCATCTCCCAAGAATACCAACTAGGATGTATCTGAAATTCTCTCTGTGGTCTACTGGCGCCAGAAGTGTCCTGCTGTACCTGCGTGGGGAAAAAAAACATAACAATTTCAATAATGCTGAACCATCGGAAGAACATTTACTAACATAATGTCTCTCTTAAGTGTACAGTAAAATTTACTTTAGCTTATAACACAAAGTACACACAGCATGGATAAAATTAAAACCAACACCACACTGACAAAAAGTGGTTAGAAGAAGAAAAAGAAGTAGAAGAAGAAGAAGAAGAAGAAGTAGTAGAAGTAGTAGTAGTAGTAGTAGTAGTAGTACTAGTAGTAGTAGTAGTAGTAGTAGTAGTAGAAGAAGAAGAAGAAGAAGAAGAAGAAGAAGAAGAAGAAGAAGAAAAAGAAGAAGAAGAAGAAGAAAAAGAAGGAGAAGAAGGAGAAGAAAAAGAAGAAGAAAAAGCAAACAAGAAGAAGAAGAAGAAAAGAAGAAGATGAAGAAGAGAAGAAGAGAAGAAGAATTCTTATTTTTCAAAGAAATTGCTTACAAACATTTGTGCGAAAGCATCCGGATCCATAGCCTACGTGGATAGTTAAGGAGCCATTATAGACAATGCATTTTGTTTAATCAGCGAGTAGAGTCTCTACACAGAGAATTCAATCACAGATTACAAAATAATATGTGGACATGTAGGGAAGAAATAAATAATGCAACATGTACATATATTTCCACAATATTAGCATGGCAAGTGGTAACTTTCCGATAGAAAAAGTGTCATGAACGACTGCACCATATTTGGCAGACGTTTATTAAGGGTAAGGATACTGTTCCAAATTTTAGCAGCAACAAGAGGTATTGTTAGATGGTCGTAGACATTGTGTACTTTCGGCAGATTAAGATTTTGTTGTTTGGCCTGCCGAGTGTGACCTCTGGGTTTTAATAAAATTGATGCATGAAAGGGCGCATCCTTATTGATTATTTTGTGTACTAATACTGCACTTTTGAAACGTCTAACCATATTAAAAGGCATTATGTTGAGATTTCTGGAAAGTTCAGCCGATGGTGCATTCTTGGGTGCTGACGCAATTGCTCGTACAGCTTTGTTTTTTGTAAGATGGTTATGACTCAGCAATATGAGGCATATGTGCAGCTCCATGATTCAATGCAATAAGTTGGGTGACAGTGGAACATGTTGAAGTATAAAATACGGAGTATGTGTGTGCTAAAAAATTTTCTAGCCTTAAATAATGTAAAGCATCCGAAGCTTAGTTTTCTGCACAAATTGTCAATTTGCGATGTCCAGTGAAATGAATGGTCTAATGTCACACCTAGGTAAGTATATGCGTTCACTTTATCAATGAAAGTTTCCCCGATGAATAGACCATGTAATTGAGACATCAATTTTCGGTTCGAAGTGAAAACTTTGTACTTGGGTTTTTTTATTTAGCAATAAGTTGTTTTGTTCAAACCACCGAGAAGTCATGTGTAGCTCTTTATTGGCTAGTGATTCGGCTTCCTGAAGAGAGTGACGTGCTATGAGTACAGCAGTGTCATCTGCATACAGAGCTGCTTGCATATGGGTTAAGGAAAGATGATAATCGTTAATGAAGAGGTAGAATAAAATCGGTCCAAGTACTGAACCTTGCGGCACACTAGTTTGGACGAGCTTTTTGTTTGATTTGTTACGAAGTATCTGCATATACCGAGTCTGTTCGGACAAATAACTACGAAAGAACTTTGAAGATGTACCTCTGAACCCATAGCGTTCAAGTTTGTTTAGGAATATTATGAGGTCCAATAAATCAAAAGCTTTTTTATTGCCAAGGAAGATGCCGAGGTCTAATTAGTTATTTCTTTATGCTTGATTTACGGTTTATGCTCTAACGCTTACCGCTGTAGCCGTACTGTGTTTTTTCCTAAAGCCATGTTAATTCTGAGTTATGATATTGTATTTTTTAATTAGGTCCATCATTCTTTTGGCTACAAGCTTCAAAAAAGGAGTGTTCACACATACTAGAATTGTTATAGGGCGTTAATTCGCGATGTTGTCAGAGCATTCACCTTTGTGAATTGCTGTCACTTTCCCTATCTTAAGTTGCTCAGGGTACACGCCTGTCGTGAAGGACAGGTTAAAAATAACAGCTAGAGAGGTGCGCTTAAGGTTTCGATATTGTCTTTCAATATTTTAACTGGTACTCTATCATGTCCCATGACCTTGTGTGATGACATCTGGCGTATAACTACAATTATTTCCGTTTCAGTAATTTCATGAAAAAAGAAGGTATCCTCGTGAACAGGAGGGATTGGCGAGTTATGTTTTTCGTGTGTACTTGTTGCCGACTGCTTTCCTATGCTTGCGAAATAATCCCTAAAAGTACCGATAGCTATTGCTAATTACTGCTCACGACGTCTAAATTTGGTATAACAGCTTGTCGAGGCTCCAGATTTACTACCGCCTCTATTATACGCCAAATTTTATTTGTGTCACCATTTGCTTTCGTGATGAGGATACTGTTGTACTCCTTTTTCCCGTTTTCTCATCATTGATAACGACAGATTGGGAGTTTTGAATACAATTATTTATAATAACAATTCTCCTTATTTTACTTCACTTGGGTTAGCCAGCTTTTCCTCAGTCTAACAACTGAGTAGTTCTTCATTCATGCAAGGACAAATTGGTGTAGACAAGTACATTGATCTGCGAGATTTTCACTCTGTTTTTATGCATCGTGACTGCAACAGTGACAACAAATCTGCGTAAGCTGCGTTCATATCTGTATCACTTGAACATAAAAACTGCATTTATTTGATTGCCCGTTTACTTTTTTCGTAATCAATCCTGAACAGTTGTGTGTCAGTCTGTTTAGATGCTTGTATATAAATGCCAGACACATAAATGGAAGTCTAGAAATGGTCTGACACGTTTTCTGCTATCACTCCGGCAGTGATAGCTTCACTATCAATATTCAACAAAATGTGGTAAGTTGTTGTGGATAACGTTGGTGTAACTCTTGTTGGTGCCACAATATAATTTCTAAAACGATGATCTTAAACTAAATGTTCATACTTCGCGCTTGTTCGTTTGCTTGTGTCTATATTGAAATCACCGCATAGTATATGATGCTGAACAAACTTTATTTATTTGCAGAAAGGTCTTCCTCTTCTTTCAGGTGCGAGAGGTAAAGGGGGACCAAACCTAGAAAACGGCCATGATCCCATGGGCCCTGGTGGTGTCTTCGGCCTGCCGTATTAGGCGGGCTTGTAATTGAGAGTCAGAGCTGAGGAGCACGGTATCTCATCCACTCCCGTCTGGAAATTCGCCTCTTATGGGGACCTGTGGGCATGCCAATAAATTGTGGCTCAAGTCCACCCTGTTGTGGCAAAATTTACACTTATCCGAATGAAGCTCCGGTATGCAGCAGTTCATTGTTACCGGACTAACAACTGAGTAGTGGTTGGCAAGGTAAGATGCAGTGACCATAGAATGGTACGGGCTCGAATCCACCTAAACTTCAAAAAGGAACGACAGAAACTGATACGCAAGAAGCCAATCAATGAGCTAGCACTGAGAGGGAAAGTACAGGAATTCAGAGTGTCACTGCAGAACAGGTACTCTGCTCTTAGCGAGGAAACCAACCTTAGCGCAGATACAATGAATGATAATCTGACGAGTATCATCACGGAGTGTGGAGTGGAAGTTGGAGGCAGGGTAGCTAGACAGGACACCGGCAAGCTTTCCCAGGAAACGAAGAACCTAATTAAGAAGCGTCAAATCATGAAAGCGTCAAGTACAACAGACAAAATAGAACTGGCAGAGCTTTCGAAGCTGATTAATAGACGTAAAGTATGCGATGTAAGAAGGTATAACATGGAGAGAATTGAGCACGCTCTGAAAAACGGAGGAAGCGTCAAAGCAGTGAAGAGGAAACTTGGGATAGGCAAAAGGCGGATGTATGCACTAAGGGACAAAGAAGGCAAAATAACTACCAATATGGATAGGATAGTTAAAATAGCGGAGGAGTTTTACAGAGATCTGTACAGTAGCCGAGACAACCACGACCTTAATACTATAAGAACTAGCAGTAACCCAGACGACACCCCACCGGTTATGATAGAAGAAGTCAGAAAAGCTTTGGAGAGCATGCACAGAGGCAAAGCTGCTGGTGAGGATCGGGTAACATCAAATCTGCTGAAAGATGGAGGACAGATTGTGTTAGAAAAACTAGCCACTCTATTTACGAGGTGTCTTCTGACGGGAAAAGTACCAGAGTCTTGGAAGAACGCTAATATCATCTTAATACATAAGAAAGGAGATGACAAAGACTTGAAGAATTACAGGCCGATCAGCTTGCTCTCTGTAGTATATAAGCTATTTACAAAGGTAATTGCTAGCAGAGTAAAGAAAACATTAGAATTCAATCAACCAAAGGAACAAGCAGGATTTAGAACAGGCTACTCAACAATTGACCACATTCATACTATCAATCAGGTAATAGAGAAATGCTCAGAGTATAACCAACAACTATACATAGCCTTCATAGATTACGAGAAGGCGTTTGATTCAGTAGAAATATCAGCCGTCATGCAGACACTACGGAATCAGGGCGTAGATGAAATATATTGCCACGCTGTGTTGGTGGCAGAAGACGAGAGCGAAGAAGTCAATGGCAGCTCTGACTGAGTAAACAGTCCTCCACTTCGAGTTCCTGCCTATCGTTTCCTCTCGCGACAGACTGGTGGAGGTGCTGCGTACTGTACTGCAACGTCTTATGCCTGCTGGTCCTGAACCAGAAGCAACCACCGCCAGTGCACCAGGATCTGCTGATATCTGTCGAAGCAGCCGCCGCCTTCAAGGACTACCACCACAGTACGGCCCCTTGGCAAGTTCCCTGAGGACAATGTTTGCCACATCCGCAACCCAAACCGAGCATGACCCACTCGCTAGCGTACCCTGTGTCATCAACACGCCTCGCACACCCAACCCATTCCACGGGGATGCCGGTGAGGATGTCGAAGACTGGCTTGACCATTTCGACCGGGTCGCTGCCATCAACGACTGGGACAATCGCCGTAAGTTGAAGAACGTGTATATCTCCCTCTTAGACGCGGCAAGAGTGTGGTATGAGAACCACGAAACCTCATTCACAAGTTGGCAGGAGTTCCATCGGCAGCTTCGCGAGGCGTTCAGTAACCCCGAACGGAAAGAGAGAGCGGAGCAGGCACTCTCTTCGCGATTTCAAATGCCGAACGAGAGCGTCACCATGTTTGTCGAAGAAATGTCGCGATTGTTTCGACGGGCTGACCCCCACATGCCAGAAGACAAGAAAGTGCGCCTGCTAATGCGAGGCGTAAAGGAGCAACTTTTTGCGGGCCTTGTGCGCAACCCTCCTACGACCGTGTCCGAGTTCATACGTGAGGCCACAATTATGGAGCGCATGCTTCGGCAGCGGGTGTCGCAGTATGAGCGTCAGACGGCCATGTCCGCTGCGTGCTCGCTTATACCAGGAGGTGATAACAGGGAGGTCCTCACAGAACTCGTACGGCAAGTTGTACGAGAAGAACTTCGGAAATTTTATGCAGCGTCCCCTCCCAGTAGCGCTGCTTTTACGGACGTCGTTCGGAACGAAATCAGGCAGTTCGTTCACTCTGCACCACTATCGCAAGTCGAACCTCCCACGCTTTCCTACGCGGATGCCCTACGCGTCTCTACGCCACCGACGGCACATTTTGTTCATGCACCTACCGGGACCCCCAGACGCTTTCAAAGTCCAGCCCGTCGCCTGCCTCCTCAGACCGATTTTCGTCCTGGCCCGCGGAAGTCCACCGTCTGGCGTGCACCCGACAATCGTCCTTTGTGCTACCATTGTGGCGAAGTTGGACACATGTACCGCGACTGTTACTACCGACGAATAGGCCTACGCGGATTCCACCCAGATGCTCGTTGTCCACGCTATGGTGAGCGCCCACAGGAAATTGCGGATTACTTGGAGGGTAGTCATCACGCCCCTGTCCCGCCGCGACGACAGTCACGGTCACCATCACCCCGTCCGTCCACATAAACGCACCGCGCCCGACCCGCCTTTGGGTCCCCTGGTGTCAGTGGCGCAAGCCCACGCCGGGGAAACTGAAAACGGCGACCTCCGGAGGTGAGGCCGCTGTCACACGAACCGCCAAATACCCTCCGCCGCTGCCTTACGACGTGCCGTTAAAGCCTGTTTGTGAAACCGCCAACAGAACGTCCGCTGCCATTACTGTTTCCGTCGACTGTTATCCGGTGACTACGCTTGTCGACACGGGAGCTGATTACTCGGTGATGAGTGCTTCATTGGCCACCCGTCTACACAAGGTGCTGACAACGTGGGACGGCCCTCAACTAATCACCGCTGGAGGACACCTCGTATCCCCAATAGGAAGGTGCACCGCCAGGCTTGAGATTTGTGCGTCGGCTTTTGTAGCATCATTCCTTGTACTGCCCAATTGTTCTCGACCGGTCATTTTGGGCATGGATTTTCTGCAAGAGTATGGAGCGATAATTAATCTGCGTGATTTGTTCGTCAGTTTTGTTAACTGTGTTTCTCCAGATTCCGACATCGAGAACGAACATCGTGGCGTGGCCTTACGCGTAGTCGATGAATGCGTCACGTTGCCACCTCGCAGTAGTATCTTCGTGCTTGTTGAGTGTCCACGGGAGCAGTCGATTACGGGCATCGCCGAAAGTAACCTGACGTTATTGCTTGATAGGGAAGTGGCAATTGCTCGAAGCCTCATTCAACTGCGAAATGGCCAGACTATGGTTTTAGTTACGAACTTCAGTGGAGAGAGAGAGAGAGAAAAAACTTTATTAAAAGGTCAGTCAATTGCTCAGGCATGGCCCGTTGCCCCTAGCTGTCGGCCGGAATCCCTTGGGACGCGGCAGCAGCAAGGGCTTGACTGATGATGTCGCGCTGGACGTTGGGATCTGGGCTGCAGAGCAGGGCCTCCCAGGATTCTACAGTGCGAGAACCATCGTTTTGACTTGGACATGTCCACACCATGTGGACCAAATTCGCTGCCTCATCACAAAATTTACACTGGGACTGGAAAACTGCGGGGTGCCACTTGCTGTAAAGTGCGGGGTTTGGAAAAACCCCGGTCTGTAACTTTCGCCACAAAATCTCGTTTTTCTTAGTGAGTTGTCCGCTCTCGGGTACACTTGCCGATTCAGCCTGTAGTGTGCGACGATTTCATGGTATGTGCGCATATACTCGCTTCTTTTTTCGGTAACTTGGGAGGTTCCAGGGGTCGACCGGTAGGTGAGACCTCGGGCGACGGAATGAGCCTCCTCGTTCCCTCTAAGTCCTTGGTGAGCTGGAGCCCAGACAAGCAGAATCTGCTCTTTGGGTACTCCTACCATGTTTAATATACGGACGGCAGTCTCCGTCACCCTTCCCGATTCGTAATTTCTCACAGCGTTTTTGGAGTCGCTGATGACCACCCTGATCCCCTTTTGGCTGATGGCCAAAGCTATGGCCACTTCCTCGGCCTCTACAGTCTCGACACCAAGTACTGTGCAGCACGCAATTAGGCCACTATCTCCCCTGACCGCCACTGCCGTGTGTGCCGCTTTGCTTTCATATTCCGCAGCGTCTGTATACGCGACGTCCTGTCGACCAGTGTACCTAGATTGTAATGCCTCTGCCCTGGCTTTACGCCTGCCTTCGTGAAAGTTAGGGTTCATATTTCTGGGTAGCGGAGGTATCTTTATCCTGTCCCTGATCTGTATTGGTATGTCTTTTGAACGCGCTTGCTCACGCGTGGGCTCATAGCCCAATCTTTTTAATATTGCTCTCCCCGTTTTAGATCCGAGTAGTCTTTGATGTTGTGCAGTCACAGTAGCCTCAATTAGCTCATCGAGTGTGTTAGATACCCCCAACTTCATAAGTCTGTCAGTTGACGTGTTTGGGGGAAGTCCGAGCGCGACTTTCACACTTTTCCTGATAATGGTGTCGAGTTTGCCCCGCTCCGCTTGGTTTAATTTTAAATAAGGTGCCACGTACACTATCCTACTTATTATGAAGGTCTGTACTAATCTAAGAAGGTTCGCCTCCTTCATCCCAGCATGCCTGTTTGCTATTCGTCTGATGAGACGACATGTCTGATTAGAACTGGCTTCCAACCTAGCAAGAGTTTCAGAATTCCTACGGTTCGCCTGAATCCTTAGTCCAAGGACACGGATACTGTCGACCGCGGGGATCTCTGCGCCGTTAACATACAAGTGGATGTCCACTTCAGGCCTGTTGTGGAGCCGCCGTTTTCCGGCGGGCATGAGGAAGAGTGCTTCCGACTTTTCGGCCGAGCATTTAAGTCCTTTGGGCTCCAGGTACTCCACGATTTTATCAATGGCGATTTGCAGAGAGCCTTCAATTTGGCCGTCACTGCCCTTGTTCATCCATAATGTTATGTCATCCGCGTAAATGGTGTGATTTAAATTCTCAATATCCTTTAACTGTTCAGGCAGTTTCAACATCACAATGTTGAAAAGGGTGGGTGATAACACCGAGCCCTGAGGTGTCCCCCTGTTGCCTAATTTAATGTCCTCAATGGATTCTTCCCCGATTTTTAAAGTGGCTGTCCTGTTCGAAAGGAAGTCCTTGACATAATCATAAAGTCGCTTTCCGACGTTCAGGGAGCTCAGATTCTCCAAGATTGATACGTGCCTCACGTTGTCAAATGCTTTTGCCACATCTAAACCCACGATAACTTTTGTGTCTCGCGTTGGCTTGTCTATAATTTGATCCTTGAGCTGTAGCATCACGTCGCACGCTGATAGTCGGGGTCGAAAACCGATCATGGTGTCCGGATACATACCATTGTCTTCCATGTACCTATTGAGCCGCGTCTGAACGACATGCTCCATGAGCTTACCTACGCAAGACGTTAACGATATCGGCCTAAGATTCTCGAAACAGAGTTTTTTACCCGGTTTAGGAATGAAAATTACATTTGCGAGTTTCCACTCCTGCGGTATCGTCCCTTTTTCCCAACACTCCTGCATGTACGTTGCTAGGTTAGCGATGGACCTATCGTCTAAATTACGGAGCATTTTGTTAGTCACTCTGTCCGGCCCTGCCGCTGATCTAGTCCTTAGCCGATTAATCTCCGCTCTCACCTCAGCCAGGGAGATAGGGGCGTCTAAGGCTGCGTTTTCCCGCCCTCCATAATCTGGGAGAGGTTCGGATCCGGCGGGATTAATGTATCTGCTCCGAACTTCTTCTAAGAGTTCCTTCTTAGTACCTTCAAATTGGTGCGCCATTCGTTCCAATTGTTGTTTAGACGCTGTCTTCGTGCTCTCCGGATCTAAAAGGTGACGAAGAAGTCGCCACGTCCCGGACGTACTTATATTTCTATCCATCTCCTGACAGACGTTCCCCCACCTTTGCTTCGTGAGCGTGATGGCGTGCTCTTCAATTTGCCTGTTTAAAGCTGCTATTTGTTTCCTGATACTCCGATCCCATCTCCTCTGTTGGAGTCGGTTTTCCAAAGCTTTCTTTTTCTTCCAAAGATTTACTAATCTCGTGTCTACCACTTCGTTGTCCTCCTCGGTTTCCACCGCTTCAGTGGCTTCCTTAACAGTACGTAACACCCCATCGCACCACTCGGCAATGTCGGAAATGGGAGTCGGGTCGCCTCTGAGGTCCCTGAAAGAGTCCCAATTTACGGCCTCTACCCTTCGTTTCCGAGGTGTTGCCGGGCCTCCCTCTACCACTATTTCTATGATCATGTGATCACTGCCTAGGTCCTCGTTTGTGTTGCACCACGTGGCACTAGTGCCGCTCCCCGTCAGGGTAAGGTCGGGTGTGGTATCAATCGCGACACTATTTCCCTTCCTCGTTGGCTGCAACGGGTCGGTTATCAAGTCCAGATTATGAGTTTGCATGTCATCCCACAATTTCCTGCCCTTAATTGAAGCCTGCTTATATCCCCATGCCGTGTGGTGAGCGTTAAAGTCACCGACGATCAGCAATGGGTTGTTCTTACTCTTACGTCGCGTAGAAGCGAAGAGATCCCCAAAGTCGCATCGCCTTTGTCTGGGAGAGCTGTATATATTTAGTACGAACAAGCTAGCGTTTTTCTTTTTTTGGGGTATTAGTTCTATGAGAACATGGTCGATGTGTGCATTACCAATGTCATGCTGCCCCACCGTAACGTTTCGCCTGACCAGGGTGGCCACCTGCGTACTCGTGCCTTCGCTTACATAGGATTTATAACCCGGCAACGTCGCCTTTCTCCCACATTCCTGTAAAGCTATAACATCCGGTCGATCCCCTTTCCTCAGGAATTCCTGCAGAACCGCACGCTTGCGCGTGAAGCCTCTGCAGTTCCATTGCCAAACGGTGTTCTTACTGAATCTGTGAGCCATGATTGCCACTAAGGTGATTAATCGGCCTGCCTAATACTTACTTTTTGGGCGAGCTGTTCATACGCCCGATCCCTCTTCGCGAATTCTGTTTTAAGTTCCTCGGTAAGTTTATTATCCCGCTGATGCAACTGTTGATTCAGATTTTGAAACATTTCGAACATTCGTTTCTCGAAGGCCTTACGCCATTCATCGTCCTGGGTAGATTTGGCTTCAATGTTTGCCTCCAGTTGCGCTATTTTCATGTCTATCACTGTCGCTACGTTCTCCTCTATTACGGGCTTTTCCGCCTCTTTTGCCCTCTTTTTCGCTGGAGGTGGAGTAGCGCTCTGCTCCTCCGGCATTTTTATATTTTGATTCTGTGGCATTCGTGGTAGGGAAACCGGTGTTGTGTTAGACGACTTAATAGCTATTTGAAGCTCCTCTATTTGCCGACTCATCATTGCTAGCTGCTCTTTAAGCATGCGATTCTCTTCCTTAATGGTTAACATTTCTTCATCGCGTTTATCCTGGGAGGCCCTATCTCCCCAACCCACCTTGCGGTTCGGCGACGTGGGTCTCCCACTGTTGAGGACAGCACTGCCGGAAGTCCCCTCGTTTACTGGACCAGTCATTGGTGGCAGATCTCCTTCTTGTCTTTCCGGTAGTCTTGGGAAGGAACCTGCTCTTCCTCTTGACCCTCTTCGATGCTTCGACCGGCTCCTGGACCGTTCTTTGATCTCTTCCATTCTGCACGTTTGTGGATCGGCATCTTCCGCCTTCCGCTCTTCTCCTTCCATTCGCCGCCAGGCCTCCCACTGTCTCTTCTTTATTGTATAAGGGGTCCTGAAAGCTTCCTTGCATTTCCGATCTGCTGTCAGATGACCTTTGCCACACAGCTTACACTTGGGCTCACATGCATGGTCCTCGGGTGGAGCTGTCATTCCGCATCCCCGGCAGCGAACATGGTCGCTGATACACACGTCCGATCTGTGTCCTAGCTGGCCACATCGGTAGCACACCTCGTATCGTTTCTTATAAAGCACGCACTTCAGCGGTACGCCGTAACAGTACATCCACCTGGGCACTGTCTCATTTTTGAAGATGATGACCGCTGAACTTGAGTTCCCCAGCTTCCTAACACCAAGTATCGGCGGGTTCCTTGAGTTGTCGAAGGCCTCTGTCAGTTCCTCTACTGACAATCTCGGGTCGATGCCGCGCACCACACCCCGCCCGCTATGCTCGTGCGGCGCGAGGTACGCCGTGACGTCATAGCTCTTGCCTTCAATCTTGATAGACTTAATCCTGGTCACCTTCCAGACAGTGTCTATGTCTGGAGTGCTGAAAATCAGGGTGCCTTGCTTGTCGTTAACAATGAACACTTCCTTGTCTTGTCCCTTAATCCACGGAATTTGCGCTGCCATGCGCACCGCCTCACTGAGCCTGGTGTTCGGAATTTTTGTGAGCGCCAGCCCGCACTTCGGACGAATGATTATCTTGTAGTCGTTCGCCGGCAACCGCGGTAGGTACGACGCAATCGAGCGCTCCGCGATCTTGTGCCCCAGCTTTTTGTATGCTGCGTTCGCAGCCGCCGTCTTCTTGCTGTCTTCGCCGGGCTCGGTTCCACTTTCTGCCCGGGCGTTGCCATCTTGGCGTCCCTGTCTGTCACCTCTAGCGGCGTCACGCAGCTCTTTAACATGTTTTCCAACTTTCGTGATCCAGTCAGCGGTTCTAAATTCTTCAGGGGTAATTTCAGTACCCTCCACGGTCACCTCCATTGCCGTCGCGTCTCCACAACGGGGCTCTGAAGCGAACGCCGGGGGCGTCGGCCACCGCCGAGCCGCCGCGTTTGTTCACCGCTAGCGTTAGGCTTTGCTGGGCGGAGACGCAGTCGACACCAAAATAGCCATAAAATGCCCCAAAACGTACTCACAGTCCTGAAGTCGTGGTCTAGATGGTCCAGAGAACTTCAGGCAGGAGATTATAGGAGTTGTTTGCTGTAACTGCACGATTTCCACCAGACCAAACAACTTTCCGCGGAGCTGATGCGAGGCACATCCGAACTCCCTGGCCCCCTGGTCTCCCTTTCAACTTCAGTGGAGGACTGTTTACTCAGTCAGAGCTGCCATTGACTTCTTCGCTCTCGTCTTCTGCCACCAACACAGCGTGGCATTATATAAACATTCTGGAAGAAATCTACAGGGGATCAACTGCTACCATAGTGCTTCGTAAAGAAAGCAACAGAATACCAATAAAGAAGGGTGTAAGGCAGGGGGACACAATCTCCCCAACGCTATTCACTGCGTGCTTACAGGACGTTTTCAGAAGCCTAGAATGGGAACAGTTAGGAATAAGAGTTAATGGAGAGTACCTCAGTAACCTGCGCTTCGCCGATGACATTGCATTGCTGAGTAACTCAGGGGATGAATTGCAACTCATGATTACGGAGTTAGACAAGGAGAGCAGAAAGGTGGGTCTTAAAATTAATCTGCAGAAAGCGAATTAATGTACAACAACCTCGGAAAGGAGCAGCGCTTTGCGATAGGTAATAGTGCACTTCAAGTTGTAAAAGACTATGTCTACTTAGGGCAGGTAATAACCGCAGAGCCTAACCACGAGATTGGAGTAACTAGAAGAATAAGAATGGGGTGGAGCACATTCGGCAGGCACTCTCAAATTATGACAAGTAGATTGCCACTTTCCCTCAAGAGGAAGGTATATAACAGCTGTATCTTGCCGGTACTTAGCTACGGAGCAGAAACCTGGAGACTCACAAAGAGGGTTCAACTTAAATTGAGGACGACGCAGCAAGCAATGGAAAGAAAAATGGTAGGTGTAACCTTAAGAAAGAAGAAGAGAGCAAAGTGGATTAGGGGACAAACGGGAGTTAAGGATATCATAGCTGCAATAAAGAAGAGGAAATGGACATGGGCCGGGCATGTAGCACGTAGACAGGATAACCGCTGGTCATTAAGGGTCACCAACTGGATTCCCAGAGAAGGGAAGCGGGGTAGGGGGATGCAGAAGGTTAGGTGGGCAGATGAGGTTAAGAAGTTTGCGGGTATAAATTGGCAACAGCAAGCACAGGACCGGGTTAACTGGCGGAACATGGGAGAGGCCTTTGTCCTGCAGTGGACGTAGACAGGCTGATGATGATGATGATGATGATGATGATGATTGTTACCGGACTAGGAAACGGATGGGTCTGGAGTAGGCGCCACGCCACCGCCTGTTTTTTGTTCATTGACGAGTGTGTGGGAGGATACATTTTTCTGCTTAGCCTGTAATACTGCGTAATATCTCTGTCAGTGGTCATCCGCTCATATCTCTCATAGTCCTCCCCGCTCGACCAGGGCGATCCAAAGGCTCGGTCTGTAAGTCCTCGAGCTGTCTCGTGTGCAGCCTCATTCCCGGGTAGGGAGGATTGAGCGGGTGCTCAGACTATATCTATTGTTCGTTAGTCTTTGCATCCAGCCAATATTCTTAAAGCTATTTGTGATGTTCGACCTCGTGCGAAGTTTCTCACAGCCGTCTTCGAGTCACTAACAATTAGTGAAGTCGAGGTGGATGCTATGGCCATTGCAATAGCTGCTTCCTCTGTCTCTTCTGTAAATCTCGTTCTCACCGAGCCGTTGACTTGATTATTCCATTTGTAGTTCACTACTGCTATAGTCTTGTTGTCATTTCCTTTGTATTTGGCCGCGTCTACGTATGTTTCCAGTAAATCTTTTACAGTGTTATGTATATTTTTCGCTCTTTCTGCTCTCCTTGCCTTGTGATGGTCGGGATGCATGTTTTTTGGAATTGGTAAGATTACTAAACATTTCCTGATCTCATACGGGATATCCTTTTTGGCGCCAAATTGATTTGCGCAGTTTATACCCAGTTCCTCTAGTATGGGTCTGCCTGTTTCACTTTGCATTAGTCTTTCATGTTGTGCGATTTTTTGAGCTTCTATAAGCTCTTCTGGTGTGTTGTGAAGCCCTAATCGAAGTAATTTCTCATTAGAGGTAGTTATTAGAAGTCCGATCGCCTGTTTGAAAACTCTTCTAATAACTCTATCAATCCTTTCTCTCTCGGCCACTTGCAGACTGAGGTACGGATTCACATATACAACACGACTGATGACAAAAGCCTGTACCAGCCTTATCATATTATTTTCTTTGATACCATAGTGCCGGTTTGCGATTCGTTTAGGTAGACGCCTAATTTTGCTGCGCACTGGTTTCAAGTAATCTAATCGCCTCTCCGTAATACCCGTTCGAGCTGATTCGGAGTCCCAGAATTTTTATGCTTTCAACCGTAGGTATTTGCGTTTTAATGTTATGTTTTTCCTGGGTACATTTGCGACCCCTACAAGTCGGGTTATAGAAAAGAAGTTCAGATTTTTCTGGTGAATATTGTAATCATGTATGGGTGACATATTCTTCTAAAATATTCACTGTGGTTTGTAAAGTTTCGTCTATGTATCCGTCACTACCCTCGGCTACCCATAAGGTAATGGCATCTGCATTGAGGCTATGGTGGAGTCCTAGAATTTCCTTCAGTCTGGTAGGGAGACCTATCATGGCCACATTATAAAGAAAGGAGGATAGGACTGAGCCTTGTAGCGTGCCTATGCTGCCCAGAATAAACTTTTGGGATTCTGCTTCGCCTAGTATTATTCTTGCAGTCCGGTCAGTTGAAAAGTCTTTTATATAATTGTATACTCTTTTTCCCACCCCTAACACTTGAATATTGGCAAGTATAGCTTTATGTGATGTATTATCGAATGCCTTTTTAATATTTACGCCAAATATGACCTTTGTGTCGTGTGTATTGAGACCAGAATCAATTATTTGATGTTTATTCTTAATCATATTGTCTTGTGTGGACAGTTTTGCCCTGAAGCCTACCATCGAATGGGGAAAGAGCTCATTGTCTTCCATATAATTTGACAGGCGAGTGAGGATGACATGCTCTAATAACTTTACTATGCAGAATGTCAGGGAAACAGGCCTAAGGTTATCAAAATTTAATTTCTTGCCTGACTTGGGAATCATTATGATTGTTGCCGTTTTCCATTGCTTGTGTATCTTATATTTTTCCCAACGCTTCTTCATATATTCGGTGAGGGCTGTAATAGATTTGTCGTCTAAATTTCTGAGCGTTTTATTCTTGATCTTATCGGGGCCCGGGGCGGCTGTGATCAGTTTCATTAGTTCCGATCATACCTCGGGTTCTAATATGGGTCGGTCCATGGAATCATTTTTACATCTGTACGAGCTTAATTGCTGTTTGGTTGTATCCCCACTGTATCTCTGTCTGATTTCTTCAATCAGTTCTCCCGCCGGGCCTTTGTATTTATGTACAAGTATAATAAAGTTTTGTTGTTGTGCTTTCTTGCTCGCTTCCGAGTCTATCCGACATCTTAACAGGTTCCATGTTTTGGAGAAACGTATTTGTTTTTCCATCGCATCACATTTTCCCGCCCATTGTTGTTTGCATAGTTGCTCCGCGTACTTCTCAATATCTTTACAGAGGGTGGCTATTCTTTTTGGAACGCGTTTGCTCTGTTTTCGCGTTTTCCACCAATTTTCTAGGCTCTTTTTTGCCTCCCACATATGTAGGAGTTTACTGTATGCGCTTTCTAGTCCTTCTGTTTTCGGTATGGTTTTAGTTGCCATTTGAATGTTTTGCTTAAGGTTCCCTAGCCATTCATCTAAGTCATCGATGACACCGCATGCTTCCTTCTCTATGATTTTTCAAAAACTATCCTATTCAGCCATCCTTAATTCTTTGCCTCCTCTTTTACGTGGACCTGCTCAAACGTGGTCTCAATTATATAGTGGTCATGGCCCATATTTTCTTGTGTGTAAAGTCAATAAGGTTCGATGATATTCTTAGTAAACGTGAGGTCAGGAGACGTGTCTTTGGATATGCTGTTTTCAATCCTAGTTGGGAAAAGGGCGTCGGTTATTAACGTAAGGCCTTCCTGTTGGGCGTCGATCCAGAGATTTCTACCTTTGATGTATCCTTTGTCCTAACCCCGTGCCGCATGCAACGCGTTGAAATCTCCTACTATAACCAGTGCTTGCTTTTTATTAATGCTGATCGTTTTTCTAAAAAAGTGACCTAAAATTGGTTTTTTGTCTAGGGCTGCTATACACATTTATTATGAGTAGACTGTCACCACTCTTCTGCGATGGAACTAACTCAACAAGAACATGATCGACATCGCAGATTTCTGTATCATGTTCTATCACCGCGAGATTTTTTCGCACGAGGGTTGTTACAGACGTTTTTCATCAGGGGTATCATAGGATTTGTAATTCGACAATTTAGCCATTCGTCCAGTTTCCTGTAAGGCGATGACGTCTGGCGCCTTTTTTCCGTTGAGGAACTGTTGTAAGTTACCCTGTTTCCGGGGATACCCAAGACAGTTCCACTGCCAAATATTATACTGTTACGTCGTGTCATGTCTAGGAACGGTCCCTTTTCCTGCGATTTTGGTTACTTCGGTCGTAGTCGGCTGGTTGTAGGGTTCAGTAGAAGTTTTAACCGGGCCTGCTCCTATAGACCTCAACTCTGTTTGCGCGTTCTCCACCAACGGTGGTCGATTTTCTATGCTATCTATTCTTTGTTGTATTTCTACGAGCTGCAACTGCAATCTTGCGGATTGTTGTTGCATTAGCTTGGTAATTTCTCTGAGCATATTCTCGACATTTTTTCAGGGGTATTGAGAGGTCTTCATTATCCAAGGGAGATATTTTCTCTGCTCTTCGTATCACTGCTATGCACTCCTGACTCCTGTGCAGGCGCAAAAGTTAAAATTCAACTACACAATGGTATGGGGCTAGTTGACTCGCGCAGCTGATTTTGCCTGAGTTTATCGCTTTCTTCCTATTAGTTGTTTTATTTCCTCCCTCTGTTTCGCATTCTCACGGGTGAGTTGCTCTACCATTTTCCTAATATGGCTTAGCCCTTGGCCTAGGGTGGACCCTTCTGCCACAATCTCAGGCAAACTCCCAGACCGGAGAGACTCCCTGATACCTCGCCCACGCAGCTCACCGTTTGTTGACTGCCACGACTGCCATCAGAACCCTCGTGAACTGTTCTTGAGGTGATGTCGTTGCCCTTGTCTCCGATTTGGCCCGTGACTTGAATCTGTGTTGACAATGGACCTTGATCTGGATGTGGATCTGGGTTCGTGTTGAGTCCTTTCTGTTTACCAATCGGCGAGTCACGGGAAGGAGCTGGAACGATCTCTGCGTCGTCCTCCTGTGTCCTGGGTGGCGTTGCCATTCTCCTCCATAGGATTTTCTGGTGTATACTCTACCCTCCAGTCCGGTGTTGCTCTAGTGTTCGACAAAATCTTCATTTCTCTTTGTTCATCACCTTGTCGTTGTTCCTTTTCTCACCATTTTTCTTCAAAAGTTACGGGGTCCTAAACCGTTCTTCGCAATTTTTCCCCGGTAAGATGACCTTTCCCGCGAAGGCTGCACCTAGGATCGCACTGGGGGTTTTCAGTTCGATTGAGCACCCCAAAACCACGACATTTCTTGCTGTCAGGCTGTGGGCAGACATCCACCCGATGTCCAATTCATCCACAAGTAGTGCATGTTTTATATTGCTTCTTGCATAGGAAGCACCTATATTCGGCACCACGGTAGTATACGAAATACGGCACAAAAAACCCATCGAAAACAATGACCACTGAGTCGGTAAGTCCCATACGCCATGCATGTAGAATCGTCGGGTTCCTCTGATTGACCAAGCTTTTTTCTATGTCTTTCTGATTATCATACTTCAGCATTCCGTGGATAACCCCTTTGGATGTGCTTTATGGTGCTGTTACATAGGTGGCTGTAGCGTAGCTCTTGTCATGAATCTTAATTTTCTTGATGTTGCTGTATTCCTTCGCATTGGGCAGACTAGGTGTGCTCATGATCATGGTATTTTGTTTCATGTTGATTCTGAGAGTATCTTCCCCAGCAATGTCAGGCTGTACTTTTGCCGCCCGTAGAACACCGTCTCTTATGAGCGCTAGACTCTGTCGCGTCAAGTCGAGACCACCTTCTTGTAGTTGCGGTTCTTTTGGCACTAATCGGCGATGCGAAAAAAATGCCAGCATATAAACGGAGAAAATGATGGAGATTGGGGCAAACCATCCGTCCGTCCAATCGTTCTTGCTTCCGTCCGTCCATGCGTCCGTCTATGTGACCGTCCGTGCGTCTGTTCGTGCGTCCGCACGTCCATCTGTGCATCCGTCCCTGCGTTCGTCCACGCATCCACCCCTGCGTCCATCCATACGTCCACCCTTCGGTGCAGCCATCCGTGAGTCCGTCCATGCATCTGTCTGTGTGTCCGTTCATCCATCTATTCAACACTCCAAGTACCACCATCTCGCATCTTTTCATCATAAATTCCGCATATGCACCACCATCCAGGGGACATTCAAAGGACTAAACGAGAGGTGGCACACGCACACTTTCTTACGGCTTGCGCTTAGTGTCTATTTCCCACCTTTAACCACCTCGAGTTCATGGTATGTACTAGTTCATTGTATTCACGGCACTGAATACAATGCTTCCGAATACAATGAATACAACGAAGTGGCTATTAAAAGAGAAAAGAAGAGAAAAGCGAGCCCCGTTATTGTCTGCTTCAATGAGCGACACCGCCACAGTAGCTCACGAGGGATGGGGGTGAGGAGGGATAAAAAGGATAGGAGTAAAGATGTGGGAAAGCCGAAGAAGGAGAAGAGAAGAAGAGACGTGTGGTGGTAAGCCACAGCGAGCGAGGACAAACCGAGGGGATAGAAGAGATAGGAAAGATGGAGCACGGTCACTGGAGTCCGAGGACGGGGCGCACCTGCGAGAGCTCCTTTCGGCGTCGGCGGATGGCGTAGAACAAGTCCAGTAAGTCAGAGCTGCACTGTCGTCGGAGGTGGAAAGTCGTCGGCGGCAGGAGATGACGTAGGGCGAGCCCAGTCGGCCAGAGCCACGCTGACGCGGGAGATCGCAAGCTCGCGGAGCGCACGACCGGTCGGCCCGAAATCCAGCAAGCGAGGGCGCTCGCGAAAGCTATCTAAAACCAAGGAGGTTATGCCCAGCCAGTATAACGTAGCAACCCTTTCTTGTCAGATAGGGCTCAATGTACATGTCAATGGCTGCTAAGAAGGAATGAGAGACAGAAGGATTCGGCTTTTAGTTACGCACACGCTGCGAGTTTTTTATTGTTGAACAACGCACAGAAGAAATCTCTCATCGGCACCACCTTGGAGGTCAAAATGTAATACGACTGCGAGGGACAAATGGGTGCTGATATAAAGAGCTTCGCCGCAAAAAAGCCCTTCTGTCTCCAAGACGCCTCCTTAGACGCACCTCCCGCGTTCGTGGCTGGTACCACGTTTCCCTTGTCTTTTGCCTTCTTGCGTCGTTCATGGGCCACAACCTATTCTTGAGTGTCGTTGTAATCTTCATGAGACAGCGTCTCCACCTCTATTTCCACAACACCCATTTCGCAGGCTTCGCACCAGCCGAGGGCCTGGCTTTTCGCCGTGTTGCCAACGCATCGATGGCACTGCGATGGCGTAGCTAGGATGACGCCGTCGTGAAAACTTGGAAGAAGTGTCATGGCTCAAAAAAAAGTAGGCCCACCTGATATATCCTGGCGTCGGACGAATCGGGTGATGGTCTGGCGACAACTGTGATGGTGTTGAATCCCGTAGTTGTCCTTATTCAGTCGCGAAAAAGAAAAAAAACTGGCAGGGCCCACTTGAGAGGCGTTCGAGTGGCTGGGCCCCCTAGTGGCAGACCCCCCGCATACTACAACTTTTTTTTTCACTTGTAAACTGCTCTATAATATAATATGTTGTATTTTCTCAAGAAATGGCCTAATCTTCACATCTGGTGGTCGGTATAGGACGCACACTATTACGTTTTTCTGCATCTCAACAAACGGCACATCTCGCTCTCATAATTGCGTTTTACTAACTTTCTCTAGTTTTGTAAAAGTAATACAGGATGATATGTACAGTGCCATGCCACCGCCTCGGGAAACAGATTGTCTTGAAGGAGAAACAAATCGGTACCAGCGATGTTTAGAAATTCACTATCCTTTAGCCATGTCTCAGATAGTGCTATAACATCGTATTTTACATATTAAGAACTGTTAAGGGCTGTCATTATTATAGTAATATTGTAGACAAGAATACTGCTTGAAAAAATTCGTTGGGACGTCAAAAAATATAACACTTTCTTCCAAACACGCTAATATACTGTACCTCAACAATGACTTCCACGTTAGACTCTTTTTCTAGCCAACAGTTCACTATAAGGCTGAATATTTAAAAGAACGTACCACTTCTTGTAATTGTAGTAGACGGCAGCGTGTTTCTTTGATAGCGATACCGGGAAATGGCAACCATCGAGGGCTTCCACAGCTTGGGGGATTCCGGTCAAGCGAAAAATTCTCTAACGTGGACGGCCATGTCTTCGCGCCGCACCATGTAAATCCACTGGCTCTCTAGCTGCTCAATGATGGCTGTGGAAAACTGCCGCCACACCACATTAATCGTTTAGTGACCTACACCGAATAAGTGCGCGATCGTTGTGTTTTCATCAGAAGAGCACAGGCGGTAGAGCTCATTGGCAACTGTTCTCAACCGAGATAGCCATGTGCATTTCTGTGCTCAAGCGGTTGAGATCACAAGCCAGTGACTCCACAAGGTATCTGAATGTACTTGAAGTGGCGCACAATGCCCGCTTGAAGTGGAATTCAGTCAGAGGAGAAAACGTGTATTCGAACCAGCGTTCATTCCGTTGGAAGCTCCACACAGATCTATACACGGAGGGTGCACTGTCAGCCAAGATGGCGGCTATGGTGAATAAGTTTATGAGTAGCTGTTTTTCAATGTATCTGGCACTTTCAACTTCTCTGTCAATTGCACTTTCCAGCATGATGTACGCATGACAGTGCCTCATTCACAGACGAATGAGTGCTGCCAAAACGCGTTCCCAATGCACGTCACCAATACGCGTGCCTAACTCACCGGAGTCCGCCATTTTGTTTTTGTTTCAATATGGCTTTATTTTGACTCGGCTCGAGGTGACTGATAATTGTGTGTGGTTGTGACATTTACTTCATTTCCGCCTAAAAGTTCATTATAAATTATGTTCACACCTTAATTAGGTTCTTAACCAGCAAGTAATGTCAAAAATAACAAATATACGTTGTGCTATAAATCCGCCAATCGCCACTGCTATCATTTCAAAAGTGCACTTCACTTTTTTGTGTAGTAGCACACCGCCAAAACAACACTTGGTGAGCGTAAGCAAACTTCCTGAAAGTATATTTCAGTTGACACATGTGACAAGGGCATAAAAATAGGATGGGAGTGGAGTCGCGTGTACCATCGGTGCCATGGGCTTGACGATGTCTTCTGGCGCGCACTTAGGTTACGAAAAAGAAAATAAAATAAAAGCTTGCTTCGCAGCCCAAAAGAGGTGCCTTAAAATTTTGGCACATAGCAACTGACACTTTTTACATAAAAAACCTTTGCTGCGTATCACGGGTGTCAATATGACTAATAGACACATACCGTGCGTTACAGTTTGTTACAAATGGCCAACATTGAGAAGTTCGAGTCCTGGAGCATGCATACACCCTTACTACTTTTCTAACTTGTATTAAAATCAAGCAATACAGTTAACTACAGCTTACTTATGTCCCCTCTATAGCCGCAAAATGCAGGCAAATTTTAATAGTGCAACTTTGACTCGACTTTCTTGTTTTCCCATAATGAAAACACACTGGTAATCACAAAATAAACGTTGAGTAACTACAATAATAACAGACTATTCTCACGTCTTATTTGATTCTAGGCAGTATACAAAACCTACTCAGTTACATGCTTATTGATTTTTTGCTTAGATTGCTGTTTAAAAAAGCATCCAGGTTCATAAGAGAAAGAATAACTGACATATGAAAATGGACAGATCCCACGTACAGTGGGAATCGATGATATACGAAGCACGAATGAGGAAGGCTGATAGGTCACTTTAAAATCAGCTCAACGTTAAGAGGTGGAAATAAATTATGCTTTACATGGCTTCCATGTCATGAGTATCTTGTTTATACGTTTCATTCACCCTCGTCATCTATCAAGGTCCCCTGATACCAACTTTGGTAAATATGGAGCTAGCGAAAAGGCCTGTAAGCGTTCCATGAGCGTAGCATGTAGTCATGCTTTACATGAAATCCATATAATGAATATCATATTGGGACGTGTCATTTACATTCATCGTCCATTCACGTCACGTAATACCAAATTCGACATATGTAGTACCTGTGAAACAGCCGCGAGAACGCTATGAGCGTAGCATGTAGTCATGTTTTAAAGGAAACGCATATTATAAATATTAGGTTTGAACGTGTCATTTACCTTCGTCGTCTATTCACTTCACGTGATACCAAATTTGTTTCATGTGGAGCTAGCACAACGGCAGTGAGTGCGTCATGAAGGGCCCAATATACTCCGCAACGTTGATGCACGTGCTGGCTGGGCGCAGTGACGCCACGCCAGCAAAATGCTAGCACTCTATACACCAGAACACAGCGAGCTCAGTGGTTGCTGCCATATTAAAAAGCGCGTGGCGTACATCTGTTACAAGCGCGGGAAGCAACACTCTGAACAGCCAGGAGAGCAGATGCTCAGCAAATCACACGCGGAACTTCACAACTCGAGTCCAGCTGTATGCATGTTTCGCGCTGTTCCTGTGCTGGATTTTTATGCTGATTTCGTGTGATACGTCGAAGAGACCTTTCTCACAAATCCCGAATGTCTGCAGCACGTGCATTGCAGACTACAGAAGCAGCTTTATCAGGTATGTACTATTGCGATTGAAAGAAACACGAACAGCGGAAAGCGCTGCTTTCGACTCAGTCGAACTGTGGCATGCCTTGGCTGTGACAAGGCAGAATTTGCGCTGTAAGCCCGAATCAACGTAGTGCTAAAATCTGGTTCCAACTTACGCTCATGCGCCGTATGTGTATCAAGTGCCAGTCCTGCCAGGAACTCGAAAACACAAACGTGCTGCAAAAGTGCCAGCCAGAACAAGATGTTAAAATGCTACGGTGACGCCGGCCAAAAGCACGTGTAGATTCGCCTAGTGACACTCAAAGCATGTCGCAGTTCGACCAAGTCGAAAGTCTTGCTTTCCGCGCCGTTCGCGCATCGTGATAGTAGGCCGTTGAAGTTGAACTAAACATGCGCGGTGCGTGCATCCACGCGTGAGTCAGTTTAATATTATTATTATTATTATTCGTAACAAAAATGAAGTTCATTGGGTAATAATTATACAGCTAGGACCCCAGAACTCAGCACGAGTTGTGGAAGGGGTCCCTATAAAAAATAATGTTATTTAAATCCGTGTACAAGAATTATGTATTTAGGTGTATACTGAAAAGACAAATCATTCAATGTGCAAAACGAAACTAGAAACTATGCAGTATTTCATATCATATATATGTATATAAAGAAAACAAATCTTTACACAGTGAGTAAAAGGAAACTATTCAATACATAAAGGAAAATAATATAAAAACAAAAAACAACAAAAGGCTAAATGGTATGAAAACTCGAAATCAGACAAAGTTTTTTTTAAATTAAAGAGGAAGTATCGGTGCAGTGAGCTAGAAAAATGCTGAATGAATAATGAAGCGATTTCTGTAGGAAGAGTACTCCAAAGACTGGCTGCAGTATTTATTATTGTAAGCATTTACTAAGCATTTAATAAGCTTACAATAATAATGTAAGCAATAAGCATTTAACAATTTAATAAGTCGTAATGCGTACATTCTACTATTGACATGCGGTCTGCGAAACAGTACGGCTATAGCTTTGTGGCTCATACTACAGGCATACTGCACGCAAATCACTGTTGTAAAGTGAAACAGCTGGAGTCGCGCTTGAATAAACGCAATGAGTATACTTACTTGTACACTTCACTAGGCTCGTAGTTTTTCCTGATGATTGCGATTGTATTCTAAGGCGGCGGAGGTCTGCGTTTTTTGTTGTGGACGGAAATCTGTGCCATCGCAAAACACCGCACCAGCACGATTCCTGCGATGCACTGTGAACTTCACAGGCAGTGCTCAGTAATCTCTTCGTTTTGCGCTGGTTGTTGTCGCATCAAATGATAGCCAGTTGTAACCAGATGACGTTTTATAAGCGGGCGCTGCGTGAACAGGCGCTTTTCGCACATTTAGAAGTCCCAGAGTCACTGCATTCCATGCTAGGGAGGCGCACCTTCGCAGTTGCAAACAAATTATGGCGTCTCTGGGAGCGAGGGGATACCGCCGAAGGCGCCTGTGTGCGAGATAGGCGTGCTCTCGTCTTTAGTGCGACGCCAAGCACGACCGGTGAGACTAGCATCCGTCGGCGCGGCCCAGTGGCAACCAGCGCGAAATGCGACAAGCCGCATTTCGCGCAGATGACGTAACTAAAGGAGCGTTCACACTGGGCTTCGAAGAGAGTGAAACCGGCGAAACTCTCCGGAAACTGGCTCGTTTCGCCGCCCAGCTGCCGGAAAACCACGCCACGTGGCCGGCGCGAAGAAATTGGCCCGAGCACGATTTTCCTGCCACGCGAAACCAGATCTCATTTCCGCTTCACAGCCTTGGCTGCGCTAGATCGAACCACGTGACTTAACCAGCCGGCCGCAGTTTCAATATGGCGGCACAGGAGTCAGCGGTGGCTAGCATCGACTCAAATCAAAAACTACCCGTGCAGCACGACGAAGCTTGATGGCCTCAACGAGGACGTGCTCACCGAGAGCCTCATTTGGATCACGATCGCCGAGAACTCTGGAAGTAGAGGGTGCAGCGGCAGCGAGTCGGCATGACCAACGTGTCTTGCGTTTGTGTGCAGCTAGCTGAATGCACCGCCGCCGCTGCCGGAGCGTTCGCTCGTGTCGTTTCTGCTGGATTATCTCCCAAAACAACGTTTGAAAAGGTGCGAGCTGTTTTAGATGCGGAGCATCTAATACTCTAGGCTTGCAGTGCGGCGCCGTCCGCAAGCTTCCTCCTCCTTCTTCCACCATCTGTGCATCCCTTCCTCCTCTACACACCGCGCGCGCTTCACTTCCTCCACCATCTGTGACCCTTCCTGCTCTACACACCGCGTGCGCTTCTCCTCTTCACGAACATTCGCTAGCTGTATAATGTAGCGCGCATGCGCCGTCACGCTTCGAGAACATCGGCAGCTGACGCGCGCGCATGCGCCGTCGCGCTTCGAAAACATCGGCAGCTGACGCGCGCTTATGCGCCGTTGCGCTTCTCCCCCTTCTCGAACATTCGACAGCTGACAGTGCATGCGCCGTCGCGCTGTATATATACTCAAGGTCGGCGCTCGCTCGCTCAGTTGCCGCTCGTCGGTTGGTTTGTACGGCGCGTCGACGTCCAAGGTCGCGGTGAAATGAATTCCAACGAATCCACAAACACAATGATCGACGTCCCTTCGACCAGCGCCGCCCTTTCGCATACGTGTGTACGTGTTCACTCATTTAACACCCCCTCCTACAACCACGTTAACCAATTTAGCCATCGACCCAAGTAAGTCGCAATTTAACACCCCATTTCACAACCACGTTAACCAATTCAGCCATCGACCCAAGTAAGTCGCACTTTAACACCCCGTTACCAATTATATGCTCCGCATCCTCCTCAGTGTTCCCCCGAGGGAAGCTCCGGGCAATTTTTTTCCCCACTACTTTGCGTGAATAACTAGGATTTGGTACGAACTTTAGTGCTCAGAAAGCAGGCGAAATCGAAATATTTGTCAAAGTATCGACGCCAGCGGCGGCGGGATGGGGCAGAACTAATGTGAACATCTTCGACACGCGCAGTCGGGGTTTTCCAGCTGCTCTGGCGTTTTCGTTTTTGTTTCAACTCTCAAGTGTGAACGTGGCCTTAGACAGCACCATGCCTGCCTGTCTTCGTGACGGCGGGACGCCGTGTGCGCTCGAACGCGCATGCGTCAAAGCAACGCAGCGCGGGGCACGCCTGCGAGTATATGGCATGCAGATCCACATAAGGTGAGTGGGCAGACCAACTGATCTCTACTAGGGGAATATCGGCGCCCGGCGTGGCATTGCCGGGGCGCGATAAAACGTCATAGTGTATTGGCACCCTGAATGTGGCGTTTATTATTATATGTGAACCGCATCTCAGCATTATCTTGCTTGCACCAGCATCATACCTTCGTCGTCCACTCACGTGACGTAACACCAAATTTAGGCATATGTGAAGGTAGCGATACAGCCGCGAGCACATCTTGAGTGTGGGACGTAGTCTTGTTGTACATGACACGAATGTCGTGATTATCATGTTTGGATGTGTCATTTACCTATGTTGTTCATTCGCGTCCCGTAATACCGAATTTGGTACATGTAAAGCTAGCGAAACGGCCACGAGTGCATCATGAGCGTAGCATCTAGTCATGTTTTTACATGGGCCCCGCCGCGGTGGTCTAGTGGCTAAGGTACTCGGCTGCTGACCCGCAGGGCGCGGGTTCGAATTCCGGCTGCGGCGGCTGCATTTCCGATGGAGGCGGAATTGTTGTAGGCACATGTGCTCAGATTTGGGTGCACGTTAAAGAACCCCAGGTGGTTTAAATTTCCGGAGCCCTCCACTACGGCGTCTCTCATAATCATATAGTGGTTTTGAGACGTTAAACCCCACATATCAATCAATGTTTTTACATGGCACGCATCTCATGATCATGTTTGCACCAGTCGCATGCCTTCGTCATCTATTCACGTACTGTAACACCGAATTTGGTATATGTGACCCTAGCGAAACAGCCGTGAGCGCTTCATGAGCGTGTATTAACATGGGCGTGTTTGAGCGTGGCTTGTGGTCATGTTGTTACATGACACGCATGTCATGATTTTCATGTCAGTATCGCTCGTTGTGTTCGCTTGCATGGCGAACACAAGTGACTGACCCTGACATAAAAATCATGCCATACCATACCAGTTTTGCAACTTGCCATGTGAACAGAACCAACGCATGAGCTGCAGGACAATTAGGTATGAGTCGTGACATTCATGACAAACATGATTTTCATGTTATGACTAGTCAGAAATGTTCCATACAGTCATGTTATGTCATACCAAGTTTGTTATCGATACCATTATCTAAACGGACAGGAGAGCTAAAAGTCATAGGCGGCTAGATTGATAGATAGATAGATAGATAGATAGAAAGATAAATAGATAGATACGCTATAGTCGCCAAAGTACGGCAAAAAATGCTTCGCAATTTTTAACATAATTTACTGAATACGATTCATGTTGAGTAGTCTACAAGATATTTTTTTCTGAAATAAAGTGAGTGTACTGCGGTTCATACATTGCATATGTATTGTTAAGAATGGCTCAGAAAGTGAATGTGTGCGTCATACTTGTGAAGAAGATATTACCACGTTCCTTCCTCAACTTTTCTTTTCATGCCGAAACGCTGTACGCACTTCTCAGCGCAAACCACGCCTACAGTGTTCGAGAACTTTCAGGACTTCAGTAGATCATTTCGTTAAGATTACGCCCACTTTGTGAACATTTCAGAATGTTCTGGAACCTAGTCACCGCTAGTGATAATGCTAGAATGCTCGATGGCAAGTGTATAAATGCCGACACGCTTCGCCGCTTGTCAGTTGATCAACGGCTGATGCTCCATTCTCACTATAAGTGCAAGACTCCTGCTTTAATCCGACTTTCTGTATACCGGGCACAGGTTCGCCCAAATAAACACTTTCACCTCAACATACAGCCTTCTGTCTTCGGCTGCGTCACGACCCCGTGACATCTAGTGGAGGTACTACTTCGTTCATGTACGGGACGCTCCCGTCAAGTGACGAACCCCGCCCACGTCGCGGAGAAGACACCGACGCCAGCCACGAGTTGCGAACAAGCCGCAGGCAGCAAAATGTACCGCCGTAGTACGGGCCTGTAAAAGAGAAGGCTCGGAGCACCAAGGCCATGACCTCGACTGCCGAGACAACGACAACCGCTGCGTCACAGGCCGCGATAGTCATGCATCACTCAAGGGAGCCCCCGACTTTCCGTGGGTCATCCTTTGAAGACCCGGAGACCTCGCTGGAGACCTACCACAGCGTGACCGCTCTCTACCACTGGGACACGGAAGAGAATCTCCGTCGCGTGTTCCCCTACATGGAAGACGCCCCAAGGACATGGCTCAAAAATATTAGTCTGTGCTTCAAAATTGGGAGCTATTCTGCGCCGCATTCTCGCACGTTCAGTCACGTCGCTCGCAAAAAGAGGGCCGCTGCTTTCTGTAGACCCATGAGCAGCTACCAAATAAAAATGTGACCATTTTCACATTTTACATTTCATTGACCGGGTGGAAGGGCCAGCGCCTTAATCGGAGGTTACGCAAACGCAAATCTAAGCTGAACAAGACTATGATGGATCACTGCCGCACTTTTTCAAAACAGCAGTGGGAAAAATTTGTAACACAATTGGTGGTCAGGTTCGAAATGGCAAAACGTGGAACTTACTCAAACACCTCCTCAATGAAACCAACACCCGCACAAATCAGCGTCATTCGATCGTGAAGATACTTCATCAGGCTAAACGGACAGTGTCACCGGAAGGTGTAGTCAAGAACCTCATGGAAAAATATCTCCGCTTCCCACGGGCCCTGTGACCCCTCACCCTGGTTACTCTGGCAGCGACAACACCAACTTAGACGCCGACGTTTCTATTGAAGATGTGCGCCGAGCTCTCTATGAGCTCAATGGCCGCTCAGCCTCTGGCCCCGACGGCATCACCAACAAGCTCCTACGCAACCTGGACGATTCCTCCGTCACTTACCTCACCGACAGTATCAACGAAATATGGAAAAAGGGTGAGATACCCGATGCCTGGAAACTAGCTCACATGGTTCTCATACCCAAACTGGGAAAGGCGCCGAGCCTGGATAACCTACGCCCCATATCTCTCACATCGTGCGTCGGTAAAATAGCTGAGCACGTCATCCTAAACAGGGTTGGTTGATACCTCGAAGATAACGACTGCATCCCGCAACTAATGATTGGCTTCCGGCCAGCGTTATACACTCAAGACGCCATGTTACTCCTAAAGCATCAAATTATAGAGGGCGGAAACACTCGGGACACTCGTGCAATACTCGGTCTCGATTTAGAAAAGGCCTTTGATACAATAATGCACTCGTCAATCTTGAAAGTGATCGCAGCTCTCAGCCTAGGTCATCAATTTTACTACTATATCCGCTCTTTTCTCCCTCGACGCAGAGTCGTCCTCAGCGTAGGAGACCTAGTGTCGGAAGAAGTGGCGCTCGGACAGCGCGGGCACTCCTCAGGGATCCGTGCTTTCGCCCACGCCCTTCAACCTCGTGATGATCGGGCTTTCCGAACGACTTTCGAAAATCGACGGCCTAAATCACACTATCTATGCGGTTGATGTAACCATATGGTGCTCCACAGGGTCGGATGGCTTTATTGAGTCCACCCTGCAAGAAGCTAGCGACACCGCCGAGTCCTACCTCGAGCACACCGGTCTCAGGTGCTCACCCGCGAAGTCGTAGCTGTTGATATATTTGCCCAAACGCCGGGGAGCCAAGCCCAAAGGGTGGAAACCTCCGGCGGAACGCAATATCAACCTCCACACCAGAGATGGTCGTACTGTACCCAGGGTAGACACCATCAAGGTCCTCGGCATGATCATCGAGTCCCGCGGAACCAACACCCAAACAGTACACAAGCTCAGGACTAAGACTGAGAATGCCATACGACTCGTACGTAGAGCAGCCAACAGGCACTATGGCCCCAAAGAAGACAACCTGCTGCGTCTCGTACACGCGTTTGTTTTGTGCCATTTTACCTGCGTTGCCGCTACGTGCTGAGCGTGATCAACTCAATGCGCTTATTCGCATGGTGGTCAAACGAGCCCTTGGCCTCCCTATCACCACTCCAACGTACACACTCCTCGAGCTTGGCGTACATAACACGTTAGAAGAGATCGCCAAAGCTCAGGAACGCGTGCAATTGACCCGACTCACCACCACCAAGGTGGGCTGCCATATTCTGCGCGAGCTTGGCTTCTTCTCCTCGAGGGCCAGGGACCCCCCAGAGTTGACTCTAATTCCCCGTGAAATCCGCGACCTTATCACGATCACTCCCATTCCACGAAATGTACACCCTGAATACAACAGAGGCAGGCGCCTTGCGCGGGAGACCGCCATTCTCAAGCGCATAGACATGAAAGCGGACAACATCTCGTTCGTGGACGCCGCTGCCTATCACAACAACCGAGCCTTCACCGCGGTGGCAGTATCATCCGCGCAGCAGACGCTTAACTCTGCCACAATCCTCACCCGAAACCCCGAAGTAGCGGAGCAAGTAGCTATAGCTATAGCTATGCTCGAACGCAAACGGGAATTCATCTACAGCGACTCCAGGCCGGCCATCAAAGCCTTCGAACGTGGAGTCATCTCCGACCAGGCGTTACGTATCCTGCGCAAAGCGGACCCGAGTGCCCTGAAGCACCACACTGTCATCTGGTTCCCCGCCCATCTCGGCCAGGTGCCGGGTAGCCTATCCAACATCAACGAGATCGCCCATGATGCAGCGCGCGCACTTATCGACCGCACTGCCACAGGGCAACCCCATCTTGCTGGGTCAGATACCAATCGGGATGCACCAATTACGTACAATGAATTAACAAAGCACTTTTACCTGGAACGCCGCATTTTTCCACCGCCACATCCGCAACTTGACCGACCGCAAGCATTAACCTTACGCATATTACAGACACACACGTACCCAAACCTTGCCACGCTTCACGTTTATTATCCCTATGCATACCCCAGCGACACATGCCCATCATGTGGACACCCAGCGACACTCGCACACATGCTCTGGGAGTGTAGAAAAACTCCTCCTGACTCTACCTCAAACAAGTGGGAGAGGTCCCTCAAAAGCTCACTTCTCGCCGACCAGCAATGGGCCGTCCAGCAGGCCCACGAAGCGGCCGCCAGGTACTCCCTGTCAGTCCCTACGTGGGAGACGCCCGCTACGCGCTAAGCGCGTCCTGCAGGACAGAAATGAAGTTTTCATTCCATTCCACCATTTTCACAGAAGAAATGACCCACCTGTTGTGCCACACTGACCAGGACATGCTCGAGAAAAAGGAAGTTCGTTTCCTCATGCGAGCGGTCGAACAAAACCTCTTAGCGGGAATAATGAGAAACCTACTAAGGACTGTTCACGAATTCCCCTCTGAAGCGACTACAATTGAGAAGACTCTGGAGATGCGCACTCGTCTGTTCAATCGCTGCTCGATGCCAGAGTACGCAGACGTTGAGTGAATCTGATCTGATGACTTGCGCGAAACTATTCGAGCGATTGTGTCGGAGGAGCTGCGCTCTCTGTTACTATCGGAGCAGCACCAAGTGGATTCAATCGCCAACATTGTTTGTGAGGAAGTTCGGCAATTGCTTCGAGTTCCCGAAGAACGCCAGCCTCAGCCGGATGCTATGACTTACGCCGCTACAGTTAAGCACAACGCTCCTCCACGCCCACGACAAGACGCTGCCCCACCGCAATTTCTCCGCCAGCCACCGCCACAGCCATACCGCCCACCCACTGGCTAGTGGAACATTCCTAGGAAAACTGAGGTGTGGCATGCTACCGACCTCCGACCCCTCTGCTACTACTGTGGAGAAGCTGGCCACACCCACCGCTGCTTCCAGTACCATCAAATGACACTGCGTGGTTTCGCCATCGACGCGCCGCGTTCACAGCGGGGTGAAAAACCGTGGGACATCGCTGACTACCTCGCAGTTACGAAGTAGACGCCCCGAGCATATTCGCGTTCATATTCACCCGGTCGCTACATATTGCCTCACAGTCGGCCATACACTGGCTCGATCCGGGGCCAGTCACCTAGCCCATCTGCGGAAAACTAAGGACAGCAAATGACGGAGGTGCGCTTTCTGTGCGACGAACAGCCGAAGATCCTCCGGTGACGACGACGACGCCGTGACGCGATTAAATTCAAGAACCCGCCACAACTTCAAGGAAGTATCGTCGCCGAAACATCGCGGCCAAAAGAAGACCGGATTACGCAACGTCGAAACAGTGGTGCGAAGCATCGTATATAGTCGTGATCCGACTCCGTGACCCAACCGCGACGCCAGGCGACAAACTAGGGACCTTCAAATTCTTATTGACGGCCACAGCGTCCCAGCTTTAGTCGACACCGGAGCTGACTATTCCGTCGTCAGCGGTACTTTCGCCATGATGGTGAAGAATTTAGGACCGCTTGGAAAGGTCCTGCAGCCCAGCCACGGTGGTCTAGTGGCTAAGGTACTCGGCTGCTGACCCGCATGTCGCGGGATCAAATCTCGGCTGTGGTTGCGGTATTTCCGTTGGAGGCGGAAATGTAGGCCCGTGTGCTCAGATTTGGGTGCACGTTAAAGAACCCCAGGTGGTCGAAATTTCCGGAGCCCTCCACTATGGCGTCTCTCATAATCATTTGATGGTATTGGCACGTTAAACCCCACATATCAATCAAAAGTCCTGCAGCCGGAGGTCACCTAGTAACACCAGTGGGAATCTGCGCAGCCACAGTGACCATTACCAGCCACATTTATCCCACAATCGTCGTAGTACCACAGCATTGCTCGAGAGATGTCGTTCTCGGATTAGACTTCTAGATCCTCCATGTTGCGCTCATTGACCTGAGAACAAAAGCGATAACGCTATCTTTCGAAAAAGAACTACCGCCACGCACGCCATCAGGAAGGCGTGCCCTGAATGTGCTGAAAGAAGTCACCATCCCTTTTCGCTAAAGCGTCATCATTTTCGTCAGCACTTCAAATCCAGAAGACTTCGAAGGCGTCGCTGAAGGCAATCAGCACCTATTGGTCAACTGAGATATTTGGGTGGCAAGAAGAATCACTCCGCTGCAGGGAGGAAAAGCAACCGTTATGCTCACAAATTTCAGCAACGAGGGTTAACACGTGAACAAAGGTTTAATAGTTGCCTACATCGATCAAATTATGGAAGCCCGCCATTCTTTCACCTTCCTCAATACTGCAGAGCCTACTCTGTGGAACGAAGCTCCTCGCCCTGTTTTCAACGTCGATCCGAGCCTTTCGAAGCATAAGCAAGAATAGCTCAAGGCCCTGCTCCTGCAATACAAGAGTTGCTTTTCGTTGTCGCCGAAAATTCACCAGACATCATGTCGCGGAACGCCGGTCTTCGATAAGTATGGTGCCACCAGAAAGGCGGAGCCGGAAGACACACCCAAAGAAATGCCTTTAATGGTGAAAGTAGATTCCTAAATGCTCATTACGATGATGATAGTCCAGCACGCAATTCTTGGCGCTAGCTGCAGAGACAGCAGCACACCGTCACTTGTTCTTCGTTGTCTGCTGATGTCCGATTTCCTCTGGGGCCTCAGATGCAGTGACATCTAGCTCCAGAAGATGTAGCTTCTGCACAGGCCACTTGAAGATCTTGCCTCACTGCAAACAAACTGAGCAGACGCGTAGCCTGGGTACGCCTCTTGAACCCGGGCTAGTAGTCATAGTAACTTGGGCGTTTTAAGAAAGTCTACAATCGTAATGTCACTGCCCTTTAGGTTCCTTGATTTATGTGTGGGTGAGTGATGTACAGCTGGTAATTGTAGGAAATATTTACACTTCCATCACTTCCGAAAGTCATTCATCATGTTTTGTCGATGTAGAAAACGGCGCTGGTAGTCTCTCGCACTGTAGCTGGTAACTTAGTCACGTTTCTCACTTTCTGCAATCTTTTTCTGGAAAACTGGCAAGGTGCGTTCGGGGCCTTGCGTTCCTTCTTTCGGTTCGATTCCTTCGGCATGCAACATCCAAAATGACTCCAGCCTGTCTTGGTACAAACCTTCAGCTATTTTAGTTTGCGCTTGCAGGACGCAGTTCATCACACCGAATGTTCCACTCATGACACTCGTTTTTGTGACGGGGCCTTGCAGTGGCCATCTGAGAGTGGTCTTGATTGCAACTAATTTTTGTACATCCGTGCTTCATGTTATGTTGCTGCTTACAAGCTTCCGCAGTTGGTAAGACCCGATGAGTAGGCTTATGCCTTTCTCGCCACACTTTCGAGGCACTGTTTGATTGTCTGCCAGCCGGTAATTTAACTTGCGCAAGTTGGCTGCGAAGTAGCATTTCATAGTCGTGACTGAGATGTCGTCGCAAATTACTGGCATGATTATGGCTTCGATGAGGTGCTTGTTCTCATTAAACTGGCTCTGCAGGCGAAACTCCAAGATATTGTAAGTTTTCACACAAGTAGGGTGGTGAGAACTGAAGGTGTTTACCTATAGGCAAGTCTGTCTAATCATCTTCAGTTTCATGCGCGTCGCGAGATCTTTAATAAAACTGTGTCAACTGCCTCCCTCAATGCTGCCTCTGATGTGGGATGCCTCGTTGGAACCAATGATCCACGAACGGGAGGTCTGCAAATTGACGGCTTCGTCCAGCTGAAAACTTGTTACGGCAGTCAGCTGAGGACCACCTGCTTCCTGAGGCTTGGTGGCACCAGAGACGTCGTCATTGTCTTATCGCATCTTTCGTGCGATAATCGGGGTCACACATTGTTGAAGCATGCCTGCTATTGCATGTTGAGCACACCAACCTCAGCCGGCACTCGTTCGCACGACGGCCTTTTTTAACCAACAGCACGACATAAATTTATCCTGGCGGTTCTTTTTCTCTGGTATGGTCAAAACAGCGCTGCATGTTTCGGTTTCGTGTCCTGCAGACTTGCGAAAAAAACATTCGTGGCATGCTTGCTTCAGTTCTTTCTATGCGTGTAGGACCAATGTCGATGGCACATGTTTTCCATGGTTGTCGTTGGGTTTGATAGGAGACGTCCATGGAGCACATTGCTCTCTTCTTTCGAACTCTATCTGTGTGTACTGCAAGAGCTCTTCTATTTTTTTTAAGGTGTCGTAGTTGCCTCCCCTGAAGCAGATGTTTCCAAGCCTTGTGCTTCATTCTGGAGATGTCTATGGCGGTGGAACGTGATGACAATTTATTGTGGCAGGAATTCTAGCATCGTATCGTAGAGAATCACCGAAAAATTGTTAGTCGGGATATCTAGGGCGGTGAGGCATCAGAGATTCAGCTGTAATGTGTCGTTGAGCCTGTGCAACTCTCTAGTATTTGATGGAGATGTCACGTGCTTCAGTTCACTAAGTACTCTGAAGTGCCGTTGTATAATCTTGCGTATGTCCCCGAACCTCTGATTTAGCAACTGGATCACACTCTCATAGCACGCCTCATTCTTCGGTAGTCTGGCGATGGCAGCTGCTGCGTCTCCTACGTGGCAGTTGCGGAGGTAATGAAATCTGTCCGTGGAGCTCAGAGTTGGATTCGTGTGAACTACTCTATTGCATTGCTTCCAGAACGACGTCCACTGGTGCATGCTCCTATGAAATGGCATAATAGCGTTGGGAGACGAGGTCCGAAGCTCTCGGAATGCTGCTGCCATTTCATCAGGCAGCGTGTGTTGCGTCGGCAAAACAGAAGTTTGTCTCATGTTACCGATGCTGAGATATTCCAGCCGGCATCGTAGGCGCGCCAGAGTCTCAATTGCCTGGTCGTCGTAATAGGCCATAGACTCGTACTCAGTCTCAAGTTCCTCAACAAGAATCACGTCCTCGAGCTCGGCATTATTCTTCCGAAGGCCGTCTCGCGTTGCCACGAGCTTGTGGATAACCTCGTTAACCGTGTTGCGGTCGTTGCAATCACTTCGCAACAACGTCGTCACCTCGTTTACCACTCCCGTGAATCGGGCGCGTGAAGCATCACGCTTAGCTTTAAGGTGATTCATGTTGCATTTGGATCACGGCTTACTCGCTCGCAATGTAGCTGGTTCCACTCGTTGCTTCCCTGGGTGCGGCAATGATGAGGCTCAGGTTATTTCGGCTGCTACTTCAAGAAGCAACTCATAGCTGCCGTCACTCGTTGTCCACGTCGTTGGTAGCCACTCGTTATTCCTGGGTTTGGTCGCCATATGTCGCGGAACGCTGGTATTCAAAAAGTGTGGCGCTGCCAGAAAGACAGAGCCGCGAGTCACACCCAACAAAATGCCTATTAGACGAGAATATATTCCTAAATGTTCATGACGATGATGATAGTCCAGCACGCACTTCTTGGCGCTAGCTGCGGATACAGCACCCCACCATCACTTCTGCTTCGTTGTCTGCTGATATCCGACACCGCACTCACGAAACGTCGCGTAATAACAATGAAAAACGCCAGACCACTATGGCAGAGCCCCTACAGAGTTTCAACGCGAGAACGCGAGGCCGTAAGAAGACAAGTCGAGAAAATGCTACGCGACGACATCACCTACTCGTCTAAGAGTCCATGGGCGTCACCCGTGGTGTTAGCGACGAAGAAGAACGGAATCCTACATTTCGGTGTCGATTATCGCCGCCTCAACAAAATCCCAAAAAAGATTCTTATCCTCTCCCACAGATAGACGACGCCTTGCATCGACTCCACAATACGAAGTACTATTCGTCGGTGGGCCTCAATATTGGCTACTGGCAAATTGAACTCGACGAGAGATCAAGAAAAGACGGCGTTCATAACACCGAACGGCCTTTTCGAGTTCAAAGTCATGCTCTTAGGTCATTGCTCGGCACCGGCAATTTTTCTACGTGTTATGAACACAGTGCTAGCAGGATTGAAGTTGCAGGCTTTTCTAGTTTATTTGGACGACGTCGTCTTGTTTACTCGAGCTTTCACGATCATCTTCAGCGCCTTGAAGATGTACTTCAAGGCATCAAGGCTTCCGGACTCACCCCAAAGCCTGAAAAGTTTCTGGCTTCAGGGTGAAGCTGAAGTGGCTTATTACGTGACCCAAGAAAAAAATTTTGTTCTTGGGCCACGTTATAAGCAAGTCGGTAGTAAGACCTGATCCAAAGAATACAGCCACAATCGCTGCATTTCCACAAGCCGCTGACAAGAGGGCCGTGCGTCAATTTCTCGGCATATGCGCTTATCAAAGGCGCTTCGTCAGAAACTTTCCCCGCATCGCTGAGCCACTTACTAACCTTACGAGGACCGAGATCGAGTTGAAGTGGGAAACCTCACAGAAGGAAGCATTTCGGGAACTAAAATGGTGCCTGCAGATGCCTCCGATACTCGCGCATTTCGATGAAAACGCCAAAATAGAAGTGTACACTAACGCAAGCAGCGTGTGACTTGGCCGTCATTGTGCAGAGAACTGATGGACTGGAAAAAGTTAATAGTTACGTTAGCCTGTCGCTATCAATGGCGGAAAGCAATTATTCCACAACATAAAAGCAGTGTTTTCCGTAATCTGGGAGACGTCAAAGTTTCGTCCTTACCTTTATGGCTGGCCCTTCAAAGTTATGAGCGAGCGACACCACGCCTTGTGTTGGCTAGCTAACTTGAAGGACCCTTCAGCTCGCTTTGCGCGATGGAGCCTAAGACTTCAAGAATACGAGATTACCGTGATCTACAATTCTGGCAGAAAACATTCTGCTGCCGACTGCCTGTCGTGAGCCCCCGTCGACCCACCGCCAACCGAAGACCCGAATGACGACTGCTTCTGAGGAACGATAACTGCCAAAGACTTCGCTTAACGATAGTGGGCTGACTCGCAACATAGGGGCCTAATCGAATACCTCGAGGGCAGGACCTCCGCCAGCCCGAAGGTATTCAAATGGTCACTGACGTCGTTTTCACTGCGAAATGGTCTTCTCCAAAAGAATAACTTCTCTCCGCATCGAGCTAAGTACCTTCTTGTAATGCCTTCAGCTCTACGACCACAACTCCTCCAGACCCTGTACGAGGATACAATAGCACGATGCCTTGGGGAGGTTACAAGAAAGGTACTACTGGCCAGCCCTTACCGCAGACGTCACTCGTTACGTGTGAACATGCCGAGACTGTCAGCGACGCAAGATACCACCCACAAGGCCAGCATGCTTCCTTCAGCCGATCGAACCACCTCGCCGACCGTTTCAACGAATCGGGATGGACCTACACTATAAGACAAAAGGGTGTTAAAAGGGTGTGTGGTTCGTCTTTTTGGGGACTAATGGGGCTGCCACAATCATTATACTCTATAAGGGCTAATGGCACTGGGTCCAACCGTTTGTCCCCACAGCCAAGCTCAAGCGACTAACATTTAGTCGTCACATTTACACCTTAACGGGTAACAATTAGTCCCACAATTACATCAAAGGACTAACATTCAGTACTTACATTTACACCTTATCGGGCAACCGTTAGTCCACAAATTTACACCTTATACTGGGCAATCGTTAGTCCTCGCAGTTGCACCTCACAAGAGGAACGGTTGGTCTACTCAAATACTGCTCTGGGATGAACTTTTTATTCCCAGTTCACACATTGCTTTTCTATAGTTACTCTCCGCCAGGCCGAATACTTTTCTCGCCCGTTTTTCTGCGCAGTGAGCAACAATTAGCGCAGAAAAGAACACGCGAAAAATTATATAGCCATCTATGTGTCACTGTTTTCGCAGTTTCTGCGGAATGGATCCTTGAATGCGCGTACGTTTGGAGAGGCTCGCACGTACCAAGTATATTACCCGTGATGCAGCACGTCGCTTCGCTGAAGCTGCTTTCACACACGATGCAACAAAAACACGTACGCCAAGCGTTGTCCGGACACGATGCAGGATCAACGAAAAGATGAACGCATGTGAAACGGAGTAGTAGTAGCAGCAGTGTGGTTTTACGTCAAAAACCACGATGTGATATTGAGGGACGCCGTAGTGGAGGTCTTTGGAAATTTTGACCATACGGCGTTTGACGCGCACTTACATCGCATAGTACACGGGCGCTTACCATTTCGCCTCCATCTAGATGTGACTACTGCAACCAAAATCGAACACGTGACCAACGGGTCAGCAGTCGAGCACCCTTGAAATTGGCCCAACGAGGCTTTCTAACGCGAATGTGTTAAAAAGCTCCTTTCGCAGATACTACGGCGTGGGCGTTGTTGGTTGTTAGCGAAAATTCATCATCCTACGCGTAACTAAAAAATCGAGAACGGTGCAAATAAGATAAATGATAAAAATCTTCAGACAAAGCGGGAATCAAACCCGCGTCGTTGCCGCGCCAAGCAGATGTTCTACCACACGGCCACGTCTCTCCTTGCGAATACAGTGAAAAGAACTACCTGTGCTTGGAAATGCAATGAAAGTATCTTATGCGCTTCACACACACAGGCCTCCTGTATACATGCTTAACAATGAAACATGAAATATTGCAGTAATAATGCATGGTACAACCGCCCTTAGCCAGCGGCTGTTCCAACATATGGTTTTTTCTATGGCTTCGGGGTGTTAAGCCAGTCACCCTCTGCAAAAGCGACACACACTACTGGGTGTATAGCAAGTTTGCACCGGTTTCATCCACTAAAAGTACTCAATTAGAATGAAGCATTCTGGGTCCGAACGAGAATAGAATCCAGGCCGTATGCGTGGCACGCAAAGGTTATACCACTCACCCGTATCTTTGCTTGAAAACAAAGAAAGAATAACTTCCCCTGCTCGCAAAAGCCGCCTTTTATGCGTGCAACACAGAATACAGGCACTTGCGCACTTAGGGACGTGACATCGCAATCGTATTAAACTTTCAAAGGGGCCCTCTAACACTTTCCACTTTACATGATTTAATTGATATGTGGGATTTAACGTCCCAAAACCAACACATGATTACGAGAGACGTCGTAGTGTAGGGCTCCAGAAATTTCGGCCACCTGGGGTTCTTTAACGTGCACCCAAATCTGATCACACGGGCCTACAACATTTCAGCCTCCATCGGAAATGCAGCCACCGCGGGCGGGATTTGATCCTGTGACCAGCGGTTCAGCAGCGGAGTACCTTAGCCAATGAACTACCACGGCGGGGCACACTTTACACGTCCTTCTGGTTGCGTACGCTGAAGGCTTAAAAGATAACTGCCGCATGAATGGCTGTGCTAGGCGCACGCAGCGCAATGTTATTTAGCGTAGAGACATCAGAACACTGTGAAAAGGATGCTTACCCTAAACTCACTTTTCGCGGGATCACCTGATCGTCTTTCCCACACCCTGTGACATCGGGAGGTTTCCCAATAAATTGAACAGAAAGCCCTACCGTACAGGAAGCCCACACGACATATTGCCCGTTATGTCGAAGAAGACGTTGCGATGGTAACAAATAATGTGTTAATTCAAAAGCGAATGACACGTGCGAAACGAACCAGCCAGCGAACGATTCTAATGTTTTGTAGCTTTACTCACGGCCAGACTAGAAACGTGCGTTCTGTCTTACGGCCTGCGCAATCGAGTTCAGAGCAATGGTGGCGTTTCTTCACGGTTAGAGCCACTGCTCGATGCTAGGGGCACAGTGACCCTGCCGTAGGTAAAAGCGTTTTAGGGGCGAAGCTCCTTATGGTTCACATAAAAAACAGCGCCAATAACGAGAGACAAGAAAAAGAAGGAGACAGACAGCGGCACTGAACTTACAACAAGATTTATTTGCCAGAACCGCACAATATATACTTGGGCAGTATCTAACAAAAAAGAAAATACAAAACAAACAAAACAGAATCCACCTAACCACCACATAGTCATCTTCACAACGCACCATGAGCAGCACGTGTGCTAACGTGCCGAAGGAAATCTATTTCTTTTAATGATAGCGCAATAGAAGGCCTGCTGACACATGCACTGCCCAGCCTTTCTATTTCTGAATCCTCATAAATTTCACGTATCAACTGGTCCCGATGCCGCCTAATGACGGTACAGAGCTGAAAATCAGGGAAACAGCCGCAGTCTCGGCAATGAATGCCGAGATGGCCCGAAACTGTAGAGGAGACGTTGTGAGCGTGCTCTTTCAGCCGCTCATTTAGACACCTGCCTGTTTGGCCGATGTACCACTTGCCGCAAGACAGGGGTAGTGAGTACACCACTCCTTCAATGCATGGAACGTACTTCTTTCAATGCTTGACTTTGCAGCCTCGCTCGCCCCTCGAACCAGGATTCACGGCTCTGCAAAGTCAAGCATCGAAAGAAGTACGTTCCATGCATTGAAGGAGTGGTGTACTCACTACCCCTGTCTTGCGGCAAGTGGTACATCGGCCAAACAGGCAGGTGTTTAAATGAGCGGCTGAAAGAGCACGCTCACAACGTCTCCTCTACAGTTTCGGGCCATCTCGGCATTCATTGCCGAGACTGCGGCTGTGTCCCTGATTTTCAGCTCTGTACCGTCATTAGGCGGCATCGGGACCAGTTGATACGTGAAATTTATGAGGCTTCAGAAATAGAAAGGCTGGGCAGTGCATGTGTCAGCAGGCCTTCTATTGCGCTATCATTAAAAGAAATAGATTTCCTTCGGCACGTTAGCACACGTGCTGCTCATGGTGCGTTGTGAAGTTGACTATGTGGTGGTTAGGTGGATTCTGTTTTGTTTGTTTTGTATTTTCTTTTTTTGTTATATACTGCCCAAGTATATATTGTGCGGTTCTGGCAAATAAATCTTGTTGTAAGTTCAGTGCCGCTGTCTGTCTCCTTCTTTTTCTTGTCTCTCGTTATTGGCGCTGTTTTTTATGTGAATCAGGTCGTACCAACTCGCCCAAGCAACCACGTTAGCTCCTTATGGCGTGGCTTGGGCGTCCCTCGTATGTAACCACCAGTGGCAAATACCCGAAATAGGTATAACATTTGACCTCCAAGGTGGTGCCAGTGATAGATTTCTTCTGTGCGTTGTTTAACAATAAAAAATAGTGCTCAATGTACATGTCAATGGCTGCTAATGGGGAATGAGAGACATGAGCATTCGGCTTTTAGTCAACGCGCACGCTGCGATCCCCATTAGCAGTCATTGGCATGTACATTGACCACTATCGGACAAGAAAGGGATGCTACATTATACTCGCTGGGTGTAACCTCCTTAGCTTTACAAAGGTTTAGCGAGCGTTGAGCCGCAGTGCCATGAATACAATGAACTTGTATATACCATGAATGAACTCAAGGTGGTTAAAAATGAGAAGTACATACGAAGCGCAAGCCGTAAGAAAGTAAAAGCCGAATTCTCCTGTCTCTCATTTCTCATTAGCAGCCATTGGCATGTAAATTGAGCCCTATCTGACAGGGAAAGGTTGCTACGTTATACTCGCTGGGCGTAACCTCCTTGGTTTTCGAAAGGTTTAGCGAGCGTTTGGTCGCAGTGCCATGAATACAGTGAACTAGAATATACCATGAACTCGAGGTGGTTAAAGGTGGGAAGTGGACCCAAAGCGCAGGCCGTAAGAAAGTGTGCGTGTGCCACCTCTCGTTTAGTCCTTGGAATGTCCACTGGATGGCGGTGCTTCTATATGGGGAATATATGATAAAAAGATGCGAGATGGTGGGACCTGGAGTGTTGAATAGATGAACGAACGGACACACAAACAGATGCATGGATGGACGCATGAACGGACGCAGTGGCGGATGCACGAAAGAACGCAGGGACGGGCGCACAAACAGACGCATGGACGGTCACACAGACGGACGCATGGACGGACGAATGCTTCGCCCCACTCTCCATCATTCACTCCGTGGATATGCTGCCATTTTTTATATGCGAAGCACTACTTAGCGAACTTCGGTGACTTAGAGCGTATCTATCTATCTATCTATCTATCTATCTATCTATCTATCTATCTATCTATCTATCTATCTATCTATCTATCTATCTATCTATCTATCTATCTATCCTATCTGCCTGCGACTTTTAGCTCTCTTGGCCGTTTTGATAATGGTATCGACACCAAACTTAGTATGGCGAAACATGACTGCATGAAGAACATATTTGACTAGTCACAACATGGCACTTATGGCATGTATGTCATGAATGTCATGATTTACATTTTGTCGTCCTGCAACTCTTGCGGTGGTTTCGTTCACATGGCATGTTGCAAAACTGGTGTAGTATGACATGATTTCAGGGCAAATAAAAGCGACAGACCCTGACATGAAAATCATGACATGCTTGTCATGTAACAACATGGCTACATGCAACGCTCGTGATGCGCTCGCGGCCGTTTCGCTAGCTTCACATGTACCAAACTCGGTATTACGTGACGCGAACAGACGACATAGGTAAATGACACATCCAAAGATGATAATCACAACATGCGTGTCATGTAACAACATGACTACCTGAGAGAATGATAATGCGTTCGCGGCTGTTTTGCTAGCTTCACATATGCCAAATTTGGTATTACGTGACGCCAATGTATGACGAAGGTATGTGAATGGTGCGAACATAATAATCATGAGATGCATGTCATGTGAGTGCATGACTACATGCCACTGTCTAGGCGCCAACACATTTCGATGTGACGCTGTGCGCGTGCTCACCGGCGTTCATTTCGTCGCGTCACACCGATTTTGCCACCACAGGCGCAGGTCCTGCCATATACTTGCAGACGCGCGCCGCGCAGCGTTGCTTTGACGCATGCGCGTTTCAGCGTGCGTGGCGTCCCTCCGTCAAGATAAGAGGGAGACGCAGTGTTATCTGGGTAGCGCATCGGCATGAAATGCAGCATGTTGAATTTTGTACCGGTTGCCGGCAGGCCGCATCGACAGACGCTGGTCGCGCCTGGCGTCATACTATACTGTTCCCAGCGCGCGCGCGCGTCAGTGCTACATTAGAGTATACTGGGACCTTCATAATGCGCTCGCACCCGTTTTTCATGCTCCACAAATACCGAATTCGGTGTTACGTGACGTCAATGGAAGACGAAATATATGACTGGTGCAAACATGATATCCTGACACGTATGTTGTAGTAAGAACACGACAGCATACCACGCTGATAGCGTGCTCGCTGCCGTTTTGCTAGCTCCATATATTCTAAATTTGGTAGCACGTGACGTGAATAGATGACGAAGGTAAACGACACATCTAAACATGATAATCATGACACGGAAATCATGTACGGCCTTATTTACCCCCGACCTCATAACATTGTGCTGATTTTTAAGTGATATATCAACATTTATTATTCATGCTTCGCATATCATTGATTGCCACTATATGTGGTATTTGCGATTTTTTTCTTTAAGTTCTTTCAAATAACGGCACCCGGATTGTCTCCAGCGCGTTTCCTCCAGCACCGTGCTGTTAAGAAAGAGAAAACATTTATTGAAAGAAGCTTGTGAGTGAAGGTGGGAGGGTCCCTTATTCCAGGAACCCTCTGGCTTGGACAGCCCGCCGAGCTCGAGCGACGAGTTGACGCTGCTCGACCAGGCCCGGCTGTGAGATCGCAGCCTTACACGCTTCACTGAGTAGGTCTTGGTCCGCATCTGGTGATACTGCTCGTATTCTTGGGACGCTTACTTCGCACTGCAGTCGGAGGTGCACCAGAGTGTCTGCCACTTTGCAGTGAGGGCAGATGGAGCTGTGCAACGTTGATATTATATGGTGCAATAGTACGCCGTGTGTGAACGTGTTGCTTTGAAAACGCCTATAGTCAGTTCCTTCGTCTCTTGTGAGTTTTAGATGTGACGGAGGGTATAACCTGCGTTCGAGCCGATAATGTTGCAGTAATGCATGGTACGTTAGTGGTATGGCTTCTCTTGTCGCTGATTCTGTTGTTGAGTGGGAGGTGCCTCGGATCTCGTATGGGAATGCCCGGTTGACGCATTCGCGTCAACCGGGCAATCCCGGTTGCGGTGTGTGCATTCCGGGGCTGCGGTGTGTGCCGTTTCATTTCCCTCGAGACCTACGTGACCCGGAATCCACACAATGCATGTGTAGGGAGGAGGATTGTCCACGCACTTTAGTAGCCTAATCGCCACCGTGGTGACCCTGCCTTTCAGGTAGTTCCGTACCGCTGTTTGTGAGTCGGTAAAGACCACGATGGGATCCTCACTCGTCTGGGTGGCGAGTGCTATAGCAGCCTCTTCAGCTGTTTCCGCCCGCTTGGCGAGGATAGTCGCCGATGCCAGTACCGCACATTTGTAATCTGCGACGGTAATCGCGAAGGCATTACGTCTCGAATATTTGGCTGCGTCCACGTATCGCGCCTGCGGGTCATTGCCATGTTTTTTCCGGATCATGTTAACCCTGACGACCCGCCTTTCTCGGTGATGTTGAGGATGCATGTTCCGAGGGATCTGCTGAATTTCAAGGCTTTCTCGCAGCTGTGACGGTATTTTGCCTTTGCGTTCTTTGTGGGGTTCTAGGGTGGTCTGGTATACTGTGCGTCGAAGGACGGCTTTCCCTGTGAGGGACAGCTTGAGCCTTTCGACCTGGTTGATGAGGTGTGCTTGGGTGGGTTCTTCCCACGTATTATGAACTCCCATGCGAAGCAGTTGGTCAGTGGAGGCGGCTGGCGGCAGTCCTAGGGCAAGCTTGGTAGCCTTTTGTATCAGCAGATTAAGTTTTTGTTTCTCCGCTGTCTTCAGGTTGAGGTAGGGAGTTCCGTACGTTATGCGGCTGTAAAGGAGAGCTTGTACCATTTTTAGGGTGTCGTGCTCTTTGAAGCCACTTCGGCGATTAGCCACCCTTCGGATAAGGTGGGTGAGCTGTGTCACAGTGTTCTGCAGCCGGGGTAGGGCAGCGGAGCCAGACTCATCCTAATGTATGGGCAGTCCAAGGACTTGAAGCGTGTCAACTTGTGATATTTGGACTCCCTGTAGAAAGACTTGTGGGTCAGGAGTGTCGTAGCTTGGTGGTCTAGCCCGGGTGTGGGCCGCAAGTACTAACAGTTCCGACTTTTCCGGAGCACATTGGAGGCCGCAGGTCTTGAAATATCCTTCAGTGATGCTAACCGCCTCTTGAAGTCGGTCCTCCTGTTCACCCGTGCTTAAACCTCTTGTCCACATAGTGATATCATCGGCGTATAACGCGTGATGTATCCCAGGTACAACGTCCAAGAGACGTGGGAGCTTAAGGAAGGCCAAGGTGAAAAGCACTGGTGATATCACTGAGCCCTGCGGCGTGCCTTTGTTAGGGAGCTGAAAAAGCTCGCTCCTGATATTGGCAATCCCTACAGTGGCAGTGCGGTTGGTGAGGAGAGCCAGCATATAGGCGTATGTCTTGGCACCACAGCAGACATCTTTTAGGCTACGCAGAATGGCTTCGTGGCTCACATTGTCAAATGCGCCCTTTACGTCCAAAGCTAGAACAGATGACTTACTGTGCTTGCTCAAGCGGAGAAGAATATCTTCCTATATCTGCAAGAGGACGTCTTGTGTGCTGAGCATTTAGGGAAAGCTGAACATGGGGTTCGGATAGTGACCATTGTCCCGAGATGTGTGGTGAGCTGCTCGTTTACCATGTGCTCAAAGAGTTTCCCAGCGCAAGATGTAAGGGAAATGGGAGGAAGATTCGCAATCGAGATGGACTTGTTTGGCTTGGGTACCATGACCACCTCTGAGTGTTTCCAGGCTTGTGGTAGCTCGCCCTTTCTCCAGCAGTCGTTATAGTGCCGAAGGAGTGCCGTCAACGCCCGGGGCGGTAGCTGTCGTAGGTGCTTATTGGTCACTCCGTCTTTTCCTGGGCTCGTGTCGCGCGTAAGCTTAGCAAGGGCCGCGTGTTGCTCTGCCAGCATGAAAGGCTGGTCTAGCGCTTCGTTCGGTGCTCCTCGGTACTCCCTGGGTGTCGAATTGTTGATGGAGGTAGCTTGCTGGTTAACCGAGCCACGCAGTTTTGCTTGAAGTTGTTGGAGTAACTGGTGCTCTGTGCCCTCATAGTTGTGTATGAGCCGCTGAATGGTATTTCTTTGATTAGTTTTGGTGTGGGTGTCGTCGATCAGGGCTCGAAGAATGCGCCAAGTCTTCTTTGTGCTCAATGTCCTTTGAAATTTGTTGCAGAAGGACCGCCAGTTCTGACTCGCAAGGTTTTCGGCGTACTCCTGTGCTTGTCCTGTGTGTAGTGAGTACGGCGATGCGGTGCTTCAGCTTGCGGTTAAGCTTTTGCTGTTGCCATCGTTTAATAAGCGATCTTCGAGCTTCCCATAGGTGAAGGAGATGATTATCGACTGCCGGATTGTCCTCGTTCAAGTGTATCGTTTTGGTATGTCCGTCAGCAACACTTACAATGCTGTTTAACCAGGCTTCAATGTCTTCAATAGTAGAATCATCATCAAGGTCATTCCTGTAGGCGGTCCAGTCCGTGAGCCGAGCTTTTCCTGTCTTGAGCAAGCGGTGAGCCTGTTCGACCTCTATTTGGATTATGTGATGGTCACTCCCTGGAGTGTCTGGTAGCCTTGTCCACGTTGCGTTGTGCACGTCTCTAGTGAACGTGAGATCAGGATTAGTATCCCTCGACACGCTGTTGCCAACTCGGGTTGGATGGAGCAAGTCATTCCACAGCGTCAGACCGTGTTGCTGCGCAGTGTCGTGAACACGCGCCCCCTTCTTGGTGGCGCTGTGATAGCCCCAGGCCGCGTGTAGAGCATTGAAGTCCCCAGCTATGACGAGTCGGTTACCGTTAACCATTTGACGGAGCTCGCGGACGAAGTGGTCGTATTGGTGTAACTGCTCCCGCGGAGGGCTGTAAAGGTTGGCCAGGTATAAGCTTTGTTGAGTCTTCCGAGTGGGGATTATCTCCACGATGGTGTGATCGATGCCAATGTCTTCAATTTCATGAGCCTGTGCGGTCAGAGTCTTCTTGACTGAAATTGCGGTGCGGGGTGAGCATGTGAGAGGGCTGTAGTCAGGGAGCTTGATTTCGTCTGTGTGGGTTTCCTGCAACGCGATCATATCTGGATTATTTGTTTTAACATATTCTTGCAAGTTTGCAGAACGAGGTCTGTAGGATCTGCAATTCCAGCGCCAAATTCGAAGAGTGGGGAGTGGCTCAGACTGTCTTTGTGTGGGAGCTGACATTCTAGCAGCTGATTGCCGCCTGGTGCCGGTCGCTTGGTGCTGTCGATCGAATTTCCGCTGCAGTTTCATCCCCCAAAGTTTTTCGCTCTTTCCGCTTGGTCCCTGATTGCTCCAGCAGCTGCTCATGGGTAACGAAATTTTTGTATGCATATGTTATGAAGTTATGCTGTTGTGCCATCAAGCTTGGCGTCGAGCGTGCTTACAGTACGGGTCAGTGGGTCTACCTTTTCCATAATTTTAGTAACCACTTTCTCTATGGTTTTGTCTATAGATGCGAGGAGTTTCGCAGTGAGGGCTTTCTCGAAAGCTTCAAGGTGTCGTTCGACGAGGTCGAGTATCTTCGCTTCGTGTGCTTGCAGCCTTTCTTCTACTCGCTTTATTATTCTGGCTTCCGGCTGTTTTAGTATGCTGTCGTCAAGTTCTAGTGTGCTACACTCGGCTTGTGGCCGTTGTTGTACCCTCCGTTGTAGATCTTGGGCTTTATTTTCTAGAGCCCGGATGGTCGCTGTCTGAGCAGACGAGATGGTCGAGGCACTTGTAGTATTTAGAGAACTGGGCCCGTCACTACCGGTCACCACGGCGGCGTAACTGATTCCCCTAACAAAGCGAGACCGTGATGGCGTGCGGGATCCAGAGCGTCCTTTTTTCTTAGAGAGAGAGCGACTTTGGTTAAATTCTGGGGAAAAAGAGGGGGCCTGTGAAATTTCTAGCGTGATAACTGACCCGGGTAAATCATTGGTGCAAGCACTGCAGTGATTCTCACGGGCGCGGGCGTTATCGAGCTGCTGGCGTCTTACTTGATAAGGAGGGGGGGGGTTGCTGCGGAGTTTCTTCTTGCAATCCTTTCTAGCAGTCTCATGATCTTCTCCGCAGATTTTGCACATCAGTTGGCAGTCATGTGGTTCTGTGCCCTTGTTGTGGCCGCATTTGTAGCAGAAGTTCGCTTTCGGCTGAGGGCAGATGTCTTGTCGGTGACCTAGGGCGCCACAGGTTCGGCAATATTGGATGGACTTCCCGGTATGGCTTGCATCGGTAGTCTCCACTGAGGTACGTCACGTAAAAAGGAACGTGCTGCCCGTCGAAAGTGAGAACTGCAGCTGTGGAAGATCCCAGCATGCGCGCGCCAAGGACGTGGTATCTTAGGTCTACGCAAAGTCCTGCGACAATCTCTGTAGGGCTTGTTCCTAGTTCGAGGCCGTAGATCACTCCGCGGCACACATCATCGGGGTGTAGAATGTGCGGACTCACTTGATATATTACTCCACCGAGCTGTATAGCATTTATACTTTGCAGTTTGGAAGCCCGTTCAGTACTTGCTGTGCTTACGATGATCACATTCTCTACTTTCTGCACCTGCACTCGCACATGGCCATAGACGTCCTGCTGGGCCAAGCCACTGGATCTTCCGATGGCATGTGTAACCTCGATGAGTGTTCGTTTTGAAAGATCTAGTCCTGGTTGCGGGCGGAATACAATTTTGAAGTTATCAGTAAGGAATGGCCGAATCCTAGTGCTGCGTTGACGTTGCGGTTGAGATTCGGCGTCTGGCTTCACAGGTTGCATAGCTCGTTCTTCGGCTGACTTTTCTTCTTTGGCTGACCTGCTGTGATGGTTAAGGGACGTTCGTCACTATGTTTGTCGATAGCGGACGAGAAAACATTAACATGAACAATTAATTTGATGGCATGGGTGGAACGGCTGACGGCGCACGGATACGCTACCGTGTGCAGCGCCGTTGAGTCGGACGTCGCGGCCAACTCAGCAGTCACGGTCGCAACTCCGGAGGTCCAGGATCAGGCCACGGCTCACGAGGACCACACCCGATAGGCCTCGCCCACGAACCTGCTCCCGGCCACTGCACCCAGGCAGGAGCCGTTCGGCAGGCCCCGTCCTTGGACCTTGTACAGGCCGACGGACTCGACCTCGAACAGACCACCAGAGCTCGACCTGGCCGACACGTACGGGTCCCCCGTCCATCTCAGGAACGCTGCCAGGAACTCGTCCTCTAGAGCGGCGCACCGCTTCGTCTCGGCACCGCTGGCGATCCTCGATTCAGCCAGCAACTACCCTGGCACCTGGATCCTCGGCCACCCTGGACCTTGCACGGCTCCGTGGTCCGTGCACACACCCGCGTCTCGTTCGGCAGAACGTCTCGCTCGTCCCTTTCCGATGTGCGACGCTCTGGTGACACCGGGGCTTGATGGCATGGGTTCGACTACGGAGCAATCAACCCGCATCGGAGACGCAATGCTCCATGCGGGGAATGGCCTGCCCGTCCGGCGAACAGCTTGCGTCGAGACGCGATGCTCGGCGCAACCGTGACTATTAGCCAGGCCACGTTCATCGCTGTGCCGAACGTCTGACCATGGAGACGCCTCGCCGAGATCCGTGATGCCCTCGGCAAGGAAGAGAACAGCAGGCCAGGCCGCGCCCCGAGATGCAGTACTCGTGCCGGCAACGCCACCCCAGCTGGTAGTTGGACGGCAGTAGCGTGGACAGCCGCGTTCCCCGGCCGGAACCTGGATCGCCTGCGTCCGACGCTTTGGCCCGGTGTCTCCCGTCTGCCGCTGCTCCGGCTTGTCCCCAGCCACAAAGCCTACTGCCACGTAATGGTCGCACGTGGCCCAATTGTGGCACGCCACCTCTATGGGCCACCAGTGGTCATCAGCTGATTGGCGCACAGTTGCCTCGTAATCGCACGTGCCTTCTTCTCTTCTTCTTCATTTCTTGTTGTCGCCTTCGTGCCACCAGCCCTCCGCTCGTCTTCTTCAGTTTTGGTTTGACGTTCCTCGGCGTCTTTAAGTCCTTTCCTTACACCTGCCTTTACGGCCAGCTTGAAACCACCCAATGTGGGCTTTGCCTGTCGTTTTGCCACTATTTTCATCAAACGTCCATTCTGATGCCGTTCTTGAGTTACCCTCCGTGTTGTCCACTTGCATCGTACTCGGGATTTCTTGACGCGGGTTAGACGTTTGCGTTTCTATGAGAGCGTTAGCTTTTTACCTCCGACGCTGCGTCTCTGTGTTGCGCGAGCAGCGTGCTCATGCACCTACGAGACGCTGGCGTCCAGCTCGTTTCGCAGGCCCGTCCTCGTGCCACAGTGGCGTTCGCGTGCAGCGCGTCCTCTGAATTCCTTGGTGATGTTGCGTTTCAGCGAACAGGCACAATATGTTTAGAGTTCAATATCTAGTAAAACGTGCACTCACTGCGATGAGTCTGGTGTCAAACGATGCCTTGCAACGTGAGGAATCCCAAGTCACCAAACGCGAGTAGTGTCCAGGCAAGGTTGCACAGAAAATAGCAATAAGAGCAGGAGCCCATGTGAGGTGCGACTACACACCTCAGCCCCCTGGCGGCTTTTCCCCCCCTGGTGGCGTTTTCGTAGTGTTAAGTGAATTTTTTATCAGCTTTGCAGTTTTCAAGTCATAAAAGAGGAATAGCTTTATTCCCTCCCACTTGAAGTGAAATATCACGCTAAATAAAAAAAACAAATCCAGTAGTAACAATATTTTGATGCGATGCCGCAATGACATTTAACGTTACAATTACCCGGTGATATAACAGGAGCGTTTCGGTGCCATTTTAGCTCGCCATAGCTTTGGGAAGGGCCACTACGAGTTATGCAGTCAGCACCGATTATTTCAACCGTTAGAAGGCCCTTGTAAAGGTGAAGCTTAAGGGTCCCCCATTTTTTCTTTCTTTATTGGCGCACGAGAATCAGAGGCCGATACGTGTGCAGCGTGTTATTGCAATAAAAAGAAAAACAACTTCACATTGGATTGATTTATATGTGGGGTTTAACGTCCCAAAGTCACCATATGATTATGAGAGACGCCGTAGTTGAGGGCTCCGAAAATTTCAACTACCTGGGGTTCTTTAACGTGCGCCCAAATCTGAGCACACGGGCCTACACCATTTTCGCCTCCATCGGAAATGCAGCCGCCGTAGCCGGGATTCGAACCCGCGACCTGCGGGTCAGCAGCCGAGTACCTTAGCCACTAGACCACCGTGGCGGGGCCAAACTCACATTGCGTTCACACGTTCGAATATTTCTCTCAGCTCTCATTCACTATGCTCAACAGAATTATACATAAATTTCGAATGCCACTGGAAATAATTCTCGCAATGCGGCGTGCAATGCTGTGCTTCTGCTCCAGCTAAAGTGATGGTATAGTCAGAAAACGGGACATTTCTCACCTGGTTCATTAAACACAGCCTGGATTTCACCAGGACCATATTAAGAGTGTACGGTGAGTGACGTCAGAGCACCAAAGGTTCACTTAAAGAAGCGACGCAAGAGCAGGCATATATCTTGGGGATGCGCCCGCGAGGACAAACGGCATTCAGTTTGAACTTTCACTTCTTTCCGCAATTTGTAGCGTTAGAAATCTTGGCAGATGGAATCCTGAGTGCCCAGCGCATGCATTACGCTTGTCAGCTCTGAATTCCCAAACATTAGGAGGCCCCTGTAAGGTGTTCCCTACAGGCAATAAATTTGATCCTATACGTGATTAGACCCGGCATGCCCCTTCTGGTTTCTCAGTGGTCTGGCTATCCGCTCCTGCGCTGAACTTCTTAGCCATGACGAAACGAAAGAGACCCAGGAGAGTGTTGATTGGACGGTGAACACTTGACGTACTATGCTGGACAACGAAACTAAAGGCCGTATTCCTGGAACTGCGCGGGAAATGCATGCCCATGTTCAACCGCTGGCGTCTTTACACTATCATAGATAACATTTTTAGCTGCTGGTCTTAGATACAGGTCACCCACATCTGTGTTTTAAGTTATTTAAACTTGTGTAGAAATTTATTTAGTTCATTTTGATTATTTTCAGGGCTATAAAATACTTTACCTGGCCGTTTTTGGCGCCTAAAACGCACTTTTACGTGCCTAAAAATCGGGCGTCTAACACTGAAGCAGAGCACTCTGTCCAAGCACTCCTACTTCCTCTTTCCTAGCTTAATTTGGCTGCCCTGGCTTTGCGTCAGTATTGTTGCAGAAGAAGCGTTTGTGCCAGATATCAGGACAAAATGCACAAACACAGCTCTTACTGATAGCTGCGCCTCAGGCGTTGTAGGTCCGTGTTGTAGGCCCGTGCGCTCATATTTAGGTGCATGCAGGTTAAAGAACCCCAGGTGGTTAAAATTTCCGGAGCACTACACTATACGGCGTCTTTCATAATCATATGCTGGTTTTGGGGCGTTAAACACCACATATAAATATACCTTTCAGGCGTTGTCCACTTTGAAGGAATGATTGCATACCAAGACTACAATGACAAAACTTGTACGTCAGGTTCATAGAGCCACCATGGCATTGAGCGCTACTGGAAGGACGGGGTAGTGCACACACTTCGATTTTTAACTCTACGACACCAGTATTAAGAAAAGAATCATGCCAACTCTGAAAGATATGCAATAAAATTTAGGGAGCACAAAAAACATGAACATTGCTATTTTGTTTATGGCAAGTATAATTGACACAGGATGTATTTATATAATTTCATTTGGCTGGCCTATTAGGCGTGTAACCACCACTCGGAAAGGCTACCCCGAAATACATGGCAACCTCCTAGAATATTTCAGACTTTGCTTATAGCGTGTGTCTGATCAAACAAACTGACACGGACACGACTGATAACGCTGGAATTACTGATCTTGGCTGTAAGATAAACGATCTGTTTAACCGACGATCAAATTCAATGATCGACAAATAGCTGCACTCTGCTTTATTTGTTTACGTAGTACGTGTCACATGATCTGGCCACGAGTTCACTCAATAAAGAGTCTCATCTTTATTTGTCTGACGGCCGCCCTTTTCATTTTCCCAACCACGTAACATCTGGTGAAGGTGTTGGTTCGTTGTACAACCTGACGCCCCCGTCAAGCTTTGATTCAGGTCGTGTAATCCACCAAAACCATCGAGGATCAGCGAGGTAGCCTTAGGCAGTAAGGACCACAGCCAGCACACTCACCTCTACGTAGCAGTACGAGTATGACACCTGTCATGACTACTACATCGATGATGGCAGCTTCCATGACCTTTATCTACATCGATGTTCTGAGAGGAGCATAAGTACCACTAGCCTTCCGTTGATCGCCGTGTGAAAACCAGGAAAACTAAACTATAGTCGTAAGCGCACGGCCGCAGAGTGTAACGAGAAGCCTAAGTGTGTTTATTTTGCTCTTGAAAATGGAGTAGGTACGTGACTCCAAAGCCGCAATCCTGCACCAACAATATTGGACTACTTTAGCACCGTACTACTCGGCACGTGTACGAGTAACATCCGGAAAGAAAAGGCCAGAACCCTGCTAGACAGCCGTACGTGTTCGATCCCCAACGTATACTGAAGGATGGACTCGCTTGTTTTGTCATTCTGACCTTGTATAAAGAAAAGTTTGTTTTCTTGATTACAGGTTTCAAGAAAGATATTTTGATGTACTCGTTTGTTACCCATCTGAGATTTTCAAGGCATTTCTCTCGGACGCTCGTCATTTTGAATAGATGTTAGAAGGCTAGATACGACAGTACCACCGCCACATGCTCAATGCAAACTATGAAGTTGAAGTGCCGAGAACCGAGAGCCTGCGCAAGTCGATCGGAGTAATTACGCAACAAGATCGGTGAAGTTTTTTACCTTCATGGCAGCATAAAGCGTACTCATTTCCTGGCAGAGTGCTTCAGGAATTTCAGCACTCACTGGGTGAACCTGAACTAGCTTAGTCTCAACCACAAGCAGTGCATCTCTGCACGAGCAAAGCTCCTCTACACTCGCGTCAAGATGCCGAGCTTCTGCCGTCGTCGAGTTCGGTTTCACCAGTGCCATGCCTCGAGAAAGACATACATCTGGAGCACCCCCGACCACCGTGCATCACAGTGCTGCTGTTACGGAGAAACCGGCCCTACGCATATTTACTGCCGCAACAAGTACCGCGAGTGGTGACTACGCAATTTCGCCACCAACACACCCATCCACAGCCTAGTGTGCAGCCTTGGGACATGGTGGTCTACGTAGCCGCAACATAATCAAGAGCATAACTTAAATAGTGGTGGCCCTTTGGAAGACGCAACATATAATCTCAGCGTTTGTCATAATACTATACTCTGGCGCACGCGAAGGCCGGGCGATTAGCCCACGCCTGAGAAACTAAACGTAGCAATCGATGAAATGAGCGCTTGCTGTTTGATGAAACAATCGATACCATCTGACGACGTGGCTGTAACATTTATATCACTGACCTAACGAAGCCGCGATGCCAGTCATCCATGACAGCGAATAACAAGTCGCGCTGTTACTGCGTTTTGCCCTATATTGAGTTTCGTCTTTATTAACTTTACCGCAGCTTCTTTTATCGTCAAATGAACGAGGCAATAGTAAACCTCCAAGAACCTCACTATTTTAATCACTCTTTAGCGGAATCAAGAAGCGCTGATCGTTGCGTTACTCACGAACAGGACAACACCATTGAGTAAACACACATGCAGTTTATGCACCTGCAGGTTTCTTGCTTTTATGACCCGCATCAAAATATTTGATGTGCTGTGCATTCCGGCTACGAGTATCCTATAATTCTTATTTCAAATATGCGTAATGATTGTAAGTTCACAAAATTCTTCAAATTTATTCTTTACATATGCCGGCTGTCTGAGAAAACGGATGGGTAAATAGAAAGTTTGATTACATGATACATTTCACATTCATCACACATGAAGATAAAAAAGCAAAGAAAAATGAAAAATCAATAGCTTTTTTCTACTATACACTAACACTGATGCAATGTTTTTGTTGGACACATTTACGTTGCAATTTCCAATAGGTCGTACAATGGCTAAGCCGAACGGTAACGTAATGAAGATAGGTGGGCAGATGAGGTCATAAATATCACGGGTATGCCGTGGCTACAGTGAACAGGACTGTTGGCGGAACATGAAAAAGTCCTACGCACCGCAGGTGCCATAATCAGTCTGATGATGACAATAACGATAATGATGAGCATATGCAATCAATATGAATAATAGAAAAGTTTTTAGCTGTGCTCTAGAATAAACTTCTTTCCTTTGTTCTATTTTCAGGACCAGGCGTTGGTCTCCCACCAAAGTTTTGCTCACGTGGATGTATTTCTGCCCGCTGGACTTTGCTGCCTCCTGGTCATCGTTCTCTGCTTCGGAGCCGTGGCTTTCACGTGGCTTAGGTGCAGCTCGCAATCCACACAGATGGAAGGCAAGACAATATCTATATGCCTGTCAGAAGGCTGCATCCGCCACGCTCACCTCACCGCCGCTAAAGTGAACGAGAGCATAGATCCCCGCAAAGACTTCGAAGCGTTCGCCTGTTCGCGGTGGGCTGCTGCGACGGAACATTACAGCTATGCTTCAGCCATCGCTTCATCGCAAGTAGGGGCGTGGTTTGACGACTTTCGTGCCTCCATGTCTGCTGGTACAAGGAAAATTCCAGCAGGTCACACGGTAGTAAACATATTGGACTTGTGTACCGCTCATAGCACTTCTCGAGGTTTCGCTGAAGGCCGTCGTGTTCTCAAGAACTTTACGACCACGCTCAAAATATCTTGGCCAGATGAATTGTTTCCGAATGTGAATCCTCTGTGTGTGCTCCTCGACATGGCATACAACTGGTGCCTGGGGCTGCGGTTCGGTGCTGCTTCTCTCCAAGATAGCAATGATAATGTTGAACGTCGACGAATTTTATTGCTTTCACCGAGAAGTTTTGTGTTGTTATCTCGATGACTTGGAGCATTTTACAAACAACGTGTCGAGCGAATGGGCCACGGAACTGCAGAAAACAATAAAGCCAACAATTCCATTTACAGCAGCGAACACTGTAGTGTTATCTGACACAACCTTGTTGTATAAGATTGACAACATTTTTCGCCGCTATAAAAGGAAGGAAATTCTACAGCATATTTCTTGGTTTTTCGTTCAAGTCTTCGCTAGTCTCGCTGATCGAAACCTGCTCGTTTCAAACGTTGGGCAAGAAGGAAGGGACTCGCTCTTCAGACGCATATACTGCGCTACAGAAGTTGAAGCGGCTTTGAAAACACTTGTCCTCGCTATCTACACCGTTCCCCGATTTCCCTCACCAGTGCGGCAAGAAATCAAGAAATCGATAAGCAGCTCTCGACAGTCTTCACGAGCGCTATTCAACAAATTTCAAAGGTGTCGTGGGCTGATGAATACTCGAAGCAATCGGCCATCTACAAAATGCAGTCTCTGAAGACCAGTTCGTGGCAGCCGGACAGATTGCTGACCGAGGGTGGCCGCTCTGAAATGTACAGCGCCTTTTCTCTTAACGAGAGCTCTTTTATTTCATTCTTCCTGAAGACATACGAGCTTTCACGGTTACTTAGCAGGCGGGATGAGTACGCCTATGCACTCTCGCCGTCTTTGAACTTCATCCTAACATTCTTTACCTACAACTACATTATGAATGGTGTGTCGATTGCTGTCGCTGCGTTGTCAACGCCTCTTTATGCAGTAAATGGTACCACCACCATGCCCTATGGAGGCCTTGGCTTTTCCTATGTAATGGCCGTTGTGCGTGCCTTTGACGACACAGGTATAAAAATTGACCGGCAAGGCCACATTCTGAGTTCCGAAGCTTCATGGGCATCAGTCCACTGGAAACATACGGTGGCCGCCACGCGTTCCTGCCTTGGAACAAAATCGCCGACTCTGTTTCCGGAAATTCCCGCGATAGAAGTAGCATACGCGGCTTTCCAGACTGCTCTGGCCCAAAGCGACCAACTTGTTTAACTGGGAACTGCCTTCACTGATGAGCAGGTAGGCGCACGATTCTGCACTTTACAATCGCGATAACCTGATAATCAATCAATATTTTATAGGTGCACATGCGTGCTCCAGTTGTATAGAAAAAGTGCCTTTTCCACCTATATTATTAACCTAGATCTTTGAACTGCCTGCCCGATACGTTTAGGCCGCGTTCACACTGAGCATTCCGGCCGCCGAAAGTGGTCCGAATCCGTTTCGGCGAGTTCCGCCGAAAGGGCCCCTCTTCGCGCCGATCGCTCTCGGACCGATTTTCGTGGCGTCAGCCGCCGAATCGGTCACCGCGGACCAATAGGAGCGCTAGTCAAGGAATTTTGAAAAATGGCCGCCAAGCCCTACTCACTTGTTATACCGCAGTGCATGTAACTGAATGTTGAAACCAACGGGAGTTTAACCTACTCTATGCCTACTTCGCCTCCGTATTCCGTGAAAGAGGTGACCGAGCTTGTTGCGGTCTTGCCGAGCTAAACAAACCCACCAACGCCGCTGGCGTTGGTGGTTTTTCTGCTCTTCGTGCATTACAAGACAGCCACTTGCCAACAAAGTAAGCAGTACTGTATTTTCTTGTTTCTTGCGTACGAGAATCGTCGAAGTATACACCACCGGATAGCGTAGTAGCGTTTGCAAGCCGCGACAACTGGGTGACAGCGCATCCAACCCACGTTCGCCCCGTAGTAGATGGCATATTCGGCGGCGCGGGGCGCGTCCAGTGCGAACGACGCTGCGTTTCGGCGGCAGGGGAATTCCGGTCGCTGTAGAAAGCGGATGTTTCAGTGTGAACTAGGAATTACTGATGCAGTTAGAGTCAAGCAGATGTTTCCTAGGAATACCCCTGTTGTTGTATTATAAAAATTGTGCATTCCCTACGTTTACTTCAGGAAAGCTTCTGGGGCCACTGTGAGAAACAAGGCATAGCTTCATTTTCATTTTATTTTGTTCCTCTGGGAGTCATGTTATCAAAGGCTGCTTGTTTCAAAAGTTAGAAAAGCCTTGTTCTTGAGGCCCATAGACTTCGCTACTGAAGTGGCTTTGAAAACACTTGTCCTCGACGTCTACATCATGCTCCGTTTTCTCTCGCCGGTAAGACAAGAAATCCACTTACCGGAGCTGCAGGGTTTCACCTGCGCACGCGTTTGACTTATCCCAACCTCAAGGCATCCTGTGTTGGCAACTTTTGCAACACCAGGACAATTTAAAATGACCACACAATTGCAGCAATTTTAGGGGGTTAAAACAGCGGGAAAAAACGAAGTGGAAGGAACAAGCGAGTCTCCACTGGCCCATATTGCCACGAGCAAGTAATCAAAGCAAAAGCGATTTGTTCAGTGGGAACCTAGTCACTTACCCAGTGGTCCGAAATACATGCGGGGATAAATGTGCGAATGGATTCTGGAGATTAGCTGTGTCACAAAGAATACAAATAATTGAGCATCAGCCGAACGTGATCATCAGGTATAGTGACCTATACGAATCTTAGCCAAGCAGCCGTAAAAGCAAAGCAAGGGGAAATGACCGCGTGAACTCTCCATAAAGCGAATAAAACAAGCTAAAATAGTTTAACGAGAGTAAATGACTGCGCCAAGACGGTGTGGTACAAAGAGGGCAGAGTGATAACCAACAGTCAATACAGCAAACGGTGAAGACAACAAAAATTAAAATTAAAAGAAATTGTGAGAAAAGCTATCAAATTTCCAGTCGTCAAACACAATTCAAATTTTTAGCATTTAGATTTAGTTCAGTTCAACTCCCTTATTTTAATGACACTTACAAAATCATTACATAGGCTGGCACTTACATCAGTGGTATTGAAAAGCAAGGAAACATTCCGGAGCAATGTTACTTTGTTGTGCTCTCGCTACGTATTATTACCACATTGAGACGTCTGTACTATGATGAAAAGATGTGCTGGCGTCTTGCATTCAGGACGAATAAGCCATAGTTAGTTTCATTCAGCGCAAACAAGATTCATCAAACACTGAGTGGCAAAGACGTGCGTAATAAAAGCAGTGAAGAAGTCATGCCAGTGCCTCATACAAGAAAGCTTCGTACAGCAGGTCTCGTGGTAAGCGACGTAGGTTACCCTAAACACCTCACCATGTTGGTTGCAGAAGGCTTGCATAGAGATTCGCCGCAAAAAGGTTACCGAGCAGATGAATAACATGAGCTCACACGAAATAAAAAAAAGTTTTGCCGTCATCCCGGACGTACGTATGGATGATGGTCATAAAAATAAAGTACATCAGATAAGTGCGGCACAACCATTGTTTTTAGCATCTAATCAATTGGTGAGCATGTGTAGGATCCGAAGAACATTCAGAACCGCAGGTAGCGTAAGCACAAAGCAGTACGTGAACAAGCTCGTGAAATGTAGCACGTGTCAACTTGTGTACAGGATTACACTTGGGGAAAATGCTACATAGGACATACCAGTAGATGTGATGATCCCAGGTTCGAAGAGCATAATAAAAAAAGAAGTAAAATTGCTCCTCAAGGCTTTCTTGTGTTCCATTCCCACTGGTGTAAGTGCAACCCGGATCTAACGACACGGCCGTCATGAGTAAAAATTAGGGGACCCAAAAACTTCTCTTTTAGGAGTTGAATGCAATAGCAATACCCTGTTCCTAGTGCGTACTTCAAACACTTAGTGCATGAAACATTTCCGAACTTGCTATGCACCCACTACGTCGCTGTAAGGGAATAGGCGAAGTAGCATGTGTGCCTTTTGTAGTGGGTTACTGCATTTGAACCACGAAGCCATTAAGATAATCACACGTTAAGACGCTCGCTATCAATGGGCGCTTGTACCACGAATTCTGAATATAATAAACAATTTCACGACCACACAAAGACGAAAACACATGAACAAGATGGGGACTCACTTTTAGCGGTTTATGCTTTGAGGAAACAGGCTAACATAAATCCATTTCTCCCCGACGCACGCTGAACGTGCTCAGGCCGTCTTTTACCTGATGACGTTATACGACACATATTGTCTATATACCGTGCTTCCGACTCATGCAGGATGAATGAAATTTCCCTAACACAGTATTTACCTTGACTGTTGTAGGCCCGTGTGCTCAGATTTGGGTGCACGTTAAAGAACCCCAGGTGGTCTAAATTTCCGGAGCCCTCCACTACGGCGTCTCTCATAATCATATAGTGGTTTTGGGACGTTAAACCCCAAATGTCAATCAATCAGTATTTACCTTGATAAGGCAGATGCTTGGGCAAGTTGGTCTAAAAAATGCATGTGAGCATTCTATAAAAGCACTGAACTGCATACATCGCTTCAAGCTTACGTCACATATGCAGGACGGACAATCGGTATACACATATTAGTACGCAACACAGCAAACAACGATACTGAAGATGTACCTCCCGTGCTACGGAAAACCATTCACACAGCAACCGGTATTCATAGTCATGAGGTGAAGCCCCGTCTAGGGCGAGTGGCGCTACATTTCTATTACGTGTTTTGATGAGCAAGTATATCTCTAGCATGTGTAGTTATCAAATGATCGTCAGGTACTCTGTAGGCGAGTCGACCTTTTATTATAAAACTGCATTGCATACAACGTTGTTTTCAAAACTAAATTTGAATTATCAGCAGCTATTCTTTCATATCAGCTCAATGCGGTAAAGCCACTTGTGCCCAAGCCTGAGAGTTGTACTTAGGCGCTTACAAACCCAGTTAGGAGGATCTGTCAGCAGCGCTGGCCCAGAAATAATCTACGAACGTCACGATCCGGCGTTTGATTTTACTTGCGATGCAGCGATGTGTACTTCTACGCCGGAAAAACAACACTGGTCGGCGAAACCAGTACTGAAACGCATCTCTGGCAATCCTTATAGTATTGCTCACTTCGTCTGCACCTTATTACAACAATGAGATGGTTGCGGATTCCTCAAGCTTCAACATTCAGGAGCCACCAGTGTCGAGATCGGCCCAAGCGTGACCCGTATACGAGTACAACTCCCAGCGAATCAAGGCCTAGGTTACCGGCCGAGTCCGTCATACAAGCCATCGGCACTTCTTGGTTTAATAATGGGCTCTGTCGATGAGTAAGAATGACTGTACACTAGATCCTTGCCATCGGTGAACTTGAATGAACCATTGTTTCTTGCGTACGGTGTGTGCATAATGAGCGATGAGCATCGATGCGACGCGCTTTCAGCCTGTGGCGCAGCGCACACTGGCTACCGCCGACAGACGCCGGCCTCACTCGTCGGCACTTCGTCAATACCCACCTCCTTCAAAGGGGCTGGGGAAGGCAAATGAACGCATCTCGCTGAGACCTTTCACCAATACTTTATTGTGCCCGGCAATCATGTAACATTTCGATTTCTCCTTCACTGGCAAGTGCCAATACTGTGGGCAGGTGGCTGACACCTACCACACCTTTCGGGCTTGCCAGCTCAACTCAGCTCTTCTCCCCAACCCTAACCACACCAGAGAGGAATGGGAGGCGACCCTGCTGGGTTGCTCGGATAGAGGGCTAGGTTAGCAAGCGTCACCAATGGGGTCCTTGAATGAGGACTCCACTCACTATAAATCCTTTAAATGGCTGCCCCTATCCTCTTTTTTTTCATAAATGTTTTCACTCACTCACTCGCTGACTCCTACGTGGAAACACAGGCTTGTCGTTCGGTGCGCGTTCATAAAGTAACACGACCAGACACTTTCATTCACGTGCAATTTGGTTTGTAGCTTTCAGCTATTTACTTACAGCTATCGGTTTACAGATGCAAATCACAATAGCATATCGTCGCTTGCGCACGAAAATCTCCTAATTCAGTCAACTACGCGCGCGAGCATTACAGTCGATATAAAACTTCAGCACACGTCAACCAGCAGAAAAAGCGAGTAAGGGCTATTGCACTCGGTAGTAAATAATGTCACGGGGTCAGGACGTGAACGAAGGGAGCAGACTCCACGTCGAAGAAGAAACTGTTTATTCGGGCTGAACTTGTGGCCATTAAAAAGGAAAATGAGACACTGGCACTGATAGTGGCGAACAGAGCGTCGGCCGTCGACAAGCGGCGAAGGGTGTCGGCATTTATAGCCTTTCCATCGAATATTCTAGTATCATCGCTGGTGGTGACGTAGGTTCCTGAATAATCTGTGCCATTTCCGAAGTTGATGGAATCTTAACAAAACAATCTACTAAAACCGTGCAGCTTCTGGAACACCGTAGGCGCGGTTTGCGCTGAACGTAGTGTAACGGTGGGATAACAAAACTTGAGTAAACGAACGTGGCAATAATCTGCCCCAGGTTCTCAGTCGTTTTTATGTATTTTCTTTTCTGTGATGTGAATTCTGAAAGAAACTTGGCGTCTTGGCATTAGTGGCATGTAATCCGTGGACGCCCGTACCCGTATCATGAAGACGCAAGGTTTAAATAGAATCGAAAATCGCTTATGTGCTCAAACTACGGCCCATGAAGTGGAACGGCGCCTTTTCTTTTAACCATTTCTTTACACAGCACGGTGCATGGCCCATTGTGGCGAGTGGTAGAGCACTCGCCTCCTCATGCGTAGGTGGCGAGTTCGGACCCCGCTGTAAATATTTCTTTACTTTTTTACAGTATGTGCTGACTCTTTTACTTTACTCAAGTAGAGATTTGTTTGTGCCGTAAACTAACTTTTGGCGATGTTTTAGAAGCTGCCGCTGTTCCTTGCTGCGAGGGTGTTGGTGTTGGCGCTCTGGGAACTAAACGTTCATGGTCATAGAAGCTTGGTTTTGTAATCACTGAAAGTTATCCTATTACTTGACGCATTAAACTTACATATGGGGCGTCTACGCTCAGAGGCCATGGTTACGAGACAGATGTATTGCTTTGCGGGGTCGGTGGTAACATACAAGCGCTCGATTGTACTCCGCAGCAAGGCCGGAGTGCCGGACCCCATTCACGCCTTGTCGGCACTTGAGTTGCATGGATTGGGAAGTCCACTCAAGTAGCGATTTGTTTGTGCCGTAAACTAACTTTTGGCGATGCTTTAGAAGCTGCCGCTGTTCCTTGCTGCGAGGGTGTTGGTGTTGGCGCTCTGGGAACTAAACGTTCATGGTCATAGAAGCTTGGTTTTGTAATCACTGAAAGTTATCCTATTACTTGACGCATTAAACTTACATATGGGGCGTCTACGCTCAGAGGCCATGGTTACGAGACAGATGTATTGCTTTGCGGGGTCGGTGGTAACATACAAGCGCTCGATTGTACTCCGCAGCAAGGCCGGAGTGCCAGACCCCATTCACGCCTTGTCGGCACTTGAGTTGCATGGATTGGGAAGTCCACTCAAGTAGCGATTTGTTTGTGCCGTAAACTAACTTTTCGCGATGCTTTAGAAGCTGCCGCTGTTCCTTGCTGCGAGGGTGTTGGTGTTGGCACTCTGGGAACTAAACGTTCATGATCATAGAAGCTTGGTTTTGTAATCACTGAAAGTTATCCTATTACTTGACGTATTAAACTTACATATGGGGCGTCTACGCTCAGAGGCCGTGGTTACGAGACAGATATATTGCTTTGCGGCGTCGATGGTAACATACAAGCGCTCGATTGTACTCCGCAGCAAGGCCGGAGTGCCAGACCCCATTCACGCCTTGTCGGCACTTGAGTTGCATGGATTGGGAAGTCCACTTAAGTAGCAGAGAGTTAGCAGTCTCTTTTCCTCCGCACTTAACGAAAGAGTACGTTCCGCGGCCAACTCTGCCCCACTCCCTTACGGAACTAAAGAACTCTAGGGAGAGTAACACAGTCCCTCTGCTCTTAGAGTACCCCCTCAAATTCTGTGAGTGTATAGCGTCATCAGGTAAAGGTTGGTCCGAGCACGTTGCGCATGCGTTGGCAAGAAGTGGGTTTATATTATCATGTTTACTCAAGGAATAAGCAGTTTAAAGTGAGCGCCGTCAGCTTTTACGTTTGCTTCTCTTCTTTTGTGTGAAGGTGTTCCCACCTCATTGGCTATATATATATATATATATATATATATATATATATATATATATATATATATATATATATATATATATATATATATATATATATATATATATATATAGAGAGAGAGAGAGAGAGAGAGAGAGAGAAGAAGCGTATAATAAGGGCTAGTTTTTCCGTGTTTTGACGCAATATTGAGATATAACAGGCAATAATGCCAAAGAACGTATAGAAGTCATTAGAACCAATGTAATGTAAATAGGAAGAAAGAAAAGTGGGTGAAAAAGTAACTTGCCGTGAGCAGGAATCGAACCTACAACCTTCGAATAATGCTTTCAATGCTCTGACCACTGAGCTAACCCAGCCCCCAGCCACTGAATTGGGTGTATATGTGAATTTAAACGTGGGAGTGTCAGTCAGCGGGCCCTTCGACCCCGAGGTAATTGTAGGCTTCTCTACCATTACCCCGGGGTCGAAGAGGGAGACGCTCGGCGTCATAACAGGTTTTCACTAAGAGCGGGTCACAGTAAGCCTTCAGGCGCTCCACGTTGACTATGTCGAGCCCGCGACGGTGCACGTCCGAAGATTGTTCAATTGGTTCGATCAGATAGTTGACCGGAGATGTGCGCTCGATGACATGGTAGGGGCCTTCGTATTTGGGAAGTAGTTTGGAAAAGAGGCCAGCTACAGAGGTCGGGATCGAGAGCCATACAAGCGCCCCAGGAAGAAACATGGGTTCGGAAGTGGTGGAGCCACCACGAATACTCTTCTGCCGCTATTGCTCATGTGTCGTAAAATTCTTAGCAAGCTCGCGACACTCTTCAGCAAGCCTGGCTGTCTCAGAAATGGGTGCACACTCAGACGGATCCGGCGTGTACGGGAGTATCGTGTTAATGGTGTGTGATGGGTGCCTTCCGTACAGCAAGAAGAAAGGTGAAAAAACTGGTCGCGCTCTGAGGGGTGGTATTGTAGGCGTAGGTGACGAAGGACAGTATAGCATCCCAGTTCATGTGGTCGGCGGCGACGTAACTAGACAGCATGTCGCCGAGGATGCGGTTAAAGCGTTCGGTGAGGCCATTTGTCCGCGGGTAGTTTTGCGGTGGACAGAATTACACTCCGTCAGAATGGCTTCGACGACTTCCGCCAAGAAGACACGGCCTCGATTGCTGAAAAGATCTTGGGGTGGTCCATGGCGCAGTATGAATTGATGCAGCAGGAAGGACGCAACATCGCACGAAGTAGCCGCCGGGAGAGCAGCAGTTTCGGCGTATCGCGTTAAATGGTCTACAGCAACAATGGCCCAGTGGTCACCAGCCAACGTCAGAGAAAGTAATCCATACAAATGAATACCTATGCGCCCTAACGGACGGTCAGGGCAAGATAACGGTTGCAGACCGGCGTGCGACATGTGTGCTGATGATTTGCGACCTTGGCAACCAAGGCGAAATTGAACGAACTGCTGCACGTAGCGGTACATCCCGCGCCAGAAGTAGCGTTGTCGAATGCGGTGGTAGGTTTTCGATACCCCTGAGTTCGCACAGTGCAGATCAAAATAGAAATATTCAGTTATCTCCAACCGCAGACTGTGGAGTATTTACAAGTGAGAGATGCTTTGGAGAGGCTCTAAAGCATTTCTAAAGAACCTGGTCGTGTCACAAAAAAATGCCTTGCGGTGCATTCAAGGTGTATCCTATAACGCCCACACTGCTTCAAAATTTGGAAAATATAGAATTTTAAGAATTACCTGTTATTACGATTACCAGCTTCTGTCAGCTTTTAAATCAAAAATACGCAAAGGAAGTATCTTTCTACGCACCTTGGCCACCTTGCAACCAAATCCTGCCAGTCGCGTTACTCGGTGTACGGTGTTATGCCAGCGAGTCCTCAGCAAACGTCCGTGCCTCTGAAAAAGGCAATCTGGGTCAAGGCCAGCCCGCAGTCCGCCTGACGCGAACAACTCAACGGCGTAAACACGCGCGGCGCCTCTCTGGCGCCCACGTGCAGTGAGTCAGCAGCGCACGTGACAGCGAGCCCCGTCGAGTAAACAACGGGCGTCTTCATGTCTGGGGGTCTGACGTGGCCCAGCGGCGACCCCATTGGAGGAATCTGCCCTGACGACCAGCGGCGCTTCTGATTGGACATTTTGGTTGGACCCGGTGCAAATAAAAGAAGCCCTGCGGCGCGTCGCGATCGGCGGTCCTATGTGAGAGGAGTCCCCGTGTCGGAGAGCCGACATGTGTGTGAGTCGGCGGTCCTAAGTGAAAGCTGACATGTGTGTCAGAACCGACCCGTTTGAGAGCAGACCTATGTGTTAGAGAGGAGAGCTCGGCTCTCCGAGTCTCTGTCGGCCCCAGTGCCGAATGTGTAACGCCTCTGTATATATGCTGTATATAAACCTTGTTTAACTCACCGTCGTCTCGTCCGCTCGTCTTATCAGCTCTGCGCAGAAGCAGTCGCGAGCTGAGAAACATACGCTACCAAACGGCTGGTGACCTTCCCTGCGGAGTTCGAAGCAGTGGCGCCTTCGGGACCGTGTTGGCGTCGCCGTCTTTCGCAACAGTGGAGGTCAGCGGTAGGATTTCGAGGCGCCCTTCGTAACGTCGTCGGAGGTGCGCTTCGCAACAGTGGTGGCAGCGGTGGGATTTCGGAGGCGGCTTCGCAACAGTGGTTGGCAGCTGCGGGATCGGCCGGCGTCAGCGACATCGATGCGGTGAGTGCCTGATGTTTTCCCCTCAGTTCACCAGACTACTCTAGCTCAGGTTGTAGTAGTTTAGAGAAGGGCTGTGTGAAGCATTGTAGTAAGCTTTGATCGTTTCAAGCAAAGTCGAAGTGCTTTGAAACCAAAGTTAATGCGGAGGGGGTAAACACGGGAGAATGAAAAATTGCTTGCGCGTCTTGCTAGTTGACTTATAGTGGGTACGGCAAGTAAATTGTTAACAGGGGCAAACAGCAAGAGGCTAGTGTGAACGATGGAGAACCTTAAAGTGAAGGAACTCGTCGAAATTTGTGAGGAACTCGGCATTACTTTGGGCCGTGCGAAACGAAAGCAAGCGATCCTTGAGATCATGAAGGATGAGGGAGTGTCGGCTGAGGAAGTCGATGAGGCCTGGGTGGATATTAAAGCACGCCGTGAGGAGGCTGAAAGGCGAGAAGTAGAAGCTCGCGAACGTGAGGAGGCTGAAAGGCGCGAAGCTCGCGAAGAAGCTGAAAGGCGCGAAGCTCGCGAAGAAGCTGAAAGGCGCGAAGCTCGCGAACGTGAAGAAGCTGAAAGGCGCAAACGTCGCGAGGAGGCCGAGAGACAGGAGCGTCTCGAGTTGAAACGACTAGAATTGGCAATCCTACAGTGTTCGCAGGCGCCTAGCGTAGCTTCTCCAACAGTTCAGGTCAGCGGTTTTAGAATTCGGGACCAACTGCCACCGTTCGTACTAGGCGAGGACATGGCGAAGTATCTAGTCAAGTTTGAACACGTCTGTGAGCGAAACCCTTTGGAGCGGCCTCTGGGCGCGGAACCTGCTAGCTCTTCTTCCCGGCGAAGTGTCCGACGCGATAACTTGCTTGTCGAGGGAAGCGTTTGAGAGCTATGACGAGGTTAAGGAAGTGCTCTTGAGACGTTATAAGTTGTCACCCGAGGCTTTCAGGCAAAGGTTCCGGTATGCTGAAAAGGGGAATGAGTCACACGTTGACTTCGCGTTTCGTCTTAAAGCCGATTTAATCGAATGGCTCAAGGGCGAAGGTGTTTATGACGACCGCGATAAAGTGGTGGAATGCGTTGCATTGGAGCAATTCTACCGCTGCATCGAGGATAATGTCAGACTTTGGCTGCAGGACAGACTTGGGGAAGTACAGCTAAACAAGGCAGCAGAGTTAGCTGAGGAGTATTATACTCGCCGAAAGTTGCACAGCAGGGCAGTGCGCGTTGAAAAGAATGAAAGAAAAGAGGGCTTTTCAAAAAACCTGATCAACGAAAACCCGCTCCGCACCGTAATTTCAAGAAGGACTCGTCTCTTACGAAGGATAGTGCAGGGGAAGGGCAAACAGAAGCAGAGAAATCGAGTGAGGTTTCTACCACACATGCATTTGAATCGGAAAACAAACGGAAGCCGCTAATCTGCTACAACTGTAAAAAGGAAGGGCACATCGCGAGAAACTGTCATGAAAAGTTTGCCTTCGCGACAATCCGAGAATCAGAAAAAAACATGCGGTTGTTGGAGCCGTATCTCCAAGAAATTAGGGTGAATGAGAAAACGTGCCGAGCACTTAGAGACTCAGCGGCAACCATGGATGTTGTCCATCCTTCATTGGTGTCTCCGGATGACTTTACAGGAGAATGCGCGTGGATCAGGCAAGTCGCCGAGGAGCAGAGTGTTTCCTTACCAATCGCCACGGTTGTCATTGAAGGCCGGTTCGGTAAGCTTCGCACCGAAGCGGCTGTGTCTGCCGCGCTAAATGATCGTTTTCCTTATCTTTTCTCCAACAACTCGGAGCAGCTTCTCAAAGAGCAGGGCAAATCGTTCTTCCCCAACTTAGCGTGCATGGCCCTCACGCGATCGCAAGCGCGGAAGCTATCGCGGCAGCTTGATCTGGTTCAATGCGGTGAACTCTCAAGTGACCTTGTCGGCGGGTCGACGGAACCCCAGAAAGGAAATTTTCCGCATGAGTCATGTGAGCAGTCAGACGAGCGGCCCGTCGCGGAAGCGGCCGGCGCGGTATGCGTGGGGGGAGACGACTTGGCGCCATTGAGTCAGAGCGAGAGGGTTGCAATGCTCTCGCCTGTAGCGGAAAGTTGGAGCGAGCTGCCGAGAGTTGATCGAGAGACGCTCATTCGAGAGCAGCGTGAGGATCTCTCGATTGAAGCGCTAGTGGAAAGCCAAATTGAAGCGCTAGTGGAAAGCCAGAAAAACGCGGCAAAAGTGCTGTCGAAGGAGCACTACGAGAAATCTGTGAAGAAGCGTGCTTTTGAAGTTGATAATAAGGAAATGCTGCTGCAGCCGTCCAAAAGGAACAAGCTTGAGGTTGATTGGGAAGGGCCCGCAAAAGTAGTATCGAAGCTTTCTGATACCAATTGTGAAGTTAAATTAGGAAGGCGGCCGAACAAAATTTATCACTTTAACTTGAAAGCAGTCGTAAATTTACTTTTAAATGCTTCAGATGAAGAGGAAGCAGAAATTTTTAGTTCTAGTGAGGTAATCGAAAGGAAATCGGACGTAATCTTGGAGCCGTTGAACCTAGAGCCTAGGTTAAGTGAAGTCCAGGAGGAGGACCTGAAAAGGATTGTTTCCGAGTTTGGGTATGTGTTGTCGGACCGTCCCGGAGACACGACGGTGATCGAACACGATATCGAGCTAAGCGGTGAGGAGTCAATCCGTAGCTAGCCGTATCGTTGTTCCCCTGTGCAACGTCGCAAGTGTGAGCCGCTCTTGGTGCCGCATAGGTATCGTCGCCTAAAAGTGGCCGGTTACTGAGATGGAGCATGTTGCTCCACAGCGCAACTTTGACGTTCGCTAAAAAAAAGGAAAGCTAAACGCTAATGCAGGTGCATTGAGCAGTGCGTTCTAGCTAGTACTTTCTCAACCTTTAGGTTTCTCGCTGGCGATTCGGGGCAAAATTTTGACCTCATCACGACCTGGGCTGAGCGCTCTCGTTCAGAGTGATCTCAAGGGGCCAACTTTATGTGGTATTCTAATTCGTTGCGTTGTTGTAATTGTGAAAAATTCAAGTTCTTACTTTAAGAGTCTTGTGTCCCACATGTGCCTCTTGATATAGAGGGAACAAAATTCCGATAGACACGTAGATAGGTATATGTTGTACTATCCTTTGTCTGGCGTTCTGTCGGGTGACCGAGGGCACTTGCGTGTGTCGTGTGTTGTCTGTTGTCGATCCGGTCTTGGCAAGTTGCAGAACCGTCGACAAGTGCTGAAACCAAAGGTGGTCAGAACAGACGAGTGAAGCTGGTCGACAAGTTGTGGCGACAAGCAAGTGGAGCTGGGATCCGTCGTCAAGAATGGGATGTGTTCCCGGAACAGTCTGGAGCTGCATTCTTCCCATGGCCCTGGAGGCGAACCTGGAGGGACCTGGCGAACAAGCGCACCTGACATCCGAGCCCCGTGGAAGCAGCTCGTCTTTCCGGTGCATTGTCTGGCGGCGGGGGGGCTGTTATGCCAGCGAGTCCTCAGCAAACGTCCGTGCCTCTGAAAAAGGCAATCTGGGTCAAGGCCAGCCCGCAGTCCGCCTGACGCGAACAACTCAACGGCGTAAACACGCGCGGCGCCTCTCTGGCGCCCACGTGCAGTGAGTCAGCAGCGCACGTGACAGCGAGCCCCGTCGAGTAAACAACGGGCGTCTTCATGTCTGGGGGTCTGACGTGGCCCAGCGGCGACCCCATTGGAGGAATCTGCCCTGACGACCAGCGGCGCTTCTGATTGAACATTTTGGTTGGACCCGGTGCAAATAAAAGAAGCCCTGCGGCGCGTCGCGATCGGCGGTCCTATGTGAGAGGAGTCCCCGTGTCGGAGAGCCGACATGTGTGTGAGTCGGCGGTCCTAGGTGAAAGCTGACATGTGTGTCAGAACCGACCCGTTTGAGAGCAGACCTATGTGTTAGAGAGGAGAGCTCGGCTCTCCGAGTCTCTGTCGGCCCCAGTGCCGAATGTGTAACGCCTCTGTATATATGCTGCATATAAACCTTGTTTAACTCACCGTCGTCTCGTCCGCTCGTCTTATCAGCTCTGCGCAGAAGCAGTCGCGAGCTGAGAAACATACGCTACCAAACGGCTGGTGACCTTCCCTGCGGAGTTCGAAGCAGTGGCGCCTTCGGGACCGTATTGGCGTCGCCGTCTTTCGCAACAGTGGAGGTCAGCGGTAGGATTTCGAGGCCCCCTTTGTAACGTCGTCGGAGGTGCGCTTCGCAACAACGGAGACTTGGCAGGTACCTTGTCCTCGCACAAACTATGGATTTGAAACACTACGTTACCGCCTTCCAAGTGTGATGAACTAATGGAAACTAACAACTGATAATCTGCGTATACTGTCTAAAACTGAAATGTCAATTCGGGTGTGCTGATTGAGTTGTAAATGAATGCTGGGTGATTTCTGTAATGGTTATTCATTTTTTATTCTTTGATGCATTGCTTTGTTATGAATATTTTTGTATGTATTTCAGAGTTGTCATTCTATTATTTGCTGTCATGGGCCACAACGTCTTTATTTTTTCTGCCTGTACTTTTTGTAATTTTCGTAAATTTGTAGTTTACATTTTTTTCTGGTTGAAGAGACCACTCAAGCTGTGAAATGCATCTTTTTTTCTCCTTCGCACCAAACCACGTATACAGCGTATTTTCATGTACTCATCACGTGGTTGAATAACCTCAAACTCAACACAAACTCAACCACTGCCGGCCATCGGAGTCATAACTGCGTCGGTGTAGGAGGCCATCCCGGATGGCGAAATGGCGAGCTCGACGACGCAAGGTACGCGTGAATGGTGTTGCGGACGGATCAGAAAGCAAGCTGATCAGCGGGGCGATCCAATTATCTTTTCACTGTTCGGTAGCGAGGATGTCAATATCGATGGCAGATACAGCAATTGAGGTTACTGAGCAGGGCACGTCGTTTTGAGGTAGAGGGGATCGCGAGAGGGCATCGGCGTCAGCATGCTGGCGTCAGTTGCGGTACAGCACGCGGATGTCGTAGTCTTGTAAGCGAAGAGCCCAACGGGCGAGACGGCCTGTGGGATCCTTCAATGGTGAGAGCCAGCATGGTGCATGATGGTCGGTGACGACATCGAATGGGCGACACTACAAATAAGTTCGAAACTTTGTAAGGGCCCAGGCGATAGCAAGGTACTCTTCCTCCGTGACGGTGTAGTTTGTCTCGGCTCTCGTGAGCGTACAGCTTGCATATGCTACAACATATTCAGGGAATCCGGGTGTAAGGTCTGGCGTCGCCGGCCACGGGAGTGAGTCTTCTCGGTCTCAAAAGGGCGCGCTTCCCAAAAAGCCTATTCTCGGGAGACGATAATCTCGGCGTAAGCGCACTCTTTCTGTAAGAATACCGCGGTCAGTTGCCGCTTCTATACCCGGCGACAACTTTCTGTGGCAGCACGGCCAAGGCTACGTGGGCGGAGCCTATGCACATGTGCTACTGTGCCAAGTAGTCCGACCGCTTCGACGGGTGTTTCGGTTTCGATTTCACCAGCGCAGTCCGCGTCTCGCAGTCCGCGTCGGCTCGCGTTTGCTCGCGTTTCGCTCCAGGAAACGCGAGAGCAATTTGGGAACTCGAGAGCAATTTGGGAACTCGAGAGCTTTGGGAACTCGAGAGCAATTTTTAATAATATTATGACGTGATTTACTGACGCGTGGACCCAGGTTGCTGGGTGAATGATACATTCAATTATTCATGTAATGGTTACACATCTCATCATGCACGTACCGCTTAATCCGGAAGACACTGCTCTCGCTAACACCAGTGAGCTCGCTGACTTTCCGACATGCGGCTCTCACAGACAGCTGCGGGTCGCTTTTCCTTACTTGCGCGTAAACGTTGTACGCCACCTTCTTGGCCTGTACGGACAGCTTTTGATTTGACAACGCCTGGTACGGCTGCGCAGCTGGTGGACTCGTGGCACGCGGCGGTGTTTCCTCCGTAAGCGACGTTGACGAGCTGTAACCGGCGGACGCCATCTTTGACAGTGAGGAATGCGGTGAGGTAAAAAGACGACGGAAGCCAAAAAACCCCCAAAAAACCTGAGAGAGCGTGAAACGAAATTCTTTCTACTGCGCAACGTTTTTATTCACTAATTAAAAAATAAATGGACGCGGCAGCAACGCCGTGACGATGTCGCCTTACGTGCGTCTACTTGTGCAGGTTTTGGCGTGGCTCTTCGCGGACGCAGCAGCGGCCCATGTTATCGCTGGACAACACTATCAATGGACCCTGATAAAGAATGCGCACCAGCCCTCGAAGGAACTCAACCACTGCGCAACTAGATCATCGCCAGTGGCGTCAACGATGCTGTGCCACGTGGACTTCGTCGACTGCGCACCCCCGTGGAGCACGATGACAACCTCCGCCTCCCCGATAGCAAGCTGCCCGGAGCATATAAAAGCAAGGGCCATGGTCTCGACCTTCAGTGGACGCGGCAGAAACGCCGTGACGATGTCGCCTTACGTGCGTCTACTTGTGCAGGTTTTGGCGTGGTTCTTCGCGGACGCAGCAGCGGCCCATGTTATCGCTGGACAACACTATCAATGGACCCCGATGAAGAATGCGCACCAGCCCTCGAAGGAACTCAACCACTGCGCAACTAGATCATCGCCAGTGGCGTCAACGATGCTGTGCCACGTGGACTTCGTCGACTGCGCACCCCCGTGGAGCACAATGACGTCCTCCGCCTCCCCGATAGCAAGCTGCCCGGAGCATATAAAAGCAAGGGCCATGGTCTCGACCTTCAGTGGACGCGGCAGCAACGCCGTGACGATGTCGCCTTACGTGCGTCTACTTGTGCAGGTTTTGGCGTGGTTCTTCGCGGACGCAGCAGCGGCCCATGTTATCGCTGGACAACACTATCAATGGACCCCGATGAAGAATGCGCACCAGCCCTCGAAGGAACTCAACCACTGCGCAACTAGATCATCGCCAGTGGCGTCAACGATGCTGTGCCACGTGGACTTCGTCGACTGCGCAACCCCGTGGAGCACGATGACGTCCTCCGCCTCCCCGATAGCAAGCTGCCCGGAGCATATAAAAGCAAGGGCCATGGTCTCGACCTTCAGTGGACGCGGCAGCAACGCCGTGACGATGTCGCCTTACGTGCGTCTACTTGTGCAGGTTGGTGATCGAAAGTATGATTTTCGTAGTAACTGTACCTGCCTGATTGTGCTGCCGTGTCCACACACTGTTCTTGGTTGCTTAAATGAGTGTGTTTCAGTTGTAAGCCTGTTACTGAAGTTGTCCGGTGACGTAGAGGAAAATCCTGGGCCCGAGGTTGAAAAAATGCTGGAGGAAATATTAAGTAACCAGAGTAAACTACTAGCAAAAGTTAATGAAATTCAGGCCAAGCAGACATCTACGGATGCCAGCATTTCCGACATGCATGTTAGGATCCAGACTATTGAAAAACAACTTGAAGGGTTGGGTGAAATACAGTGCCGGCTTACAATGATAGAATCAAGTGTTGGTCGCCATGACAGTGAATTGACGGCTCTTGCCAGGCAGATCGATGACTTAGATAATCGTTCTAGACGCAACAACCTTATGGTACGCGGAGTGGAAGAAGAAGAATCTGAGGATGAGGCAGTACTCTTAAGTAAGGTGAATGACGATATTTTTGACAAATTACTTGGCTCAAAGTGTAGCTCCATTGAGAGAATTCACCGTCTAGGAAAGAAAATACCTGGAAGAAGCCGTCCGGTCATCTTGAAAGTAGGAGACTTCAGGGACAAAACCAAAATACTGAAAAACTGCCGCAACCTCAAGGGGACACAATTCAGTATCAGCGAAGATTACTCTAAACGAGTAGTTGAAATCAGAAAACAACTATGGATTTCATCAGCGGATGAAAGAGCAAAGGGAGCAAAGGTTAAACTAATCATCGATAAATTGAAAGTAAACAACGTTCTCTATGGCTGGAATGAGGCTACCAACGAGCGATTCAGGTATGCTAGCCCAGGTATTACCAGCTCTGACTGACGCAAATCGAGACCGACAGCATCTGTTAAGGTTATTAATGTAAACGCCAGAAGTTTGCTGAATAAAGCTGATGCAGTTGAAGCCGCAATCCTGGAGCATGAACCGGATATAATGGTCGTAACAGAGACTTGGTTACATACGGATGTAGCAGATTTCGAAGTAACACCTACAGGTTACACAATTGTTAGAAAAGACCGGCAAGGAAGAGGTGGTGGTGTTGCGTTTCTTATTAAAGACAACATTAGGTTTTCAGCGTTGGATGATAACTGTGACATAGAAATGTTGTGGATTAGGTGTGGGTTCAGCGAGCGAACTGTGTATATTGGAGGGATTTATAGAGCGCCGAATTCCTCTCTTGATATAATCACAAAGCTAAGAAATTTTATGGATTCTAATTTTAGCCTCCAAGATAACGTATTATTATTAGGGGACTTCAATCTTCCGGATATTAATTGGCTATCCCAGTCTTCTGGATCTGAACAGGTTGCAAGTGCTGAGCAACTACTGGAGCTGGCATTCTGCTACGGGCTAACGCAAACTGTCACTGAATTTACTCGGATAGGGACTACAAGGTCATCTATCCTTGATTTGGTTTTTGTGTCCCCAAAGCTGTTGCCGTTACTCAGCCGTTGTGAAGTTGTAGAAGGCCTATCCGACCACAGAATGGTAGTAACGCACCTAGCATTGTCCCCAGACATCTTGGGTAAACCCACACTTAGCACTGTATTGAATTTTATGGCGGCTGATGATGTGTCTATTTTGGACTATCTTGAAAGGTCCTTTGATGAATTTCAGGTCCTTTACAACACTGACTGCAGCACTGATAGGCTATGGCATTTCTTTTCAATTGTTGTAGGGAAGTGCATAGACAGCTATGTACCTAGGATTAGAAAACGCATTTGTAAAACCAATCCCTGGATTACCAGAGAAATCATTCACACAAAAAGAAAACTAAAACGGAAACGGAAATCTTGTGCAAAAAATTGTACCCCTGAAGGAACAGCTTGCATTTCTTCAATGAGACAAGAACTGAAACGTCTGATCAAGCAGTCCAAGGATTGGTTTTTCAATGTGACATTGACGAAATACTTGAAGGAAGCACCCTCAAGGTTTTGGCGCTTTATAACTCCCCCAGCAAGCTCTCCGAGGCCACCTGAAATTACTCAACAACGTGTTGATGATTTCAATTCTTTTTTTGCTTCTGTGTTTACTCATGATAATGGCATTTTGCCCGAGTTTTCTACGTCACCATTGCAGCGGCCGATCGATGATGTGGTAATTAGCGAAGAGGGTGTCCTAAATCTTTTACTTAATATAAATAGAAGAAAAACCCCCGGCCCCGATGGTATACCAAACGAATTTCTGTACAGATACGCTGAATGGGCGGCTCGCTTCCTTACAAAAATATTTCAGTCGTCCCTGCGCAGTGGCTCTTTCCCACTAGCGTGGAAGCAGGCTAAAATTACCCCTGTTCACAAAAGTGGCTCCTCTCGGGATGAGCGCAACTACCGTCCTATTTCGCTTATCAGTACATGTTCAAAGATACTCGAGCACATTATAACAAACACCTGATGTCCTATCTTGATACGCACAATCTATTATCTTCGAAGCAGCATGGCTTCCGCCGAGGCTTATCTACAACAACACAGTTAATCGAATTTGTTCATGATCTTTCAAAAACAATCAATTTGCGTGGTCAAACTGATGTGGTATATTTGGATTTCGCAAAGGCATTTGATAAAGTGTCGCGCTCAAAGCTCCTGTTTAAAATTGACAAAACGTTTCAAAATAATCACTTGACAAAATGGTTTTCATCCTATCTCAGCTGCCGTCAGCAGTTTGTTCAAATAAAAAATAAACAGTCTAGAGCAGTTGCAGTGAATTCTGGAGTTCCCCAGGGGAGCGTGCTGGGTCCCCTTTTATTTTTGTTATATATAAATGACCTACCAAACCGCGTTACGGTCCCGACAAGGTTGTTTGCCGATGACTGTGTTGTTTATAGCAGAATCGAAACTGAACATGACCAAGTTAATCTAAACAACAATCTTCAAAGAATAAAGGATTGGTGCGAAGAATGGCAAATGAGTTTGAACACAGAAAAAACAGTCTTTATGACTATAACTAGAAAGAAAGCACCTATAGATTACAACTACCAGATTGGCAATGCTTTCCTCAAGCGTGTACAAAACTATAAATATCTTGGGTTATGGTTCACGCCCGACCTCCGGTGGAACACTCATATTGATAATGTATGCTCCAGGGCTACCAAGGCATTGTATAGCCTTAGACGTAACCTTTATACCGCCCCATCTGATATAAAGTGTCTTGCTTACAAAACTCTTGTCAGACCTATTATCGAATATTCTAAAATTGTCTGGGACCCTTACACAAAGACAAACTGCAATAAAATAACAAAAATACAGCGACTTGGTGCGAGATTTATTTTTAATAAATATCGCCGACATCATTCTCCTACTGAACTCTGTAAAAAAGCTGGACTGGATAGTCCTGAACTTAGGACGAGGATTGAGCGTCTGAAATTCCTCTTCCAGTTAATTCATATTCATTTAAAACTAAACTATTCAGATTACTTCCAGGTCAACACACAAGAACACTCCAGACATCGCCATAATATGTACATACCACCCCTAGTCCCACGTAACGATTGCTTTAAGTTCAGTTACTTTCCACGTGCTATTGAAGATTGGAATATGCTGCCAGAGTCTTTAATTGGTTGTTCCTCGCTTACATCATTTGAACAGAATCTAAAACGTTTATGTTCCGAATAACAGTGACATATGTTTTTTTTTTGCGTGTGTGTGTACTTTTTGTTGGTTGCATGATTCTGCAGTAGTTGTCTTTCAAATCTTCAGCACTGTGCAAAAGTGCCGCCTCAAATGCGTCATGTGCTGTTCTGCGCGTATGTATTGCATCGCATGTGTGTTCCATTTATGTATGTTATGTATAACTTCGAGTTGATGGTCACAATAATACCGAGAAATTATCTCGAGACCTGTACGGTACTTCTTTTTTGAAAATAATTGTTTGTACTTCCACCCTGTAACGGCCCACTTCTGGGCTAGCAGTATAAATAAATGAAATGAAATGAAATGAAATCCGCGAAAAATGTAAGTGACGAATGGTAAAATCTTAGTTACCCAGAACAGTATACAAACGTTTTCGTTGAGGGACTACATGCTGTGGCGCAGTAAGACAAGCGTGCTTCGGCTCCGTAGCCTTGGCTGTGCTGCCACAGAAAGTTGTCGCCGGGTATAGCAACCAGCTAAATGGTCCCCGGACTGCGGATTGCCGGCGGGTGACGGGAGGACAGTGCATATTAGAAATATTCATAGCCACCCATCCGTCAGGAGTAGAGTCCGCGGGACGGCTGTCATGCTGGACAGCGTAGTCATCTCGCAGTAATGCAGGAGGCCCGCAGCCGAACGGCGCCACCATTGTGTGCGTTCGCACAGTTCGCGGAACGTTGGGTGCAGGCCGTTCCTTTCGTCTCTCTCTTTCTGACCGAGCAGTCGAGTGCGGGAAGAAGAGAGCGAGAGGAGGGGACGGCAACAAATGTGTTGTCTGTCCAATAAACGGACTAAATTGCTTCGGTTGGCCGTCAAGAAAATCGGGAGGGGCAACCAAGGTATTAAAACCTGGCTTCCGAGTCCACGCAGCTGAAGGAGAGTCTGGTCGCAACAAAAAGTGCTCTGCACTATCGGCTCTGCCGAGGCAACATGCGACGGTCCCGACGGTGAAGTCTTGTAAATATGTACATAAGTTTCTGTATATAAAGTCGAGTCGGTGTAACGTTCGAAATGTGCTGGCTTCCATCCCCGAACAAGCCACAGTAGCCACGACAACACAAGATGGACACCGAGAAGCAACCAACCTTCCACTCCCTTCTGTAGCAAGAGCCACTACGCAGCTGGGAGAGCTCTGCTCAAGGGAACAGAGGCAGTGGGTAGAAGGTTGAGTTTTACTGGCGCAGTCCGACAGGATCGAGACGACGACGACAAGGAGCGCTCTGCGCAACAAGGAGATCGTCGTGTTGCGGAGAACACGCAAGACCAAAAGCCAAGACATCGGCTGTTCCGATGGGGAGCCAAGCCACCGAGCTGAGGAGGCGGCAGTGTGGCAGCCATCGACCCGAGAAAGCCAGGGGTCCAGCTACGGTCATCTCAATTCATCATTCCGGCGACAACCCCGGCGACATGGAGCAACCAGCGAGCAGAAACTCCAAAAGTGGTGAGTCCTCTGGTGTTCTTACATCTCAGGGGTGCCGCTACCTTTTTTAAAGTTTTAAGGCGTCCTATGGACACGAGGTTTGCCCACTTAAACCCGGACAGGCGAGCGCAGGCCATGAGTCGTGAGTCGGGGGACGAGAGCGACGTGGGAAACCCGGGAGAGGGTAGTGCGCGGGAGAGCCAGAAAGATGACCGTTTCGGAAATCTCACGCCGGAGCGTAGACTGCAGGAATTGCGGTTGGAGATGGAGAGGCTGTCGCAGAAGATGGGCGGAAGCTCTCGGTGGAGTGGACCCGAGTTCGGCAGGCGGGATCCGTGTAGCGAACTGAGACGCTACTCAAAAGTCCTCACAGGGGTGTTACCCAAATTTCCACTCGAGGCTGAAGCACCGGTGTGATTTGAGTCCGTGAAAAGTGCCCTAGAAGCGTACGAGGTACCGGGGGAGTTTTGGGGACGTTTAGTTTTCTCGTTGGTAGCGGAGAGTCCTGTTTTTGTCCGTGCGGCTAAGCCCAACAGAGCACAAAGATTACCAAGTAATCAAGCAAACGGTGCTGGGCGAGCTCAAACTTTCAGCCGGGGAATATCTAAAAAGATTTTTGGGGTCAGGCAAGCGTGCGAATGAGGGGTGGAGACCTTTTTCGACACGTTTAGAGAGCTACCTACATTTTTACCTTGAGGCAAGAGGGGTGTCGACATTCGAGGGCCTGGTGAAGCTTTTGGTGGCCGACCAATTAAAGAAAAATTTGTCGGAGGAGGCCTTGCGATATGTGACACTCCAAGAAGGTAGAACGTGGATGAGCGCCCCAGAGATATCCGCGTTGCTGCGAACGTTTGAAGAAGCACAGGGGACGAACAGCGCCGCGAGGCAGGCGAAGCAAAGCGTGGCGGAGTTGAAAAGCGCGAGCAGGGCTAGATCCGACGAAGAGACAATGAAGGGCCGCGGGGCTGGGAAAAACCGTAACGTGGAGGGGAAACCAAAGCCCAGGGCCCGCTACAGTTGCGGCAGTACAGGGCATCAGGAATGGAATTGCCCGCAGCGTCAGAAACAGCCGACGAAAGTGCTTCCGAACAGTAAAGAAGACAGCTTAGCGGCGCGTGTTTCGATTGAAGGTCCCCCAGCCGCACACAGTGATTTAATCCCAGTATAGCTCGACTGCAAAGACAAACATATAAAAGCAGTGTTGGACACAGGTGCGGAAATTACAGTAGTCCGTGAGAGCGTGGTCCCGCCAGAGTTGGTGCAACCGCATGGGATGGTCAACCTGACTTCGGTGTTCGGGAAGAAAGTACAGGCCAAGCTTGCAGTTATTCCACTGGCTATGTCGCGTGAGCGTGGAGTTTTTCCCGACGTTAGGGAACCAGTCCCATTGTTGTGCGCGTTAACGGACCGTCTAACGGCACGAACAGATTGCCTACTTTCCGAAGAAGCATGGAAGCTACTACACGAGGAGAGCACCCTCGAAGGGGCAGTGGAGGGTACCTCAGAAGTGGGCGGCGCTCGGCCAGAGTTCGAAAGCGAGCCTCAGCCCGCAGAGGCCGTATGGCGTTAGGACGAGGTGGACACTCGCGTAAAATTGGTAGAGCGACACGCGACCGAGGAGGTGTTGATCAGCGACGTAGCTGTAGCAAGCCACGATGAAGGGGATCAGCGGGATGACAGCGTGTTGCCTTACGACGTCCCGAGCGTCGGCATGAAGGAGAGGTCCACGTCAGACGAATTTCGCGAGAAACAACGGGGAGACCCGACTTTACAGGAAGCGTGGAGAGGAGCGGCGACAGGAAAAGGCAGTATGCTAGTAATCGACGGGTTACTTTATCATAAGAATAAGGTGTTGGGGCAATCGGTAACGCAGCTGGTACTGCCGGAATGCCGCAGAGGGGAAGTTTTGCAACTGGCGCACGAGTGAAGCTGGGCCGGGCATTTTGGTTGCCGTAAAACGTGCTCTAGGATCAAGTACAGTTTTGATTGGCCAGGCGTAGGAGACGATGTACGACGGCACTGCAACAGTTGTCATGGTTGCCAGGTGAAGGCAGACTGGCGTCGCGGGGACAGCGTCCCGATCGAACCCCTTACGAGACCAAGATATCCGTTTCAGCAGGTTAACGTGGACGTTATTGGGCCGCTGGAGCCAGTATCAGGCCGGGGCCATAAGTACTGTTTATGCGTCATCGACTTATGCACGCGCTGGCCCGAGGTGGTATGTTTGCGTTCATTAAGCGCTAGGGCAACCTGCGATGCACTACTGGCAGTATTTAGCAGAACAGGCATACCCGAGGTTATAGCGTCCGATTGCGGCACTAACTTTACAGCGGCACTGACAAGAGAGTTTTTGTCGAAACTTGGTTGCTCCCCTCCATTTTCCACGCCGGGGCACCCTGAGAGCAATGGGGCGGTCGAGCGATGGAACAGGACCATTAAGAACATGCTATACCACATAATAGAGAAGGAGGAGAGGAATTGGGATCAATTTGTGTCTTTCTTGCTGTGGGGGTACAGGGAAGTCCCACACGGTACGACCGGAGTAGCGGCTTTTGAGATGCTGTATGGGAGGCAACCAACGGGTCCGTTAAGTATACTTAAGAGGGCTTGGACGGGGGAAACTGCAGTGCCGGGAGAGTTGGGGGCGTCGCCAGCGGCGTACATGGAAGAATTACGAGGGCGGCTGAGGCGCGCGGCGCAGGTTGCGGAAATGGTCAGCTCGAAATCGCAAAACACCTACGCTGGGAAATTCAACGAAAGGGCGAAGGCAAAAGAGTTTAACGTCGGTGATTTGGTACTGGTGTTTGATGATCAACGACCAGGGAAAATGTTTCCGAAATGGGAAGGGCCAGGCAGTGTCACCGAGAGATACCGCGAGCATTCATACTTCGTGCAGATGCCAGCAGGTAACTGGAAACTGGTGCATGCGAATAAACTGAGCCCATATGAGTCCAGGGTTATGTCGGTTGGAGATCATAATGTTCGAAGAGGACGGTGATTTCGGTGAAGTAGAGTGCGCCCCACAGCCAGGGGCAATGCGTAGTGAAGAAGTTTTTGTGTCGCGCGATATGGTAGCCCATTTAGTAGAACGGGAACGCGGGGTGATCTGCGAAGTGTTCAAGAGGCATGTGGAGCAGTTTGGCGGGGGGGCGACGGTAGCGGCAGTAAGGCCACACGAGATAAGGTTGCAAGACGGGTTTGTCCGCAGAAGCCCGCATCCGTACAGGGTACCCAAAAGCTTACAGGCCGAGGTGGGGAGGCAGGTAGACGAGCTGCTCGAATTGGGGTCGATCTTTCCGTGCGAGAGCCCGTATGTCCATCCGCTGGTATGCGTTCTGAAGAAAGACGGCAGCATGCGACTCCGTGTCGATTTTCGGGCATTAAACGCGGGGATGGTGGCGGACGCATACCCAATGGCCCTTCAGCAAGAACTCATAATGAGCGTAGGAAAAGTGAAGTACATAACGCTGCTCGACCTGCGAAGAGGTTATTGGCAGGTACCACTCGAGTCGTCTTCGCGCCTGCTGACAGCGTTTGCGTGTCATCGCGGACAGTTTGCCTGGACGGTAATGCCCTTCGGGCTTAAAAACACTGCTCAGACATTCCAGAGGGCAATGAACGAACTGCTAAGGCCACACAGCGGATACTGCTGTGCATACCTGGATGATATAGCCATTTGTAGCGAAACGCTCGAAGAGCACGCGGAACACCTGGGGCAGGTGTTTGAGACCCTTAAGCGGGTGAACCTGAAGGTCAAGAGGGATAAGTGCCAGATAGCTCGTCCATCGATCCGGTATTTGGGACATGTGGTAGGCTGAGGACGGCATGCACCTGACCCTGAGAAGCTTGCAGCGATCAAAAGTTTAAAGGCGCCGGAGACTAAAAGAAAACTACGCAGCGTGCTGGGCCTGTGTGGCTACTACCGAAGCTATGTGAAAGATTACGCAGAGGTAGCGAGGCCCCTCACAGAGATAACGGGGAAGCGAATCCCGAACCAAATTCCGTGGTCCGCGGTAGCTGAAAGGGCGTTTCAGCGGCTTAAGATCGCACTGTGTGAGGCAGCAGCATTATCGACCCCAGATTCCGAGAGGCCGTATTGGCTGTTTACAGACGCGTCCGCGGTCGCGGCTGGAGTATGCCTGTCGCAACGTGCGGACGATGGTACCGAGATGCCGATCGAATTTGCGAGCCACAAGTTCTCTTCAACTCAAACGCACTGGTCGACTATTGAGTGAGAGGCCTTTGCAGTCATCTGGGGTCTGAAAAGGTTTGATTTCTGGCTCTTCGGCGCACAGGTTACCGTGGTGTCAGACCACAACCCACTAGCTTTTCTCACCCAGGGCACTCTTCCTGGGGCTAAGATTACCCGTTGGGCCTTGGCGCTTCAGCGGTATCATGTAGTGGTGCAGCACAGGAAAGGCGTCGAGCATGGCAACGCACATGCACTTTCGAGGGTGCCTAATGAGTGCTGGGGAATCGGCAGCGGTGCTCCGGGGGTCGAGCCACTAGAGGACTAGGCGCATGCTGGACACTCAAGGTAACGTGGGCGAACCTGTGGACAATTGAACAGCACCACGCGTTGAAAGGTCTATCTGCCTCAGTGAAGTGTATTGTTTCTCTTGTGCGTGTGTGTAGCAGGCAGGAGTTATTAGTATTTTGGTTGAATTTGAACGGCACCATGTGCCGAAGGGTGTGTGTGTGTGTTTCAGTGAACTATCTTTTGTGTATATGTACGACTGTAAGCATGTAGAAGTTTGTTGTTGTTTTACTTGCCTGGTTTATAGATTGTACTTGTTTGCACAGTGACCTCGTGTCGGTTTTTTTTTGCTATGTGGTGGTGTCCGTTTGGTGGGGCCCCAAGGGCTAAGCAGAGAAATTATTGCACGCGTTGCAGAAACGCCTCTGACGTTCAAGGAACTGCGAAGGAGGCACGCCGAAGGAGGCGCTGCGGAGCCTGGCGCTGTCAGTCAATGCGGGGAGAAAACCGGTTACTCGAGTCTTCGCCCCTCCGCTGTCCCATTCAACCTGCCTTGAAAACGCTTTTCTTTGCCCGCGCGCTGCACGTGTTCTGCACGTGTTTTTGAGAGTTTCGCGTCGCGTGCGGTGCGCTCTGTCCGCATTTATTAGGATTCCGCAATTGAGGATTTTTTCGCGGCAGCAATTTAGTAAAAGGGCAGCGAAGCAAATTGTAGCAGATGACACCGTCCTCGTCAGAGCGAAGTGCGTTTCGCAAGTGAAAGACAACGCTGTTTACGACGTTAGAGGTGAATAAAACTTTCTGTATGTTCATTATTATATACTTGTTTTATTTGGTTTACTCTGTGTACTATGCACTATGTTTGTTCCTGGATGGATGGGTAAGGCCGCTTCTCGTGCTTTAGGTTAAGCGGTTCCTGCGCTGTGACTGCTATTAGTTAGGATACCTTAATTTATTAGCACCTACCCAAGTTATCGTGCGGTGTATACACAACACTTCAAAAAAAAAATGGTCTATTTGGGGCTTCTTTCTGACCCACAACAATAATTTACATCTATCTCGCGTGTCTTTCCTTGCATTATCACCGTTTTTATCGCGGGTACTTTGAGTTCACGAACAGCGTGCGTACCATCATGATGAGCGCCCAGCTTTCAGAGAAACTTTTGTGTGTGTGTCTAATCTGCAGAGGAAGAGCGCATTGCTATAAAGGCATTTTATCTTGGTCACGTATCAAAAATGCACCGTGTTGTTCGGGCTGCCCCGCACACCCAGTAACAACTAGTTCACTGTATCTTCCAACGGACGTGCAACAACGGCTAATGCATTTTTTTCTTTTTTTTTCATAGTTGTCCAAGCTTTTGGCAACCACACACTTCCGTCGGCGCTACGTAGATTTAAAAATATATAACAACACATTAACAACTCCTCCCGACTCTACCTCAAGCAAGTGGGAGAGGTTCCTCAGGAGCCCACTTCTCGCCGAACAGCAATGAGCCGTTCTGCAGGCCCACGAAGCGGCCGCCAGGTACTCCCCGTCGGTGCCTACGTGGGAGATACCGCTACGCGCTAAGCGCGTCCTGCAGGACTGAAATAAAGTTTTTTCATTCCATTCCAACACATTACCAATACCACATGTGCACACAGCTTCAACTACTACGTCCCCAACAATATCGAATAATAGTAGCAGCATAAAATATTTATTCACTATTTTTAACAGTGCTCTAAAGACGGGCGTTGAAAATCTATACTTTTAAGATGGGGACGTGCATCTCCCAGTAACTCGATAGATTAGAGAAACGGTGACGCTGGAATTAACACACGTAATTTTGAATGTATTGTGCGCGTGCTAATGTTTATGAAAAAAATTGTTTACATACTTTTTTCGGCGCACTGCTTCAATTCATTTCTGTCGCCTGCTTCTTTCGTACCATCGGTTTGGGAATCGGTAGAATTTCACTGGTGGAGTCGACCTCTTCGTGTTTGCATGGTTATTAGAGGTTTTTAGTTTGAAGTTTTTACGCTCCGCTTAGCAACTAAGCGGAGCGGGTACGCGAGTGCGCATGCGCCCTCCGCTAAGGCCTTAAGTGGGTTACCGGAGCGGGGAATACGGTCCGCTTACGAGCAGCCTAAGCGGAGCGCGGTGCGTCGCTGCCGTTTTTGCAAGCGGAAGGGGGTCAACGCACGCGCCCTCTCTCGTGCTTGCAGCAACTTTGCTCATTTCAAGATGGCTGCCTCCGGAGATGGCACTCTTTCCGCGAGTGCTGCAGCTTGGCCGTCACCTGCCCAGCGCAAGCCGCGAAAACGATTTTGCATCGATGAAGATGTGTGCCTGTTGAAAGAAGTGGTGTGTGCTGACCCCTTCAGCAATCCTGCCGCGTGGGAAGACGTGCTGCGAAAAGTCATGAGAGCGGTAAATCGCGAGCTCACAATTCGCGGCATCAAATAGCGAGTGGACCTCCTCTTCGGCTATTTCTGACAGCAGGACACAGTGAACCTGAGGAAGTGAGTGCTTGCTTACTTTATTAGTAAACGCTGTTCAAGTGCTGCCCCCCGAACCGTGCCGCGGAAGGCAAACGGCATGGGGCCGTCGAAAAAAAAAAACAACAGCGGGTCTCGCTGAGTGTATTGGAAGACTTCAAGGCACAACAAGTCCTCGATTTTGGACCACTTTAAGAAACCCATCAAAAATGGGTCCTCTAGCACACTTGTCGGAGGCATAAATGGTTATGCGAACACAGTTTCAATGGTGAAAAATAAAAACGTCGCCACCACACAAGCGTAAAAAGCGCAAACAAAACAAAGTGAATGCTTGCAATGAATCTGGAACGGAACCTTGCTGGCTTTTGAGTGGCTACTATCAAGTCAGAGCTTGCTTCTTTGTCAAAAAATAGACGGGTAATACATTGAAGTGTATTTAAAATACTTCATAAAAAGATAATTTATACAACATTGTTTTGCTTTGTATACGTGAAAAAAAAAAGTTTTTCATTTTGTTTACCAACGATGAAAACGACTAGAGGGCGCTGCAACTGCGAAAGGTCCGCTTCACTGCCGGCAACGAATAACTAAAAGAGAAAATTCAGCCGCCGCTCCGCTGCGGCTTCGCGGGTGCTCCCGGAGCGAGGCGGACCACAAAAACGTCAAACTAAAAACCTCTATTGTGACAGTTGACTACGCAGCGATGTCACCCACTTTTCTGTTGGGGTGACATCGCGGAACGAGGGACGTTTCACGTGCAGCGCGTGCTTCGCAAATGCGTGGAATCCAAAGGAAGCGGAAGGGTCGGAAGGCTCTACTGTTGTGCGCTTTTTCTGGCAAGGGAAAGGCAAGCGCTGGCGTCGCCTGCAAACTTGAGCGGGTCTCCCCTATGGCCACAGGGTTGAGGACGTGCGGCGCCGTACCTTTATGTTGTTATTTGCGCAGCTGCATTTGAGCCCTTGTGCGAATCTTGGAAAAAGCGTGTGAGGTCTGGCGTCGCAGGCCATGGGAGTGAGTCTTCTCGGTCTCAAAAGGGCGCGCTTCCCAAAAAGCCTATTCTCGGGAGACGATAATCTCGGCGTAAGCGCACTCTTTATGTAAGAATACCGCGGTCAGTCGCCGCTTCTAGCAATCAGCTAAATGATCCCCGCACTGCGGATTGCCGGCGGGTGACGGGAGGACAGTGCATAGCCACCCATCCGTCAGGAGTAGAGTCCACGGGACGGCTGTCATGCTGGACAGCGTAGTCATCTCGCAGTAATGCAGGAGGCTCGTAGCCGAACGGCGCCACCATTGTGTGCGTTCGCACAGTTCGCGGAACGTTGGGTGCAGGCCGGTCCTTTCGTCTCTCTCTTTCCGACCGAGCAGTCGAGTGCGGGAAGAAGAGAGCGAGAGGAGGGGACGGCAACAAATGTGTTGTCTGTCCAATAAACGGACTAAATTGCTTTGGTTGGCCGTGAGGAGAATCGGGAGGGGCAACCGAGGTATTAAAACTTGGCTTCCAAGTCCACACAGCTGGGAGAGTCTGGTCGCAACAAAGAGTTCTCTGCACTATCGGCTCTGCCGAGGCAATATGCGACGGTTCCGACGGTCAAGTCTTGTGAATGTGTACTTAAGTTTCTGTATATAAAGTCGAGTTGCAACGTTTGAAATGTCCTGGCCTCCATCCCCGAACAAACAGCAGCCACGACAAAACAGGACGGACACCGAGAAGCAACCAACCTTCCACTCCCTTCTGTAGCAACAGCCGCTACGCAGCTGGGAGAGCTCAGCTCAAGGGAACAAAGGGAGTGGGTAGAAGGTTGAGTTTTACGCCAGGACATCGCTGAGGCCTACACCGCTGGCGTTCGTGTGCACCTCCGTTGGGGCTGTAGGGTCGTAGTGGCGTAGAATGGGAGGCGACGTCAACAAATGGCGGAGCTTCGCGAACGCGTCGTTGCACTCGGATGACCACGAATCAAGGGGCCCGTTACTTCTAAGGAACTTAGTCAACGGTGATATGATTGTGGCAAAGTTTTGTATGAAGCGTCGGAAGCATGAGCACAGGCCCACGAAACTGCGCAGTTTTTTGACAGATGCAGGTTTGGGGAATTCGGCCACGGCCCCAAGCTTGGTCGGATCAGGAAGAATGCCATCATTGGACACGACGTACTCTAGGATTTGAGTTGCTGTGCTGCAAAGCGGCACTTCTTCAGATTTAGTTGCAAGCCGGCATTGCTCACACGTGCGAAAACTTCTTTCAGACGTTCAAGATGCTTGGAGAAATCTGCAGCAAAGACAACATCATCGAGGTAACACAAGCACGTGTGCCATTTCAAGTTGCGCAGAACGGTGTCCATCATGCGCTACGAGGTCGCAGGTGCATTACATAGACGAAACGGCATGACGTCGAATTCGTACAAGCCGTCAGGTGTGATGAAGGCAGTCTTCAGTCGAGCGTCATCAGCCATGGGTTCTTGCCAGTACCCCGAGTGCAGATCGACAGAAAAAAAAACGTCTCCATGAAAGCTGTCAATCGCATCATCGATGCGTAGCAGTAGATAAACATCCTTGCAAGCGATTTTATTCAGCCGTATGTAGTCTACACAGAACTGCACAGAAACATTTTTCTTCTCAACAAGAACAACAGGAGACGCCCATGGGCTGTCTGAGGGCCGAATAACGTTGTATCGGAGCATACCGTCAACCTACTCATTAATTACCCGACGTTCAGCAGGTGACACGCGATATGGACGTTGCCTTAAAGGTAGATGGTCACCAGTGTCGATACGATGGGTGACAGTGGACGCGTGACCGAGAGAACTTCGCCCGACATCGAAAGAAAAACGATATTCCTGCAACAGGTCCAGAAGCTGGGGATGCTGTACCGACGTAAGATTGTCGTCAATGTAGGGGCCAAATACATCAGAAGATGATGGATCAAAAGTGAAAACAGCACTGATGTTACGTGAATTGGGACAACGCGAGTCATCGGGTACGACCAGGACTTGTGCGTCGTCGACTGGTTCCACTCAGCCGAGACATTCCCCACGAACCAAGGTAACAGTTTACGGGGATGGGTTGGTCACAAACATAGCGGTGTTGCCCTGGGTGATTTGCATGGTCGCGAAAAGGTACTAGCAACTCTTTCTTTCTGCCAGCACGGTCGCATGGCGAAACGAGTGCAATTGTGTCGAAGAGACCGGCGCAGTAGACCGATATACCCATCGTCGAGCTTGGGGGCACTATGGTATCGTCTTTCACGAGAATCTTGCTCAGTTTCGAGGGACTGTCTTCCTGCATCAAATGCGAGAAGGGTGAGAGTTCAATTTGGCAGAGGCACAACGGATGATGGCGTTGTGGTGAGAGAGAAAATCTCATCCCAAGATGAAGTCATGAGAGCATGCCGGAATCTTGATAAACTGGGTGACATACAGAACGTCCTGAATGACAACGCGAGCTGTGCACCCTGCTGTAGGATGAATACCATGCGAACTAGCAGTACGAAGGGACAACCCAGAAAGTGGCGTCGTCAATTTTCGAGGTAAGCGGCAAAGTTTTTCGTCCATTACTGATACGGCAGCTCCAGTGTCAATAGGAGCCGATGCACGAAAACTGTCCACAAACCGTTAATGACATTTCAGGAGCTCCTCTGAGGGCTTTCACATTGCAATAATGTCGCAGTTCTTGCCTCGGGGACTGTGACGACTGGTTTTCCGGCTCATGAGCAGCAGAACTTGGCCGCATGGGGAACAAGGAACGACGTCGTGGAGACGGCGACCTACGAGGAGATGAACCCGGGTGAGGCGGTGATGGCATAGACGGTGGTTCTTCGTGATAGGGACGACTGATCTGGCCAGCAACAGGCGAAGTAATGGGAAGCGGCTGTACGCAAGAGCAATGCCGTGCTACGTGGCCAGCGCAACTGCAGGCAAAGCAGATGGGCCGGGTGTCGAGTGTGCGCCATCGGTTCGCCGGGGTAGGTCTTGTCCATGTCGCAAGAGCCGACGGACGGAACGGTGGCTGGAAAGGCTGCAAGGTGGGCTTAAACTGAGTCTGAGAGGTCACGTCAACAAGCGTAGCCCGCATACCCGCCGCAAAGGACGGAGTTCGTGCAGCAGCTTCGGCGTAATTCAGTGGAGCGGGCGCTTGAACGACTGGAGGCGGCCTGGCGACCAGTTGGACGTAACTTGGAGAGCAGGGACCAGAAGTTGTTGTGGGTGGTATGCAGGCATGACCTCCACTAATTCGTGCTCAATCGCTCGGCGGATGGGCGGAAGAATGGTGGTGGCTGATTGTTGAACAGCTGGTGGGTGGGCAAAGGGCAGGAGAGAGAACTGGCACGCGATTTCCTCGCGTATGAAGGATTTGAGGTCTGCCAGCAGTGCCACCTGATCATAGCTCACTTCCAAGCCAGCAAGCCCTGCATCTCGTGATCACAGCTCACCTCCAAGCCAGCAAGCCCTGCATCTCGTGGTGTGGCGGGACGGGTCATCGAACGCGGCCGGCGGAGATCCTCGTAGCTCTGGCACAGCGTGATGACCTCAGCCACTGTGCCTGGGTTTTTGGCAAGCAGCATCGTGAAGAAATTATCGTCAATGCCTTTCATGACGTTCCGGATCTTGTCTGATTCGGACATGCTGTCGTTGGATTTCTTGCACAAGTCCAGGACATCTTCAATGTAACTGGTGAATGATTCACCAGCCTGCTGAGCGCGTTGGCGTAAGCGCTGCTCGGCTTGCAGCTTATGAACAGCAGGGCAGCGAAAAACGTTGGTGATTGCTGCCTTGAAATCAGACCAGGTTGCGAAATTAGACGCGTGGCTGTTTTACCACAAACTTGCAACGCCCGCAAGGTAGAACACCAAGTTTGTCAACTTGCCATCCTCGTCCCATTTTAGGGGACGCTCACGCGCTCGTAAATGGCGAGCCAGTCCTCCACGTGAGTGCCATCGGCACCCGTGAAGATAGGTGGATCGCGGATCCTGGGCACACCGGGACAAGGGGGCGACACGGGAGGAGGCGTTTGCTTAGAGGCGTCGTGAGACATGGTAGATGGCAGGGTACGTGATCGTAAATCCAAGGGCGTCGAAGGAGATCATAGCACTCTGCACCAATTTGTTAGGGCGTTTATTAGCTGGCACACAGCAAGCACACATAAGGGCGGCAGTAACGGCCAAGCACGGACTCCCAGCGCGAGCGGCGTCCTTTTTTGGGTACACCCATTAGAAAACACTTGAGAGTTCGACACATTTTAGGCTTTTTCACAATATATATATATATATTGTAGCGACGCCTCTGAACTCTGAAATGGGTCGAACTCTTGTGTATCTTCTAGTGCGGCTCCTGAGAGTCCATGCTTGGCCGTGACTGTCGCCATTGTGTATGCTCGCTGGTTGCCGACTAATAAACGCCTTAACAAATTTGTGGAGAGTGCTGCAATCCCCTTCGATGCTCTTGGAGCTACGATCACGTACCCTGCCATCTACCATGTCCCACGACGCTTCCCAGCAAACGCCTACTCCTATGCCACACCTTGTACCGGTGTCCCCAGGATCTGCGATCCACCCATCTTCACTGGCAGTGACGGCACTGACATGGAAGACTGGCTCGCCATTAACGAGCGCGTGAGCATCCCCAACAAATGAGACGAGGTTGGCAAGCTGATCAACTTGGTGTTTTGCCTTGCGGGCGTTGCCAGTTTGTAGTACAACCACGCGTCTGATTTTGCAAACTGGTCCGATTTTAAGACCGCCATTATCAACGTTTTCGGCCGCCCTGCTGTTCGCAAGATGCAAGCCGAACAGCGCTTACGTGAATGCGCTCAGGAGGCTGATGAATCATTCAGCTATATTTAAGATGTCCTGGACTGATGCAACAAATCCAATCACACAATGTCCGAGTCTGACAAGATTCGAAACACTCAGCGAAAACCCCGGCACAGTGGCTGAGGTCATCACACTGTGCCAGAGCTACTAGGAGCTCCACCGGCAGCGTTCGATTACCCGTCGCTCCCTACCACGAGCAGCAACGCTTGCTGGCTTGGAGGCTTGTTGTGACCAAGTGGCATTGATGGCTGCCGTGAGGAAATGGCACGTCAGTTCTCTCTCCTGCTCTTGCCCACCAACCGGCTGTTCAACAATCGGCTACTACCCTTGTCTCTTCCATCCGTCGAGCGATTGAGCAGGAAATAGCAGAGGTAATGCCTCCGTACCACCCCCAACAGCGTTCCTGCTCCTCACCCCTGAGTTACGCCCAAGTGGTCGCCAGGCCGCCTCAAGTCATTCCAGCACCCATGCTGAAGCTGCTGCTCGAACTCCGTCCTTTGCAGCGGGTATGCCCGCTACGTATGTTGACGTAACGCCTCAGCCTCAGCCCACCATGCAGCCACCGTTCCGTCTATCGGCCCTTGCGACATGGGTGAGACCTACCCCGCTGAACCGATGGCGCACACCCGACAGCCAGACCCTCTGCTTTGCCTGCGGTTACGACGGTCACGTAGCCCATTATTGCCTTCGCGTACGGCTGGCTCCTATTTCTTCGCCTGTTGCAGGCCAGTTCCGCCGTCCCTATCACGAAGAATCGCCGTGCATGCCATCACCGCCTCGCGCAGGTCCATCTCTTCGAGGGTCGCCGTCTCCACGACGTCGTTCCTTGTTCCCCATGCGGCCATGTTCGGCTGCTCATGAGCAGGAAAACAAGTCGTCGCAGTCCCCGAGACAAGGACTGCTACGCTATCGCAATGTGAAAGCCCTCAGAAGAGCCCCTCGAAGGTCATTGACGTGCTTGTGAACGGTGTTTGGGCATCGGCTCTTATTGACACTGGAGCTGCCGTATCAGTTATGGACGAAAACCTCTGCCGCTTGCTTCAAAAAGTGACGACGCAACCTTCTGGGTTGTCCCTCCGTACTGCTAGTTTGCATCGTATTCATCGTACAGCAGGATGCACAGCTCGCGTTGTCATTCAGCACGTTCTGTATGTCGCCCAGTTCACCATCATTCCGGCATGCTCTCATGGCGTCATCCTGGGATGGGACTTACTCTGTCACCATGACGCCGTCGTCCATAGTGCTGCCACAGAAATTGAACTCTCGCTGTTCTCGCATTTGATGCCAGAAGACAGTCCCTCAACACTCTGCAAGATTCCAATGAAACACGATACGACAGCGCCCTCAAACTCGACGAGGGTTGTGTCGGTCTACTGCGCCGGTCTCTCCGACACAATTGCACTCGTTTCGCCATCCGACCACGCTTGTAGCAGGAAAGGGTTGCTAGTACCTTTCGTGAACATGCAGGTCAACTAGGGCAACGCCGCTGTTTTTGTAACCAACCCATCCCTTTACACTGTTTCCTTTCTTCGAAGGGAATGTTTTGGCAGAGTGGAACCAGTCGACGACGCACAAGTTCTTGACGTACCCGATGACATGCGTTGTCCCAGGTCACGTACCATCAATGCTGTTTCCACTTCTGATCGGTCATCTACTGATATATTTAGCCCCTTCATCGCTGACAACCTTACGGCCGTACAGCGTTCCCAGCGTCTGGACCTGTTTCAAGAATATTGTTCTTCTTTCGATGTCGGGCGAAGTTCTCTCGGTCGCACGTCCGCTGTTACGCATCGCACCGACACTGGTGCCCATCTACCTTTACGGCAGCGTCCATATCGCGTGTCGCCTGCCGAACATCGGGTAATTAATAAGCAAGTTCACGATATGCTCCCACGCGACGTTATTTGGCCCTCGGAACAGTCCATGGGTGTCTCTTGTTGTTCTTGTGGTGAAGAAAGACGGTTCTGTGCGGTTCTGTGTGGACTACAGATGGCTCAATAAGATCACGCGCAAGGATGTTTATCCACTGCCACGCATCGATGACGCGAGTGACAGTCTTCATGGAGCCGATTTTTTTCTTCTGTCGATCTGCGCTCGGGGTGCTTGCAAGTACTCATGGCTGACGACGCTCGACCAGAGACTGCCTTCGTCACTCCAGACGGCTTGTACGAGCTCAACGTCACGCCGTTTGGTCTATGTAATGCACCAGCGACATTTGAGCGCATGATGGACACCGTTTTGTGCAACTTGAAATGCTACAGGTGATTGTGTTACCTCGACGATGTCATTGTCTTCACCCTGGATTCTCCTCGCATCCTCAACGTCTGAAAAAAGTTTTCGCATGTGTGAGCAATGCCGGCTCGCATATAAATCTGAAAAAGTGCCGCTTTGCAGCACAGCAACTTACCACGCCAGTGTACGTCGTGTCCAAGGAGGGAATTCGTCCTGATCCGGCCAAGCTTGCGGCTGTGGCCGAATTCCCCAAACCTGCATCTGTCAAAGAACTATGTAAATTCGTGGTCCTGTGCTCACACTTCCGAAGCTTCGTACAAAACTTTGCCACGATCATATCACTGCTGACTAAGCTCCTTAAAAGTAACGAGCCCCTCAATTTGTGATCATCCGAGTGCAACGACGCTATAGCGAAGCTCCGCCAATTGTTGACGTCGCCTTCCATTATACGCCACTACGAACCTACAGCCCCAATGGAGGTGCACACGGACGGCAGCGGTGTGGGCCTCGGCGCTGTCCTGGCGCAGCGCAAACCCGGATTCCTTGAATGTGTTGTAGCATATGCAAGCCGTACGCTCACGAGAGCCGAGACAAACTACACCGTCACGGAGGAAGAGTGCCTTGCGATCGTCTGGGCCCTTACAAAGTTTCGACCTTATTTGTATGGTCGCCCATTCGATGACGTCACCGACATTCATGCACTATGCTGGCTTCCACCATTGAAAGATCCTTCAGGCCGTCTCGCCCGTTGGGCTCTCCTCTTACAAGACTACGACATCCGCGTGCTGTACCACAACGGACGCCAGGATGCTGATGCCGATGGCCTCTCGCGATCCCCTCTACCTCAATACGACGTGCCCTGCTCAGTAACCTCAATTGATGTATCTGCCATCGATGTTGACATCCTCGCTACCGAACAGCAAAGGGATAATTAGATCGCCCCGCTGACCGACTTGCTCTCTGATCTGTCCGCAACACCATACACGCGTGCCTCGCGTCGTCGATTTCGCCATTTCGCCATCCGGGATGGTCCCCTACACCAACGCAATTACGACTACGATGGCCGGCAGTGGTTACTCGTCATTTCCCGCAGTCTGCGGTTAAAAATATGTGAGTATTTTTATTCTGATCTCCAATATGCGCACTCGGGGTATCCAAAACTTACCACCGCATTCGACAAGGCTACTTCTGGCGTGGGATGTACCGCCACACGCCGCAGTTCGTTCAATCTTGCCTCACTTGCCAATGCCGTAAACCGTCAGCCCACATGACTCACGCCGGTCTGCAACCGTTACTTTGCCCTGATCGTTCCCTTGGGCGCGTAGGTATTGATTTGTACGAACCACTTCCTCTGGCGTCGGCTGGTAACCGCAGGGCCATCGTTGTCGTTGACCATTTAACGCGATACGCCGAAACCGCCGCTCTCCCTGCGGCTACTGCGCGCGATGTTGCGTCCGTACTGCTGCATCGATTCATACTGCGCCACGTACCACCCCAAGAGCTCCTCAGCGATCGAGGCCGTGTCTTCTTGTCGGAAGTCGTCGAAGCCATTCTGACGGAGTGCCATTCTGTCCACCGCAAAACTACTGCTTACCACGAACAGACGAATGGCCCCACCGAATGCTTTAACCGCACCCTCGGCAATATGCTTTCTATATACGTCGCTGCCAACCACAATAATTGGGATAATATACTGCCCTTCGTCACCTACGCCTACAACACCGCCCCTCAGAGCACGACTGGTTTTTCACCTTTCTACTTGCTGTACGGAAGGCACCCGTCGCACACCATGGACCCGATACTCCCGTACACGCCGGATCCATCTGAGTGTGCACCCATTTCTGAGACAGTCAGGCTTGCTGAAGAGTGTTGCGAGCTTGCTAAGAATTTTATGACACATGAGCAAGAGCGGCAGAAGAGTATTCGTGATGGCTCCACCACTTCTGAACCCACGTTCCTTCCTGGGGCGCTTGTATGGCTCTCGATCCCGACCTCTGAAGCTGGCCTTTTTTTCAAACTACTTCTCAAATACGAATACCCCTACCATGACATCGAGCGCACATCTCCGGTCAACTATCTGATCGAACCCGTCGAACAATCTTCGGACATACACCGCCATGGGCGCGACTTCGTCAACGTGCACGTGCCTGAAGGCTTATTATGACCCGCTCATAGTAACAAGCTGTTAGGTAACCAGGCGGTTTTCTCTTCGACCACAGGGTAATTGTAGCGAAGCCTCCGAACTCTGATATGGGTCGAACTCTGGAGTACCTTTTATTTGGGCTACGAAACATGGACGCCACTCGCCCTGAGAGTACGTGCTTGGCCGTGTCTGTCGCCATAGTGTATGCTCGCTGGTTGCCGGCTGATAAATACTTTAACAATATATATATATATATATATATATATATATATATATATATATATATATATATATATATATATATATATATATATATATATATATATATATATATATATATTGCCGCGTGCATAGCTGCATTTAGCGGCAAGGAAGCGACGAGAACGGAGAACGCGGATTTGCTCGAGAGGTGCAGCGCAGGCGAGTGAAGAAGACGACAATCTTAGCGGCCTTCTCTGAGAGCGTCTCTATAAGTTCCACTGCCCGTGTTTTTAAATAAACCCCCTGTAATTTATAACCCGCGACACTGGCGGAGGTGCTGGGTACAACCACCTCATGATCAGCACCCCTGTGAGAAGCCCCGAGTCCAGCCCTACGAGACAGCCACGCGTGGAGACGCCTGTGCACCGCTCAAGCTGTCACCTTCAAGGTCTTGAACCAGAATTTGGCCTTTCAGAGAGAGCAACACTTCCGACAGCCACCCCTACTCAAGAAATGGCAAGGAGGCCTGCACAGGTGACGGTCCAGAATATGCGCATGCTTGAACCATTTCATGGCCCGCCGAACGAAGATGCGCAAGACAGGCTTTTTTATTTTTTTTATTTTATTTAGGTACACTAAGGGCCCAAATGGGCATTACATAGGGGGGGAATGGGTTGAAAGCCGACACAACGTACAATATTGTAAAAAGAAAGAATCAACACAACAAAAGTACATTACAATATCATAAAGGCAGCAAAAGTACACAATTGCAAAGTACAGCGTGAAACATATAAAAAAGTGTAAAAGTGACAGAAAATCTGGTATTTGGAAGGCAGGAACACAAATTTACAGCCTAAAAAAATGAGCATGATGAAGACAAGTTACAGTGTATTTTGAATAGCTAGAAAAGCGAGGAGTGCAGTTTGAAAAGAAGAGGTGTCTGGTCCACTACGCTACTAGGTAAAGAATTCCATTCATTGATTGCCAGAACAAGGGGTGAGTTCTGGTATTTGTTTGTTCCGGCAAAAATTGGGCCAACTTTGTGAGCGTGGTCAGCGCGTGCGGACGTATAGGGTGCCGGGAGTATAAATTTGCCAGCGAATGGTGTTGGATGATGGTACAGGGTTTGAAAAAAAGTTAATCTTGACAACTGCCTGCATTGGGTGAGAGGGGGGAGATTAAGTTCATCCTTCAAGGTAGATACACTCTGGTATTTTGAGTACGATCACAGAATGAAGCGCGCGGCCTTGTTCTGTACGGATTCAAGCATGTTAGTCAGACACATCTGATGTGGATTCCAGATGATTTGCGCGTAATCTAGTGAAGAGCGGATAAGAGCATTATACGCGTGAAGTCGTGTCTCTGAATCAGCTAAATAAAGGTGACGTTTGAGCAGGCTGAGCTTTTTACACGCCTTCAATGTGAGTTTTTCTATATGGGGGGTCGAGCTTAAATCGGAGGTGAATGTAACTCCCAGATATTTGAAAGATGAAACTGTTTCTATTTTGGCATTATCTATTAAGTAATTATAAGTTTCGGATCTTGTCGTAGAAGAAAATTGCACATGCTTAGTTTTTTCTACGTTTATTTTCATCAGCCATTTTTCTCACCATTCAGTTAGAGTAAATAAATCATGCTGGAGTGTAGAAACATCATCGGAAGTTACTATTTCTCTATATATCACACAGTCGTCAGCAAAGAGACGAATTGACGAGGAAATGTTACATGCGAGGTCGTTTATATAAATAAGAAACAGTAAAGGGCCAAGTACTGACCCCTGGGGGACTCCTGATGAGACACCCACTGGGTCAGAAACGTGGTCATTTAATTTTACAGATTGCAAACGGTCTGTTAAAAAACTACGAATCCAGTGGGTTGTTTTGTCATCCAGATTAAGGTTACAAATTTTAGCCATTAGACGCTGATGTGGATCCCGATCGAACGCTTTCGACAAATCGACAAAAATGGCATCGGTACAAAGCAACCTGTGCTGCGAAACGTGGAGGTCGGTGACCAGCTCAAAAAGTTGTGTCTGACATGAGAAACGTTTCCTAAATCCGTGTTGATTGCTAATGAAGAAGTTATTCTGAATAAGGTGGGTTACAACATGCGTGTAAAGAATATGTTCCAGCAACTTGCAGCTGATTGAAGTAAGTGAAATAGGCCTATAGTTAAGGAGATCAGACCGGTCGCCAGATTTGAAAAATGGTAGGGTATGGGCGAATTTCCAATCGTCCGGCAAGCAACCTGAATCTAGGGATTGCTGAAATAACAACGAAAGCAGGTAAGCTGAGTAAGGAGAAGTTATTTTCAAAAGCTTCGCTGTTATACCGTCAGGCCCGGGGCTAGTTTTGGAAGCTAGGTGGTCGATAGCGCATGCCACGCCATGTGCTGTAATTACAATGGGCGTAAAACTGGAATCTATGTTTGGTTGCGACGGATCAAAGAGTCATTTAAAGGTAGCTCGGTTGTGAAAACTTTGGCAAAGGCTTTGTTAAAATGTTCGGCACATTCTTGCGAGGATAACTTATCCCCGGTTGCATTGGTTAGGACGGGTACCGTGTTTTTGTTCTTGGGGTTTATAATACTCCAGAGTTTGCTTGGGTCGGTTTTCATAATACTTGGAAGCGTAATATTAAAATACTTATGTTTTGCCTCACGTATTGTTTGTTCAGTTAAAGTAGAAATCTGTTTGTAGTTCTGCCAGTCATCAGGATCGTTGGTTCGAGTTGATTTTCTGTAGGCCCCTTTTTTCCTGTTTAAAAGCCGTTTGACGTCACGGGTAAACCATGGGTCGTTCGTCCTAGAGCTTAATACCGTTTTTGGAATACAAGATGCCTGAATTTCTTTGAGCTTGTCGTGAAATAGACACCAGTTTTCATTCATTGTACGATCCTGCAACCCAGTTTCAAGATTAACAGTTAAGGTTTCCAGCATATCGTTCATTTTTTGTAAGTCAGCGCGTCTGTAGTTGAAGATTTGTTTTAGGGGCGAAGCTCCTTAGGGCGTGGGCTGTGCGTCCCCTGTAGCCTGTATGTACCCACCTCTAGTTTAGTTCTTGCAGTGTTCACTAGATGGCGGTACCGTCCCCTGTATGTAGCCACCTCTAGTTTAGTTCTTGCAGTGTTCACTAGATGGCGGTACCGTCTCCTGTATGTAGCCACCTCTCGTTTAGTTCTTGTAGTGTTTACTAGATGGTGGTGCTTGTAGCTGATGATGAAAAGATGCAAGATGTTATAAACTAGAAAGCGGTACTTGTAGTTGATGAAAGACGCGAGATCTTATAAAATAGGAATGATGTCACATATGGCGCGTGTCATTGGTTGAAGGCAATTGTTCGATTTAGTGCGGCGACGTACGCTAGGGCGAGCGATGTAATAAAATCAAGTGGGCAAAATGTACAGAGGATTCATGGTTTACCAGGTTTACCTCCGGATCTTCGCCCACTCATCATTATTCACTTCGGGGATATGGCGGAATTTTTTTCTGTTTTAGTTTTGATAGCGCGTGCCACTGATAGTGTGCAGGGTATGGCCTTATGGTCACTTATTTCGTCAATGACGTGTGTGTTAGTAATTTCGGGTTGATTCGTGAGAATGAGGTCAAGCAAATGTGCGCTCCGCGTTGGTTCGCATACTATTTGCGTAAGTTGGTGGTAATCAATACATTGAATGAAGCTAAGGCATTCGAAGCGATTATTTTGCGCAGTGACGGAGTTTGTTGGCCAGTCGATACCCGGGTAGTTAAAATCACCACCTATAACTAACAAGCTACTTGTAAATTCGTGCAAGATGGTGCCAATTGTATCGTTTAAACTGTCGACGAAATCTACGGGACCATCGGGGGGACGGTAACAAGCGCCTAAGACACAAGGTGTATGGCCAATGTGAAGGTGACCCAGATAATTTCTAATGGTGAATCGATGTCTATTTGTGATGGGCGACACTCTTTTTTAACTGCGATCGTTACGCCGCCCCCGCGAGAGCCGCACCTGTCCTTGCGAAAAATTTCGAAGTTTGAAGGAAGGGTAAGATGTTTATTTGATATTTCGTCGGAAAGCCATGTTTCTGTGCCGATAATGATATCGGCTGAACATGTGTGCATAATAGCTTTAAGGGTGTCAAGCTTTGGAAATATACTGCGGAAGTTTGCTAGGAGTAAGGAAACTGGGGGTATTGTTTGGAAGCTACGTGAGCGACTAACAGTGTGTCACCTAGAGGAGGGCTGATTTTTTGCAGAAACCTGGACTACTTGGTTTATGGATGAATCATAGCGGTAAATGCCGCGTTCCGTGTGAAGCTTGTTAAAGCGCACATAGTATTTTCCTCCATAAGTTCTATTTGCCTTTCCGAATTCACGCAGTTTCATTCTAGCGAACTGAACCTTCTGGGAAAAATCTTCCTCAAGCCATACTTTGGGTGATTTGAGGTTTTTCAGTTTATGTCCAAGGCTCAGAGCCTCTATTTTTGATTTAAAGTTCAGAAATTTTACAATGAGTGGCCTATGAAAGTTAGGTCGACTGCGACCAACGCGGTGAGCTCGTTCAATGTCGCCAACGTCATGCCGGAGATGCTTAGAAAAAAATTCCCTTACAATACGTTCCGAATCCACGTAGTCCTCATGTTCGACTTCATCAAGACCCTTAATTATAAGATTGTTTCTGCGCATGCGGTTATTCATGTCATCCACGAGATCTACGAGCTCTTCATTGGCCTTGTTAATGTGAACTTTCACTTCTTTAACGGAATCAGCGGCGGCATCGATGTTAACCTTACAATCAGACACATTTTTCATATTTCGTTCGATAGCGCGAACATGAGTGTCGATGCTTGTGATATGCTGTTTGATTTCTGCCAGAGCCGTTTTGGTTTCTTCATGACACTCCTTGACAAGTGCGAGCACATCATCGATTTTGGGCCCTAGATATGCTTCGACATCTCCAGCTGATAGCAGCAGGAGCGCAAGGCACATAGACAGTAGCAGTGAAGAAGGTTTAGGGCAAAGTACCCGGGTTGAACCAAACGCTGCAAAGAAACAATCGACACGACGGCACCTGTGTGCTCGTCTGGGAAAGAAGGTACCGATGCGTGCACGATACGTACAAACGTCGATACCCATGGCACAATTGTAACAACACACGTGGTGGGATTTACGGCCTCATAAAGTTGTAGTAGCTGCAATTACGGTGAGTGTGAACAAAAGTTTCCTACCTATGACAGAAGAAGGCACGCGTTAACAGTATGCCACTCGTGGCCGCAAATCCCGGAGATGAGCAGCTTCCCAGCGTTTAAGTATGGTCCCGGTGGCACTGTTGCTTGTGACGTCACAGGAGGGCGTTTCTTCTTTTCGTCATGCAGGTCGGGGCCAGATAGTAGTGGATTGGTGACAGCTTGGTTGATGAGTAACGGCCAGGTGGCTTGGGGCTGGTTGCGCGAGGCAAGCCTCGCTTTCCTATGACAGAAGAAGGCACGTGTTAACAGTATGCCACTCGTGGCCGCAAATCCCCAAGAATCCATTGGCTCCAGAGGGCTGGCACTGTAATGACGACGCCACAGCCGAAGGCATCACTGCCCTTCTTTTTCGCCAAGGCATCGCCATCGCTCGCGGCTTGAGCAGTTTGAACAGGTAGCTAAATTGAACTACTGGAGTCTCGATGGAAAGCTCTTCCACGTATACTTCGCCCTTGAAGACGGCGCGAAGACGTGGTTTAGAAACTGGGAGGCAACATTGACGACATGGGAGGAGTTTTGTCGTCGGTTTCTCGACACGTTCGGTAACGCGGACCGACGCGAAAATGCACAATGCCTTCTTGAAGGACGCACCCAACAGCTGCATGAAAGCGTCGCCATGTTTGCTGAGGATATGGTGCCTCTGTGCCATCACTCGGACCCCAACATGCCCGAGGCTCGAAACCTAAGCCATCTCATGAGAGGCATCAAAGAGCAGCTATTTGTTGGTCATGTGCGCAATCCGCCGACAACAGTGGACGAGTTCATCAGGTAGGCCACCGCAATAGAGCGTGCGCTGCAGCAACGGTACCGACAGTCTGATCGCCCGGCCACCGGCGCAGCTGCAGGCGCCGCCGCACTTACCGCAAACGACGAGTTTTCTCTACGCCACCTGATTAGATAGATCGTGCGTGAGGAGATTGCGAAGGAGAACGCAAAATACATATTGCAGTCACAGGCGCCCCCGCAGCAGGAGCCCACGGTAGCCTCCATCGCTGAAGTCGTTCGCAATGAACTTCGACAAGCGTTTGCCTCTCCTCAGCAATATTCCGCTCCACCGCACCTTCCAAACTTGTGTACCTATGCCGACGCTGTGTGTCGTCCATTGGATCCAGAGGGCCGGTACTGTAATGACGACGCCACAGCCAAACGCATCACTGCCCTTCTTTTTCGCCAAGGCATCGCCATCGCTCGCGGCATCGTAAGCTTAGTGGATGGGCGCGCAGAGGTGCTTCTGACCAACTTCACGAATGAGCGCCGGCACATCGGTAAAGGCACGGCTGTGGCATACCTCGAAGAGCTCGACTACTCTCACGACTGTCTTGTAATGCAAGGGGAAGCCACAGCTCAATTACCTCGACATACACCACCAGTTGATATCGGTCCGAGTCTAACATCGAATGAAAGATGCCGTCTTATGTAGCTGCTTGACCAGTTGAAGAACTGCTTCTCATCGACATCACGAGTGAGTCGAACGTCTCTAAGCATCGCATCATTACGGAAGACACAGCAGTACTGATTCGACAGAACCCATATCGCGTCGCTCAGAAAGAACGTGAGGTAATCCAGCAGCAAGTCAAGAAGATGCTAGAGGATGATGTAATCCAATCATCAAAGAGCCCTTGGGCATCGCCAGTGGTACTCGTGAAAAAGAAATATGGCACCTTGCGTTTCTGCATCGATAATCGTAAGCTGAACCATGTTACAAAAAAGACCTTTTTCCATTACCACGGATCCATGACCCTTTGGACAGGCTACGGCATGCGCGCTACTTCTCGTCAATGGACCTTAAAAGTGGATACTGGGAAATAAAGGTAGATGACCGCGACCGAGAAAACACCGCCTTCATTGCGCCAGACGGGCTTTATGAATTCAAAGTTCTCCCTTTCGGTCTATGCTTAGCCCCAGCCACGTTTCAGAGACTAATGGATGCCATTATGTCCAGCCTGAAATGAAAAACATGCCTTGTGTACCTCGACGACGTGATCGTTTTTTCGGCCACGTTTGAAGAGCATCTAAGCGGCTACTGTCAGTCCTTCAAGCCATACGGTCTGCTAGACTCACACTCAAACCGGAAAATTGGCGCTTCGGCTTCGAAGATCTCTAGTTCTTGGGTCACGTGATCAGTCGCGAAGGTGTGAAGCCTGACCCAGATAAAACGGCAGCCGTAGCAAAGTTCGCAAGGCCTGTTGATAAGAAAGCGGTCAGGCATTTTCTGGGTCTCTGCGCCTACTACCGGCGATTTATAGCAGGCTTTGCACACATCGCGTCTCTACTCACCCGCCTTACAAGGGAAGATATTGCATTTGTATGGGTTGAAGAGCAAGAAGCTTCGTTCATCGAGCTGCGACAGACTCTACAAACTCCACCTGTCCTCGCTTACTTCGACGAGAATGCGCCAACAGCCATCCATACAGACACCAGCATTGTGGGCCTAGGTGCTGTTCTCGTCCAATGCCAAAATGGTGTGGAGAGAGTGGCGGCCTACGCTAGCAGAACGTTGACACGCGCCGGTTCTAACTACTCAACAACGGAGAAGGAGTATCTGGCCGTCGTTTGGGCAGTTGCGAAGTTCCGCCCGTACTTATATGGCCGCGCTTTCCAAGTCGTAAGCGACCATCACTCTCTTTGTTGGTTGTCCAAGATGAAAGACCCATCTGGACGTTTAACACGATGGAGCTTACGGCTCTAAGAGTACGACATGGCCGTAGTTTACAAGTCCGGAAGGCAAAACTTGGACGCCGACTGTTTGTCAAGGTCACCGATTAAATCACCGGCTATAGAGGATGATGAGTTCCCAGGTTTTCTAGGAGTCGATGCAGTTATCATTTCTCAGCAACAACAGGACGATCGGCAGCTCAACTCGCTTATAGAATTCTTGAACGGACGAGCCACCAATGCACTAAGAGTGTTTTCGAAGAACTTGTCGTCATTCTGTTTACGGGACGGAATTCTGTACAAAAAGAATTTTTCATCAACATGTAGAAGCTATCTGCTGGTAGTTCCTGGAGCTCTCCGCCGCGAAATTTTACAAGCCTGCCATGACGAAGCCACTGCGGGCCACCTCGGTTTCACAAGAACACTGACACGCATCAAAGAAAAATATTACTGGCCAAGAATTGCACCAGAGGTTAAACATTACGTCCGAACATGCATTGACTGTCAGCGGCGCAAGGTACCACCTGTCAAAACCGCTGGGCTATTATATGCTGCTCCCGTGCCAGAAACACCGTTTTCTCAAATTGAAATGGATCTGCTGGGCCCATTCCCAACATCGGACAGCGGCAACAAATGGGTTATAGTGGCGACGGACTACCTCACCTGATACGCGGAGACCAAGGCAATCGCAAGTGGCACTGCAGCTGAAGCGGCGCAGTTCTTCATTGAGAACATTGTCCTGAGATATGGTGCTCCAGCTGTCGTCATAACAGACAAAGGTACCACGTTTACAGCCGAGCTTTTGCGCACTGTGTTTACGCTTAGTGGCACAGTGCATAGGGTGATGACAGCTTACCACCCACAAACAAATGGGCTTACAGAACGACTTAACAAGACAATCGCTGACATGCTTTGCATGTACGTCAACGTAGAACACAAGAATTGGAAATCACGTTCGCGTATAATACGGCGCGCCAGGAAACAACAAAAATGACGCCATTCGCACTAATCACACTTGACGCCATGCTGCCTTACGATTGCAATGATTCAAAGACAGACGCCACAGACTTCACTGAGCGCGCCGAGGAAGCAAGGCAGCTTGCCCGCCTCAGAATAATGACCAGCAGCACCTTGACGCCCAACGGTACAGCCTTCGTCATGGATTCGTCATTTATCAACCAGGAAATAGACTCTGGGTTTGGTTTCCTGTACGACGACGAGGCCTCTCAGAGAAACTTCTACGCCGATACTTCGGACCCTACAAGGTTTTGCGCCGTCTTAGCGACGTGACGTACGAAGTCGTGCCCGACACCTCCTCTTGTTCGAACCGTCTCCAGCATCTGCCTGAGACAGTGCACGTGGCCCGCATGAAACTTTACCACTCTCAGTGATGTAAACACCCACTGGCCGCATCTCTACCTGTTGAGCATCGGGACTACGCTCACTCTGGCGGGAGGGTTATGCCGCGTGAATAGCTGCATTTAGCGGCGAGATAGCGACGACAACAAAGAACGCGGATTTGCTCGAGAGGCGCAGTGCAGGCGAGTGAAGAAGACGACAATCTTAGCGGCCTTCTCTGAGAGCATCTGTATAAGTTCCACTGTCACGTGTTTTTAAATAAAGCCCTGTAATTTATAACCCGCGACAATATATATATATATATATATATATATATATATATATATATATATATATATATATATATGCCCCGCCGCGGTGGTCTAGTGGCTAAGGTACTCGGCTGCTGACCCGCAGGGCGCGGGTTGAAATCCCGGCTGCGGCGGCTGCATTTTCGACGGAGGCGGAAATGTTGTAGGCCCGTGTGCTCAGATTCGGGTGCACGTTAAAGAACCCCAGGTGGTCTAAATTTCCGGAGCCCTCCACTACGGCGTCTCTCATAATCATATAGTGGTTTTGGGACGTTAAACCCCACATATCAATCATCAATTATATATATATTGAAATGAAGTAATGAATCTGAATAATGGACGCTCTGCTGGCAATGAAGAAGACGATGATGATCGGTGGCTGTTGTAGTAGTCGCGCACGCCGCTCGCCATTAGCAAGACCTGCCTGATAAAGCACATTTTGCCAAGCTGCGTCTGAACCTTTTTTGACGTACAACACCTCTATTTTCACACACACACACACACACACACACACACACACACACACACACACACACACACACACACACACACACACATATATATATATATATATATATATATATATATATATATATATATTTATATATATATATTCGTAGGGAAGAAGACGTACGTACGAAGTGATTTTATTGACGTTTCGACCGCCGGTCCGGCCTTCATCAGAAATGATGAAGGCCGGACCCGCGGCCGAAACGTCAATAAAATCACTTCGTGCTTGCGTGTTCTTCCCTATGGATAATCTTACCCGGACCCAGCACCACTTTTGTTTTTAGTTTATATATATATTGCCGCGCGTATGTGCCAGTGGTGAGGACAACGAAGCAGCGCGAGTGTCCTTGGCCGAGGGCAAAAGACGAAGAAGTCATTGCAGTCTTTTCCTGCGATCGATAAATCGTATTTGTTTGAGGCGCTTTGTGTGCTCGTCAATCTTGCGTCGTCACACTGGTGGAGCTGCTGGGTACGTCTTCATGCTTGGCACCCCTTCGCGGACCCGACTCTTCATTGCTGGTTCCACCTTGGTCGCCACCCTCGTCATTCTCCACGAGTGCTGTAAACAGCTTATATTCGGAATGAATTTCTTGCGCGAATATGGGACAGTGATTGACATCCGTGACAGAAGCGTAACGTTCACTGTAAGCTCGGAGACTGCTACAGACAAGGAACACCAGCCACCTCGCTTCCGTATTGCCGATGACGACGTCATACTGCCGCCACGAAATTGTTCTCTCGTATCCGTTCACTGTGACAAATTACAAAATGGTACTGGCATCGCTGAACACATCAAGGAGCTCGCATTCACTAGCGGCATTTCTGTTGCCAGGGCTATCATCACTGTTATTGACGGATGCGCTGAACTGATATTGACAAATTTTAGCAGAGAACGCCGACACATAGTTAAAGGCACGGCTATTGCCTATTTTGACGAACTCTCGCAAACAGAAGATTGTCATTTAGTGGAGGAAGTAGCAGCGTCTGCTATCACTACACCGACACCTGTCGACGTTGGTCCAATGTTATCTCCCATTGAGCGAGACTGCCTTTTCACGCTGATCAACAAGTTCCACGGCTGCTTCTCATCCACATCAAGAGTTGGTCAAATGGCACTGACGAAACACCGTATCATCACGGATTCCGATGCCAGACCCATCCGGCAAAATCCTTATCGAGTCGCCGCAAAGGAGCGTAAGGCAATTCAAAAACAGGTGAAAACTATGCTAGAAGACGTGTTATTCGGCCATCTAACAGTCCTTGGGCATCACCTGTAGTACTCGTCAAAAAGAAGGATGGTAGCTTGCGTTTCTGCGTCGACTACCGTAAGCTTAATCATATCCCAAAGAAGGACGTCTACCCTCTTCCGCGTATTGATGATTCATTGGATAGACTATAAAACGCACGCTACTTTTCGTCTATGGACTTAAAAAGCGGCTACTGGCAAACTGAAGTGGATGAGAGAGACCGTGAGAAGACCGCCTTTGTTACGCCCGACGGACTTTATGAATTTCAGGTTCTTCTTTTCGGTTTGTGTTCGGCGCCAGCAACATTGCAGCGTCTCATGGACGCGGTTCTGTCGGGACTTAAGTGGCAAACCTGCTTGGTGTACCTCGACGACGTGATTGTCTTTTCAGCGACTTTCGAGGAACACTTACGAAGGCTCGAAGCAGTTTTTGAAGCAATACGCTTGGCCGGTCTTACTCTAAAACCAGAAAAGTGCCACTTCGGCTTCCACGAACTTCAATTCCTCGGTCACGTCGTGAGCAGCCAAGGGATCCGACCCGACCCGGATAAAATTGCCGCCGTGGCAAACTTTCCGACGCCATCAGACAAAAAAATCAGTGCGACGTTTTTTAGGACTCTGTGCCTATTACCGGCGGTTTATTGCTAATTTTTCGCGCATCGCATGGCCATTGACACAGCTTACTCGGGAAGTTACCCCCTTCAGATGGGGCGAAGACCAACAGCAGGCATTTCTCGAGCTTCGTCAGCGAATGCAAACACCCCCGTGCTGGCCCACTTCGATGAAGACGCGCCGACAATACTTCATACAGACGCTAGTAATGTGGGTCTTGGAGCAGTGCTCGTACAGTCGAAGGACAACAACGAAAACGTGATCGCCTACGCCAACAGGACACTGTCCCGAGTTGTAGCTAATTAGACTACGACGGAAAAAGAACGTCTTGCAATGGTATGGGCAGTCATGAAGTTTCGTCCTTATTTGTACGGCCGCCCATTCACCGTTATCAGCGATCACCACTCTCTCTGTTGGTTAGTCAACTTGAAAGATCCGTCTGGCCGCCTTGCACGATGGAGTCTTCGGCTCCAAGAATTTGACTTCACTGTTGCCTACAAGTCGGGAAAACGACACACCGATGCCGACTGTCTTTCTCGGTCTCCTGTTGAGACGGCATCTCTGGACAACGACGATGACGACACGGCCGTTCTCGGAATTGTGGACACTGCCACATTTTCTCAACAGCAGCGTGGCGATGCTGAGCTGCTACCACTTATAGATTACCTAAAAGGGCGAGCGAATAGCGTTCCGAAGTTATTTGCGAGAGGGCTGCCGTCATACTGCTTGCGAAATGACGTTCTTTATAAGAGGAACTTTTCACCCACTGGCAGCAGCTACTTGCTCGTCGTTCCTTCTTCGCTTCGCCGTGAGGTACTGCAAGCCTGTCACGACGAACCTACCGCTGGTCACTTGGGTTACGCAAGAACATTGGCGAGGATAAGGCAGAACTATTACTGGCCAAGACTTGCCGAAGTTGTCAAAACTTACGTGCAGGCATGTCTAGATTTCCAGCGCCGCAAGCCACCATACATCAAACCAGCTGGCCTGCTGCAGCCTGTCCGAGTGCCGGCGACACCGTTTGCACAAATTGGCATGGATTTTCTGGGCCCCTTCCCGAAGTCTGCCACTGGAAACAGGTGAATAATCGTCGCCACGGATTACCTGACCCGATACGCGGAGACAGGCGCTCTGCCATGGGCAACGGCAGCTGAAGCGGCGCAATTTTTCATCGAAGCCATCGTCTTAAGACATGGTGCTCCCGCAATAGTCATCACCGACAGAGGTACTGCGTTCATGGCCGAGCTTTTGGACACCATTTTCCGACTAAGTAGCACAGCTCACAGGAAGACAACGGCGTGTTATCCCCAGACCAACGGCCTCACGGAAAGCCTCAACAAGACCCTGGCTGAAATCATAAGCATGTACGTAGATGTAGAGCACAAGAACTGGGACATCACTTTGCCCTACGTCACGTTCGCGTACAACACGGCTCGTCAAGAGACCACTCGGAAGACACCCTTTAGTCTCCTTTACGGACGCGAGGTTACAACAACGTTAGACGCAATGCTCCCTCATGAAAATGATGGCAATGAGACAGACGCCGAAGAGTTTACCCAGCTAGCAGAAGAAGCCAGACAACTTGCCAGGTTGCGAATCACCAAACAGCAAGACGACGATGCCAAGTATTACAACCTCCGGCACAGACCTGTCATATACAACGTGGACGACAAAGTATGGGTCTGGACACCTGTTCGTCAGCGTGGGCTCTCCGAAAAGCTGTTGCGAAGATACTTCAGACCCTACAAGGTTCTGCGACGCATTAGTGACGTCAACTACGAGGTTGTTCCGGACGGCGTGCAGTGTTCAAAGCGGCGCAGACATTCACAAGAAATTGTCCCCGTGCTTCGGATGAAGCCCTACTTTCAGTGACTAACTGTGCAGTTTTGGTTTCGCCTTGCTTCTCAAACGTTTAACATCGGGACGATGTTTTTTTAAAGGGGGAATAATGCCGCGCGTATGTGCCAGTGGTGAGGACAACGAAGTAGCGCGAGTGTCCTTGGCCGAGGGCAAAGGACGAAGAAGTCATTGCATGCAGTCTGTTTCCTGCGATCGATAAATCGTATTTGTTTGAGGCGCTTTGTGTGCTCGTCAAACTCGCGTCGTCACAATATATATATATATATATATATATATATACACAACGAAACCCTGCCCTCACTCCATTGTACATAAACTTATAAATGAATGAAATTTATTAGGTGCTTTAGAACGCACTTTAGCACGTTCCCGTGTTGCGTCTCCGTGTTGCGTAAAGTCTCCGTGCTGCGTCACGGGCCCGTTCGACTGCCCATAACTGTTCGAGTTCGGAGCTGGTAATAGCCCACTCCCATTCGGAAAACGCGATGAGTCTGATGATTTCACCACAGCGTAAAGCGGGGCACCGCCAAACCATGTGTTCTAGATAAGCAGTAAGAACATGTAGCAGTAGCAGTAGGAACATGTCATTGCAGTAGAAACATGTATTAGCGGGTTGTATTTTGGGATAAATATTGTGCAGTAGCGCGGAGTCAGGGTACGCCCTAACTCTAACAAGCCTTAGTGTCAGAGCTTGAGGACTGCTTTGTTTTTTTTTGTGGTTGTGGGTATTGTCAGCGTGCCAGGTAAAAATATTTGTCAGTTTGTTATACGAGATGAGCGGATCCCGGTTCTCCATACCATGAATCAGCGCCGCGGCCCCCCGATTGCTATGTAGTTAACTAGTCCTGACGCAATTATGTGGGCTGACGCGTCGAGATTGGGCGGTTCTTGCTCAATGCTTTCCATGTGAGGTGGGAACCAAACGAGTTTGTGTGACTCGATCTCCTTGTCTCCAAAGGTTCGCAAAGTCGGTTCCGATATCGTGCCCTTGGCCAATGCTCTTGATAATATGCCCTTAGAAAATACGACTTACGTACATGTATACATACACACACGCGGACTGTGCGTAATGTGCCACGCTGAGCCTATAACATGGTGGTAGGCACACGACGGCAGACAGATGGCAGCAATTTTGCATAAGGTCTCGTCAACTCACGGCAGCTGGGATATAGAGCAGGAGCGATTCAATTCGTTTGCTAAAAAATATGAATCTTTTATGCTGGAAGAGCACGTTATTGGTCCATACGGCATTATCTATTTAGTTTTTGCCTGAACCTACATCAATTGCGATGTGACTTTCATGTCACGCAAACCGCAATAAAGGCATGACAGATAGGCCTAACGTTCTACAGCCGCTGCTGAGTGGTAGCTTCTTCTGCAGTGTTCGAGCGCAAGGCGCGAAAGCGTTGCGTAAGCGGCCTGCAACGCAGAAAGACTACATTTCATGGTCGCGAGATACAAGAAAAAGACAACCTTCTAGGCAGACGTATAGGAAATAGACGTTAGGAAATCCTACACATGATTACGTAACTGCATCGCTGAATGAAAATTTCGCCTCAGTTTGTATCTCAGTGGGCAGCCGACATTGCCCATTGCCGAAAGAGGGGGGCCCAGCCACCACCCCCCCTACTTTTTTAGTGGGGGTGGGGTCGCAGCGCCCCCCTTGCCTCCCCGGAAGGTACGCCTATGCGTGTATACAGAACGCGTGTGTTTGCAAAGCATGGAAGCTACTTTCATTGCATTTGCAAGTAGAGGACGTTCTTTTCACTTCATTTCCAAGCAGACCCACAGTCGTGGGGTAGAACATCCGTCTGCCACTCAAACGACCCAAGTTCGATCTCCACTCGGACGCAAAAAACCCTGGTTTGGTGCTCACTCTGTCCCATGACTTTTTATCAGTTATTTTATCTGCATTGTTCTTGAGTTTTCGGTCAAGCATAAGATGATTTTTCGCAAACAACCAACTGGTTGCGAGATCGTACCACGGCTGCGGCGTCTGCATGTTCTTTCGAGATGAAAATACTGTAGGCCCGTGTGCTCATATTTGGGTGCACGTTAAAGAACTCCAGGTGGTCAAGATGCCACTACGGCATCTCTCATAATCATAAGATGGTTTCAGGACGCTTAAAACCACATATAAATCGCTCACAACTAATGACACCGACACCGAAGCCAACGCCGGAATTTTTACGAAACGAGCTCTTTAACGCTATCGCGTTAAAAGTTGTGGAGATAGGTTTGCACTAGGCTTACCTCCAAAGCGCAACCGTGTAGGGATGCGACGTCCTCCACTGCCGCTGCGTGCGACGACGCTGCGGCCGGGTTCGTCAATTTCTCCGGCACGGCGCAGAAACCACGCACGAGGCAAGATAACAACAACAACGGGTTTATTATCCCAAGATGCAGCACAGTGCGACACTCACGGGTTTGCAGGCCGTATAGGGAACTCCGCAAGACCGAGCAAGTACGCTTGCCTAGGGCACTGTGACTCCCGCGCAAAGGCCGAAGTCGAACGCTCGAACGAGAAGCCGCCTGCTAAGCAGCGCGTCAACCTCTCGTGGAGGCCTGAGAGCATCTGCCGTGACGAGCGAATCGTCGGGCGCAACACAGCTCGTAGGAGAGGAGGATGTCACGCACGCCCAATGGGAAATGGCGCTGCGTTGTGACGTAGGCCCGCGCAGCGCACCAGCATAGCGTGCCCGGACACGCCAGCGCGGGAAGAAGCCGACGGTTGGCTGGCCCAGACCAAGAGGCGCCTTGGCAGCCATCTTGGCGGATGCCGGTGCTTATGCGCGGCCGGGCTACGTTGTCGGCGCGCGTGTGGCAGCTGGAAACGAGGCGCCAGGTAGGAGGGCGCTCTCGATTCCCACAAAGTAGATGCGATATAACGCATTTGATAATGCAATCGAGCTAAAGCTAAGCGTTTGTTGATTGATTGATTTGTGAGGTTTAACGTCCCAAAACCACCATATGATTATGAGAGACGCCGTAGTGGAGGGCTCCGGAAATTTTGACCACCTGGGGTTCTTTAACGTGCACCCAAATCTGAGCACACGGACCTACAACATTTCCATCTTCAGCGGAAATGCAGCCGCCGCAGCCGGGAATCAAACCCGCGACCTGCGGGTCAGCAGCGGAGTACCTTAGCCACTAGACCACCGCGGCGGGGCAAGCTAAGCGTTTGTTAACGAATGTATGAGAGTTCCACCAGTGTTGTTATCAGACAGAGAACTCGATTGCGTGAGGAACGTTTTTCGGAAGGACCAAATTCAGAAACAAAACTAGTTCAAAAAGGCTCTTTTTGCGCATACGTACTTTCAGCTTTCTTCTAGAAAAGTAATAATAAAATATTACTTATTATACGGATCTATTATTACTGTTTTTATACTAAGGCTGAGAGTATCAATGTGACCTTACAGCCTTATTTGAGTTAGTTTGGTTTTGTATTTGGCCCATTCCGAAAAGCGTTTCTGACATGTGGTGGCGATGAAGTGATTTTAGTAAATTTACTAGAACAAAAGCATCCACCTGATGAATTATCTTTTGTGCGCATGTCTACGAAGTACGCGCGTTGTTTACAGTTTATAGTTGTGAGAGCTTTGCAAACGTGATGCATAAAGTCAGTGGGATCACCGAGTAATAAAACGATTCTTGAAAGTTTAGCACTCTCTTTGTGTCCAATGCAAATTTTTTTTCTCGTTGTTTTGAGCTTGCACTTGATCAGTTACCATGATAAATCTACAAGCGCAAATCGCCATTCTCATCGGCTATCTTATTTCCCGCTACCGCTGAAGGCCAGCCTGCCGTAACAGTACGGTACCCTAGAAGTGTGGCGGTTTGGGCTAGTTGCCATGACATGACGGTAGATATAGCGCGAGAACAGTACGACGACAAGGAGACAAGAAGAAGGCAAGCGCTCGTATTCTTCTTGTACCTTGGTCGTCGTTGTCTTCTCGCACTATATATACAGGTACGGTACCGTGGAACGTCGGCCATCACTTCCTCGCGAGAGCTGCCCAAGGTGCAGAGCCAACTTCGCCAGGGAGGCCATCGCGTGACGCTCTGTGTTATTGCACTCTCGGAGCATGGACGTGAGACGGTCAGAGTTAGCGCTCACGGCAGGGCTATCAATCATAAACGCCGAGCTGTTGCATCACCGGTGGTGAATTTGGTGGGGCAAGCTGCTCATTGTTTGCTGTAACCATGCTTACAGTTTCTAGGACTGGTTCTGCGGGAAATAGAGAACTAGACTTACGTAAAGAGCGGACTCTTCTGTAGAGCCCTGCGGCCCAATCAATCCTAGCGCACCTGGTGGTTGGTGAGACCAACTAGCCTTGGCTTCCCGTTTCGGTTTCAATGGCACTAATTTCGGATTACTGTACACAACTGGTGTTAGGTTATGGCAAAAGGTAATAATTTAAACCGCTTTTCTCCACTCAAATTGCAAGGATATAGTTTGTCGTTATAATATAAGTATCCCGTATTCTGTCAAGCTAAAAATTGTTTGTGCGAAGTCAGGTCATGGCGTAATTTTTTATTTCGACGAGGCTATAATGGAAAAAGATGAAGGTAATCATAATTCACTACGGCATTATTCATCACGCTTGTTGTTCTTTTAGAAAACTGGTCAATCGATAGATCAATCGAAGAGACAGAGAAACCGAAGTGCTTTTATTTCAAGGCCAGTAGAAGCTGATCATATAAAAAGAACACAAAGAGAAGAGCATCGCACAGAAATGCTTTGCTATACTGCATATGTTGCACAAAGTTCTCGTCTTGCCGCCGCATACACCCACAAGCTGTTTCTTTAGCGAGCCTCGCCGTCGTCACAAGCTTCAGAAAAGGTTACGACTGCGCGAATAAAACTCCACGTAAGAAGCACAGAAACACGCCCCACATGAAGCGCAACGTGTGTGAGCGTGTTTGTTTCTGACATGGTGTTTTATTCGCGCAATTGCAACCCTTTTTTTAATTAATGTCTTAAGTAGCCCAACAACATGCAGCTCAAAAAGCTTGACTTGAAAATTTACCTCACCTGCTGTCTCACGTACTGAAACATCGAAGCAGCCGACGTGGACGAAACCTTCTCGCTGTGATGCTTGGGCTTGTTGCATGCTTGTATGGCGGGTACTCGAATCGGTGCGAATCGTAGATGCTGTTTATGGCAGGGCAGCTTAACAAATGCACCACGGGTGGTGCATTGAATAAATAGTTTTTATGTATAAAGAACATGTCAAAAAGAAGCGTATAGCTATATTTTATATAAAAAAATGGCAGCATATCCACGGAGTGAAGAATTGAGAGTGGGGTGAAGCATCCGTCCATCCATTCGTTCTTGCTTCCGTCCGTCCATGCATGCGTCTGTGTGGCCGCCCATGCGTCTATCCGCCCGTCCGTGCGTGCGTCTGTTCGTGCGTCCGCTCGTCTATCAGTGCGCCCGTCCCTGCTTTCGTCCATGCATCCGCTCCTGCGTCCGTCCATGCGTCCATTCGTCCGTGCAGCCATCCGTGCGTCCGTCCATGCATCTGTCTGTGTGTCCGCTCGTCCACCTATTCAACACTCCAAGTACCACAATCTCGCATCTTTTCATCATATATTCCTCATATAGAAGCACCACCATCCAGCAGACATTCCAAGAACTGAACGAGAGGAGGCACACGCACCCTTTCTTACGGCTTGCGTTTCGTGCCTACTTCTCACCTTTAACCACTCCGAGTTCATGGTATATACTAGTTCACTGTATTCAAGGCACTGTAGCCCAACGCTCGCTAAACCTTTCTAAAACCAAGGAGGTTTCGCCCAGCGATTATACGTAGCAACCCTTTCTTGTCAGACAGTGCTCAATGTACAATGGCTGCTAAGGGGGAACGAGAGACAGGAGAATTTTGCTTTTAGTTAACGCGCACGCTGTGAATTTTTTATTGTTCAACAGCACACAGAAGAAATCTCCCACTGGCTCCAACTTGGAGGTGAAAATGTAAGACTGGTTACACACTACTACTATGACTACAAGGGACGAACGGGTGTCGCTAGAAGAAGCTTCGCCCCTAGAAAACACTCTGTTGGATTTATGGTAACTTTTTTGTTTTCGCACTTGCGTCCTCAGGCGTTTAGTGATAGCACAAGCTTGTGACATAGGCGTGACCTACTTTCTGAGGCCTGCTTTTGCGGCCTCTTTTAAATTTTTCATTCTCTCTGCTTCCAGCGCGAAAACTGCAGTGTAAAAAAAGTGGCTCCGTGTTTGCATGTTACTCTGCAAATATTGTCGAAAGACGATAGTTTTGCGTCTGGAGAGAGTGAACAAAATGTTTATTTGATGTTCTGCTCATGAAAATCGGTGAATGCTATTCTGAAGGCACTGCGTTAGAGTGCCTCGAGCATGCAGCGGAGTCAAACGAGCACATCAAGTCACGATAGACGTGATATAAAAACGTTTATTTGAAAAAAAAAGAAAAAGATACGGGGAACATGTGGATGGGGCTCCTATTCCAGGGCTCCACTGGCTTTAGCGACCCGCTGCGCCTGGATGAGGAGCGCTAGTTGCACTCCCAAATTCTCGCTGGCGAGCAAAGTTTCCCACTGCTCCCTTGCGAAAATTTAGCTGGCTATTTGTGGCGAGTTAATTTCGGTTGGCCTTTTCCGACAATCCCACGTTATGTGGGCGAGAGTACGGCTGCCTCCTCACCACGGACAACTATCGCTGTACATCGCAGGGTAAATGGCATGCTTCAACGAAAGATTTGGATATGTGTTTGCCTTTATATGGCGCCAGTCATAAGAATTCCGGCCGGGTAAAGCTGTGTGTGGTACACTGAACCTTCGTCGCTGAAGCCGTTGGTTTTCAAGGATATCTCGCGGTAAAAAGGGGTTGTCGTCGGAGTGCTAGGCCGCTCGGTTGGTTAAAGCACGAGCTGCGCCGTCCGCCCTCTCATTGCCATCGAGTCCTGCGTGACCCGGGCACCAGATGATGGGGCATGGTCCTGCGTTAGGTCTGGTCCAAATAGGCGAATGGTGTTGTGTGGTAGTCTTCCCGTGAGAAAGTCTACATGCGACCGCGGAATCGGTGAGAAAAAGAGACGATCAATATCCTTAGCTTAATTAGCAAGGGCGATAGCTAAAACCTCAGCGTTATTCGCGGACGCGGCTCATGCCGTGGCGCAAGTCAGAAGGCCTTGACCCGGAGCCGCTCCTAAGACTGCGAACGCGTACTTGTTCGTGCTGCATAGGGCGACATCTGTGTACACCATGTCCAGATTGTTCCCGAATCGCCGCTGTAACTTGCGAGCTCGTGCGCTCCTTCGACCTTTGTGATATCAGGGGCTCATGTTTTTTGGGATAGGGGATACTAGAATCTTTTCACATAGCTGTTTAGCCATGGACTCCAGTTCCTCTCCCACATACTGAGGACGAGCTGGGTAACCTACACGACGTAGCAATTTTCTCCCAGTAGTGGTTAAGTTAAGCCTCTCCCGTTGAGGAATGAGCACCGCTGCGCGTAACTCCTCATAATGATTGTGTATAACGAGGGCTTCGAGACCTTCTGTGGACATTCCAAGTGGTAGGCCGAGAGCCGCCTTGTACGATGTTCGTATCAACGCATTTAGGGCCTTTAAATCAATTTTATTGATCTCCTAGAAAGGAAGACTAGATGTTAGCCGACTGAGGAGAAAAGCCTGAACCAGCCGGAGCGTCTAAGCTTCCTTGAAACCTTTTCGGTGATAGGTGACTGTATAAATCATACGAGAAATCAGCTTCACCATTGTTCTGAGGGTTTTTATTGTGTGGTCCACTCGCTTTTTGCTTTGTAGCCACAGTCTGAGGACTGGCATTTTCTGTACCTCTTTTACCTTGTGGTCTCCTAGAAAGAGGTTGACCGGCTCGTGAATGTGGTGGCCTCTGCCTCGGATTCTAATAATTTTATATTTATCGGGAGCACAGCTCATTCCGCTCTGATAAGCGAAGTCGTCAACAGTGGTCGCAGCGTCGTGTAGGATTTGCTCTTTTTGTCCCAAAAAGCCACTGTTGGCCTATAGGGTACCATCAACCGCATAGAACGCGTACCCTAGCCCTGAAACGCCGTCTAGTCTTCTTGCTAAGTGTCTCATGCCGATGTTGAAGAGAAGAGGAGATAGTATCGCCCCTTGTGGTGTGCCTCTATTGGGCACAGGAAACGGATCTGAGTGTGTATTGCCTAGGCCTATTGTAGCAGTGCGAGAGGTTAGAAAAGAGCGAACGTAGTCATATTTTTTTTGCCCACAACCGATGTCATTTAGCTCAGATAAGATGAGCTCATGGGACATAGTGTCAAATGCGCTTTTCAAATCAAGAGCCACGACGAGATGTTCTGCACCAACCGTGGTATTGCAGAGTACCTCTTCCCGAAGTAGAAGGAAGACGTCTTGCGTTGACAAAAGTTGGCGAAATCCAAACATGCTAGGTTGAAAAAGGTTCCGATCTTCAATGTAAGTCGTGAGACGTGTGTGAATCACCTTTTCGAATAATTTGCTAAGATAGAATGTTAGTGATATTGGTCTTAGATTTTGTAAGCCGGACGTTTTTCCTGGCTTAGGAATAAGAATAATTTTGGCTTCCTTCCTATGTTGAGGAACCACGCCTTTCTCCCATACCGGTTCATTAAAATACCGAGTAAGTTGTTCCAGGTGCTCATCGCTCAGATTCCGAATCATCGCGTTTGTTAGCTGGTCAGGTCCGGGGGCAGTGTTGCACTTTGCTGCTTGCGCGGCCGCGAATACTTCTGCCTTGGGGATTGGTGCGTCGAGCACTGCGTTTTCCTGGCCTTAGTATGCTATAGAGCACGGGGGAGTTGTGAACGCGCCTATGTACTTATCTCGGAGCTTAGCGAGGAGGGCATCATCTGTTCCTGTGAATTCCTCAGCGAGCTTCTTAAGAGATCGGTTTGCTGCCGTTTTGGTTTTACCAGGTTCCATTATGCTGCGCAGTATTGCCCGTGTCTTTGAGGTGTGTAAGGTTCCTCGAAGTGAGTCGCGAAAATTCACCCAGCTCGCCGTCTCTAACTGCAGCGCGTAAGCGTTTGCCCGCTCAGATATCTCAGCAATTCTATGGCGCAATTTTCCATTGAGCCACTGTTGTTTCTATCAATTGGTCAACCCTCTCCTGGATTTCCACATATGTATCAATGGCTATCGACTACCGGGGTTTCCGCAGTGATCGCAACCCGCTTAGAAGTTGCTTTGTGAGCCTCTCTTATGTGCGTTGCCGTATCTTCAGTGCTATTTGGTAAAGTTTCGGGGAATAACTTACCCAATCTGTTAATACAACATGACCACGAGACTGTCGAATTTTGGGGGAGGCAATCGACACGCTCAAAATATAATGGTCACTGCCGAGATTCTCTTCTAGATTGCTCCAGAACACCTCGTCAACATTATTTATGAATGAAAGATCAGGAAATGAGTCTGTGCTGAAGCTGTTATACAATCTTGTCGGGTGTTGCGGGAGTACGAGAAGTTGGAGCCCATGCGCATCAACAACTCGCTCGAGCGCCCGGCCTTTCGGGATATCTTTTCGGTACCCCCCGGTAGTGTGAGGAGCATTAAAGTCCCCGAGAAGCAGTAGTCGATCCTGGATGCTGAAATTACTCTTGGCATACCGAATGAGTGCGTCAAAATTGGCCCTCTTTTTCTTAGGGGAGCTATACACGTTCGTAATTATGGTTTTGGCTTTGCTACGCTTGTGCGGTAGTATACTTTTGATTTGGTGGTTAATGCTGCTAGTTACCAGATAATCTATAATAGTCGCTATTTCCTTAACAACCAACGTGGTGACTTTAGGGTAGTCTGGATTTGATATTGTGTAGTAGCCACTCAATTTGACTGGCTTATTGCCAACCTCTTGTAGACAAATGACATCAGGTTTGACTGGTGCCTTATTAAGAAATTGTTGTTGAGCGGCCGCACGTTTGTGGAAGGTGCGGCAATTCTATTGCCAAATTTCGAGACATTTGGTGTGCGCGCGTGTTCTACTAGCCATAGATAGTGCTATCGCTGTCAGAGGTTGGGAGTTGCTTCGGACGACGGATAGACGGGGCACCTTGGCTGCTTTTAGGCCGTTTAAGAACAGCGGCCTTTATGCTGGCAGTAGATTCATCAACACAACTTTTTAGGTTCTAAAATTCGGCAAAAATTTGCTGCTGAAAGCTTTGCACGCTTTGCAGTTGCTGCATTACTTGTTTTAATGTACCTTTCATAGAATTAGACTCGATCGTAACCTGGCCAGATGTGCCGGTTGCTTTAGAAAGTGTTTTTTAGCTCGATTCCATACCGCGGTTAGCTTTGCGGGAGGCCAACTCTCGTTTTATTTCTGCCAAGCTCTCACGGAGGAGTTTGTTCTCGCTAATAATTTTTGATATTCTGGATTAGCTGTTATAGTAGCAGCGGGAGAAGCAACTCGTGCATAGCTCACCTCACCATTTTCGGGCGCTTGCTTGACCGCTGAGCCTGGAGCCCCGGATTTAGGTGACTTGTGTGAGTGAAAAAGTGGTGGGGTCTCGTGAGTATAGAGTCCTTCCGGGTCCGGGATCTCGATCTAGAGATTTATTTAGAGTGGAACCTTGGGCGAGTCTCTGGCGACTTGGGACAGTGGTCCAGGGCAGATTGTTCATCATCAGAACTGAACCAGCGGGGGCGTTGAAGTGGCTTAAGTGAATTGTCATTCAGAGTAGGCTGGTGCACACTAGTCCTTGAGGTTCTTTTTTGTGGAGAATTTTGTCGATATCTGCAACTTCGGTCACCTGTCAAATTAGCCTCACCACAAGCGGCGCACTTCGGAGAACACTTATGTCCGGTTGCAGGGTCCCGTTGTCCACAAACGGGACACACTTGAGTGCCCGGCTGGGGGCAAACGTCCGAACGGTGACCAACCTGATGGCACATTTTGCACACCTTAATGGTGCACTTGTAGGGGTAGCAAGCAAGTTCTCCGCCGTTATAATAGACGTAACGAGGTGTAATCCCCCCCAAAAATGTTATAACGGCCATCTCGGTGTTTTGAAACATCCGTGCTTGCAGAATTTCGACACCTTGGGTGCGTATGTGGAGATTGGCCTTTAGTGCTTCAGGCGTTGTGTGGGGGTCTAAGCCGTGAATGACACCCTTAGTTGTCCCTTCACTTGTCACTAAGTAGGCCTTGAGTGTGGCCGGCCGTTGATCTTTAGGGTGGTAATATGCCTTACGTGGTCCACCACTGTCTGGTGCGGTGTCGAAACAGTGAAGATCTTGGAACCTTGCTTTATTCTGAGCAAAAATTGCTCACCAGATATTTGTCCGCTGCAAGCTTCTATCACGGCGTCTGCCAGTAGTGGACTAGTCAGGGTCTTGACCGGTAGCCCTTGGTGTGGTCGCACCACTATCTTGAAGTCGTCTTTGGGCAAGGGGGGTAGCCACCTGTGGGAAGGCCTGTATATAGATTTTCCGGTTGCTTCAGCAGTGGATAATTTTTGGTGGTTCGAAGTCGTCGAAAAATCCATGGACTTGGCCTTCTTTTCTTTAGCAAGAGCCTTCTTCTGCCGCAGTGAGCCCCGTTTGCCAGGCTCCATCCGCTTGGTTTTGGTGGTCGGTCTCGGCATTCTGATCGTTGGTTTCATTTGGCGTTGAGAGGCTATTAGCTGTAGAGTCTTGAAAATTCATATTATCAAGCTCTTGGCGTCGCGTGTTCACCATCAGTGGGGGTCCGGGACGTGCAATAGTGTCTGAGGGTTCATTCGCGAGAGCCATCGTGTACGCGCGCAACGCGCACGGTAGCGTTCCTGCAGCCGCCTACATGGCGGCGATGGCGTTGTCGAGCTCGCACGATAGGCAGGTGCGTTTGGGCTTCTAAAATAAAAAGTGCCGGTAACTTACAGCTGTGGGTGGTGTCAGTCGAGGCGGAACAACTTCAGGAAGCCATGACAATAATCCAAATTGGCCACACACATAAATTTTCACAATGGAGCCGGAAAATTCACGGAGCACTTGCGGACAAGGCTCTTGTCTCACGTTAGACGTGAGACATGAGCGCTATCTGGCAGTCATCTTAAAAAACGAAGCACGTACGCCCTGCGTGCCCGTCCCGGAAGTGATAAGGCGTATCACGCAACGCGACGGGTCGGTGCCACAACCATGTCGTCTTAGCTAAGCGTTGGAAACACTTGCCTTTAAGTACAAGCGTTGCATGGTCAGCACAACGTGATAAACGCTACGGTGTTTAGAATTACTATTGTATGCCTTTTCTAGTAAGAGACACACATACAGAATATTGAGGTGTTGTTATGGTGCCTGAGAAATGCGCAATAATTCCTTTTTGATTGACAATCACACAAGTATGAACGCTGAACCTTGAACAATATTGGTGGGCGCTGCGTATGGGGTTGGCCGTTCGGGGTATCTTCTGGTGCCGTTTAGGGTACCGTTAAGAGTGGCCAAACAGACAAATGTACAAATAGACAGACAAACATTTTTGCGTTGAAGGTCCCCCAGAAAGACTATCGTCTTTAATAACCAAACAATTTGGCGTGGCTAGACGACGCGTAAAGCGGACGACGCGATGCGCTGATGTATAGCTACACGGCAACCTCTCCTTCATTTTTTATTGGCCATGTCGCTGTGCTGCTGCCAGAGAACGTTCCGAAAATAAGTCTGACCCGTTGACCGAACGACAAAGAAACGGCAGCCTTGCGTGTGTGGTTTCACTTTCGCACGGCAGCCTGAGAACCGCAAATGGCTTACGGTGAGCCTTTATGCCACTAGAGTGACCGGGCCTTTAGGGAACTTTAGAATAGTGAACGAAAAGCTAGTCGCCACTGCGCATGACACGTAAGTTGTCATCTTGCGGATGCCCTTTAAGTGGCGGAAAGAGCGCTGGGCAGCACGTAACGCTTAGTGTAGTTTACTTATGAACTGCCTTTTACCTAGCAGAGATCTGTTTGATTTAGCCGATAGCCATTATTTTCAACGTAGAATAGGTACCTTGGCTTATCAGATAATATAGGGGTTCGAGACTGCGGCTCGGTTGCCCACTGTTTTGATTTTTTTTTTCATTGCAGGTTTTTCTCAAAACTGTCTGCTTCACCCTATGTCGCCTGCCGGAAACACTGTTTGGATCCTTAGTCGGAGATTGCAACAAAGCCGTTATGCACATTACGGCCTTCTCCGAAGCGTTTGCGTGCAACAGACAAGGAAGACAAATTGCAGCCCAAACTTGCTCATTTTTCGACTAACCTTCTATGTGTGTTCATGTTTGCGTTTTCGGAATTGGAAATGCAGCATCGTACCCAAGCTTTATTTACAAATATAACATTGAAAAAAGTGTTTTGTGCCCCGCCGCGGTGGTCTAGTGGTTAAGGTACTCGGCTGCTGACCCGCAGGTCGCGGGATCGAATCCAGGCTGCGGCGGCTGCATTTCCGCTAAGGCGGAAATGTTGTAGGCCCGTATGCTCAGATTTGGGTGCACGTTAAAGAACCCCAGGTGGTCAAAATTTCCGGAGCCCTCCACTACGGCGTCTGTCATAATCATATAGTGGTTTAGGGACGTTAAATCCCACATATCAATCAATCAATTGTGATCCCCGTCGTCAAAAGTAGGTGGCCTGGCATGCGTTGCCATGCTGTTCCCTTGCTGTGGGGGTTCATCACCTCGTCTCCACTGGAGCAGTAGGTATGCGGCAGGAATGAACAAAAGTTTATTGCCTTGGTCGTTAGGCAGCAGCAGTGTGACGTCATATCGCTCAGACTCACCCTTGTGCTCGTGGCATTTGCTGACATCTCATCAATGTTCAGCACAAATCTCTCGCTTTTCCAGCTCGTTTATCGCCCAAGGCCTCCGAAAAAAGCTCGCGCTGCTCGCCTCCCTCTCGCCGGCGCCAGTTGCGCATGCGCGAGCCGCCGTAGCGTGACGATCCTTGTGATTAGTGGTCCTTTACTCTTCTTACTTCGCGCTGTGTGTCGTGTGTGTTACTCGGGCGTGAGTGTTTGCGGGAGCCAAGGTTGCGCTAAATTTCTTACAATATGACGAATAACTAACTAGCCCAACAACAATAACAGCTTTAGACCGTTTTCTTAACTGGGTACACACCCGACTTGCTACGGAATGTGATGAGTGCGTGGCGAACGTATAATACAGATAATTCATCGTACATAAGGCATGTGCGTCTTATTATCATTGTATATACCAGACGGTACATGCAGCTTTGCATGACAAACATGTGACATAGAGTGAACAAGATGTCATAACATAAATGACTGTTTCGCATAGTGATTATTTTTAGCGTAAAACGACATGACAAGAAAAGCGACAGAACAACGGGCTACTCAGCTAACATCTATAATTGCGTCACTACACTTTTCATAGAGACCAGAACCAGAAGAGCATGCGTAGTGTACATCATGGTTGCAGCAACTTCCCCATCCAAGTGCACTCATTATAGCACCTTCAGAAGAAAAAAAACAAGGATAAGGAAAGAGAAGCAATGCTCTCTGAACCCATTGACTGAATGAAAATGGCTTCCGATAATTTCATGCTGGCAGTACCCCGGCCCTTCTTTGAAACAGTGGTCAGTCTAAACATGGCTTCACTATTACACTTCTTGACTGAGCTAAATTGGAGACAATGTAAGTCTTCGGTGATCATTCATGTTCTTTATATTTGACAGGAAAGTGGGATCTTGTAGACCACTCCAATGCTGAACTCCACAGAATTCTGGTGATTTTTTAGACATTGCGTTTTTTATAGGCTTGAAAAATGCACCTCCACGGCTTGGAGAGTTTTCTAGGAGGAGAAAACTACAGAAATTGGGTACCTAGTTCACGGATTTTTCGAAATTGTTAAGCCACTTCATGGCAATAAAGTACAACAATAGGCTTCTACAATGTTTTACTGTTGCCCTTGTGGCGCCTACCTTCCAGCTTTCAAGAGAGAAACGGAGCTCCCTACATAGATTCCCACAGTGCGTGGGATCTGTCAGACGTTATGGTGGGTGAAAACTCAGATACATGAAATTGAAACCATAAACGCGCATGCCAATATAATAAGCAAGGCGAGGAAGGCCAATCGGCGACCTTTATTCGCAATACTGTTGGTGTTACGGCTGTTACGAATTGGGTTGTAAGGCAACACAAACACACACACACACACACACACGCACACACGCACGCACGCACGCACGCGCGCACACACACACACACACACACACACAACAAAGCTGGGAATCACAGCAAGTACATCGATGCAATATCAAACATGTAAATTGATGAATGCTCATAGTTTAAACAGTGGTTATCAAAACACGAGGAGAGTTTTTTACAAAGCCAGGGGAGTTCGTCAGCCCAAAGAAACAAAAATCAGCACTTGAACACTAATATTTTCAATGATGTCTAAAACATATGCTACGTGACAAAAAAAAGGCAAGCATAAGCATTCACACTCAGGTTTGTAATTTCGCTATTACGCTATTTTCGAAGGTTTCTGCGGAGATACACTGTACAAAGGATGATGGTTAGGTGTTCCAGTCTTTCATAGTTCGTGGTATATGCGTCATATGCGTTGCATATGTGTCAATGTGTAGTTGTGGCATAATGAGCATGAAGTCATGCTTTTGCCTGAAATTTCGCTTTAGGTGAGACATTAGGTACGCTGAAACGTGAATGTTAAACTGTGTTTGGAAAGCAAAAAAATACGTTTTGCTATTAGGCGCCGCTGTGATAACGGTGGCAGCAGTAGTAGTTTCCTTATCACTGTTACTGAGTCAGTCGATGAATATTTGGAAAAATAAACGGTGCAGCTCTTATTTGTGCCATTAGAGTTCATTTATGAGACCAAATTGAAGCTGATCCTATATAACGATTGCTTATTCCAGCGTTGGCCAAACATAGATTAGAGACGCGGTTAGCTTGATAGATCGGGGCGCAAGCTTGAACTTTCTGCACCGGAACCAGTTTCTTTTCTACAGCGCTAGTCATATTTGTAATATGAGGCATTTTTTTTCACTAAAAGAGTCAAATTCAGAAACCGTAACTAGGCTGAATTTCACTGGAACGCAACGCATAACTAAATATCTTCAATTCCTAAAACAGCTATATTCAAAAGTGCGCAATTTCTTACTGCAAAATGAGCTCAAACGGCAGTTTCAAATAAAAAAATGAGCCAAGTACTCCAACTCTTTGAATTAAAGTGAGCCACATTCATTAAACCAGCACTGCACTAACAAACATGATCAAAACAACCAACATGACTCCACTCAAAAAGTTTCATTCGTGTCTTGGTTACTTATTTAACGCGTTTACGTTCCATAATTAGTTTTCTAGCCTCAGTTGGCACTCACTCAAAGACATGATGTTTAATGACAAAACTCGATTGTAAAAAGTAAGAGACTGACTTGCGTACTTCTATTTGCATTTTAGTGAATCTTTTCAACTTTAGCACAACAGTATCTTGTCCTCCGTTGACTCCAACGCGGTATATTCGAAATAAAATAGCCATGAAATAAAGATGTTCGGCGTCGATCTATTTCCTGAAAAAACAAGAAGTGGTCAGAAATGGCATGACATAAAACTAACTTGTACACTTATCAAGACCTTCAATTGATGCCAGGAACAAGAAAACACTGATATCAGTCAAGAATGGCGTGCCTTTTTGCCAAGAAGGACGACTCGCTCTTCAGGTTTAGCAATCGTCATTACGTCCATGCATCAAAGCACGGCTCCGGCGAAAGCACAAGTATGACGTCAATTCTATCGTGAAATATTGGTATAATGTACATTCGAACCGCTTACACTTACTTTACAAGATAATTAATGTCCAAATAAGATGTTTCAATCTGTATGAGCCAAACACAATCTTCATTCCACAATACTGACGATGTTTGGCTTGTATATTTTAGCCACAATATAGATTTGTGGTATTTAAGGAAGGAGAACGTACCGGCAAAAAGTTCTTTGATCAGGCCAAACGACATTGATTAATTTATATGTGGGGTTTAACGTCCCCAAACCACCATATGATTATGAGAGACGCCGTAGTGAAGCGCTCCGGAAATTTCGACAACCTGGGGTTCTTTAACGTGCACACAAATCTGAGCACATGGGCCTACAACATTACCACCTCCATCGGAAATGCAGCCGCCGCAGCCGGGATTCGATCCCGCATCCTGAGGGTCAGCAGCCGAGTACCGTAGCCACTATACCACCACGGTGGGGCCCGAACTATATTGTCAGTAGAAAAAAAGTTCGTTTTTCTCAGTTTCATTTAAAGTGCATTTGGCTCTTTCAGAAAAAAAAAACACCTCATATGTGCTTTCAGACTTAGCTTTGACGCGATAGTTACTTTTAAGTATTTAAACGTATCAACTTGAGTATGCATTGGGAGTTCACAAAGTATTCTTAGTCCTGTTGATTTATCACTTTGTCCGATACCGTGAAGACAACTGCCTCATGCACATTTAGTTTCATTCTCCACTTTTTACATCAGGATTCAATGGCAGCCAAGGCTCCACTCAGTAAAATGTTGATCGGTCATCTCACTACATCATAGTATATCAGACAGTCATCTCCTTATAACCGTACAGTAACATTATGCTGATACTATGATGGAAGTTATTTATGTACGCAGCAAAAAACAGGGCCTAAAACAAACGCCTGTAGTACGCCTAAGCTAACTGATGAGGTGTTCAATTTTCAGCCATTTATTTCCACATATTGCGTTCGACCGCACAGATATGCGTCGATTCATTCCACTAACTTGTGATTGCTTACCATTTGTGATAATTTGTCTATCAACAGTAAGTGTACGACTCTGTCAAAGGCTTCAGGGAAGTCTGAACGAACCGTATCGAGTTGTTTTTATTGTTCGAAGCACTAGAAAAGTCATTGATAGTTTTCATAAGCAGCTGTATAAAGGCGTTGCCTGAACCCATGCTGGTTTGAAATTTTTTTTTCAAAATAAGTGTATATGGGCTTTGCTATAATGTGCTCGAGTACGTTGCAGCAAACACAAGTGAAGGATATGGAACGCTAATTTCTGATTTGCTACCTGCCACCAGTATTACGTATAGGTATGGCTCTCGCCACCATACGGAAGCTTTTTTTGTCTCATTGAGGCCGTAAATAATATTTCCTAGTATATTAGGCTAGTCATTCTGCATGCCATCGTGAAATTGCGTCAGGTATTTAGTATGGGCTAATAGATTTCTTCTCATTATTTTCTAGAATCAGGGATGGAAGTCTATCGTATGTTATTGCTAAATCACGAAGGTAGGGGGTCAACTCTACCTAGAGGTGCGAAAATGGTCTGGAAATACGAGTTAAATCACGACAATATGACCGCAGAGTCGGCCACAAGTGCATCGTTTGCGACTATGCTGTATGATTCCTTATCACTGGCCAACAAATGGTGCCAGAATCTTTGAGGGGACGACTTAACGAAGTTTACGAAGGTTTGTTTGCGATTTTTATTTTTCGATTCTCTGAGCAAGGCGCGCAGTAGCACTGACATATTTGACAGTTTGTCCCGTTTTGGTTTCTTTCTTTGGTGAGTGATTTTGCGCTTAAGGGGTATGACATTGTGGGAAGTTCATATGGGTTTGTTTCTTCGTTTTCTTCGCAGCAACTGTCAATTCAAACGAATGCAATCTCTTTAAATTTATTCGACATCCCTATGACGTCAGTCTCAGTGCTGAAATTTTAAAAAGAATACGAAATATAATCAATTACACTAGTGTCACCAGCTTTTGAGAAATTGGGCACATAATGAAGAGGGTCTTCTACTTTACTATTCACAGCTTCATGTTTTATCTGAACAAATACTAACTCGTGATCAGATATTCTCTTGTCAACTGCCACTTTGTAATTGTCAAAACACCCAGCCAAAAATACCAAATCTAGAATTTACTTTGCTAAACCTGCCATACGTGTGCACTCATGAACTATTCGCGTTCAGTCATAGTATAAAGATATATCAATGAGCGCATCACACTTGTAGCGCTCCTGTGAACCTATAGCAATGTAATCCCAGTTAATATTATGCCAGTGGAAATATCCCGAAAGAATTATAGGGTAATTTCGCGGTTTATGTTCATCTAAGTAAATCTCAATATCTTGTAAATACGAAGCTAACTTGCTAGGCGCTCTATAAATTGCACCGAGAAGAGCAAAATCATTACCAATTCCGACCTTGCACTATACACTCTCGTGGTTTTGTATTCCTTGCCAACGTATGCATTCAAAATAATCCTCAATAACAATGGCAACACCACCTCCTCAAGATTGACGATCATAACGCACAGTAACCAGGTGGTACTAACTCATTGCCTCGGATATTAGAATTTAGCCACGTCTCAGCAACTGTGACAATGTGTGGATTACAATAAGCTAGAATATATCAGGTCGCCAATTTTATTCACCAGGCTTCTAGGATTTAAAATGACCGAAAGGAAGTTGTCTTTTTTGTTAGTAGCACATACCCTTGACGGAACGGAGAATGTCTTTTTTTGTTAGTAGCGCACATTCATTCGTTGCCTCTCTGCGCTGACGGATGTGGCTTTACGTTTAACAATGACTCTGTGGCTTTACGTTTAACTTATGTTCAATGTTGTATCGGTTGAGAAAGTAGACCAATTTTACAGCTCTACCAGTTCGACCAAACACTCTCAATGACCCTCAACACGTTGCGGTGGTGCTATTCGATTTGGATAAAAAAAAAGAATTTTCTGAAACATGGAGAGTGCACTTAAATGGCGCATAAGGTGTTCAGTGGTTCCTTCACGCATTTACTTCATCGGTTACGTAAGTTTAAGGCCAGGCAGAATAGAATAAATTCTAGTGTCGAGCGCTCTAGCATTACAGAGCCCTCGCTCAGCGGTAGCCACCTTTGGCGTGCTGTAGCACAGTCAAAAAAGTGTCGCATAGGCGGCCAGAACCACAGGGAGTGCGTGGGATTGACTCACGGGGGCCAAATAGCCGACAATATCATCCAAGATTTTATGTCCCAGAAGTATGACATGATCATGATATAAGCCACTTTTGCTAGCAAACATGCAGAACCAATTTTTCTACATAATGATTGCTGTGTTGAAGAAAATGTGCGCAGCAGTTCGTTTACCAGTGTGCAGCCGACCACTCCTGCCGAAAGCGAGGGGGGTCGAGAGGGCTGCACTTTCGTAGCTTTTCACAGTAAGCGGGGGGGGGGCGGGTTTAAACCCTTGTTCACGTGGTCCATACGTCGATGCTCAGGAACCTATAACCACGTCTCGTAGGAGCCTATCTTGGTTTCGCATCAGCATGCAGCCATCCTGAATCCTTAGAAGAGACTCAGATGAATTTCGTTTCGGTAGTGACCCGTCTAGATTAGGCGCCAGCCTCCCCCCTCCCGAGAAGCTCACAAAATACTCATTTGGCACTTAATCCAGACTGGACGCTACCTAAATCGAATGCGCACCGAACACATAACTTACGCGATGCCCTTAGATACCAACGCTAATGCACACCACCCCGTCGCATTATCCGCCACACCGTGCGTGCCATGTAGTCTAGTGCAGCTCGGCTGCTCAACCCCAGGTCGCGTGATCGAATGCCGGCCGTGGCGTCCGAATTTTTGATGGAGGCGGACATGTATGAGTGCCCGTGTGCTTCGATTTAGGTGCACAAGAAAGGTGGTCCAAATGTTTGGAGCCCTCTGCGGTGGCGTTTCTCATAATATTGTTACGTGGAAAATAACAGTAGTCAGTCTGCAGCCACCAACGCAGCTCACCGACAACGTCCACTTCTTCACTCTCAGTCTGAGGCACCTTTTTTGGGTATGTCCCACTATGCCCTGTTTCAGTCAGCCGAAATCACGCAACACGACCCCCGGCGGCAAAAGCATCGACCCCGCGAATTTACGGGGCCACAGCAGGAGCAGTTTGGTTACGCTTGAGCCTTGATACGTGCACGATGTTTCTTGACAGCAGAGCAGAAGAGGTTGATGGATTATCAGGGACAATTTCATACGTAGTGTCGGTCACTCATCTAAGCACGTGGTATGTGTCCGTGAAACGAGAGAGAAGCTTCTCTGAAAGGCCTGCATGTCGCGTATGTGACCAAAGAAGAATGAGGGAACCTGTTGGAAAGTGTTCGTCGTGAAGCCGCTCGTCGTAACGATGCTTCTGCGAGTCTTGGGATGCCACTAATCTACTGCGGGCAAGCTGACGAGCATGGTGAGCTCAGGTAAAAGCGTCACGTGCATATTCAGAAGTATACTGCGCAGACGCTGGCAGGAAGGTATCCAACGGCAATGATGGTTCGCGTTCAAACAGGTAAAATGGCGAGTACCCAGCAGTGTCGTGCCGGGAGGAATTGTATGCGAACGTCACGTAGCGTAGTGCAACGTCCCAATCACGATGGTCGGCCGAGACGTATTTCAATAGCATGTCTGTCAGGGTGCGGTTGAAACGTTCTGTAAGCCCGTTTGTCTGGGGATGGTACGATGTCGTGAGCTTATGTTGGGTAGAGCAGGAACGCAGGATATTGTCAACCACTTTCGAAAGGAACGTACGGCCTCGGTCTGTCAGCAGTTGACGAGGGGCTCCATGCGCTAAAATGAGATCGCGTAGTAGAAAATCAGCGACGTCTGTAGCGTAGCTTGTTGGCATGGCTCGCGTAACTGCATAACGGGTCGCGTAATCCGTAGCCACCGCAACCCACTTGTTTCCGAAGGCGGATGTTGCGAAGGTACCAAGAAGGTCCAAATCAACACGGAAGAATGGCTCCGATGGGATGTCGATGGGCTGAAGATATCCGGAAGGGAGTGCCGACGGCTTTTTGCGACGCTGGCAAATTTCACAAGCGTTGACATTACGACGTACAGAGCGTGAAAGGCAAGGCCAGTAGAAGCGGCGGCGCACACGGTCCTATGTGCGAAAGACACCATGGTGACCCGCGGTTGGCGCATCATGGAGCTCGCGTAAGACTGTGGAGCGCAGGTGCTTTGGTATGACCAGAAGTAGGTTGTGACCATTGGGCGATAAATTACGCTGATATAAGGTGTGGTCCTTTAAGGTAAACATGTGAACAGAAGCGTCCTGCGGTGAAGATTCTAGCTGTTGTATTAGGCGGCTGATATCCGAATCGCAACGCTGCTCGTCCCCGAGATGAAGCAGCTGGGAGATGGAAAAGACGCAACCCACAGACTCAGTGCTCTTAGGATCGCAGTCGGCCACAGGGTAGCCTGACAGACAATCCACATCTTTGTGCAGTTTTCCTGATTTATACAGTACGGTGTAAGAATACTCCTGGAGGCGGAGTGCCCAGCGGGCGAGACGACTTGTGGGATTTTTGAGGGAGGCGAGCTAGCAAAGAGCGTGGTGGTTGGTGAGAACTATAACTGGTCGGCCGTATAAGTAAGGGCGAAATTTCTCGACTGCCCACACCAGCACTAGGCATTCGCGCTCTGTGATAGAATAATTATGCTCCGAGGGGGAGAGCACCCTGCTGGCATAAGCTATCACGCGACGCTGCCCACGTTGTCGCTGAGCCAACACAGCGCATATTCCGTATTCACTGGCTTCGGTGCGGACTTTGGTCGGTGCCGTATGGTCGAATTGAGCCAGAACAGGAGAAGAAGTGAGTAAAACGGGCAGGTCGAAGAATGCTGCTGCTTGAGAGGGACCCCAGGTAAACGTCTCATCTGGTTTGAGTAAATCTGTTAGGGGCCGAATGATTTCCGCGAAGTTCTTGATGAACCACCAAAAGTAGGAGCAGAGCCCCACAAAGCTGCGAACATCTTTGACGGTTTTTGGCACAAGCAAGTCCTTCGCAGCTCGAACTTTTTTTGGGTCAGGCTGTACGCCGTAAGCGTCAACAATATGTCCAAGTATTGTAACGCGACGGTGACAAATTCGGCACTTGGATGAATTCAGCTGAAAGCCGGCGAGACGGAATACATCAAGAATTTTCGACAGTCTCTCAAGGTGCGCCTCAAAATTGGGAGCAAACACAATCACGTGATCCGGATAACAAAGACACGTAGACCACTTGAATCCATGGAGCAGGGAGTTCATCATTCGTTCAAAGGTGGCAGGGGCATTGCATAAGCCGAAAGCCGTGACTTTGAATTGGTAGAGGCCATCGGTTGTCACAAAGGCCGTCTTCACTCGGTCCATGGGGTCCACGGCAATCTGCCAATAACCAGAACGAAGATCGATGGAAGAAAAGTAGGCGGCACCTTGGAGGAAATCAAGGGCGTCGTCAATGCGGGCAGAGGGTATGCGTCTTTCTTGGTGATGTTGTTAAGGTGGCGATAGTCCACACAAAATCGCCACGATCCGTCCCTCTTTTTAACTAATACCACCGGGAATATCCAGGGACTGGAGGATGGTTCAATAATGTCCTTCGCTAGCATCTTGTTCACCTCCTTCTGAATTATGCTCCACTCAAAAGCAGCCACTCTATAGGGACGGCGGTGAGCAGGGTTGGCATCACCTGTGTGTATGCAATGCTGGACAAGAACGTCTGCCCTAGAGGTCGGTCGCCAAAATCCAAAATATCCTGGGAGGCCTCGAGAACATGTTGTAGGGCTTCAACTTGTGGAGGCGGAAGATCAGTGGCGATCATGTCTACAATTTCACGGCTACCCAAATGTGTTGCGAGTGGTGTGCGCTGCGGTGAAACAAGGGTATCTAAGGCAAGCACTTCAATTTGTGAATCGAGCAACGGACACAGGTGGGCCATGGAAATGCCTTGTGGAAGCACATCATTTATGTAGCGGAAATTTACAAGTGGTAGACAAGTTTTCTTATTTGTGATGCTGAGCTCTGTATAGGGCACTACAACATTGTGCGTAAGGAGTACGTCGGTGAGAGGCGTAGCGTAATAGTCACCGTCAGACACAGCTGGTGAGCAGAGAAAATTGACGTACGTCACAGTTTTGAACGGCAGGTGAACAAAGTCACTGCATTGTAATCGGCATGTATGTTGGTACGGGGCGTCACTGATTTGTGGCAGTTCAAGGCGGAGCACACCAGCGGAGCAATCAATCAGAGCAAAATTGGCGGCAAGAAAATCGAGGCCTTGTTTGAGGTCATGGGGATATGTTACAAGGACGGTAAAAAGGACCACCACTTGATGACCGGCTACGGTAAGTTGAGCTGTGCACATATCGACGACAGCGACTTTCGCGCCATCTGCAACTTGGACGACACTGGTCAGGGGTGCGTGAGGATCTTCTTCATGCGACGACGAAAACGCGAACTCATAATACAGACGTGAGCGCCCGTATCTATCAAAGCTTCAACCGGTGTGCCATCAACATATACTTCAAGGGTGTTCCAGTTCAAAGGTAAGGGTAACAGAGGATTTTTGGGTAAGGTCGACAGGGCATCTCACCTCCAGAAGCTGCGCAGCCTAGTTTTCTGGGGACATGCGGCGGTTAAACGATGGCGAGAGAGAGTGGCGACGCGTATTTGAACGAGAAGGGCGGCTTTGAGGCGGTGGCGACGACGGGACACGGTGGCCGTAGTTCTCAGGGGCAGTAAATGCTGTAGACTCAGTGCGGGTCGGATAACAGTGGCTTGGTGGACGGAATGAGTTACTGTAAGCGGGGTACGAGCCAGAAGACATAGATGGCTCTGGCTGCGGCAGTAACGAACGATGTGTCCTGCGCGACCACAGCGGAAGCAGATCGGCTTATCATCAGCTGTTCGTCATTCAGACGGGTTTCTGGTTCGAATAGAGTACGGACGGCGACGTCTCATGTCCACAGAAGCTATCGAGGGACCAGTATTATCCAGGGTGGGTGTAGTGAACAGGATACCAAGGTAAGCGAATTCCTGGCGGACAACACCCTGGATCAAGGCGACGGCTGGCGTTGAGGCGTCGAACAACGTCGGTTTGTTGGCAGCCACGTAAGCGGACTCGAGTTCACGTGAGACGATGCGCGTCACGTCTTCAGTTGTAGACGGATGACAAGGAGTGGCTCCGCAAGATGACGTTGCCGCGGCGTTTGGTAGGCGCTCGAACTGCTGCAAAATGCTCGAACTGCTGAACTGCTCGAACTGCTGAACTGCTGCGGCACTCTTTGATCACGACGTCGATGGTCGTTACGTTGGTAAATACAAGCAGGCTGAACGCATCGTCGGCGATTCCTTTTAAAACGTGTGCAATCTTGTCGGCCTCAGTCATGTTGGGATTGGCCCTTTGACGCAACGCTAAGACGTATTGAATATAAGTCAAATAGGGCTCAGTAGACGTCTATGTACATACGGCCAATTGCTTTCAGGCATCAAGCTGTTGACCAAACTGGTTGCCAAAGAGGTCACGGAGCTGTTGTTTAAACGTTTCCCAGCTTGGCATTTCGTGCTCATGGGTCTCAAACCAGATGCGAGGGGTCTTGTCAACATAAAAAATGAAATTTGCAGGCATAACGGTTGAGTTCCAGCCATATTGCTTGCTGACGCGTTCGTACATACTAAGCCACTTGTCCACATTAGCGTTGTCCTCTCCAGTAAAGGTACTGGGATCACGGGGTTGCGTTAGGGCGACGTACCAGGTTTCTGTCGTTGCTGAGGTGGGTGGCGAAGCCATATCCTCACCCGGAGCCATGGTAGCAGACGTGAACGGCGTCCACTGCGTAGCTCCGTTGTCAGAAGAGCACCCAGCACTTTCACCAAAATGTTACGTGGAAAATAACAGTAGTCAGTCTGCACCCACAACGCAGCTCACCGACAACGTCCACTTCTTCACTCTCAGTCTGAGGCACCTTTCTTGGGTATGTCACACTATGCCCTGTTTCAGTCAGCCGAAATCACGTAACAATATTGTGGTAATTTTGGGACGCTAAACCACAACAAATATTATCACATAGGTTGCTTCACCCAGCCCGCTGCGATGAACACAAACACGGACCGAGTGCTACTTTCAACACACGTGTTTATTTGCCGGGCTTAGTGTACTGATTATAACTCTGCCATCGCTACTGTCAGAACCTGGCTCCCGAGAGAGTGCCTTGCGCAGACTGATCTTCAAGCGTAGGAAGATTCAGCGTCCGGTTGTAGAGGGCCGTGTTTATGCTGATCCACTTGCGCTGTGGTATGAAAGGAAAGATGGGTACTTCTCATTACTTTTGCATGTGAACGAATTGGCAAAAAATCAGCAGACCCCCATACAGTGGGAATCGATGATAAGCGAAGCACGCATAAGGAAAGTTGATATGTCATTTTAAAATCGCCACAACGTCACGATCTGGAGGTAAATTATGCCGTACATGACTTCCGTGTCATGATTATCATGCTTGATATGTGGGGTTTAAAGTCCCAAAACCACCATATGATTATAAGAAATGCCGTAGTGGAGGGCTTCGAAAATTAGGACCACCTGGGGTTCTTTAAAGTGCACCCAAATTTCAGCACACGGGCCTACAACGGTACCGCCTCCAACGGAAATGCCGTTGCCGCAGCCGGGATTTGATCCCGCGACCTGCGGGTCAGCAGCCGAGTACCTTAGCCACTAGACTACCGCGGCGGGGTGATTTTCATGTTTGGATGTGTCGTGTACCTTCGTCATCTATTCACGCCACGTGATGACCAATTCAGTACATGTGAAGCTATCGAAACGGCCGCGAGCACACCATGAACGTGGTATATTGTCATGCTCTTGAACGACACGCGTGTAATGATAATCTTGTTTGCAACAGTGATATAACTTCGTCATCCATTGACGTCACATAACAACAAATTCGGTTTATGTGGAGCTAGCGAAGCGGCTGCGAGTGCATCATGAAGGGTCTAATATAATCCAACGTGACATTGATACGAGCGCACGCTGGGCACAGCGACGCCATACGTTAACGAAACACGAGAACTCTATAGCCTCACGCCAGGAGCGACCAGCGTCTATCGGCACGGCCCGATGCAACCAGCGCAAAATGCGACATGCTGCGTTTCGCGCCGATGCGTTACCGAGACAGCGCTGCGTCTGTTTCTTTTCGTGACGGAGGAACGCCGGACGCGCTGAAACTCGCATGCGTCAAACCAAAGCAGTGCGGCGCGCGCCTGCGAGTATACGGCAGGACCGGTGCCTGGCGTGGCAACGCCGGCGTGCCGGGACGAAATGAACGCCGGTGCGCACGTGCGCCGTGTCACGTGGAAGTGTATGGTCGCCATGACTGTGGCATGTAGTCTTGTTGTCAACTGACACACATCTCATGATTATTATGCTTGCACCAGTCACATACCTTCGTCATTCATTGACGTCACGTAATACCGAATTTGGCATATGTGAAGCTAGCGAAACACCCGCGAGCACATCATGAGTGTGGCATATAGTGATGTTGTTACACGACACGCATGTCGAGATTATGTTTGGATGTGTCATTGACCTATCGCCCGTTCGCGTCACGTAATACCAAACATGGTACTTGTGAAGCTAGCGAAACGGCCGCGAACGCATGATGAGCGTAGCATGTAGTCATGTTGTCACATGACACGCATCTCATGTTTGTCATGTTTGCATCAATCACATACCTTCGTCATCCATTCACTTACCGTAATACCATATTTTGTATATGTGACGCTACCGAAATGGCTGCGAGTGCATCATATGCGTGGCATGTAGACATGTTGTTACATGACACGGATGTCAGAATTTTCATGTTATGGTCTGTCGCTTGTGTTTGCCATGGCAATGATGCCATACGACTCCAGTTTTGCAAAATGTCATGTTAACAAAACCACCACAAGAGCTGCAGGGCCATGAAATATAATTCATGACATTCATGACATACATGTGATGATTTTTATGTAATGACAGATCAAGTATGTTCTTCATACACTCATTGTATGCCATACTAAGTTTGGTATCGATACCATTATCGAAACGGCCAGAAGAGCTAAAAGTCGTTGGTGGCTAGATAGATAGATAGATAGATAGATAGATAGATAGATATGCACTAAAGCATTCACTAATGCACACAATAAAAGAAGCAATGAGCGTCTTCTTTACAATACCTTCATTGCATTTATGAAAAATAAATATCCATCCAGGCTCTGGAGAACAATTTCTTCTGCATTTTCTCTACCCTATTTGTTTATTCTCCCAGTGAAAATCCTGGATTGAGGCATAATGGAATCGTTGGTGGATATAGTGGCAACAATTATTGCATGTGGTGGAAAAACAGTGGATATGCTGGAAGCTGTAGCGGTCGTGATAGCTGATCATATCGTGACTGGAAAAGTGGCAGATCGTAGAGGTGGTGGCGAGCTTCTTTTGGTGGTGGTAGCAGAGAGGCACTGCTAGTGACAGTGGAAATCTAGCTGATACAAAAAACTTGTGTTAGGTAGCTTGGTCAGCAACCTGAATGACGCTGGCGTGATGGAAGCTTGGTGGATGATGAAAAAGCGCATGACACTATGAAAAATCACTTAGTTTTAGTGTTTCCTTCTCAAACGCGCAAAAATAAAGTTTACGGTCGAAAGAATCTAATGCCGATCATTACGCTTTCTAGCATGCTTTTTAAATGCGAAGCGTATCTTAGCGAACGTCAGCGACTTGGAGCATGCGTGCGTGCGTGCGTGCGTACCTACCTACCTACCTACCCACCCACATATCATATATCATATCGATACCGAAATTGGTAAGGCATAACACGACTGTATGCCGAGCATAACTGACTAGTCATAGCATGAAAATTATGACATGTATGTCATGAATGTTATAATTTACATTTCCGGCTCTTGCTGCTTTTGCGGTGGTTTTTCCACATGACACGTCGCAAAACTGGTAAGGTATGGCATGGCTGCGTGACGAGCACAAGCGACAGACCCTAACATGAAAATCATGCATGTAGTCATGTAACAACATGACTACATGCCACACTCATGATGTGCTCGCGGACGTTTCGTTAGCTTTCCATATACGAAATTTGGTATTACGGGACGTGAATGGATGATGAAGGTATGTGACTGGTCTAAACATGATAATAATGAGATGCGTGTCATGTAACAACATGATGTATTTGAGGCCGTTTCGCTAGCTTCACATATACCATATGTGGTGTTACATGACATCAGGGAATGACTAAGGTATATGACTGGCGGAAACATAATAATAGTGAAATGCGTGTCATGCAAAACATGACTACGTGCTACGCTCATAGCACGCTGGCAGCCGTTTCACTAGCTCCCCGTATACTAAATTTGGTATTACGTGACGTGAACGGACGACGAAGGTAAATGAGACGTCCAAACATGACAATTGTGACATGTGTGTCATAGGAAGCATGACTACATGCTACGCTCATAGCACGCTCACGGCCGTTTCGCTAGCTCAACATAAACCACGTTTGGTATCACATGACGGGAATAGACGACGAAGGTAGATAACACGTCCAAACATGATAATCATGACATGCATGTGATGTAAAATGTGACTACTTGCTAAGCTCATGCGTGTTTGCAGCCGTTTCACTCGCTCCATATAGCACGCCACGCGATACAAAGTTTGGTATCACGTGAAGTGAATAGACGATGAAAGTAAATGAGACATTCAAACATGATAATCACAGCATAGTAATTATGCGTGGCATAGTTTACGTCCGCTTCGTAACGTTGTGGTCATTTCAATGTGATGTATCAACATACCTCATTCGTGCTTCGCATAACATCGATTGCCACAGCACGTCGGATTGGCAATTTGTCTTTTGTAGCAAATTGTAACAAAAACTTTGCGCTGTTGCTATCGTCGCGGGGTCGGGATGTGAATGAAGAGAGCTCTGCGCTAGGTCGAAAAAGAAACTGTTTATTCGGGCCGAACTTGATCGATTTGCGGGGTTTAACGTCCCAAAACCACCACTTGATTATGAGAGACGCCGTAGTGGAGGGCTCCGGGAATTTTGACCAACTGGGGTTCTTTAACGTGCACCCAAATCTGAGTACACGGGCCTACAACATTTCCGCCTCCATCGGAAATGCAGCCGCCGGAGCCGGGAATCGAACCCGCGACCTACGGGTCAGCAGCCGAGTACCTTAGCCACTAGACCCCCGCGGCGGGGCATTCGGGCCGAACTTGCGGCCACTAAAAAGGAAAGTGAGAAACTGTCACTGATAGTGACGAACAGAGCATCGGCCATCGATCAACTGACAAGCGGCGAATCGTGTTGGCATTTATGCACTTGTCATCGAATATTCTAGCGTTATCGCTAGTGGCGACGTATGTTCCAGAATAATCTGTAATGTTCATGAAATAAGCGTAATTTTAACAAAATGCTCTCCTGCCATCTCGAAGTTTCTCGAACAGCGTGGGCGGGGTTTGCGCTGGGAATTATTGGCAGTAAAACGATGTGGTAACGAAATTTGAGGACGAAACGAGCGACTATTATCCCAGTGCCAATCGTTACCGGTAGCACTAGTTTGTGTTTATTAAATATTGTGAAACAACTTTCAAGCAGCAAGGCAGTTCGTTAATGAAAAATTAGCCTAAGCTCCTCTACTCAGACCCTAGCAGTGATGATGATTATCTACAGATTATAAGAAAAAGTATACGAATAATGCTCAGAATATTCACATTTTAGTAGGAGGTGCACGTCGCATCCGTCTGAAGTATGCGACATGAAAAATTGAGGTTAAACGGTGAAGCAGTAAGTTAAATAGTCATGCTACGAAAAGGAAAGCCTATGTCATGCAGTGATTAGCGTATTCGGCTCGAAATAAGAAGGCGGCACATTCGAATTCTAGCTGTTTCAGGTTTTTTTAAAATTTTCGACGGATGCTTTTTGTATCACTCTATCTACCATTATTTTGTGTTCTGTTTCGGAGCTCAGAATGGTGGTTCTGACACTCTAAAGTCGTTTGGAGCTCCAGAATTGCCGGCACTCCAGTATTTTCAGCATCCACCGCACCTTAGCATACACCATGTGCCACCAATAATCCATCAACATAATCCGCCGTAATGGTCGATGGTGTAATCCACCCTTCTTATGTTGGACATATTTTCCATACAACCAAATCTGCTCAAATTATCATACTTTAACAAGTGTTTTTAACAACGAATTCAAATTAGTTTTTTTAAACGATAATTCCCCATTTTCTACGTGCAACATTATATCTGCTCTTCCTATATCCTGGAAGTAAGTGCCTTCGAAGTACGTGTATATATAATAAATCCCAATTTTACAAATCTGGCCCATACGGCTTCTTAAATATATTTCTCAAGTGGCATTGTGGGAATCGAGAGCGCCCTCCTACCTGGCGTCTCGTTGGCTGGCGCCCAAAGTTATGTGGAGATGGGTTTCCACAAGGCTTACCTACTAAGCGCAACCGTGTAGGGATGCGACGTCCTCCACTGCCGCTGCGTGCAAAGACGCTGCGGCCGGGTTCGTCGATTTCTCCAGCACGGCGCAGAAACCACGCACGAGGCAGGATAACAACAACAACGGGTTTAACAACCCAAGATACAGCACAGTGCGACACTCACGGGCTTGCAGGTCGTATAGGGAACTCCGCAAGACCGAGCAAGTACGCCGCGACTACTCCCGCACAAGGGCCCAAGTCGAACGCACGAGCGAGAAGCCGCCTGCTGCGCATTGCGTCAACCCCTCATGGAGGCCCGAGGGCATCTGCCGCGACGAGTGAATCATCGGGAGCAACACAGTTCGTAGGAGAGGAGGCTGTCACGCACGCCCAAAAGGAAATGGCGCTGCGTTGTGACGTAGGCCCGCGCAGCGCGCCAGCGTAGCGTGCCCGGACATGCCAGCGCGGGAAGGAGCCGACAGTTGACTGGCCCACACCAAGAGGCAGCCATCTTGGCGGTGCTGGTGCTTATGGGCACCCGGGCTACGCTGTCGGCACGCGCGCGGCCGCTGGGGAACGAGGCGCCAGGTAGGAGGGTACTCTCGATTTCCACATCCCCCCCTCCTAAGACCGAGGCCGCCCTAAAGACGCCGTAATAAAAGCATCCCGCGACACTTTTATTCGAAACAACTGAGTTCCAGCTCAGTTCCGTCCCCGAGATCGTCGGACGCCCCGGTGTCTTCATTCGGCGGCGTTTCAGCCGGAGCCAGGGGCCGCGGGAGGGTGGTGCACACCGCAGCAGCGATGGCCGACTTGAATGAAGAGCCCGTGACGAGCGCCGCCACGACCGCCTGATGGGAGTCGGTCGACAGGGCGGGTCGAAGGCCCGGGCCAGGCGGCACTGCTGGAGGGGACAGGACCGCAGGTTCACCGCCGGACTTCGCTAGGTGAACCCGCGTACGGAGGTGGGTAGCCTCGTGCACCACAAGGACACCACAAGTGTCGAAGTAGGAGGCCTCAGGAACAGGCGGCAGCGAGACACCTCCGGAAGCGTCGAGCAGGTCCGGAACGGTGCGTCCGCAGAAAGGACGCGGGACGGACTCGGGGTCTAACCCCAGTCAAACTTTGCGTTGCTTGGACCAGCTACGAGTCGACACGAAGGTGACCGGGGCCTCAGTGCCATGTTGGAACGTCCACCTAGCGACTTCAAGACGAGGCGTTGTCTTGTTAGCCAGGGCTGGGGGAGCATTCGACGGAGCGGCATGGACGTGGCCGGTGCCTGCAGAACGACCCGAGCACGCTGCTGGTCTCCCGGGCTTCTTCTTGGAGGAACGGGCCATCGAGGAGGACATCATGAATGCTGGGGTGTCGGTGAAAAGCAGAAACGCAACTGAAGGTGCGGCCCCGAAAGCGCGAAAGGCTGGCCCAATAAAGAGAGCCTACTCCTTCGGATTCAAGGTTGCGTCAGCTAATAGGGCGCACGCGTCCCTTCTCCCTCCGACTACGCGGAAGATACCCAGTGGGAGGATGAGCCACCGGGGAAAGGGCTTTTCTCTCTCGAGCAGCCGGGAGCGCTGCGAACTGGGTGGATATTCCGCGCGCAGCGCCTGTAATGGTGTTCCCAGGAGGAATGCTCGCCAAGTAGCCGTTACTGTTGCTTCTGGATAGGCTCTCGCACAGCAGCTCTCAATATCCGCTCCCTTACATGGAGGGGATAACGTCCCGCTACATGCCGGAGGCGAAAATCAGCCTAAGTGTGTTTTCGCAGGTTGTACCGGAGGCGTGATTTGGAACCAGCCTTATCCCAGTTTCCCAGCAGTTCAGTGACCGCCTCCCCCTCCCCGAAGTCGTTGCTGCGGGCAACGAAAAGTTTGAGGTCGGAGACGTTAACTGGACCGCCGACTGGTCTCCCTTGGGAGTCAGCCAGCTTGTATACCAGGGGCGACACGTTGGTGTGCACTCGATATGGGCCCAACCACTTAGCCGAAAAGAAGCCGAAATGCTTTTGGCTGTGTCACTCAAGACGTGATTGCACCCTAGGACGAGATCACCGACATCATAACGGACATCCTGATGCGACCGGTCGTATTGAGCCCTCTGACCAGCTCGAGCTTTTTCCAGGTTGGAACGCGCCAGGTCGAGGGCCATGTCCATTCGTGAGCGCAGTTCCGCCGCGTAGCCAGACGAGCTGACCTTCGCGGCGCTTCCGTAGGACGCGGTCCATGGGGTTAGGCAGCTCTCTCGCAAAGTTGAGGAAGGCGGGTGTGTACCCAGTCGAGAGATTGACCGTAGACAGCAAGGAGAAGCCTATCTCATTGAGACAGGCACCCCAATCTCTGTGTTGCTGCGCAAAGGCTCTCAGCAAGGGCTTGGGGTTCCGGTTGATCCGCTCGCTCGGGTTGACCTGTGGGTGATACGTGGTTGTTTTATGGTGCTTAATGCCAAAGGCAGCACACGCATCCACAAACACATTGGCCGTGAAATAGAACGCATTGTCCGCGATCAACTCCGCCGGGAAGCCAAAGCGGGTAAAGACCTCGATCAACTTGTCACAGATTACGCGTGCCATTAACTTCCGAAGGGGAAACAGTTCGACCCACTTCATGAAGTGATCCGTGACAGCCAGGAGAAAACATGGCCTCTCCGGCTTTTTGGGAAAGGTCCCATAATGTCACAGGCCGCGACCTGCCAAGGTTGTTGGCTATCGATCGTCTGCATGAGCCCGGGAGGCTTGCCCCCGCGAGGCTTCACGCATTGGCACACGCGGCATGAGTGGGCGTAGTGAAGGGCTTCGCGCTTCATGTCAGGCCAGGTAGCGGAGCGGCACAACTTTTGAAAAGTTTTAAGGCCACTCGCGTGTCCGGCCAACCGCGAGTCGTGAAAATAACCTAGGGTGACTTTCCTTAGACTTCGGGGTATCACCACCTCGAAAGACTCCTGGGGATCTTCTTTAGATGGGTCGTAGCGCAGGAGAACGCCGTCGGCATCAAGCGGGTACGAGTCCAACGTGCCCGTAGCAATACCAGCCTGCGTACGGCACTCGGCGCCGACCGCAATACCAGCTGTCTGTTCGCGCCCGGCGGCTTGACCACCCTGCTCCGCTTGGGAGCTCAGCTCTTTGAGCTCGTCAACGATGTGTTGACAGCACGCATCGTCCTGCTGTGCCTTGAGCAGCTCCTCTCTGCTAAAGACGATACCGGTGGACGTGACAGGGTGTACCAGGTATGCATCCTCACCCGAGGCTGTCGACTCGAAAGTCACTGCGCCATAGGGGTTCGCGCCTTTCGACCCTTTGAAGCCAGAGGGCCCGGGGGTCTATATTGCCACCCACACGTAGTGGGTCGACTGCAAGAGCGGCTCTACCATCTGGAGAAAAGAAAGAAGATTTGCGTGTCTCTTCTCGGCTCGAGAGCCAGCCACGACTGACGCATCGTCCTAGAGCTAGCTACCCGGTCGTTCAATATATCCCCCAGTACTTGTGACTCATCGTGACAAACTGGTGGAAGGTGCTGGGTAGTCTCACGGATGCTGCAGACCCCCCCAGAAAGCCGTAATACGAGTCCAGTGCCAGTCAACACTCCCGTGCATCGGACGAGCCGCCGAATCAGGGGATTGCCTCCGGAAGTCAACGATACTGCTCCCAGCACGTCAACAAACATGACCAGCACTTCGGTACAAACCTTGCCAACCGGCACGGGAAGCACGTCGTCGAACCGATATACGCTGGAAAGCCCACGGGCACTGACGACGTTCCATGGTACGGAGAGCGAAGACGTTGACGACTGGTTGGCGGACTTCGAGCGCGTAGCCAACTTGAATCAGTGGGACGACGCGGCTAAACTGGGTCGTGTCTACTTCTATCTTGAAGACGGGGCTCGCACGTGGTATCAAAATCGAGAGGAGCAGCTGACGACGTGGCCAGAATTCTCTCGTAGACTTCTGCAGACATATGCCAGCGCTGACCGCCAAGAAAGAGCTGAACGAGCAATTCTTGCCCGCGTCCAGTCGCCAAACGAAACTGTGACCGCGTACGTCGAAGACATGACGCGTCTCTTCCGACGGGCAGATTCAAGAATGACGGAGGACAAGAAGTTGCGTCACTTGATGCGTGGTGTCAAGGACCAGCTTTTCGCCGGCCTCGTGCGAAGCCCTCAGAAGACGGTCGCGGAGTTCTTGTCTGAAGCCGTGACAATGGAAAAAATGCTACAGCAGCGATCAAACCAATACGACAGGCAAGTCAGTGGCATGTCCACTGCTGACATTTTCGCCGCCGCTGAGACCAGCAATGACTCCTTACGTGAACTCATACGTAATATCGTACGTGAAGAGTTGCAAATGGCTGGTGTTACACCTCATCCTACGGTTAGCTCTATTGCAACTGTCATCAAAGATGAGCTGCACCAGGCCCTCCGGGACACCTCGCCTCCTGATACAGCTGCGTCAACTCCTGCTGAATACCACCGTAAGAAAACCTACGCGGAAGCCTTGAAACGCCCTGCTGCATCGCCGCCTTTGTTCGTTCATCCTGTCCCTGCAGTTTCACTCGAGTCAGCGCAGCACATACCATACTACGAAGGCACGTACACGCCACCACCCCTGCCCTTTGTCCGTGGTGCTTCTGTTGCCCATCGTTCAGTGCAACCGGTCCAGTACATCGACGATCGCCACTCGTATCCTCGGAAGTCTGATGTCTGGCGCACACCCGATCACCGGCCTCTATGCTTTCAGTGCGGAGAAGCTGATCACTTGTACCGCCAGTGTCCTTATCGCCGTCTTGGGCTTCGCGGCTTCCTCTTGTACTCGCCGCCCCCCCCGTTACGGTCAGAGACCACGCGACATCCAAAACTACCTCTCCCAGCAGCATGAACCACCGTCTGCCGGGCGCCAGTCGCGCTCGCCATCACCGAGGCGATTTTCATCAATGCCCCAGCGGTATTCTACCGCACGATCTCCCAGCCCCCGCCGGGAAAACTAGCCGAAGCGACTTCTGGGGGCGGGGTCGCTGAACGTCGAAGCGCTGAAGACCTCCTATTGACGCAGAACCGTACAGAAACTGGTTCGACATCACCTGCTGCTGCAAAGGATAGCCGGCTTTCACTCGACATAGCAGTAACAATTGATGGTTGTGTAGTTAATGCGTTAGTGGACACCGGCGCAGACTATTCCATACTGAGCGGGAAACTGACAACGCAGCTGAAGAAAGTAATCACGCCGTGGCATAACTCGCAGATTCGGACAGCTGGTGGCCATGTCGTAACTCCACTGGGTGCCTGCACAACTAGAGTACAGATTCAAGGGTACACATTCGTAGCAAGCTGCCTTGTTCTACGTGAATGCTCCCGTGACGTCATTCTGGGAGTTGATTTTCTACAGGAAAATGGAGCTATCATTGACCTGCAAGAGCGCCGCGTCACGTTCTCAGCCCAGCGAGCAATCAACGTGCAGGATGACGGAATGCGTGTCGACGTACTCCGTATTTCTGAACAGAGCGTGACGCTTCCTCCCCGAGCCAGTGTTCTAGTCGACGTAACATGCTGTGGTTTGAGCGATGGCGATGTGGTGGCTGAGACAAATTTAGAACACCTCCTGCAGCAAGGCATATGTGTAGCGAGAAGTGTAATACACGTTCGCGACGGCCGATCTGAATTGCTCGTTACCAACTTCAGCAACGAGCATCGACACCTTTTCCGTGGCACTTCGATAGCGTTTGCCCACGAAGTAGCAAACGTAACCAACTGTCTCACGTCAGAAATAGTGGATAACGCAGACACATCAATGAGCAACATTGACATCAATCCTGATCTGTCCACCGATAACCAGACTGCGCTGCGAGCGCTCTTGTTCGAGTACAGGTCTTGCTTCGCAAGTTGCTCAAAGATCCGCCAGACGTCCATCACTCAGCACAGGATCATCACGTACGAGGACGCACGCCCAATACACCAGCACCCCTACCGCGTGTCGGCTAAAGAACGTGAAGCGATACGTACGCAAGTTCGCGAGATGCTTGACGATGGCGTTATCGAACCATCCAACAGCCCGTGGTCATCTGCAGTTGTGCTTGTCAAAAAGAAGGACGGATCGTTACGCTTCTGCGTCGATTACCGAAAGCTTAACAACGTGACCAAAAAGGATGTGTACCCGCTACCGCGTATCGACGATTCGCTGGATAGACTTCGTCGTGCCCATTATTTCACTTCTCTCGATCTCAAAAGCGGGTACTGGCAAATCGAGGTAGATCAGCGAGACCACGAAAAGACAGCCTTCGTGACTCCAGACGGCCTATACCAATTTCGAGTACTCCCTTTCGGCTTGTGTTCAGCGCCGGCAACTTTCCAGCGAATGATGGACACTGTCCTCACAGGACTCAAGTGGCAGACTTGTCTTGTCTACCTTGATGATGTGGTGGTCTTCTCTGTCACGTTCGAGCAGCACCTACAGCGCCTGCGCAGCGTGCTGGAGGCTATCCGATCGGCGGACCTCACTCTAAAGCCACAGAAGTGCCACTTCGGCTATGAAGAACTGAAATTTCTTGGACATGTAGTTAGCGCTGAAGGAGTCCGGCCCGATCCAGACAAGCTTGCCACTGTTGCCGAATTACCAGCTCCTGTCGATAAGAAAGCCGTCCAGCGCTTCCTTGGTTTGTGCGCCTACTATCGCCGGTTCATTCATAGCTTTTCACAGATAGCAGAACCTCTGACTCGTCTCACAAGGGACGACACGCCGTTTGTCTGGGAAAACGAGCAACAAGCAGCTTTTGATGAACTGCGACAGCGCATGCAATCGGCACCCGTTCTCGCTCATTTCGACGATGATGCTGAAACGGAGGTTCATACCGACGCTAGTAACGTTGGGCTTGGTGCAGTGCTCGTTCAGCGTCAAGACGACATCGAAAGGGTGATAGCCTACGCCAGCCGCTCTCTATCCCGTGCCGAGGCGAATTATTCCACTACGGAGAAAGAATGCCTTGCAGTCGTGTGGGCAATCACCAAGTTTCGCCCGTACCTTTATGGTCGTCCCTTCAAGGTAGTGACGGACCACCATGCCCTCTGCTGGTTGGCAAGCCTGCGCGACCCTTCAGGACGGCTAGCACGGTGGAGCTTGCGGCTGCAGGAATTTGACGTCACCATCGTCCATAAGTCCGGCCGTAAGCATGAAGACGCTGACACACTGTCACGCGCACCCCTTCATGTCGTCAGTCAGGAAGCAGAGAAAGACGAAGGCTTCCTGGGCGCCATTAGCTCATCAGACTTGAGTAAACTGCAGCGGGATGACGCAGAGATTCGTCCGATCATCGATAATTTAAAGGGCCAGGGCACAATTATACCACGTCATTTATCCCGCTCGTTGCCGTCGTTCTGCCTTCGAGAGGGTGTGCTGTACAAGAAGAACGCTCGTTCGAACAACCGTACCTACCTCCTGGTGGTTCCTCGAGACATGCGAGACGACGTCCTCTTCGCTTGCCATGACGAACCCACATCCGGTCATCTGGGCTATTCACGGACACTTGCCAGAGTGAGCGAGAGGTACTATTGGCCAGGACTTTCGGCAAGCGTCAAGAAGTACGTCAAGAGCTGTCGGGAATGTCAGCGCCGAAAGCAACCATCTGTTAAGCCAGCTGGTTTGCTTCAGCCCATTGAAGCACCCTGCACGCTGTTCGACCAAGTCGGCATGGATATTCTCGGGCCATTCCCCCTATCTGCGGACAGCAACAAATGGGTGATCGTCGCGACCGACTATTTGACACGCTACGCTGAGACGCAGGTGATCCCACGAGCCACGGCTTCTGAGGTAGCACAATGTTTCATGCGCCACATCGTGTTACGACACGGTGCTCCTTCCAGTATAATAACGGACAGAGGGACGGCATTCACGGCGCAGCTTATGGACGAGGTTTTCAAACTGAGCAACACCAGACACCGAAAGACAACTGCGTACCACCCGCAAACCAACGGACTTACCGAGCGACTGAATAAGACCATCGCAGACATGATCTCAATGTACATCGACGTACAGCACAAAACATGGGACCGGATCTTACCTTACGTGACCTTCGCGTATAATACCGCCGTGCAAGAGACCACGCGATTCACGCCATTTCGGCTTCTCTACGGCCGCGAAGTGCAGACCATGCTGGACTCTATGCTACCGTGTCAAGACGAAGACGAGTTGGCAACTGACGCCGATGAATTCGCAGAGCGTGCTGAGGAAGCACGGCAGCTCGCGCGACTACACATCGGCCAGCAACAGCAGGCAGACGCACGGCGCTATAACATCCGCCACAGCGAAGTATTTTACAACCCCGGAGACCAAGTTTGGGTGTGGACGCCCGTCCGCCGCCGTGGCCTTAGTGAAAAGTTACTGAGCCGGTACTTTGGCCCTTATAAAGTGTTACGTCGCGTCAGTGACGTGAACTACGAAGTGGTTCCGGACTCAACATCGCAGGCACGGAGTAGGACACGACCGAGGTCGGATGTCGTTCATGTGTTGCGCATGAAACCATTTATTGCGCGTTGTTCATAACTTTTTTCTTGCCGTACTGCGTTCTTTGTGTTATTTGTTTATTTTTGTGAACTTGCTTCTTCGTTCACTGATTTTTCCTATACTGGCTCGCTCGTTCATTTCTATTTTTACTTTATCCGAATTTCCAATTTCTTTTTTTCCACGTGCCTATGTCGTAACATCGTGGTGGTGCTATGTACTTTTCTTTCCCCCTTTTGGGACTTTCTTTTTCTTTTCGAAAGGGGGGATAATGCCACCCACACGTAGTGGGTCGACTGCAAGAGCGGCTCTACCATCTGGAGAAAAGAAAGAAGATTTGCGTGTCTCTTCTCGGCTCGAGAGCCAGCCACGACTGACGCATCGTCCTAGAGCTAGCTACCCGGTCGTTCAATATATCTCCCAGTACTTGTGACTTATCGTGACAAAATGATGCGACTGCTCTCGGGAGTGGCGGACACAAGTGCCGGACGCCAAAACGGGGGCAAGCAAGAAAGCGTCAGCCACGACGTTCAAACTCCCTTTCCGGTAGCGCACAACAAAGTTGTACTGCTGCAAGGTCAACGCCCAGCGCGCGAGATGGCCCGAGGGCTCGCGCAAGCGCTTAAGCCAGGTGAGTGCCATGTGGTTCGTTTCCACCACGAATGGCATGCCGTCGATATAGCAGTCGAACTTCCGGAGAGCAAAAACTATAGCGAGACATTCCCTTTCTGTGACACTATAGTTACGCTCGGCGCCGTTAAGTGACCGGCTCGCAAAGGCGACTGGTCGGTGGACGCCGTCTTGCTCCTGAAGGAGTACCACGCCGAGACCGAGGTCACTCACGTGCGCTTGGACAACGACGTCCCTTTTCAGGTCGGGGAGGTTTAACTCGGCTGTGGCCACTAGAGCCTTGGAAAGCGCCTTCAAGGCTCGCTCTTGTTCTGGCCCCCAGCTCCACCGTGCCGACTTTTTCAAGAGGGCAGTCAAGGGCGCTTGGAGGCCCGCACAGTTTGGGATGAACTATCGATAGTAGTTCACCATGCAGAAAAAGCGCCTAAGGCCTGAATGTTTGCTGGCGTCGGGTACTCCACAATGGCTCGTACCGTCTCCTCGCACGGCAGAACACGACCGCTCTGAAGGTAAAGCTTAATATTGAGATGCGAGTCTCAGCTATTTGAGCTTTTTTCGGGTTCAAAGTCAACCCAGCGGCACGCAACCTCCCGAGGACATTCTCCAAGTGGTGAAGGTGTTCCTCGAACGTTCGAGAGAAGATGACGATGTCGTCGAGGTACGCCACGACGTGTTGTCTCTTAGCGTCCCACAGAACGCGGTCTATCAATCTCTGAAACGTAGCTGCAGCTCCAGAACAGCCAAACGGCATGCGGGTAAACTCGTACAAACCTCTGTGAGAGGTGAACGCAGTTTTCTCCACTTCAGCTTGCTCCATCTGAACCTGTAGGTAACCGCGGCTAGCATCCAAGTTGCTGAAATAGCAAGCACCGCCTAGAGCAGCCGCGATCAAGTCCACGTTAGGCGTAGCATAAGCATCTTTCCCTGTGAACTCGTTCAGCCGGCGGTAGTCCACACAGAGCCGGTGAGAGCCGTCTCTTTTGGGGACCATTACCACCGGTGAACCCCAAGGACTGTTTGAGCGTTGGACAACTCCAGTCTCAATCAACTCATCCAGTGTCTGGTCAATTGCTTTCTTCTTTGCCGCACTAACGGGGCGAGGGTTGCATTTCCACGGTTGTGCGTCGCCTGTGTCAATCCGGTGCTTCACCAGAGAGGTGCAACCCGGGCGTTCCGTGAATGTATCGCTGAAACGTGCCAACAGTGACGAAAGGCGTGCTTTCTCGCGTTTCGACAAGCTGACCGGCAAAGGCGGCAGTGAGCCGTTCGAGTTGCTGCTTAGCGGGGGTTCACCGGCATAGCCGAGACCTCGTTTACCGCGGCAGCATTATGCTCGAGGGAAAGATGTACGCACGGACCGTTTTCCGGCGCGCCGGATAAAGGACCAGTCTTGGCGTCGGAGGCGCAGACGCGGGTCGCAGGGGCAACGCTTGGTCTCCTTTCCTCATTCTTCCTCGTGGCTTCCGGCGACTTACTGGCAGCCGAGGTGCAGCGAAAGGCCGTAGGGCGCCGGAAGGGCCATCCCTGTAGCCTCCGCTGGCGACGTCGATCACGATACCTGTGCGCGCTAGAAAGTCGCGACCGAGAATTAAAGGCACGGAAAGACCAGGAAGACGCACAGAGCGCTGTCGGCGTGCGCGATTTTCCCGACGCACAACCAACTGCGCAGCGCCGAACGAGGTAGCGGTACCACTGGCGAGGTGGAAGGCAGTGTCACAAGCTCCAATGCGGACAGAGCGGTCGCGCAAATAAGCCCTAACCTCTTCGCCGAACAATGAGATCGAAGCCCCGGTATCCAGCAACGCCGCAAACTCTCGACAAGCGATCGTAAGGGCGATGAACGGCGCCGGCGTGGCTGGAATGTCATGTCCGGCGCGACACGACATCGGTGCCAGAGGTTGTGTTACACCCCCATGCTCTTTTACTGCTGCAGCCGCTGGCAAGCGGGAGCTCACCGACAACTCACCCTGTTTCTCGACGGGCGAGCAGGCCCTTGTGTCGGTTGGGGCGCGTTGCACTTACGCGCGGTGTGACCACGCTAACGGCAACGAAAGCAGACAGCGCCTTTTTCTCCAACAGGGAGGGATTTTGGTGATCTTTTAGAGCTACGAGGTGTCCGTTCGCTAGCCGCAGTGGGGGCTCCGCGGTCGGATATCCCCTCGTGCGCTGGAGCAGGGGGTTTCCGTTCTTGTTCACACTGACGGGCAACGGTGGCCACTCGGGCGTACGAGTACGCGTCCAGAGCGCGGTCCTTCACGTCAAGCGCGTTTCGGTCTGTCGCGGCAAAAGCTGCCTCATGATTCGAGGAACCCCAGTGTGACGAGTCACGACCAGCCCACGTGCAATGAGGATCGAGAGACGCAACGGCGGTGGCGGGTGGGCGATAGGCTCGCGCCGCCAGAATGTCGCCCTGATTACGCTTCGCATCGGATGCCAGCTCGTTTATGTCACGATACCGGGCGCTCCGAAGGTAAGCGGCGAAAGTTGGATGAGCCTGACGTATGGCTCGCTCCACCTTCTCGGCGTCTGATGCCGTAGGATCAGCAAGGAGGTAGAGCTCCTGCAAAGCCCGAACGTACTCGAGAAGAGATTCGTCGGGATGCTGTGTGTGAAGCTCTAACTCGCGACGCATGTGGCGCTCGTATTCAGGAGGAAGGAATTCGCTACGGAAGAGCGCCCTAAACTCCTCCATCGAGCGAGCTTGGTCGCCGACGCGCCGATACCACCTCGCCGCTTTGGTTGTCAGCGACACGGGCAAAACAGAGCCAAGCATAACGCTGTCGCTCAGCCGCGTAGCCTGCTGATAGTGGTGCAGCGCCTCGAGGTACTCTGTCGCACTGATGCGGTCCGAATAACCACTGCACTCAGGCGGAGGTACCCTTAAGCTACTCGTAACGCTTGGTTGAGGGGACTCGGGGTCTGCCTTTAAAGCACATGGCTGCGAGCGCACCGCTTCCAAGAGAACGTTTAGGAGCTGCGCCACAGTTGCGTGCAGTGGTGATTGCTCCGAGGCGGGCGCAGCCGTAACAGGTGCGTGCCTCTTCCCCAACATGCGCGTCCGACCGAAAAGGGCAAGTACACCGCTTGGAGGAGGGTAGGGTTTGCGTTCCGACTACAGTTTGAGGCCTCACGCGACTGGCCAACAGGTCGACAGCGGAGCATGGTGGCCAACGTCCGTCGAAAGCGTCGCCTACGGGAGTCTCAGGCCAGCGAGCGTCAGTGAACGCGGCGACGTTGTCGGTTACGCGAGCAGGCTTGCGAACGACATCGTCAACCCTTTGCGCTCGGGACCACGACGGGTGAGTAAGCGCGTTACCGCCAACACCTGAGTGCCCCCGGTAGGAACGACTGGGTGCGGCGATTTCAACTGTCAACCGTGCTGCTGACGGGGAAAGGCCAGCGAGCGGAGACTGCACCGGAACGGGACCGTAAGCGTGTGAGTCTCGAACAGCTGATACAGCCGGTTACTGGCTTGGCTAGAAGGGTTATCTTCGTTCAAGCACCTCGCATCACCGTCGGGTGCCCCGAGAAAGGGATCTCTCCCGGTGAACGAAAGCAGAGGTTTGCCGAGAGGGCCGTACCCTGTGATGTTGCAGCCGTCCGCCTTGAACGAGACCAAGTCCGTCGCCACAGGATCGAACAGGAACGAGCGCCTTGAAGGGGTCTGCTCTGAAGGCCAAACCTCATAAGCGTGAAAATGCACGCGACAGCGACGAGCGACGCGATGTAGATCGGCTTCGCGCGATCAGTAGCTAGCACAGGCAAACCTCATTCACGTGACAGCTTCAGCGAGCGAATTCCTCTGTTGCTGGCATGAGGCCGTCTACTCCCACCAAGAAAACCGCGTAGCGAGCGGTATTCAATTTAAAAATAAGATATATTGTTGTGTAATGAAACGGAAAGTGTTTATTATTGCCTTGCAGCACTTTTTATATGCACATGCGTAATAAACATTGCGCTATTTCTTGTTGCGCATACGTGACTTGGGCAGGGTCACGTGCACCTATGTAGTCTTTGTCTTTTCCGGTATTTCGCTATTGGCTGCTTGAGCCCAACACTTCCGGGTGATGAGCGACGGTTTCCAAATCTGGAGAACCAAGCGATCGCGCGAAAACGAGCACGCGACACGTTGCGCGAACGCTCTGTTTTGTCGCTCATAGCGTCGCTCGTCGCTGTCGCGTGCATTTTCGCGCTTATGAGGTTTGGCCCTTAAGCCATGCCGAAACCAAGTTGGGCGCCAGTTATGTGGAGATAGGTTTGCACAAGGCTTACCTACTAAGCGCAACAATGTAGGGATGCGACGTCCTCCATTGCCGCTGCGTGCGAAGACGCTGCCGTCGGGTTCGTCGATTTCTCCGGCATGGCACAGAAACCACGCACAAGGCAGGATAACAACAACAACGGGTTTATTCACACAAGATGCAGCACAGTGCGACATTCACGGGCTTGCAGGCCGTATAGGGAACTCCGCAAGACCGAGCAAATACGTTTGCCTAGGGCGCGACGACTCCCGCACAAGGGCCGAAGTCGAACGCACGAGCGAGGAGCCGCCTGCTGAGCAGTGCGTCAACCCCTAGTGGAGGCCTGAGAGCATCTGCCGCGACGAGTGAATCGTCGGGCGCAACACAGCTCGTAGGAGAGGAGGATGTCACGCGTGCCTCAAGGGAAATGGCGCTGCCTTGTGACGTAGGCCCGCGCAGTGCGCCAGCGTAGCGTGCCCGGACATGCCAGCGCGGAAAGGAGCCGACGGTTGACTGGCCCAGACCAAGAGGCGCCCTGGCAGCCATCTTGGCGGATTCCGGTGCTTATGCGTGCCCGGGCTACGCTGTCGGCGCACGCGCGGCAGCTGGGGAACGAGGCGCCAGGTAGGATGGCGCTCTCGATTCCCACAGCATTCAAGATCGTTCGCAAGCTATTGTGCTACAATAAAAAAGAAAACAGTCGTTTCTGAAACAGTTCGCCCGTTAGGTGAGGGGAATAGCTAACACCATACCCCCTTTAAGTCCGGAAGCAAGCAATACCAAATCATTGGCAGGTATCTTTACTTCCTGCTCGCTTTAAACTTCTAATGCATTTAATTCACAAATACATTGCTGAATTCCTAACTGTGCCTCATATTCTTTTCCTTCCATAGTCCGGCTTTCATGCTGGCCGTTCTACTGTTGTTGGGATTCGCGCGTGACATTGCTTCTTCCAATAACAACCTCCAGCAAATAGATGTGTTTATTTAACCATTTTAATGCCTCTCTTGGTAGGTTTAGGGAGACGTCTTTTTAAACCTGGCGCATTTTTTGGCGAAAGCAACCTGGTCGACTAAATGATTATTCGTGGTCGCACTCAGAACATTTATTCAGGTGAGATCATCTCATCAAGGGTACCGTGAGATTGGTTGCTATTTTGCTCATTGATCACGTAGCAGAAATTACCGGTGATGCTCGTTTCTATGACGAATCTACGGTGTCGTTATGCTGCGTCACGTGATGTGACAGCACATATGGTGTGGTCATTACACGGACACAGTGATATTTTCCACCACCCATGCTGATACAGATGGTCACTTTTCGCTTCTGATGTGGCATATCGAACATACCGTAATCTCGTCATGCAGACTGTTAAGGTCCATGGTGAAATTAGAGCGGCTGACCCATGTTGGCAGCTCTGTGCCGGACAATTTCCACTGCGGGTACTGCAAGGCCCAGTCAGGGTACAAATAGTATTCATCACGCAGTGCCGGCAAGCCTGCGTACGCGAATACAAGCTGTTCACACAGGCGCACTCTATTAAGCCCAACCAGCAATTAGGTCGACACAGCTTTTGTGTAAGGTTTCAGTCTAGAGTAACTTAAGCGGACATGACATGCGCTCAATTTAACAGAGGTTTCATTGCATTGACTGAAAATATAGAGCGTGCTTGAAGAAACGTGTCCGTTGTTATCGAAAAATTACAGAAAGGAGGTATGTGCACGCTACTTGCGTTGTTCCCTTTACTGTGGAAGAAAGCATCTTCAGATGCGTATGAAAATCATTGTTGCAGTAAATATAAAAATTAACACGACTGACGTCTTAACCAGTGGAAACAAGTGATCCACTCTAATGGGCGAATTCAGGTCCTTCCTGTCAATAGTCCATATGTATGAAAGACGGCCACTGGTATTCACCGCGTGGCGAAGAAGGGGCTAGTATAGCAGGCCAAAACGATACCAGCGCACCAGACAGAGCATTTCGAAAACGCCCTAAATGACGGCACTGTTTTTATTGCATCGGGGAGGAGGGAGGAGGATCAGTGAGCATGTATAAACGGTCATACGACATGAAAACGCTGCCTCGAAACGAAGTATGCAGATTAACAGTTGATAATGGGGAGGAATAAAATCTGAATAAAGTCTATAGCCACCTGTTTGTTAGTTACGTCAAGCAACAAGTATCGGAAGAAGTTCCTTTAGGACCTACACGTCGTCATCAGTGCAATATTCTCAAATGTTTGAAGACATTTTTGCGTCAGGCACATTTCGAAAGCAGACTTCAAATGACTTCTGGGCATTCAAGGTCTTGCTACATTGCCACCTTCCTCATCAACAACACCTTCTCTCGCTTATTTCTCTTTTACCACCTCTCTTTTCCTAAAACTGAGTAGAAAATCATAAAACTGATTCAGGCTCCACTTTCCTATCACAATGAATCTCTCTCACTCTCTTAATCTCAAATTCCTTTGTTGCATAAGTCATTCGGCCTTGGCGTGGCGTGAATGTATAATAAATTATTGTGTCATTTTTTCCCATATTGCATTATAGTTGCAATCCAGCTTTGGCCAAGCCTAATGAAGTACATATCGCGAAATAAATGAGCCCACAGAAGCCGTTCGTCATCTCTAGGTTGTACGCCTCCCTCTTCCCGCTAGTTTAACACAATGTCGCCACATGGGTGAAAAACTGATTGCGATAGCACAAGTCACCCTGTAGTGTGCGGAGTTGATTCTTTGGGATCCGTCTTGGCGTCAGTCAACGAAAAAAAACGCCTATGTAAGGAAACGCGGCTGATGGAACAGGTGAAGAAACCTTTAGAGAAAGAAATGGGCGATTTAGTAATGCGACACACCAGAGACGCAAAAAAAATCACAGCGTATCCACGGAGTGCATGATGATGAGTGGGGCGAAGCGTCCCTCAGCCCGTCTGCGTTTCCGTCCGTCCGTGCGTCTGTTCATACGTCCGTCTGTGCATCCATCCATCCGTCGTTGCGTCTGTTGGCCCATCCATCCATCCGTCGTTGCGTCTGTTGGCCCATCCATCCATCCGTCCATCCATTCGTTCATCCATCCGTCCGTGCATATGTCTGTCTGTTCATTTGTCAATCTAGTGAGCACTCCAATTAGCGCCATCTCGCAACTTTCCATCATTTATTCTTCATATAGAAGCACCGCCATCCAGCGGTCATTCCAAGGACTTAACGAGAGGTGGAACAGCCGGACTAGAAGAACCGCACGCGCGTACTTTCTTACGGCCTGCGCTTCGTGTCTAGTTACCACCTTTCGCCGCTGCTAGTTCGTGGCACTGTGGCCCAACTCTCGCTAAATCTTGCTAAAACCAAAGAGGTTACGCCGAGCAACGGAGCCGGAAATGCAGTAGGCTCGTGCGCTCCGATTTGGGTGCACGGTAAAGAACTCCAGGGGGTCAAAATTTCTGGAGCACTCCTCTACGGTGTCTCTAATAATCATATGGTGGTTTTGGGACGTTAAACCCCACATATCAATCAATCAATTACGCTCAGCGAGTTTAACGTGGAAACCTTTTCTTGTCAGATAGTGCTGAATGTGCGTCCTTTTGTTACTATTTTTCTTCCTAAGCATCAAATTCAAGGCGAATTTTATTAGTAAATAAGTCACCGATACTCGTCTCAGTGCCTTAATTCATCAGAAACAACTATCCTTTTATTTATGATTAACGGGCGTGGGTTTCCTCCTGAATTGAAAAGATTACACGCGTGCCTCTCTTCTAGTCCGACCATAGAAGTGGCTTACTACTACTACTATTACTACTACTACTACTACTGCTACTGCTGCTGCTGCTACTTGCTGCTGCTGCTACTACTGCTACTACTTCTACTACAACTTACAACAACAACAACAACAACAACAAGAACAACAACAACTACTACTACTACTACTACTACAACTATAACAACAACAACTACTACTACTACTACTACTACTATTACTAATACTACTACTACTACTACTACTACTACTACTGCTACATACATCGCAGATGCAGCACCCACGGCTTAAGGAGCTTCGGCCCTAAAAAAGCACGCGAAGCGAACTCAGCGGTCAACCGACATGAGTTATTGTGAGACCTTTTTATGCAGTCCGGGGCAGAAGGATGTCCTGCTCGCTTGAGCCGACATCGTGGGCGGCCTTCTTACAATCTTCACACATATCTACAACGTGTGGGATGGTGTTTTGCAGTAATTATTGGGCATTATACGGAAGCTCATGACGACAAACTCGAAACTCTCCAGGATCCGCGCCTTCTAGGGAAGAAAGTTCAGCGTTTCATCGGTGTTGCCAATTGTCAAATTATTGCTTGTACAGGAAAATAATGCACGTGAACGAAAAATCCCGTGGGGCAGCTCGTGATTTACTCGTTACATACGTCTTTCCGCCAGCTTGCAAAAAATATATTAAAAAATAAAGTAGCACAACCACCATATTTTACTCGACTGTCGAGCTCGACAAGTTATTTAGGTGCCAACGGTGATCTGCTTCTTGTGTGTTCATGGCCACTTTCAGGTGATAATCTTTTTAGACTCTTATTTAGAAAGGGCAAAGCAAAAATGTGTCTATGGGCACATAGTGGCATCGGGTGTTTGCCGTTCTGGCGATGCAGCTTACACAAAACATTATCAATGCATGCAAACGACGCATAAAAAGAAAAATCTTTCCGAAGGGAACCCTGATGGGATGCGAAGCAGCAGAGGTGCGCACTGCGTTGACCTGGTTGAAACGGGTGTAGACGCGGGTGCTGAAAGAACGGTTTGAAGTGAAGGCTGGTGCACACCGGCGACTAGCAGTGGTCGCGCGACCATTTGCGACTGGTGACATAGAAGCGACTGATGTTCACACCGGCAGAGACTGCATGTGAGCGACCGGAAGTCGCAAACCCGGAGATCGCACAACCGGATCGCACAACCGGATCTCGTTATCAGCGAGAACTCTGGAGACCAGCACCGATCAGCTGATTGTCACTAGCCGAGTGAGCGGAGCGAACCGAGTGCGCCACATTTATTGTTTTTGTCCGTTCTGGCGCAGCTTCATCAGCAGCGTCAAGGAGTTCGATTCAAGCCAAGAACAAGAAATTGTCATAGCGCTGATGTGCTATCCCATGGTGTCAGCGCTGGCAGCACAGAAGCCTCCAAAGAAAAAAAAAGGCTGGTGGGGGGTGAGACCGTCCCTTCGCTCGCGAGAGTTGGCCAGCCATGCAGGCCGCCTACCTCCGAAGCTGCGCTGAGACGACTAGCAGTAATTCCGAGAGTGGTACGTATTCAGGAATGGTCCTTGAATTTTCCTTGACTTGCCATGGCCTACAATGCAGCACAAACACGTCGCGAATGCGGTGTCTTTAGTCAGTGCCATGGCATGAAGAACAAACGCGTTCCAAAGGTGCTGCATTGAAGGTGGTGACAAGTCAAGTTCAAGACAAAAAAGGCAGATCCCACGCACAATGGGAATCGATGATATGCGAAGCACAAATGAGAAAGGTTATGTCGCCTAAAATTCAGCACATAGTTACGAGGTGGAGGTAAATGATGCCGTACATAACTTTCGCGTCATGAGTATTATGTATGAATGTGTCGTTTACCTTCCTCATCTATTCAACGTGACACCGAATTTAGTATATGTGGAGCTAGCGAAACGGCCACGAGCACGCTATGAGCGTGGTATGTTGTCATATTCTTACATGACACGCGTGCCAAGGTTATAATGTTTGCACCAGTCATATATTTGGTCATTCATTGACGTCACGTAACACCAAATTTGGTATATGTGGAGCAAGCAGAAAGGCCGCCAGCGCATCGTGAAGTGCCCAGCATACTCCAATGTAGAGTTCACGCACGCGCCCGCTGGGTGCAGCGACGCTACGTTAGCAAAACGCGAGCACTCTATAGCCTGACGGCAGGCACGGCAAGTGCGACCAGCGTCCATGGGCGCGGCCCGACGGCAGCCGGTGCGAAACGCGACATGCTGCGTTTCGCGCCGATGCGTTTCCCAGACAACACTGCGCCTCCCCCTATTCGTGATGGAGTGACGCCAGACGCGCTGAAACGCGCATGCGTCAAAGCAACGCAGCGCAGCACTCACCTGCGAGTATATGTCAGGACTTGCGCCTGGCGTGGCAACGCCGGCTTGACGCGACAAAATGAACGCCTGCGAGCACCCGCACCACTCCACGTCGAATTGTATTGACGCCTGGAGTGCAGCATGTAGTCATTCATGTTATCACAAGACGCACATCTCAATATTATCATGTTAACACAAATCTCATACCTTCGTCATCCATTGATGTCACGTAATACCAAATTTAGCATATGTCAAGCTAGCAAAACGGCCGTGAGCACATCATGAGTGTGGCATGTAGTCATGTTGTGACATGACACGCATGTCGCATTATCATGGTATGGATGTGTCATTTACATATGTCGTCAGTTCGCGTCACGTAATATCGAGTTTGGTACATGTAAATCTAGTGAGCGAATCATGAGCGTAGATGTAGTCAAGTTGTTACATGACATGCATCTCATGTTTATCATGTTTGCACCAGTATCATACCTTTGTCGTTGATTCACGTCCCGTAACACCAATTTGGCATAAGTGGAGCTAGCAAAATGGCCACCAGCGCATCATTAGCGTGGCATGTAGTCGTGTTGTTACATGACTCGCATCTCATGAAAGTCATGTTTGCACCACTCACATACCTTTGTCATCCATTCACGTACCGTAATACCAAATTTCGTATATGTGACGCTAGTGAAACGGCCGCGAGCGCATTTTGAGCGTGGTATGTAGTCATGTTCCTACATGACACGCACGTCATGATTCTCATGTTAGGGTCTATCGCTTGTGTTCGCTATGCAGTCATGTCATACCATACCAGTTTTTCAACATGCCATGTGAACGAAACCACCGCAAGAACTCCGGGATCATGAAATGTAAAGTCATGGCATTCATGACATACGTGTCATAATTTTCATGTTATGACTAGTCAAATATGTTCTTCAGACAATCATGTTATGCCATACTAAGTTTGGTATCAATCGCCCCACCGTGGTGGTCTAGTGGCTAAGGTACTCGGCTGCTGACCCGCAGGTCACGGGTTTGAATCCCGGCTGTGGCGGCTGCATTTCCGATGGAGGCGGAAATGTTGTAGGCCCCTGTGCTCAGATTTGAGTGCACGACAAAGAACCCCAGGAGCTCAAAATTTCCGCAGCCCTCCACTACGGCGTCTCTCATATACATATGTTGGTTTTGCGCCGTTAAATCCCACATATCAATCTATCAAGCTTGGTATCAATAACATTACCAAAATAGCCAGGAAAGCTAAATGTCTTAGGCGGCTAGATAGGTAGATACATAGATACGCTCAAAGTCGCCGAAGTTTGCTAAGAAATGCTTTGCATTTAAAACAATTCTCAATATGTGGAAAAGATAGTGCACAGTCAATTTTATCTTCACTTTGACGGTGTTTAGCTTCTTGCGAATGCCACCACGCAAATTACACACTTTGCTTGAGCTGCTGCGCCCTGCCATCTCCAATCCAAGTATTCTGTGGTGGTCATCGTGCCACAGAGCCAGTGGAACGCACTCTTTTGTATCTAGCGGCAGGAAGCACGCGATGAAAAAAAAAACAGGGCCTCGCTGATTGTTTTTGGCAGCTCAGCGACTGCAGTCGCGCGACTGAAAAATCAGTCAGGAAGCGACTAGCCAAAGCAGGCGCTTTGCGACTGTTTGCGACCAGTCGCGAATGGTAACGCGACCACTGATAGTCGCTGGTGAGCACCAACGTAAACTCGCTGTAGCGTTTAAGGTTGGAGCACACCGGCCACTAGTAGTAGACGCACGACCATTTTCAACTAATCGCAACCAGTTGTAAAAACGTGCGAGAAACTCGCGCCTCTTTAGGTGCACCTCAAGCGCTAAGCGGCGTCTGCACCCACATGAAACATGGTGGTGTGACCCCCTCACTTTCCATGGCGTTACGAGACGCGCGCCGAAGTGGACTACTTCGCCTAATGGTACATGTGCAGAAGCTCCACCTTCGTAGCTCTCCATTCAATGCCAAAAAACTGGCAGATCCTACGTACTGTGAGAATCGATGATATGCAAAGCACGAATGACTAAGGTGTATCTGTCATTTTTAAAATGGCACAACGTTACGAGGTGGAGGTACATGCATTTCTTGTCATGTTTGGATGTGTCGTTTACCTTCGTAATTTGTTAACGTCACGTGATACCAAATTGAGCATTTGTGGAGCTAGCGAAATGACCACGAGCACACTGTAAGCTGTCACGTTCTTACACCACACGCGTGTCAGTATTATCAAGTTGGCAGAAGTTATATACATTCGTCATCCATTGACGTCACCCAACATCAAATCTGATATATGTGGAGCCAGCAAAATGGTCGTGTGCACATCATGAAGAGCCCAATATACTCCACTATAGCGCTGACGCACGCACACCCTGGGCACAGCGACGCTACGTTAAGAAAACGCGAGCACTCTACAGTCTGACAACAGGCGCGACCGGCGCGACCAGCTTCCATCGGGGCAACCCGACGGCAACCGGTTGAAAATGCGACATGCTGCATTTCGCGCCGATGCGTTACCCAGACAACACTACGTCATCCTATTTTCGTAACGGAGGGACGCCGGACACGCTGAAACGCGCGTGCGTCAAAGCAGCGCAGCGCGGCGCGCGCCTGCGAGTATATGGCCGGACCGGCCGCTGGCTCCGCAACGCCGGCGTGACGCATCGAAATGAACGCCGGCGAGCACGCGCACCGCGTCACATCAAAACGTACTGACACCTTGACTGTGGCATGTAGTCATGTTCTCACACGACACACATCTCATGATTATCATGTTTGCACCAGTCCCATACCTTCCTCATCTATTGACGTCACGTAAAACCAAATTTGACATGTGTGAAGCAAGCAAGACGGCAGCGAGCGCAACATAAGTGTAGCATGTAGTCATGTTGGTACATGACACGCACGTCGTAATTATCATGTTTGTATATGGCATTTAGCTATGTTGTCCATTTGCGTCGCGTAATACGGAGTTTGGTACATGTGATGCTTGCGAAACGGCCGCAAGTGCCTCATGAGCGTAGTATGTAGTCATGTTACATCAGACGCATCTCATGTTTATCATGTTTACACCAGTATCATACCTTTTTCGTCCATTCCCGTCCCGCAATACCAAATTTGGCATAAGTGGAGCCAACAATACGGCTGCCAGCGCATCACTAGCGCGGCATGTAGTCATGTTACATGACAGGCATCTCATGAATGTCATGTTTGCACGACTCACATATCTTCGTCATCAATTCATGTGCCGTAATAGCAAATTTGGTATATGTGACGCTAGTGAAATGCCCCGAGCGCATTACGAGCGTGGCATGTAGTCATGTTCTTACATGACAGGCACGTCACGATTTTTAAATCAAGGTCTATCGCTTGTGTTCACTATGCAATCATTCATACCATACCAGTTTTTCAACACGGCACGTGCACAAAACCACCGCGAGAACTGCAGGATCATGAAATGTAAATCATGACAGTCTTGACATGTGTGTCATAATTTTCATGTTATGAGTAGTCAGACATGTTCTTCATTAAGACATGTTGTGCCATAGCAAGTTTTTTATCGATACCATTATCGAAACGGTCAGGAGAGCTAAATGTCGTAGGCGGCTAGACAGGCAGATAGATACGTTCAAAGCCGCCGAAGTTCGATAAGAATGCTTCGAATTAAAAAAAATGCTAAGTATAACTTCTTTGGCTCGCGTCTCATCAGCGTTACCCGAGTGCTGCGTGTATTCTCGAACGCGATCGGTGTTCTTGACTGGCACTTCGTCGATTTCACTGCTAGTCTACTGTTAGCGCTTGCGTTCGGCTTTCTTGGGTCACGCCTCGCTGGTGTTGACGTCGCCTTTCGCGAACGCGATCGGTGTCGCTAACCCTCGCAACGCCGGCGAAAGCCGAGAAAGGTACGCCAACACCTCGTAGGAGGCGTTGGGTACGCACACACTAGTGGCAAGCATGCCGTGACGGCGTCCCGCCCGTCAGCGCGATCGTGTGAAGCAGCAGCACGCTGTCCAAATTGTCGGTGCCACAGGATTCTCGAGGCGTGCGCAGCGCGTGCACTCGCCGTCTCGCGGGGTTCTGGCCAACAGATCAAGAGAGGTGGCACGGGTGAGATGATGCCCACGTGAGGAGTGGGCTCAAGCCACGGAGCAAGAATATTTTGCCAGGCCAAACTGCGCTCACTTGGCGTCCTGAAAACATAACGAAATCGGACACCGGAGTCGTGTTTAGAAAAAAATGGCAGCATATCCACGGAGTGAGTGATGGAGAGTGGGGCGAAGCATTCGTTCTTGCTTCTGTCTGTCCATGCGTCCGTCTGTGTGACCGTCCATGCGTCCATTCACTAGTTCGTGCGTGCGTCTGTTCGTGCGTTCCTCCCTGCGTTCGTCCATGCATCCGCCCCTGCATCCGTTCATGCGTTCATCCATGCATCTGTCTGTGTGTCCGTTCGTCCATCTATCCAACACTCCAAGTACCACCATCTCGCATCTTTTCATCATATATTCCCCATATAGAAGCAACGCCATCCAGCGGACATTCCGAGGACTAAATGAGCGGTGGCAGACGCACACTTTCTTACGGCTTGCACTTCGGGTCTACTTCCCACCTTTAACCACCTCGAGTTCATGGTATATACTAGTTCACTGTATTCATGGCACTGTGGCCCAACGCTCGCTTCTAAAATCAAGGAGGTTGCGCCCAGCGAGTATAACGTGGCAACCTTTTCCTGTCATCATCATCATTATCAGCCTGACTACGTAATGACTAGCGGTTATTCTGTCTACGCGCTACATGCCCAGCCTCTGTTCATTTCCTCTTCTTTATTCCAACTATGATATCCTTAACCCCCATTTGTCCCCTAATCCACTCTGCTCTCGTCTTGTCTCTTAAGGTTACACCTACTAATTTTCTTTTCATTGCTCGCTGCGTCGTCCTCAATTTAAGCTGAACCATCTTTGTAAGTCTTCATGTTTCTGCTCCGTAGCTAAGTACTGGCAAGATACAGCTGTTATATACCTTCCTCTTAAGTGATAGGGGCAATCTACCTCTCATAATTTGAGAGTGCTTGCCGAATGTGCTCCACCCCGTTCTTATTCTTCTTGTTACTTCAATCTCGTGGTTCGGCTCTGCGGTTATTACCTGCCCTAAATATACAGTCTTTTACAACTTGAAGTGCACTATTACCTATCTGGAAGCGCTGCTCTTTTCCAAGGTTGTTGTACATTCCTTTCGTTTTCTGCAGATTAATTTTAAGACCCACCTTTTTGTTCTCCTTGTCTAACTCCGTAATCATGAGTTGCAATTCGTCCCCTCAATTACTCAGCAATGCAATGTCATTGGCGAACAGCAGGTTACTAATGTACTTTCCATTAACTCTTATTCCTAACTGTTCCCATTCTAGGCTTCTGAAAACCTTCTGTAAGCACGCGGTAAATAGCATTGGTGAGATTGTGTCCCCCGGCCTTACACCCGTCTTGATTGGTATTGTGTTGCTTTTTAGATGCGGAGCATCTAATACTCGAGGCTTGTAGTGCGGCGCCGTCCGCAAGCTTCCTCCTCCTCCTTCCACCATCTGTGCATCCCTTCCTCCTCTACACACCGCGCGCGCTTCACTCCTCCACCATCTGTGCACCCTTCCTCCTCTACACACCGCGTGCGCTTCTCCACTTCACGAACATTCGCTAGGAGTATAATGTAGCGCGCATTCGCCGTCACGCTTCGAGAACATCGGCAGCTGACGCGCGCGCATGCACCGTCGCGCTTCGAGAACATCGGCAGCTGACGCACGCGCATGCGCCGTTGCGCTTCTCCCCCTTCTCGAACATTCGACAGCTGACGCGCGCATGCACCGTCACCCACCATCTGTGCCGCGAGCGCTTCTCCCCTTCGAGAACATTCTACAATTCTCCTGATTCTCCAGTGGACGCGCATGCGCCGTCGCGCTTCGAGAACATTCAACAGCTGACAGTGCATGCGCCGTCGCGCTGTATATATACTCAAGGTCGGCGCTCGCTCGCTCAGTTGCCGCTCGTCGGTTGGTTTGTACGGCGCGTCGACGTTCAAGGTCGCGGTAAAATGAATGCCAACGAATCCACAAACACAATGATCAACGTCCCTTCGACCAGCGCCGCCCTTTCGCATACGTGTGTACGTGTTCACTCATTTAACACCCCCTCCTACAACCACGTTAACCAATTTAGCCATCGACCCAAGTAAGTCGCAATTTAACACCCCATTTCACAACCACGTTAACCAATTTAGCCATCGACCCAAGTAAGTCGCACTTTAACACCCCGTTAACCAATTATATGCTTCGCATCCTCCTCAGTGTTCCCCCGAGGGCAGCTGCGGGCAATCTTTTTTATGAAGCACTATGGTAGCAGTTGATCTCCTGTAGATTTCTTCCAGAATGTTTATATATACTTCATCTACGCCCTGATTCCGTAGTGTCTGCATGACGGCTGATATTTCTACTGAATCAAACACCTTCTCGTAATCTATGAAGGCTATGTATAGTGGTTGGTGAGCATTTCTCTATTACCTGATTGATAGTATGAATGTGGTCAATTGTTGTGTAGCCTGTTCGAAATCGTGCTTGTTCCTTTGGGTAATTGCATTCTAATGTTTTCTTTACTCTGTGAACATATACCTTTGTAAATAGCTTGTATACTACAGAGAGCAAGCTGATCGGTCTGTAATTCTTCAATTCCTTCTCATCTCCTTTCTTATGTATAAAGATGATGTTAGCGTTCTTCCAAGACTCTGGTACTCTTCCCATTAGGAGACACCTCGTAAATATGGCGGCTAGTTTTTCTAACACAATCTGTCAGATAGTGCTCAGTGTAAATGCCAATAGCTGCTAATAGGAAATGAGAGACAGGAGAACTCGGCTTTTACTTTCTTACGGCTTGCACTTCGTATCAACTTCCCACCTTTACCCACCTCCAGTTCATTCATGGTATATACTAGTTCATTATATTTATGGCACTGCGGCTCAACACTCGCTAAACCTTTCTAAAACTAAGGAGGTTACACCCAGCAAGTATAACATAGCAACCCTTTCTTGTCAGATTGTGCTCAATGTACATGCCATTGGCTGCTAATGGGGATCGCAGCGTGCGCGTTAACTAAAAGCCGAATGCTCGTGTCTCTCATTCTCCATTAGTAGCCATTGGCATGTACATTGAGCACTATTTTTTATTGTTAAACATTGCACAGAAGAAATCTCTCACCGGCACCACCTTGGAGGTCAAAATGTTATACTTGTTACATACTACAACAGCTACGAGGGAAGAACGGGTGCCACCATAAGAAGAACGAGCTTTCTGCTGGTGCCCGTGTTCCCTCGTCATCGTCGTTAGCGTCTCAGGGCGTCCCCAGGCTGGCGGATGCCCGTGATGGCAAGCCAGCCCCCGAAGAGGACGCTAGCCTTCGACGTAGTCGTCCCCGAGGGGACTAGTCCCGAAAACGTCGTTCACGCGACGTCTTCAATAGTAGCAATCGAAGAGGTCTACTGTGCACGGCACTTTGGAGTCCGGAATTACTAAGTCACCGTTAACAGTGTGGCCACCCTGGCTCAAATCGTCGACTCGTCCCACTTCATCATCAGAAAAGAGCGCGTTGCTGTCGTACCCTTGGGACCCCAAGTCACTCAAGTCTCCATTCTGTTCCTGTCGTGCCGTGACCCCAGCGAGGTCCTCGCGCAAGCGTGGTCTCCCTACGGGAAGGTGCTGCACATCAGCAGAGGACTCATGGGGTCGCGCCCAACCGTGACCACAGGGACGTGATTTGTCCAGATTGAAATGAAGACATCGTTGCTGGTGCCCAACCATCTCAAGGTCGCAGGCCATCGAGTGACCTGTCACTATAAAGGGATCCAGCGAGTGTGGCATCGATGTGGAAACAGTTTGTGGAAGGTGTGGCGGCACCGGCCACGACGGGAAGGGCTGCTCGCTGCCGTGTCGCCGTTGTGGTGACCCACGTGCCACCATCCCCTGCACCATCAGGCTGTCGTATTCCGAGGCGGCCTCCGAGAAATACCCGCCACTTCAACAAGGCAAGTAAGGGCGTCGTATCATTGGCGCAAGGCCCAGATATTTGCCAGGACGAAGTTGAGTGCATCACAACGCCACACCAGACGCCACACCGAACGCCCGCAGCGTCTCCATCCAGCCCCGACCAGGCAGCTCGTCAAGGTGTGGATTATCCATCTACCGGTCCACGACCAGTGGAGATTCCCGCAGAACCACAGGTCGAGCCCTCGCCAGAGGAGGCGTCTCTCTGTGAACGCGTCACTGATGATGACGGGATATCTGATGCTCATCCCATGGCTGCCAAGTCTTCTTTTAGCCCTTCTATTATTGAAGTGACTTTGCCCAAGGTGACGAGGTTCCCATCAACGGAGACTTGAGCAGCATTAGGAGTGACACGGCCCTGCAGATAGAGACCGACTGCACCCCAAGCGAGACCAGCCGGGACTGCTTAGACGAATTTGTGCCATCTTCGCTCAAGAGCCTCAACACCAAGCGCCACTTATATCCTGCACCGACTCGGAGGTCCCCAGCAGAGACAGAAGTCTCCTGCGGACTTCGATGCGGCCATGGAAGCCTCGCGCTTCTGGTGGCTCGCCTGGCCATAAGAAGTGATTGAGCTGCTTGCGGGGCACCCGCTCCCGCGTCTGTCAGAACTGTGAGTCTAGTATCCAAAGTTGTCCTTACTGTTTACGATGGCTACTACAATGAATATTATTTCCTTCAACGTAAAAAGGTTTTCGAAGTCCGGTAAAGCAGGCCGAGGTGATTAATGTAGCCCGTGCAGTGAAATGTGATGTTTTGTGCCTGCAGGAAACTAATTTTTTTTCACTATGCAACGTTAGAGCTTTTAAACAACAGTTTAACTTAGATTGCTATTTTTCTTTCACTACAACTCGTTTTACGGGAGTATGCATCGTTATATTTATTCGGGCTTTATTGAGAGGTCACCACGCTGTTTATGACAGCGTCGGTAGAATCATGGCTCTATATTGTAACTACTTTTCTTTCCGAATGAGGATACTATGTGTGTATGCGCCTGCACAAACCGGACAGTCTAATGTTTTTTTCCCGAAATTTGGATGTTCTTTCCTAGACGGTCATCATGTAATTCTAATTGAAGACTTTAACTGTGTGATAAATACGCGATGCGATGTACAAGGTCCTGGCTGGGGTCAATCTGCTGGGAAATCACGTGAGCTGCGACGCCCTGTCCTGCATTTTTCATTGCTACATGCGCATATTGTCACGCATGGGAATAATTTTGTTTGGACATGGTGCCACGGACCGTCCTCCAAAAACTAAACCGGGCTTATATTCCACATGCTTTAGAGACGTTTGTCTCCGACTTACGTGTTCCGGCCATTCCACCTTCACCTGTGTATATCTCTGACCATCGTCCGATTCCCTTAGAACTGAAATTTTTTTTTCAAGAAACCATGGTGTTTTGATGTTCGCGTCCTAAACCTCCCTAGATCTCAGTATTTGTTCATCGGCTGTCCTAACTCCAGACTTAACTCCACATCTCTTCTTCAGCCGGCTGCGTCTCTTCTCATTTTAAGAATTCTATACAACCACTACGGAGTTTGTGACTCCATTAGGCGAAACGCCCTCTATGAAGTAAAAAAAATTTTGAGAACGCCCGGGATTTCGACTTTCCGCTTCTCGAGTGGAGGTACCTTGCGCAGACAGTGTTCTGCGGTCGCATAAGGTACCTTTCTCACGTGGAAAAGCCGCCTTTACGCATCGTGAGGTCATGGCAGTCTGCCTTGTGTTCCTTCTTTTGGACCGGTGGCACTGAGTTGGTTTCTCGTGCGGCATTAGGACAGCAGCGTTCTCAGAGAGGTTTTGCTTTCCCTTTGGTATCAATACGCTGCCGGCTACCGGCCCAGCGATTCCTGTTGAACCTCGTACAATGAGAGGAATCCCCCACCCGAACTCTGGTATATTAATTTCTAGGCACTCACCTTCGGTATTCAATGTCTAATGTGCACCTTAATCGGAGCCCACAATCAGTAGTACGTCCTTCATGTTATGCAACAGCTGTCGCATTTTTTCGTCATATCCAGTCGACTTGCCCTGAGGTAGATGTGTTAGACAATCGTATTGTTGACACAACAGCCACTTTGTTGCTCCCGTTAGTTCCTCCGGCACGCCGCACCCACTCTACTCATGTGTCTTGGAGCACGCTGACGGCATCATTTCTACCTGGCCACTTCCGGGACTTTATGTGGCGGCTGGGGTGGGGCGTTCTTTCTACCCTTGACCGCCTCGAAAAGTGGAGAATGGCCCAGTCATCAACATGTCCGAACTGCTCCCTACGGGAAACAAATCAGCATGTTTTAAGACAATCTGTCGTTGCTCGTGTTTTCTGGAGGGCTGTGCATGCAGGATTTCGTGGCCTCGGAGTAAACCGCTTTGTTTATTCTGGACGTTGTTTTCAAGGCCACTTTGCCTGCCTTCTCATTGTTGCTGGTGCCTACTGTCTTTGACGTAACCGTTACGAAGCTGTTGCAGCAGGTCGTCGCCCCCGTGCTCTCTTCCGATTATGGAGCGATTTTACAAAGAAATACTAAGTGTTTCGTCGGAGGAACTCTTCTTTCTGGGTGAGGAGGAATTCGTTCGACGCTGGTCCTGCCGTTTTGTGTTCGTCTGTGAGAGACGTGTAAGGCTTGTTTTCAGGCCTGCCTGGTAAGGTCATCTTTGCTTAGTACTCACACAAATACCTTGTAAATACTATGTAAATATCTGACATATAGATCTTTACATTTCATTTCTGTGTTCTTTGTTTATCATGCATTGTGCATATGTAGAGATATTTATTGTAATAATTCTTGTGTATTTGTGTATGTTGTGTTCTGCTTACGTATGTAAACATATCTATTGTAACAACTTTTGGTATGTCTATGGATGTTTTGTTCCGTCGCCATGTTCTGTTGAATTGTAATTGATGTTCACTGTCTGAGAAAATAAATTTCTCTAAAGACAATGTGTAACAATTTAGAGTATTAGGTACTCTACTATGACAGAGCTGAAAGCCGTCCATGGGATTGTCTATATTTTTTTAATTACTCTATATACTATCTTTAGGTAGCACAGTTGCGCCACTGTTTCTCGGACGCCGCTCACCCAGATTTTGACAATTCCAACAACGCTATTGGTCGCGTGCCATAGCGTGGTCATAGGTGGTTCAAATGCACTGCGAGGAAGCCAACATTACGCTGACGACGCCGATGCTTGGCAGTGTTATGAGCGTGATGGCGCCCTTCGCACATACACCGAATGTGTCCGTCACGGTCAACGGGTGCGTCCTTCACAGACACTGAACGCGTCCCACAGAGACGCTGGACACTTATCAATGACAATGCTGCCCCCTCCTCTTTGATGCGCAGGCCTGTAAAAGGCCTGCGCATCTAGCGTCAGAGGCTTCCTCGTTCACGTTATGTACATAAGTTATGTATAACTAAATGCGAAGCATTCCTTAGCGAACTTCGGCGACTTTAAGCGTATCTATCTATCTATCTATCTATCTATCTATCTATCTATCTATCTATCTATCTGTCTATCTATCTATATATCTATCTATCTATCTATCTATATATATATATATATATATATATATATATATATATATATATACCATAAAGTCATGTACCAACATGACTTCATGCTATGCTCATGATGCGCTCGCGGCCGTTTCGCTAGCTTGACATGTACCAGACTCAATATTACATGACGCGAACGGATGGCATATGTAAATGAGACATCCAATCATAATAATAACGACATGCGTGTTATGTAACAACATGACTACATGCAACACTGATGATACACTTGCGGCCGTCTCGTTGGCTTCACGTATGCCAAATTTGGTACTACGTGACGCCAATGGATGACGAAGGTATCTGACTGGTGCATAAATGATAATACTGGGATGCGTGTCATGTGAAAGCTAGACTACATGCCACTGTTGAGGCGCCAATACATTACACAGTGACGCGGAGCGCGTGCTCGCCGGCGTTCATTTCGTTGCGTCATGCCGGCGTTGCCACGCCAGGCGCCGGTCTTGCAATATACTCGCAGGCGCGTGCTGCGCTGCGTTGCTTTGAAGCATGCGCGTTTCAGCGCGTCCGGCGTCACTCTCTCACGGAAAGGGGGAGGCGCAGTGTTGTCTGGGTAGCGCATTGGCATGAATTGGAGCATGTCACATTTCGCGCCGATTGCCATCGGGCCACGCGGACGAAAGCTGGTCGCGCTGGTCGCGCCTGGCGTCAAACTACAGAGTGTTCGCGTTTTGCTAACATAGCGTCTCTGTTCCCAGCGTGAACGTGCGTCAACGCTACATTGGAGTATACTGGGCCCTTCATGATGCGCTCGGTGCCGCTTTGCTAGCTCCACATATACCAAATTTAGTTTTACGTGATGTCTGCGGATGTCGAAATATGTGACTGGTGCAAACATGATAATCCTGACACGCGTGTCATGTAAGAACATGGAAACATACCACGCTCATACCATGCTCGCGGCCGTTTCGCTAGCTCCACATGTACTAAATTTGGTGTCACATGACGTGAATAGATGACGAAGGTAAACAACACCACCGATTATAATAATCAAGACACTTAAGTAATGTACGGCCTCATATGCCTCCACCTCTTAACGTTGTGCTGATTTTAAAGTGACATATCAACCTTTCTCTTTCGTGCTTCGCATATCATCGATTCCCACTGTACCCCTGCCGATTTTTTTGTTTCCTTCTGGCCTCTTTTTGGGGCGAAGCTCCTTAAAGCGGCACCCGTTCGTCTCTCGTAGTCGTAGTCTTAGTGTGTAACAAGTGTTACATTTGGACCTGCAAGGTGGTGCCGGTGGGAGATTTCTCCTGTGGTTTATTGAACAACAAAAATTTCGCGGCGTGCGCTTTAACTAATAGCCGAATGCTCCTGTCTCCCATTCCCCTGAGCAGCCATTGACATGTACATTGAGCACAATCTGAGAAGAAAGGGTTGCTATGTTATACTCGCTGAACGTAACCTCCCCGGTTTTAGAAAGGTTTAGCGAGCGTTGGGCCGCAGTGCCATGAATACAGTGAACTTGTATATACCATGAACTCGAGGTGGTTAAAGGTGGGAAGTAGACCCGAAGCGCAAGCGGTAAGAAAGTGTGCATGTGCCCCTCTCGTTTAGTCCTTGAAATGTTCGCTGGATGGCAGTGCTTCTATATGGGGAATATATGATGAAAAAATGCCAGATGGTGGTACCTGGAGTGTTGAATAGATGGATGAACGGACACACAGGCAGATGCATCGATGGACGCATGAACGGACGCAGGGGCGGATGCATGGACGAACGCAGGGTTGAACGAACGAATAGACGCACGCACGGAATGGAGGATGGACGCATGGAAGGTCACCCAGACGAACACATGGATGAAGGAAAGCAAGAACGAATGGACGGACGAATGCTTCGCCCCATTCTCCATCACTCACTCCTTGGATATGTTGACAATTTTTTTTTGCCTTGCCACAGACTCGATGCTCTCTTTTCCAGTGTTAAAGCAAAGCATTTTTAGCGAACTTCGGCGACTTTGAGCGTATCTATCTATCTATCTATCTATCTATCTATCTATCTATCTATCTATCTATCTATCTATCTATCTATCTATCTATCTATCTATCTATCTATCTATCTATCTATTATCTATCTATCTATCTATCTATCTATCTATCTATCTATCTATCTATCTATCTATCTATCTATCTATCTATCTAGCCGCCAAGTATCTTTAGCTCTACCGGCCGTTTTGATAATGCTATGAATACCAAACTTAGTATGGCATATCATGACTGTATGAAGAACATATTTGATTTGTCATGACATGACTATCATGACATGTATGTCATGAAAGTTCATGATTTACATTTCATGGTCCTGCAGCTGTGACGGTGGTTTCGTTGACATGGCATGTTGCGAAACTGGTATGGTATGGCATGATTGCATGGCAAACGCAAGCGACAGACCGAAACATGAAAATTATGACATGTGTGGCATGTAACAACATGACTACATGCCACGCTCATGATGCGCTCACGGCTGTTTCGCGAGCGTCACATATACCGAACTCGGTATAACAGTACGTGAGTGGATGATGAAGGTATGTAACTGGTGCAAACATGATAATCCCGAGATGCGTGTCATGCAAAAACATTGGTACATGCCACACTCATGATGCGCTGGTGGTTGTTTCGCTAGCTTCACCTATACCAAATTTGGTACTACGGGACGTGAATGGATGACATAGGCAAAACTCACATCCAAACATAATAATCACGACATGCGTGACATGTAACAACATGGCATCCCACACTGATTATGTGCTCGCGTCCGTTCCACTTGCTTAACTTCTGCCAAATTTGGGATTACGTGACGCCAATGGATGACGAAGGTATGTGAGTGGTGCAAACAGAATAATAATTAGATGCGGATTGTGTGAGAACATGACTACATGCTACAGTCAAGACGCCAATGCATTTCGACATCACGTAGTGCGCGTTTTCGCTGGCGTTTATTTCGGCGCATCACGCCGGCGTTGCCACACCAGGCGCCGGTCCTGCAATATACTCGGAGGCACGCGCCATTCTGCGCTGTTTTTACGCATGCGCGTATCAGCACGTCCGGCATCCCTCCGTCACGAAAAGAGCTAGACGCAGTGTTGTCTGGGTATAGCATTGGCGTGAAATCCAGCATGTCGCATTTCACGCCATTTGCCGTCGGGCGGCGCTGACGGATGCTGGTAGCAACTAAGGTAACTTGCTCACCTAGGGGCCTTAGTCGTGCCTGGCGTCCCACTGTAGAATGCTTGCGTTTCGCTAACGTCGCGTCGCTGTGCCCAGCTTGCGCACGCGTCAGCACTACATTGGAGTATATTGGTCCCTTCATAATGCGCTCGCGGTCATTTTGCTATCTGCACATATACCAAGTTTGGTGTTACGTGAAGCCAATAAATTACGAAATATACGACTGGTGCAAACATGATAATCCTGACACGAGTGTCATGTAAGTACATGACAACATACCACGCTCATAGCGTGCTTGCAGCCGTTTCGCTAGCTTCACATTTTCTAAGTTTGGTATGACGTGACATAAATTGATGATGAAGGTAAACGACACATCTAAACTGGATAAATGACACGGAACTGATGTGTGGCATCATTTACCTTAAAATCAGCAACAGTAAAAAATTCACAGCGTGCGCGTGAACTAAAATCCTAATTCTCCTGTCTCTCGTTCCCCCTTAGCAGCCATTGTACACTGAGCACTATCTGAGAAGAAAGGGTTGCTACACTGTAAGCAAAAACTATCCGAGTTTAGGTTTTTTGCGGCTCATGACCTCTGAAAACTCTCTTGCGTTTAAAATTACTACCTCGTGTAGGAGTAAAAGATGGTACATGACATAGTTTTACCACCACCTCTCAGGCAAGTAGTAAAAGGATGTCAAAAGTCCAGTTTTACCACGTAGGGAGTTTTCTATCACGTGATTTTTAACCTGCGTTTCAGAGTTTATTACCGCGTGACTGCAAGGTGCAGTTGCTTCGGTGGCTTTTGCCCCATACCCCAATCATGACGCTCCCAGTGAATCCTAAAGGTACGCGAGGACCACAGATCTTTTTTTTTTGGCATTGACATGCCTCAGGACTGACCTCGAGTCAGTGAACTTTCACTGGAACTGGGGCAGCATAAGCACAACAAGCGAGAACAGCATTCTGTGAACGAAAAAGAAAAAAAAGACAGGGGGATCTCAAAAGAAGAAAAAAAAGAAAGAAAACCTGCTTTGGAAAGTTGTCCTGCATAGTTTCGCAATTTGTTGGCTTTTGCTCGGCGGTGGTTACTTGGAGACAGACGGTGCAAGAAGCTCGGTATCTGTGTGTCTGGTTCGGCTGATGGATCTCACGTGTTTCCTACATCGTCAAACGACAGTGCGCTTCCGAGCGCCTCCGAACCTGCACGTCGCGGATATCTGGCTTCCGACCCGAATCGTGAATATCTTCCAGTGGTAACAAAATCAATCTGGTGTCATCATCCGTGCTTGCCTACTGGAGAAGCAATAAGCGAAATGCTTCACTCTGTCGTCAGCACCGAGCCGCGGCCACCAGTGACCAGTGGGAGTGTGTCGCCGGGGCAGGTGAAAGAAGCATCGGATATATTTTGTTCCACAGTAGGCGATTTCTGCGTGAGTACTGTGCTGCCCGAATCGCCCACCTCATGCACCAACTGTTCTCAAACATGTAGCGCGAAGCCGATACGAAGCAGACGGAACCAGCAAGTGGCTGCCGGTGAGCACGAAGAAAACCCGGACGGTGGTCTTTTCGTTGGAAGTATGCATACACCACCCCGTCCCCGTAAGATAGTGGTCACGTGTTGATTTGCGTCTGAAAAGACGACGAAATTCGCACAGGATATGTGTTCTGTGATCACCCTGCATTTCCGATGGAGGCGGAAATGTTGTAGGCCCGTGTGCTCAGATTTGGGTGCACGTTAAAGAACCCCAGGTGGTCTAAATTTCCGGAGCCCTCCACTACGGCGTCTCTCATAATCATATAGTGGTTTTGGGACGTTAAACCCCACATATCAATCATCAAATCAAATCGTGTTCTGTGATCACCAGCTGTGTTTCGTCGGATAGCCGTGCTCCTCGAAAAGGCCTAGTACGCCGTCGATAAGAAGCTTGTGTGCAGGCGCGCACCGCTCCTCTACGCCCGTTGTGATGAATACGTGCTGCTACTGTGTTTGTGCACCGTCGCTCAATGAAAATCATCTATCCATCATGGTTTGTGCGTACGTATGTATATTTTAAGGACTTGTGGATCAGCAGTGCTAACACGCAAGGGGCCATGAGCCCGGTGTGCCAAGTAATTACTGGATACTCAAAAAGGTGAGATTGGGTAGATTTCTAATAAAAGGTCGGTGTGACATTTAGTTTCCTGCAGCCCACCTTAAATTTACGCTTGCACCATTCAACCGTTGTTGTTAATCAATGCAAAAAAAGAGCTCTCCTACCGGTCCTACAGAGCCGGTGAAAAAGTCGTGCCTATATAAACCGGATTGTCAAAGTGTAGTTGAGCAACGCGTGCAGTCTGTTCGAGTGGTGTATTATTCTGCATTGGTTGTGTGTGCGTGTTTGTCTGTATTTAAATCTATGTGTCACCAATTCTGCCGTTTAATAAATTCATTCAATTATGCTATGTAATAAATTAGTCGACTCTGGGTGAATGCACCCATAAATTTTTATTTTTTACCACCAGAAATAACTCCCAGAAATCACCTCAAAAACCTTGTGAAGGCAGTAAAAATTAACTCTCTCTATACTCGCTCAAAACCTCACTGGGGTAAATAATTACTACTCTCCCTACGTTCAAAAACTCAGTTAGCACGAGAGTGAATTTTACCTCGATAGTAGGTGGTAAAAAAATCAGGAGAGGTAGTGCGCTAGAAGACAAATGATTTACCCAGTTTTTGAGGTTATTTGAGGTCATTTTCGTTTAGTGTGTACGTTATACTCGCTGGGTGAAACCTCCTTGGTTTTAGAAAGGTTTAGTTCAGCGTTGGGCCACAGTGCCATGAATACAGTGAACGAGTATATACCATGAACTCGGAGTGGTTAAAGATGGGAAGTAAACCCGAAGCGCAAGCTGTAAGAAAGTGTGCTTGTGCCACCTCCCGTTTAGTCCTTGAAATGTCCGCTGGATGGCGATGCTTCTACATGGAGAATATATGATGAAAAGATTTGAGATGGTGGTACTTGGAGTGCTGAATAGATGGACGAACGGACACACAGACAGATGCATGGCTGGACGCATGAACGGACGCAGGCGCGGATGCATGGACGAACGCAGGGACGGAGGCACGAACAGACGCGCGCATGGACGTGTGGATGGACGCATCGACGGTTACACAGACGTACGCAGGAACGGACGGAAGCAAGAACGAATGGACGGACAAATGCTTCGTCCCACTCCCCATTATTCACTCCGTGGATATGCTGCCATTTTTTTTCCTCGCTCAAGGTGTAAGATACAAGCACTTTAGTCGGGGACATTCGCGAGACGCGATCGACCAGATAATGTAACAGCGACACGTGTTTGTCGGGTGGGAGGATGTATCCGGCTGTGCCCTTTAGATCGGGTGGTGGCTCACACCACCTAGCCATAGAGTCAAGTGTACTATCACTGTGTGTATAAGGATTGAATTTCACTACCACCTCGATTGTAGCCACCAATCAGTTAGCCTCCTCCTGGCTATTTTTAAATTCTATTTTGCCTTCACTTTTCCTGAACCCCAATGCTTTGAAAAATTCGGCGCTATTATCATGGACTACAGGGCGGAGTACTTCACAGAACATTGTCAACTATTCAGCCGTTTTCTCCACCTCGCCAGACGCACTACATATCGTGTCTTAGCCTTCGTATATCGCTCGGTACGTCTTGGTCCGCAATACTTCCGTTCCACTGTTGAAGAGCAGAGAACTACCCCGAAAAGTCCCTTGCGAATTTCTGCTTAAACGTTCGGTAGGTCTCGAGTGAGGATTTTGTAAGCATTCTCATCTTCCACATATCCGTTTCTGTTTCCTTCACCTTCTTTTTTTCAATGTTTCTTTTTAGCTTGGTATTCTGGTGTTGTCTAAATACTTGCTTGACAGTTTTCGAGTTCGATTCATCCATTTAGTATCATCATTCTTCATGCAAAGTCGCTGAAAACTGTCCTAGCCCCACGCTCCTCTCCCATTTTTCTCAATTGCTCCTTAAAATCTATCCTGCTTCTAGCTTCCCTGCACTGAAACAATGCCCATCCCATGTCACCCTGCAGCCCCTGATCTAGGGTATTCCCGTGTGCTCCCAGAGCAAGTAGGACGCTAGGGCGCTCCGATTCATGCGGTAGACTAAACATTTGCTCCTGCTTGTTCACATTTTTTCTGTGAAACATAGCTATGTGTTTCATGCCTTTTGCTCCAGTCGACACCTGAAGTCTTGAAGACCACGTGTAAACAGTTTTGTCAAGGTCAGTAGATCTTTTACTGTCGTTTGAAGGACTTTCTTGCTCGATCACGCTGTGGATTGTAAGGTCTAAGGTTAGGCTTTGCTAAGCCTAACGCTTGACTTGGCGCGTTTGAGCTAACAAAATGGCTATGCAAGTGACTGTTCAAAAGGAGGACATTTCTCCTGAAGAATTCCAGTGTTCTGGATGGACAACGGCACTTTCTAAGCGTGAGTCAACTAAACCACTCGTGGCGGGCGCTGAAGTTTAAGGCCCACAATACGGCAAGATCGCTGACACCTAATCTCCCGCCAATGTAAAGAAATGCCTCGCCAACACGTCAAGGCTGCCTCATCTACAAAGGGAGCACTTTCGAATCATTGCTAGGTCTCGGGGAGGCCTGAACTTTAAGAATACCAGTAACGTCCGGATTTCTCACGACAGTGGCGCGCCCTCACGACAGTGGCGCGTCTCTCCGCTGCGGATGTCACAGAAGACATCACTTGTCTTAACGCTATGCAGAACATTGTTGTGAATAGTACGCCATTGCAAGTCAACGCCAAAGCTTTTGCAAGTCTAGAGGCCATCAATGTTAATAACGCAGGATACGAGGTTAGCTCTTACATTGCTGCGCCCGTCAACACATCCAAGGGCATCATCAGAAACATTGATGTGGAAATTGACGACAAAGAGCTCAGAAGACTTCTTTTTCAGCCGAGGAATCCCACTGTTTTCGAAGCGGGGGGAATCAAGAATTCTACCACAGTCGTTGTCCTCTTCGAAGGACTTCGATTCCCAAATTACGTCATGTGTGGTCCCAGCATAGTCAAGTGCACCCTCCACCGGCAGAAGACGGATGTCTGCTACAGCTTTCATAGACTCGGTCACAGAGGCGACGTGTGCTCTACTGCAGGAAATGTTATCTGTCGAGGTTGCCGAATGACCTCCCCTGGCGACCAGCATGTTTGCTCACCGAAGTGCGCTTTCTGTGCAGGGCTTCATCCAACGGCCGAAAGAACTTGTACACAAAGATTTGAGACAACTTATATCGTCAGACAGCACAGAAGCGAGAGACACGGTTTTGACAAGGACTTCTCACCGATACATGAGCTGTCCGAACCGGCCAACAAGTCCAGGTCCCAGTCCAGGAGCTCGAGGGGGCGCTCCCGATACAGGAGTGGTCCCCGATCTACAAGCCGTTCCCAGTTCCGGAGCTGTTCCCGATCATGGGGCCCGGCCGTCAGCATTCAGGTACCTGTTGCCACAGCGACCGAGTGGGCTGACCGCGTCAAAGGATCCCAGAAACAGGTAACGGGGGGCATGCGGCCAGAGCAGAACAATGATAAATTTATTCAGATGGAAAGGGAGGACGCTGCACCAAAGGAGGCGATCGCGCCACTTAGAGTCGAGATAGTCGCAATAAGAATGTTAATAACGCTCAGAGTGAGGCTCTACAACCTCCTCAGGTAACCAGACTCAAGACGCTCATTGAAACGCCTATGGAAACGACCATAGAAACGCCCGTACAAAAACCTGCGGAGAAGCCCGTCGAAACACCCATGAAAGTGCAGTGTACTGTTCGTCCAGCCGAAAAGAGGGCTTTGACGAGCTCCGCACTTGATGAGGAACTGCATAGTTTTAAAACAGAGATTAGAGACCTGTTCCAGTCGCTTAGCGTGTCGGAATCGAGAGCGCCCTCCTACCTGGCACCTCGTTCCCCAGCTGCCATGCGCACGCCGACAGCGTAGCCCGGGCGCGCACAAGCCCCGGCACGCACTGCCAGGGCGCCTCTTGGTCTGGGCCAGTCAACCGTTGGCTTCTTCCTGCGCTGGCATGTCCGGGCACGCTACGCTGGCGCGGTGCGCGGGCCTACATCACAACGCAGCGCCATTTCCCTTTGGGCCGCGCGTGACATCCTCCTCTCCTACGAGCTATGTTGCTCCCGATGATTCGCTCGTCGAGGCAGATGCTCTCAGGCCTTACGAGGGTTTGACGCGCTGCTTAGCAGGCGGCTTCTCGTTCGTGCGTTCGACTTCGGCCCTTGTGCGGGAGTCGTCGCGCCCTAGGCAAGCGTACTTGCTCAGTCTTGCGGAGTTCCCTATACGGCCTGCAAGCCCGTGAGTGTGAACTGCACTGCATCTTGGGTTAATAAACCCGTCGTTGTTGTTACCCTGCCTCGCGCGTGGTTTCTGCGCCGTGTCGGAGAAATCAGCGAACCCGGTCGCAGTGTCTTCGCACGCAGCGGCAGTGGAGGACGTCGCATCCCTACACGGTTGCGCTTAGCAGGTAAGCCTTGTGCAAACCTATCTCCGCATAACTGGCGCCCAACTTGGTTTCGGCATGGCTTCAGAACAGACCCCTTCGAGGCGCTCGTTCCTGTTCGACCCTGTGGCGACGGACTTAATCTCGTTCGATGCGGACGGCTGCAACAGCACGGGGTACGGCCCTCTCGGTGACCCTCTGCTTTCGTTCACTGGGACAGATCCCTTTTTTGGGGCCCTTACGGTGATGCGAGTCACTTGAACGAGGACCACAGTCCTAGCCAAGCCAGTAACGCGCTGTATCAGCTGTTCGAGACTCACGCGCTTCTGGGCCCGTCCCCGGCGCAGTCTCCGCTCAATGGCCTTTCCCCGTCCGCAGCACGGTTCACAGCTCAAATCGCCGCACCCAGTCCTTTCTACCGGGGGCGCTTAGGTGTTGGCGGGAATGCGCTTACTGACCCGTCGTGGTCGCGAGCGAAAGGGGTTGACGATGTCGTTTGCGAGCCTGCTCGCTTAACCGACAACGTCGCCGCGTTCACCGACGCTCGCTGGCCTGAGACTCGCGTGGGCGACGCTTTCGACGGACGTGTGCCACCGTGCTCCGCTGTCGAGCCGTTTGCCAGTCGCGTGTGGCCTATAGCACCAGTCGGAGCGCAAACCCTACCCTCCTTCATGCACTGTACTGGCCCTTTTCGGTCGGACGCGCATGTTGGGGAAAAAGCGCGCACAGCAGCTACGGCCGCGCCCGCGTCGGAGCGATCGCCGCTGCACGCAACTGTGGCGCAGCTCCTAAACGTTCTGTTGGAAGCGGTGCGTTCGCAGCCTTGTGCTTTAAAGGGAGACCCCGAGTCCCCTCATCCAAGCGTTCCGAGTAGCTTCAGGGTACCTCAGCCTGAGTACAGCGGTTATTCGGATCGTATCAGAGCAACAGGGTACGTCGATGCGCTGCACCGCTATCACCAGACTACGCGGCTGAGCGACAGCGTTATGCTAGGCTCTGTTTTGCCCGTGTCGCTGACAACCCAAGCGGGGAAATGGTACCGGATCGTTGGCCACCAAACTTGCTCGACGGAGGAGTTTAGGGTGCTCTTCCGAAGCGAATTCCTTCCTCCTGAATACGAGTGCCTCATGCGTCGTGAGTTAGAGCTTCGCACACAGCATCCCGACGAATATCTTCTCGAGTACGTTCAGGCTTTGCAGGAGCTCTACCTCCTTGCCGTTCCTACGGCATCAGAGGCCGAGAAGGTGGAGCGAGCCATACGTCAGGCTCATCCAACCTTCGCCGTTTACCTTCGGAGCGCCCGTCATCGGGACCTAAACGAGCTGGCATCCGATGCGAAGCGTATTCAGGGTGACATTCTGGCGGCGTGAGCCTATCGGCCGCTGCCACTGCCGTCCGCGTCTCTCGAGCCTCGTTGCGCGTGGGCTGGTCGCGACTCGTCACACTGCGGTTCTGCAAACCATGAGGCGGCCTATGCCGCGAGAAACCGAGACGTGGTCGACGTGTCGGACCGCGCTCTGGACCCGTACTCGTACGCCCGGGCAGCCACCATTGCCCGGCAGCGTGAACAAGAACGGAAACCCCGTGCTCCAGTGCACGAGGGGATATCTGATCGCGGAGCCCCCACTGCGGCTAGTGAACGGACACCTCGTAGCTCTAAAAGATCGCCAACCCCTCCCCCCCCCTTCTGTCGGAGGAAAAGGCGTTGTCTGCTTCCGTTGCCGTGAGCATGGTCACACCGCGCGTGAGTGCAACGCGCCCCAACCGACACAAGGGCCTGCTCGCCTCTCGTGAAACAGGGTGAGCCATGGGTGAGCTCCCCCTTGCCTGTGACTGCAGCAGTAAGAGAGCACGGGAGTATAAAACAACCTCTGGCACCGATGACGTGTCGCGCTGGACATGACATTCCAGCCATGCCGGCGCCGTTCACCGCCCTTACGATCGCTGGTCGAGAGTTTGCGGCGTTGCTGGATAGCGGGGTTTCATCTCTCTGTTCGGCGAAGAGGTTAGGTCTCATATGCAGCGACTGCTCTGTCCGCATTCGAGCTTGCGACACTGCATTTCACTTCGCCAACGGTACCGCCACCTCGTGCGGCACTGTGTGGTTGGCTGTGCGATGGGAGAATCGCGAACGCCGACAGCGCTTTGTGCATGTCCCCGGTCTTTCCGTGCCTGTTATTCTTGGTCGCGACTTTCTCACACGCACAGGTATCATGATTGACGTCGCCAGCGGAGGCTACAGAGACGGCCTTCCGGAGCCCTACGGCCTCTCACTGCACCTCCCGTGGTCTCGGCTGCCAGTAAGTTGCCGGACACCACGCGGAAAAAGGAGGAAATTAGACCAAGCGTAGCCCCCGCGGCCCGCGTTTCCCCCTTTGGCGCCAAGTCTGGTCCTTTGGCTGGCGCAGCGGAAAACGGTCCGTGCGTACAGCTTTCCCTCGAGCAGAATGCTGACGCAGTAAACGAGGTCTCGGCTATACCGGTGACCCCCCCCCCACTAAGTAGCAACTCGAATGGCTCGCTGCCGCCTTAGCTGGACAGCTTGTCGAAACCCGACAAAGCACGCCTGTCGCCGCTGTTGACACGTTTCAGCGACATGTTCACAGAACGCCCGTGTTGCACCTCTCTGGTGAGGCACCGGATTGACACAGGCGACGCCCAACCGTGGAAATGCAATTCTCGCCACGTTTGTGCGGCAAAGAGGGAAGCAATTGACCAGGCACTGGACGAGATGATTGAGACCGGAGCTGTCCAACACTCAAAAAGACCTTGGGGTTCACCGGTGGTAATGGTCCCTGTCACGGACGGCCATTTTCGGTGACCCCGCGTCACGGAAACTAACGGGCGCCGTACTCCCCCAGTGACCGTGGGAACGGCGGGTGCATAAAAGAGAGCCGAGAAGTGCAGAATGGGGTGCTCTTCTTCGAACGTCGCCACCGACGTTTGATCCTTTGTAACTGCGGCGGCGTCTGCAGAGTCGTGGAAGGCCGCGATGTACCCCGAACAAGGGTTAGACTACGGGACGCACCGGCTGAGAGTCAAACAGTCTGACCGTTCCCACGGAGGAAACCATGGGAAAACCTCTGGTGGCCAAGCCGTATGACAACTCCCCAACAGGCTGTCACTCTCGCTAGTTGAGGGCCCTCTCCCAATTAAAAAGGGGTGGGGTCAATATATTTTTGGGGCGGAGTTTCCATCAATTAAACGCGCATGATTGGACCCATGTAGAGGTCTCTTGTCCCCAAGGAAGAGAGCGAGGAGACACGAGGGGGATTTAACCGCAGGATTTTGCCCGGCCAGGCAGACTAGTCGCTGACCAACATGGTGTAAAAACAGATCAAGTATCTCTTCTAGAAGTTTTTAGTGTGGCTCTGTATCGGCTGGCCACCTAAACTTAGCCGTTCGTCTAGTTGTGACGCGATATTAACGTCTGCAGCGTAGACATCAGGACTTCGCCTCGAGTTAGCTCAACCTGCCCGAAGTCACCTGCTATCACTAACCTCCCGGAGACACCAGCGTTACAACACCGCCGATATCACTGTCGTGCCGAAACTCTCTTCGACTTCTCGCATCCAATCGTCGGGGCGCAACGCTGCCGGTGATCACACGTATGCCTTCACCTGTTTGTATCTTCTAACTTTCTCCTCCGTAGTTCCATTGTTATTAGTTTGTGTAGTTTTAATAATTCTCCCTCGTAAGCTGATTTATTGTTTTTGATATGTTTTTCAGTTGTATCAAGTGTTGTTGTATTTTGTTAGTTGTATTGAAGTGTTGTACTAGATCCCGTGTGCTGCAACATCACTAGAATAAAGTTTGTTTTGTTTTCTAACGTCTATGATCTCTTCATTGTCTCTGTTTGCGTACGGAACGAACTAACCTGCTGTCATTCCCGTCGCCGACTTCGCGCTGGTGACGCTAGAGTGGCAGCTTGTAACAAAAGTGGCGTCCGCGACGAGGACGTTCCGTACAAGAGTAAGATAGTGAGGGGTGAACGAGAACCGTGCGGACAGCATGATGATAGAGCCACACAGTTGAAGCGGTTGCATCCTGCAGATGATTGCGCTGGTTTTATAGTGGCAATATAGTGACAGTTTGCAGTATGGAGTGTATGGATTTTGATAAGTGGATCGCGCATGGTAAACTGTTTGGCCTCCAGGGCACCGAACTAAGACAATGGGTTAAGGAGCAGCAGGAACAGGCGCAGGCATTAGCCAGAGAAGAGCGGGCACTGGCCTGGGAAGAAAAAGAAAAAGAAAGGGAGAGAGAACGCGAAGAACAGGAGAGAGAGCGCAAAGAAAAGGAGAGAGAACGCGAAGAAACGAAGAAAGAACGAGAAGCGCCAAGGGAAGCGGCCTGGGAAGCTGGAGAACGGGAAGTGCAGTTACTGTAATTAAAGATTCGCCACAGTGAGAGTAGCAGTGTGAGCCGATCCAGCAGTAAGCACGGCGATGCCGGGGAGGAGCCGAGTTTGAGAATACACGCAGGTAGACTGCTCGTCACCTTTGACGAAGGAAGGGACGACTTAGATGCGTTTATACGCCGGTTTGAGAGCATCGCCAGAAGGCAAAAGTGGCCTGACAGCCAATGGGCGACGGCGCTTTCGACATGTCCTACAGGAGAGGCGCTAAGTGTATGGCAGGCTACCACCTACAGATGCAGCCGACTACACCAAGGTTAAAACCGCCCTCCTGAAGCGCTTTCGCTCACGGCGAATGGGTTCCGAGACAAGTTTACTATGGAGAGGCGAGTAGGGGATGAAACAGCAACACAGTACGCGGCTCGCTTAAGACATTACTTCGATAGATGGGTTGAGCTGTCCAAAACTGAGACAGAATTCGAGTCCCTCCGCGCATTGTTGATTAGAGAGAGGTTTTTGCATGGATGTGGTTCGAACCTGGCATTATATTTGAAAGAAAAGAGGGCGGAATCCCTGGGAGACATGCTTGAGCTGGCAGACCAGTTTTTGGAAGCTCACGGTGGAGCAAGCCTAGCGAAAACAAAGAAAGATAGTCCCATAACGGACGAGAAGGGGAAATACGGAAAAGAAGGCAACAGCCACTCACCACTACCACGGTGCTATATTTGCAATCGTGAGAATCACCCGCCGCACTTGTGTCGCAACAGACCCGCCGCTATTGTAGCCATCGTCTGCTTCAAGTGTGGGAAAAAAGACATAGGGCAAACGACTGCCGGTCAGGAGCAAATAACTCACTCCAGGCGTCCTGCCTCTATGCATCAAGGGAAACGCGTAAGGATCCCATATGCGACGGGTATATCGGGCTTAGGAATGGCGAAAAAGTCCCCGTCCTCAACGCCGTAATGGTGACACCGCCGAAAAATCTGGCCGAGAACCTACCAGTGGCCACAGGGACCCTCCGAGGCACAGACATTACCTAGTTGCGGGATACGGGGTGCAACACAGTAATCGTGCGGAGGAAGTTGAAGGAAGACGAGCTGACAGGTACAAGCAGACTCGTCTACTTGGTTGACGGAACAGCGAGGATGCTGCCCGAAGCACGGATTGAGGTTGACAACCTCTACTTTACTGGCAATCTGACAGCACTATGCCTCCAAGATCTACTGTACGACCTCATTCTGGGCAATATCGATGGCGTAAGACCTCCTAATGATCCCAGAAAGAAGACTGAAAAACCTGCCTCGACAAAGGAGTTAATGGAAGAGCTTGTAACAGCAGCTATCACCCGTTCCCAAGCGCATATACAGCCGGAAAAATTTGCCAAGCTTCGTACGCCTGGGACCACGGCGGGATTGCCGGGAGATAACTATGGCTGCGAGCAGAGGGGAGATGCGACACTCAGTGTTTCGAGAAGATCGGCAGGAAGCAAACATGCCGAAATAAGAAGGGAAGCGTCGAGTATAAACAAGAACAGGGACTGCTGTACCGAAAGTACACAGAGGTCAACGGACGGCTTGTACGCCAATTAGTCGTTCCGCACTGTCACCGAGAAGCTGTGCTTGAAACAGCGCACGATGGTATCATGGCAGGACACTTGGGCACGCAGAAAACCAAGGACCAGATCTCGGAGGAGTTCTTTTGGCCAGATATCACAGCTGACGTAAAAAGGTTCGTCGCCTCATGTGACACCTGTCAGCGCACCATACCAAAGGGCCGTGTACCACATGTTCCACTGGGGAGGGCACCCATAGTTGACACCCGGTTCAAGCGAGTGGCGATTGATATAGTGGGACTGATTCACCCGCCCTCAAAGCATGGGAACCGATACATTTTGACTTTGATGGATTATGCCACCCGGTATCCAGACGCAGTGGCGCTCCCGAGTATCGAAACTGAGCGAGTGGCCGAAGCCCTGGTCGAGATGTTCTCCCGATTTGGCGTCCCCCGTGAGGTACTGAGCGACCGTGGCACGATTTTCACATCGGACCTGATGAAGGAAGTAGCGTGGCTCCTTTCCGTGCGCCAGCTCCACACCACCCCATGGCGAATGGCTTGGTGGAAAAATTCAACGGCATCTTAAAATTAATGTTGAAGCGCATGTGCGCCGAAACACCGAGAGCTTGGGACCGCTACCTGGCACCTCTCCTCTTTGCCCATAGGGAGGTTCCACAGGCCAGTATGGGGTTTTCACTTTTCAAGCTTCTCCACGGCCGCGATGTGAGGGGACCCATGGCGATACTGAAGGAGCTGTGGACGAACGCCGACTTGACTGAAGAAGCTAAGACGACGTACCAGCATGTCTTCGACCTTCGGAACCGTTAGGAGAAAACGTGAGTCTGGCACACGAGGAGTTGGAAAAAGCCGGAGCATAGTACACGAAGCTGTACAATCGAAAAGTGAAGGAGCGGAGTTTCAACCCCAGAGACAAGGTACTGATTTTACTTCCCACCGACACGAACAAGCTGCTGCTGCAATGGAAGGGCCCTTTTGAAGTCCTGAAAAAGAAAGGTGAAGCTGAGTACGTCATAGACACGGCTGGCGGCAGAAAAATCTTCCACGCCAACTTACTGAAAAGATATGAGGAGAGGGATAGCAGCCCACGAGGAAGCTTTTCGAAGTCTCAAACATGTCTCTACGAAGCCGATACTACGGCTACCAAATTCGCACCAACCATTCGTACTTCGAGTGGACGCACCGGACACAAGTCTCGGAGCCGTGCTCATGCAGGCCCACGAAGGCAAGCTCCACCCCACAGCTTATGCCAGCCGAAAGCTGCTTCCACGGGAGGCTTCCAATACTACCATCGAACGCGAATGTCTCGCGTTGGTATGGGGAATTCATGAATTCTCCATGTACCTATATGGAGTACAATTTTGTGTCCAGACAGACCACCAGCCTCTGAGTTATATCCTACGGGCAAAATAGCTGAACGCTCGAGTACTTCAATCGAGTTTACTACTCCAAGAGTACAAGTTCACTATTACGCATATTAAGGGTAGCGAAAACGTGGGAGCCGATTACTTGAGCCGGATATAGTTCTTGAGGTCTATGAGCGTGTTATTTTTTTCCTTTCGTCGTTTGTTTTCTGTTTGTATGTGCATATTTCATTGTACAGTAAGTGTATCTTGAGTTGATTTCTCTTTGCTTGGTGCACTGGTTGTTTTTACATGTTGTAATGCACATTGAAGGATTTCACTACAGTAGAGGAGCGCACCTGTTCCGTTTCGTTTCGTAGTATACATTCGTGCAGTATATTCTGTATCGATGGCTGCCGTACACGGATATTTCTTTTTCTTGTTTGCATTGCGCATTGCAATTGTTGCGTGTAACTGAAGCTGGTACTCTAACAATTGTTTTTCCCCTTTTGTTCTTACTTTGATGCACTCTGCCTATTTATGTTGTGTATGAGAGGGACAGTCCTCATGTCTCCCTTGTTGGTGGTGTTTTGTTCCTTGTTGTCGAAAAATTCCCCTCCGTGTGAGCAAATGTTATGAATAACATTCTGAAAGTGGGGGACAATGTCACGGACGGCCATTTTTGACGACCCCTCATCACGGAAATAAACGGGCGCTGTACTCCCCCACTGACCGTGGGAACGGCGGGCGCATGAAAGAGAGCCGAGAAGTGCAGAATGGGGTGCTCTTCTTCGAACGTCGCCACCGACGTTTGATCCTTTGTAACTGCGGCGGCGCCTGCAGGGTCGTGGAAGGCCGCGATGTACACCGAACAAGGATTAAACTACGGCACGCACCGGCTGAGAGTCAAACAGTCTGACCGTTCCTACGGAGGAAACCGTGGGAAAACCTCTGGTGGCCAAGCCGTATGACGACACGCCAACAGGCTGTCAATCTGGCTAGTTGAGGGCCCTCTCTCAATTAAAAGGGGTGGGGTATATATTTTTGGGGCGGAGTTTCCATCAATTAAACGCACATGGTTGGACTCATGTAGAGGTCTCTTGTCCCCAAGAAAGAGAGCGAGAAGACACGAGGGGGATTTTAGCGCAAGATTTTGCCCGGCTGGGGAGACTAGTCGCTGACCAACATGGTGTAGAACAACAAGTATCTCTTCTAGAAGTTTTTAGTGTGGCTCTATATCGGCTGGCCACCTAAACTTAGCCGTTCGTCTAGTTGTGACGCGATAATAATGTCTGCAACGTAGACATCGGGACTTCGCCTCGAGTTAGCTCAACCTGCCCGAAGTCACCTGCAAGTACTAGCCTCCCGGAGCCACCAGCATTGCAACACCGCCGACAACGCAGTCGTGCCAGAACTCTCTTCGACTTCTCGCAACCGATCGTCGGGGACGCAACACTGCCGGTCATCACACGTATGCCTTTACCTGTTTATATCTTCGAACTTTCTTTCTCCTCTGTAGTTCTATTGTTGTTAGTTTGTTTAGTTTGTAATAATTTTCTCTCGTAAGCAGATTTATTGTTTTTATATATTTTTTCAGTTGTATCAAGTGTTGATGTATTTTGTTAGTTGTATTGAAGTGTTGTACTAGATCCCGTGTGCTGCAATAACACTAGAGTAAAGTTTGTTTTGTTTTCTAACGTCTCTGATCTTTTCACTGTCTCTGCTTGCGTACGGAACGAACTAACCTGTGTCATTCCCGTCGCCGACTTCACGCTGGCGACGCTAGAGTGGCAGCTTGTAACAATCCCCAAGAAAGACGGCTCTCATCGGCTCTGTGTTGACTACCACCGGCTGAACGAGGTCACGAGGAAGGATGCCTATCCTATGCCTAACCTTGACTCGATTGTGGCTTTTCTAGGTGGTGTTTGCTACTCCAGCACCTTGGATGCTAGCCGTGGTTACCTACAGGTTCAGATGGAGCAGGCTGATGCGAAGAAACTGCGTTCACCTCTCACAGATGTTTGTATGAGTTTACCCGCATGCCGTTTGGCTGTTCTGGAGCTGCAGCTAGGTTCTAGAGATTGATATACCGCGTTCTATGGGACGCTAAATGGCAACACGCCATGGCGTACCTCGACGACATCGTTATCTTCTCTTGAACGTTTGAGGCACACCTTCACCACTTGGAGGATGTCCTCGGGAGGTTGACATTGAACCCGAAGAAAGCTCAAATAGCTGAGACTCTCATCTCACTATTAGGCTTTGCCATTCAGAGCGTTCGTCTTCTGCCGTGCGAGGAGAAGGTACGTGCCACTGAGGAGTATCTGACGCCGGCAAACAATTAGGGCCTGAGGCGCTTTTTGGGCATGGTGAACTACTATCGACAGTTCATCCCTAACTGTGCGGTTCTCCAAGCGCCCTTGACTGCACTTTTGAAAAAGTCGGCACGATGGAGCTGGGGGCCAGAACAAGAGCGAGCCTTCAAGGCACTTTCCGAAGCTCTAGTGGCCACAGACGAATTAAAGCTGCCCGACCTGAACAGAGAGTTCGTTGTCCAAGTGGTCGCGAGTGACCTGGGTCTCGGCGCGGTACTCCTAAAGGAGCACAACGGCGTCCTCCGGCCAGTCGCCTTTGCGAGCGGGTCGCTTAACCCGCCGAGCATAACTTTATCGTCACAGAAAGGGAATGTCTCGCTATAGTTTTAGCTCTCTGGAAGTTCGACTGCTATGTCGACGGCTTGCCATTCGTGGTGGAAACGGACCACATGGCACTCACCTGGCTTAAGCGCCTGCACAATCCCTAGGGCCGCCTCGCGCGCTGGGCGTTGACCTTGCAGCGGTAAAACTTTGTTGTGCACTACCGGAAAGGTAGTTCGAACGTCCTGGCTGACACTTTGTCGCGTGTCCCCGTTATGGCGCCCGGAATTTGTGTCCGCCACTCCCGAGAGCAATCGCATGAAGTAGAGCCCGGGCCCTCTGGCTCCAAAGGGTCGAATGGCGCGAACCCCAATGACGAAGTGACTTTCGAGTGGACAGCATCGTGAGAGGACGCATACCTGGTAGACCCTGTCACGTCCACCGGTATCGTCTGTAGCACAGAGGAGCTGCTCAGGGCACAGCAGGACGATCCGTTTTGTCAACACTTCGCTGACGAGCTCACAGAGCTGAGCTCCCAAGTTTAGCGGGACGGTCACGCCGCCGGGCGCGAACAGACAGGTGGTATTGCTGTCGAGGCCAAGTGCCATACGCAGACTGGTATTGCTGCGGGCACGTTGGACTCGTACCTGCTTGATGCCGACGGTGTTCTACTGCGCTACGTCCCATCTGAAGAAGCTCCCTAGGAGTCTTTCAAGGTGGTGATACCCCGCAGTCTAAGGAAAGCTACCCTAGGTTATTTCCACGACTCGCGGTTGGCCGGACACGCGAGTGGCCTTAAGACTTTAAAACTTGAGCCTCTGCACTACCTGGCCTGGCATGAAGCACGACGCCCTTCACTGCGCCCGCTCATGCCGCGTGTGCCAATGCGTGAAGCCTCGCGAGGGCAAGCCTTCCGGGCTCATGCAGCCGATCGACAGCCAACAACCTTGGTAGGTTGTAGCCTGTGACAATATGGGACCTTTCCCAAGAAGCCGGAGAGGCCATGTTTTACCCTGCCTGTCACAGATCACTTCACAAAGTGGGTCGAACTGTTTCCCCTTCGGAAGTTAATGGCACGCGCAATTTGGGACAAGCTGACCGAGGTCTTTACCCGCTTTCGCTTTCCGGCGGAGTTGGTCACGGATAATGTGTCCTATTTCACGGCCAACCTGTTTGTGGATGCATGTGCTGCCTTTGGCATTATTCACCATAAAACAACCACGTATCACCCACAGGCCAACCCGACCGAGCGGATCAACCGGAACCCCAAACCCTTGCTGACCGCCTTTGCGCAGCAACACAGGGATTGGGATGCTTGTCTTAACGATATCGGCTTCTCCTTGAGATCTACGGTCAATCGCTCGACAAGGTACACGCCCGCTTTCCTCAACTTTGGGAAAGAGCTGCCTAACCCCAAGGACCGCGTCCTACGAGGTGGCGGCGCGCCAAGCACCGCGAAGGTCAGCCAGTCTGGCTACGCGGCGGAACTGCGCTCACGGATGGACGCGGCCCTCGACGTGGCGCATTCCAACCTGGCAAAAGCGGGAGCTGCTGGTCAGAAGGCTCAATACGACCTGTCGCATCGGGATGTCCATTACGATGTCGGCGATCTTGTCCTCAGGCGCAATCACGTCTTGAGTGACGCCGCCAAAGGCACCTCTGCCCCCCTTTCGGCCAAGCGGTTGGGTCCATACCAAGTGCAGACCAAAGTGTCGTCCCTGGTATACAAGCTCGCTGACTCCCAAGGGAGACCATGGTGGTCTAGTTAACGCCTCCGACCTCAAACCTTTCGTTGCCCGAAGCAACGACTTCGGGGAGGGTGAGGTGGTTACCGAACCGCAGGAAAACCGGGATAAGGCTTGTTTTAAACCACTCCACCGGTACAACCTGCGAAAACGCACTTAGGCTGATTTTCGCCCCTGGCATGTAGCGGGACGTTATCTCCTCCATGTAAGCGAGCGGAGATTATAGCTGCTGTGCGATTGCCCATCCAGCAGCGACAGTAACGGCTACCTGGCGAGCTTTCTCCCTGGTAACAACATTACACGCGCTGCGCGCGGAATATCCACCCGGTTCCCAGCGCTCCCGGCTGCTCGAGAGAGAAAAGCCCTTTCCGCGGTGGCTCACTCTCTCACTGGGTGTCTTCCGCGTAGTCGGCGGGAGAAGGGAAGCGTGCGCCCTATTGGCTCACGCAACCTTCAATCCGAAGGGGTAGGCTCTCTTTATTGGGCCAGCCTATCGCGCCTCCGGGGCCGTACCTTCAGTTGCGTTTCTGCTTTTCACCGACACTCCAGCATTCGTGATGTCCTTTTCGATGGCCCGTTCCTCCAAGAAAAAAGCCCAGGAGACCAGCCGCGCGCTAGGCCGTACCGCAGGCTCAGGCTACGTCCATGCCACTTCCATCGAATGCTCCCCCGGCCCCAGCTAACAAGACACCGCCTCGTCGTGAAGTCGCTAGGTGGACGTTCCAGCATGGCTCTGAGGCCCCGGTCGTCTTAGTGTCGACTCGTCGCAGGTTCAAGCAACGCAAAGTCTGGGTGGGGTTAGACCTCGAGTCCGTCTCACGTCCTTTCTGGGGACGCACCTTTCGGACCTGCTCGACGCTTCCGGAGGTGCCTCGATGCCGCCTGTTTCTGAGGCCTCCTACTGCGACACTTGTGGTGTCCTGCTGGTGCAAGAGGCTACCCACCTCCATTCGCGCGTTCACCGAGCGAAGTTCAGCGCTGAATCTGCAGTCCTGTCCACTCCGGCGGTGCCACCTGTCCCGGGCCTTCGACCCAACTTGTCGACCAACTCCGATCAGGTGGTCGTGGCGGCGCTCGTCACGGGCTCTTCATTCAAGTCAGCCATCGCTGCTGCGCTGTGCGCCCCTCTCCCGCGGCCCCAGGCTCCTGCTGAGACGCCGCTTGACGAAGACACCGGGGCGCCCAATGATCTCGTGGACGGCACAGAGCTGGACCTCTGTTTTTTCGGTGTCGGTGGATGCTGTTATTACGGCTTCTTTAGAGCGGCCTCGGTCTTAGGAGGGGGGGATGTAAGAATTGAGAGCGCTCTCCTACCTGGCACCTCGCTTCCCAGCTGCCGCGTGCGCCCCGACCACGTAGCCCGGGCGCGCATAAACACCGGCATCCGCCAAGATGGCTGCCAGGGCACCTCTTGGTCTGGGCCAGTCAACCGTCGGCTCCTTCCCGCGCTGGCATGTCCGGGCACGCTACGCTTGCGCGGTGCGCGGGCCTACGCCACAACGCAGCGCCACTTCTCTTTGGGCCGCGCGTGACATCCTCCTCTCCTACGAGCTATGTTGCGGCCGACGACTCGCTCGTCGCGGCAGATGCTCTCAAGTTTTTACGAGGGGTTGACGCACTGCTCACAGGCGCCTTCTCGCTCGTGTGTTCGACATGGGCCCTTGTGCGGGAGTCGTCGCGCCCTAGGCAAGCGTACTTGCTTGGTATTGTGGAGTTCCCTATATAGCCTGTAAGCCCGTGAGTGTCGCACTGTGCTGCATCTTGGGTTAATAAACCCATTGTTGTTGTTATTCTGCCTCGTGCGTGGTTTCTGTGCCGTGCCGGAGAAATCAACGAACCCGACCACAGCGTCTTCGCACGCAGCAGCAGTGGAGGACGTCGCATCCCTACATGGTTGCGCTTAGTAGGTAAGCCTTGTGCAAACCTATCTCCACAAGCCAAACCGTCGCATTGGTTCACGTTAAGGTCGATACCTTGGCGGACAAGTTCAGTTCACTGGATGGGAATGTCAATACGTTGGACGCTAACTTGTGTGCGTTGGACGCTAAGGTCAACGCGCTCGAACACAGGCACACATCTTTCGAGCCTAACCATGGCACGTCCACCTGATGAGTTCAAGATTTGGCAGGGGAACTGGTGGAAGTTTACCCGCAAGAAGGCAGTTCTTCAGTAGTTGATTCGTCCTCAGTCTGAAAAGCCGCACGTCAATTTGCTTCACGAGACGCCTCCGGATTCTGTCATTCTGCCGGGTTACACATCTCACGCTCTTTATGAAGACGGACGAAGGGGTATTTGCATGCTCGTATCTAAGAGATACACCTATATCTCGCATGATCTTTCTATGAACTGTAGAAAAGTGGAACCCTCAATGGTCGAAATTATTCCGGGGGGTCATTTAAATTGTAGGGTTTTTATCTTGCATATTTGTAGTTCGCCAAATGGATCTAGACAAAGATTTGCGGCGCTCTTGAGTAGAGCTGCCGCCAGGGCCGGTATCTCCCCGCTTGGGGTGGCGGGTGATTTCAAGGCTCCTCATCAGGCTTGGGGTTATCTGCGGTCATCCCGTAAAGGCGAGGATTCGTGGCAAGCAACGGCTAACTTGACCCTCATCCTGGCCATGAGCCCGGCATTTCCAACCAGGATAGGTAACTCCTGCACGAGGAACACCGCGCCGGATTTTACCCTTGTTTGTTAAAAATGTTGAATCTGCTATTTGGCACCAATTGCACGTGAATCTGGGTAGTGACTATAAGGTCTTAGCTACCTATATCAGTGTAAAGGACAAACCAATAAGAGAGTTTAGTTTCACAGATTTGGATTACTTCCGGCATATTAGAAAAGAACGCGCGCAAGCTGAAGATTCAACCCTCAGCCTGGATCTATGGGCCAAACAGCTCAAGAGAGACGTTGGTGAGGCGACAAAAAAGATACACACGGATTCGGAAACGGATAGGAGAAACCGCCACCTTGCGCACCTCCTAGAGGCCAAGAAATCATTACTCACTTGGTGGAAGGAACAGTGGCTCAATCGTCGGCTCCGCAAGAAAATTGCAGAACTTAAGCGAATCATCGAGGACCACTGCCAGACACTCTCTAGGCAGCAGTGGGATGTGGTGTGCAATTCTGATGATAGACAAATGGGAATAGGAAGGAAATGGAATTTTCTAAAGCACCTTTTGCATTAGTCGAATTCCTAGAGTAATCAAAGGCAAGCCACTCCTAAACTTATACGTGCCGCCAGACAGTCTGGTTCTGAGGACTATATTGGATGGTTTGGCTCACAGATATTTACCCATTGGCTCCTCGAGGTGTTCAGACTAGCCATCTTACACTGGACCCCCTTGCATTGAGCTCTGAGCGCCGTTTACTACCAGCGCTGTTTAGGAAGTTCTTCAAACCCTTAATGGATAATCAGCTCTGGGGCCGGATGGCATCTAGAACAAGGCCATCAGGAACTTGGAAGACGAATCCATCAATTTTCTTACCAATGAGATCAATTGCATATGGAGATCAGGTTCTTTCTCAGACTTTTGAAAAATCGTCTCGGTTGTCTTCATAGCCAAGCCGGGACGACCTCGAGGTTTAGGCAATATAAGGTCCATATCGCTAACGTCCTGTGTCCGCAAGGTGGCGGAGCACGTCTTTTATAACCGTGTCTCTAAGTACATTGAGAAGAAAGGTGTTTTTCCTTTCAACATAGTTGGGTACCGTCCATCTTTGTCTGCACAGGACACAATGAAGCTGCTCATACATCAAATCATGGACGTGAACACAAGGGACGTAACAGACATCCTGAGTCTTGGGTCATAGCTTGAAAAAAACGCTTGACAACATCTCTCACGCGCACATCTTAAACTCCATTTCGGAGCTTGAACAATGCGAAGCCTTCCACAGAAACGTCAGCTCCTTTCCCGAATCCCGGAAGGCCATGCTCAATATCGGAGACCTTAAGCCCTCTCCCACAGCACTGGGTCCTAAAGGCAAGCCGCAAGGAGCGGTGATATCTCCACTCCTCTTTAACATCGCTATATGCAAGTTGTCCACACTGCTATCTAACGTGAAGGGCATCAGCCATACGCTTTACGCTGATGATATTGTCACAAAGACACAGGCACACAGGTACAAAATAGGGCGTTTACTTTCACAACCCAAGGGCCAGAAACGCGAACACCAGAGCACGCGCACACAGAACTACTTCGTTGTCCTCTTCAGAGGCTGGCTACTATAGTTGCCAGCCTACCTTGCGTCAACTCCCCCCTTTCAAGAGAGACCGTCCCGGTCGATTGACTGAGATGCTAGAGGTGGCCGTGAAAGAAAAAAATGATCACGTCAATGAAAAAAAAGCCCACGCTGTTGTGGATAATAAGGAAAAAGTTCGAAGTGTTCATAACTCGCGGGCGTGGTACAGTTTCATCCGTACCACATGGACTACTTCTGGACGTGGACGTCTTCGGTTTAAACTGGTGTCGGAGCTTTGGGGAACTACCTCGTAATTCACGTCACTGAGGCTGCGCACAACTTCGTAAGGGCCAAAGTAGCACCGCAATAGCTTCTCCGAAAGCCAACGATGTCGAACTGGTGTCCACACCCATACATAGTCACCTGGTTGATAGTGGACACTCCTTCGGCCTTGGTTGTAACGGCGAGCGTCGATATCTTGCTGCGCGCGAATGCGGTTCCTTGCAAGCTGGCGGGCTCCCTCGGCTTTCTCTACGAAGTCGTCAACGCTGTCATTTCCGCTGTTGTCCTGGTCTACGGGGAGCATAGCGTCTAACGGTGTTGTGACGCCACGGCCATAAACAAGCTCGAATGGTGTTAGGTCTGTGGTCTCTTGCACAGCGGTGTTATAAGCAACCGTGACGTATGGCAGAATTTCATCCCACGTTTTGTGCTCTACATCAACATACATAGATAGCATGTCGGCCAATGTTTTGTTTAACCTCTCCGTCAAGCCGTTCGTTTGGGGATGATAAGCTGTTGTTTTCTGGTGGTTGGTGTGCGTCAGATTGGTGACTTGTTGCAATATCTCTGCCGTAAATGCTGCTCCGCGATCAGTTATGAGAACAGCAGGTGCACCATGGCGCAAAACAATGTCGTGGACAAAGAATCTGGCGACTTCAACTGCAGTTCCCTTAGGCACAGCTTTGGTTTCTGCATAGCGAGTCAGATAGTCGGTCGCAACAATTATCTACTTATTTTCTGAGGATGACGTAGGGAAGGGACCAAGAAGATCCATTCCTACTTGCTTAAATGGTGCTCGAGGTGGATCTAAAGGTTGGAGGAAACCGGCGGGCTTTGCGGGTGGAACTTTACGCCTCTGACAGTCACGGCAGGTGCGGACATAGCGCTGAACGGACGAATACAGCTGTGGCCAGTAGTACTTCTGTCGGATGCGCGCTAATGTCCTAGCAAAGCCTAAGTGCCCGGCCGAAGGATCGTCGTGGCACGCCTGCAAAACTTCCTCACGCAGTGCCATTGGAACGGCGAGGAGGAAAGTTTCCTGGCTGCTCTCAAGATTTCTCTTGTAGAGAACATTGTTCCGCAGGCAATACGTAGTCAAACCACGCGAGAGTCGGCGTGGGACGATAACGTCTTCTCCTTGAAGATGCTGGATGACAGGAAGTAGCTCAGTGTCCTCACGTGGAAGCTCAGCCATCCGCACCACATCGACGATGACAAGAAACGGTAAATCTTGTTCAGTGTCAGATGACGTCGGGGAAATCGGAGCACGAGACAGGCAGTCAGCATCTGTATGCTTATGTCCTGATCGGTAGACCACCGTTATGTCGTACTCTTGAAGGCGGAGGCTCCAGCGGGCGAGGCGGCCTGATGGATCCCGTAGATTGGCAAGCCAACAGAGCGAATGGTGGTCACTGACCGCTCGAAATGGCCGGCCGTATAAGTAGGGTCGAAACTTGCTAATCGCCCAAACGACTGCTAGGCACTCTTTTTCGGTAGTAGAGTAATTAGCCTCTGCTTTTGTGAGACTGCGGCTCGCGTAAGCGATCCCACGCTCTGCGCCGTTCTGCCATTGAACTAGAATGGCTCCGATTCCCACGTTGTTGGCGTCTGTGTGGATCTCGGTGTCGGCTGTGTCGTCAAAATGTGCCAGCACTGGAGCTGTCTGCAGTCGATTGCGCAGCTCTACGAAGGCTTGTTGTTGTTCTTCCGTCCATACGAAAGGTACATCTGGCCGTGTCAGTCTTGTAAGAGGTTCCGCAATTTTCGAAAATCCTTCGACAAAACGGCGGTAGTACGCACAGAGTCCGAGGAATCGCTGAACAGCCTTTTTGTCTCCAGGACGAGGGAAATCGGCAACAGCAGCCAACTTCTCCGGATCTGGTCGAACACCCCCCGGGCTAACCACGTGGCCGAGAAACTTGAGTTCCTGATAGCCGAAGTAGCACTTTTCGGGCTTGATGGTAAGATTCGCTCTCCTTATTGCAGTGAGAACACTTTTAAGCCTTGAAAGATGCTCGTCAAATGTGGTTGAAAACACAACGACATCATCCAAGTATACAAGACACGTCTGCCACTTTAGTCCAGCTAGTACAGTATCCATCATGCGTTGAAACGTGGCGGGAGCGGAACAGAGACCGAAAGGCAGAACTTTTAATTCGTAGAGCCCGTCAGGCGTCACGAACGCGGTTTTTTCACGGTCACCCTCGTTAACTTCAATTTGCCAGTACCCTGACTTGAGATCTAGTGATGTGAAGAACTGGGCGTGGCGTAGACGGTCTAAGGCGTCATCAATCCGTGGCAGGGGGTAAACGTCGCGTTTCGTGACTTTGTTAAGCCGTCGATAGTCGACGCAGAAGCGTAGTGTGTTGTCTTTTTTCTTTACTAAGACAACAGGTGACGCCCACGGACTTGTCGAGGGTTGGATGACGTCATCATTCAGCATTTCTTGAACTTGACGCTTAATCACCTCTCTTTCCTTCGGGGACACACGGTATGGATGTTGGCGAAGAGGCCGCGCCGACTCCTCGGTAACAATGCGGTGTTTTGTAACGGTGGTACGCTGAACTTTCGATGCTGTGGAGAAGCAGTCCGAGAATTCCCTCACAAGGTTTAGCAGGCGCTCTTTTCGTGAATATGACAAGTCTGGATTAACGTGAATGCGGCTTCCCAGGTCAGCACAAGCTTTTGCATGCGGTGAAGTCGTATCCAATGTGCCGATATCGAAAAAGTCGGCGATTTCACTGAGGAAAGCGACAGTAGTCCCTCTAGGAACGTGCTGAAACTCATTGCTGAAGTTGGTCAGCAGAACTCGAGAGCGTTTATTCTCTAACCGAACAAGGCATCGGGCTATGCATATGTTTCGTTTGAGAAGCAGCGGGATATTTGCCTCAGCGATACCTTCACAGTCGTTGAATTCGTCAAAAACGTCGCAGGCTACCAAGGTGAACACGCTACTCTTCGGCGGTAACGTGACGTCATCGTCAACAATTCTCAAAGCATTGACGTAACTGCCGTGAGGGTTGCACGCTAAAGCGTGTGCCGTAGAAAACGTCACTTGCGACTGTTGCAAATCAATCACGGCTCCATTATCACGCAGAAAGTCCAGTCCGAGAATTAGGTCCCTCGAGCAACTCGGCAGTATTACAAAATCTCCGAGATACGTAAATCCGTGAATACTGACTCGCGCTGTGCACCGCCCCAACGGAGTAAGAAGATGACCTCCTGCCGTACGTATCTGCGACCCAGCCCACTGGGTAGAAACCTTCTTAAGCCTGCAGGCAAGACCCATGCTCATAACGGAAGTGTCTGCTCCAGTGTCAATTAGCGCCATTACTTCTTAGTCGTCCACAGTTACCGCAATGTTTGATGTCACCACCCTCCGCATCACGTTTGACTGCGTCTGTACATCTTTTTGCTGCTGTCGCTGTCGTCGTAGTGGAGGATCTTCCGTAGAGTCAGCGTCAGCGGCCTCACCTCCGGAGGTCGCTGAACTCAGTTTTCCCGACTTGCAGGACTGGGTGAACGGCGTCTTGGGGAGCCGCGTGAATAGGCTGGGCTCGGTGACCTGTAGCGAGCAGGCGACGACGAGCGAGGCTCTTGTGACCGTTGTTCAATACTGCGACGATTCGAGATGAAACTCTCTATTTCTTGTGGTCGCTCACCAGGTCGTGGACAAGGGGCATTAGGCGAAAATCCACGGAGACCCACACGACGGTATGAACATGTTCGGTAGACGTGTCCGGCTTCCCCGCAGTGGAAACAAAGGGGCCTGTGGTCGGGTGTACGCCAGATGTCACTCTTTCTCGGTCTTGCTTCGGCGATAAACGGTGAGCTGCGAGGGCGGAAGCCTACCTCCATTTGCTGAGCGTGTCGCTCATTGGGGTAAAATACTCTGGTTGAACTGCACGATGGAGGACGTCGCACTGCTTCCGCGTAGCTCATCTCGACGCAGTGCCTCTGTTGTGGCACCTCGGATGGTTGGGGAGCGTGAACGGCTTGCCGTAGCTCGGCGCGTACCATCTCCGCAATGGAGAGCTGCTCTGCAGGTGAAGCAGTCACCTGCATGTTTTGTAGTTCTTCATTAATGAGAGCTCTGATAAGCTCTCGCAACGCGCTGATGTCATTGCCGGGAGTGACAGAAATGACCTCACTTGCGTTTACACCACGGTTATACTGCCTGGCACGCTGTTGAAGGGCCCTCTCCATGGCAGTGGCTTCCTCATGGAACTCCGCAAGTGTCGCAGGCGGGTTTCGAATAAGGCCGGCGAAAATCTCTTCTTTAACACCACGCATTAGGTGGCGAACTTTCTTGGATTCGGACATAGAGGGCTCCGCACGCTTGAAAAGCCGATCCATGTCCTCTACGTAGGTCGTCACCCTTTCGTTAGGGCCTTGAACCATTGCCTCTATAGCACGCTCCGCTGTCTCTTTCCTGTCCTCTCGGGCGAATGCCTTGAGGAACTGCCGTTGAAACTCATCCCATGACGTAAGCGCTGCTTCATGGTTCTCAAACCTAGTTTTCGCGGAGTCCTCCAGGGAGCAGTACACATAGCGTAGCTTACGCTCTGGGGTCCAATCGTTGATGACGGCGACCCGGTTGAAATGCTCGAGCCAGTCGTCGGCATCTTCAAAAGCAGCTCCGTGAAATGTCTTCGCGTCTTGGGCTGGTTGATAACCAGGTGCGCTGGTGCTGGCGCGGTGACGTTAGGCGGTGTTTGATTCATAATCCTCTGACGTTCTGGCAGCAAACCGTGCTGTGGCTCGAGTCCCTGGAGACGACGGCTGGAACGTACGTGCACAGGGGTAAGCTCGGCTTAGATACTCGATGGACTTGCGTCAGGGGTGCTCTCAGGGGACCGTATCATCTACCGTACCCAGCACTTCCACCAGAAAATGTCACAAAGACACAGGCACACAGGTACAAAATAGGGCGTTTACTTTCGCAACCCAAGGGCCAGAAACGCGAACACCAGAGCACGCGCACACAGAACTACTTCGTTGTCCTCTTCAGAGGCTGGCTACTATAGTTGCCAGCCTACCTTGCGTCAATATAATCATCTGGTGTCCAGGAGGTAGCGAAGAAGAAGTATAGACTGCACTCCAGGAAGCTATCGATCAGACAGAGCTCTTCCATGCTGGTACAGGGCTGAGGTGCTCCTCGAGTAAATCGGAGCTGCTTTTATACAGGCCCAATAGAAAAGAAGCCAGGTCAAAAAACGGGAAGCCTTTATCAAAGCTAGACAGTGTACTTCCCCCCGGAAGTGGCGCCCCCACTCCGAGAGTGGATGGTATTGGAGTGCTGGGCATGATTATAGAGTCGCACGGGCACAACGGACAAACCATCGCTAAGATTTCAACAAAGGCCGAGAAGATGATCAGGTTAATTAGGGTTTTGAACAGAAGGGGGAGGACTCGAAGGGGACAATCTACTGAGGCAATTTTGTGCATTCCTCATGAGTCACATAACGTACATTGCTGCCATGCACTCTTCCTATGGACTCGAAAAGAAGAAGCGGGAAACTCTGATCATATAAAGCGTAAAAAGAGTGTTGGGCATCCCCGTGCGAACAAGCACTGAACAGCTCATGCAGCTAGGAGTTTATAACACCCTATATGAGATTATTGAAGTCCAAGAGACTGCACAGCTAACGCGCCTGTCGTCTACGCCGGCTGGTAGGAAGATTCTGCCCGTCCTAGGCCCCAGTCCGGTGCTCGTAGAGGATCACTGTCTTCGACTACCGGATGAACAGCGTACTGCCATACAGGTCTCTTCATTTCCGCGAAACGTCCATCGTCAGCACAACCTAGGAAGGTGCCGGGCTAGGGCCATCACACTTCTGAATAACGTCAGGAACGATCCACATTCAGTGTGTTTAGTCGATGCCGCTCAGAACGGTCTCTCAGCTTGGTTTTCTGTTATTTCCGTCAATCATGTGGGTTCTAATATCATTGCTGCGTCAGTTAGGGACTCAACTCTCTCAGGAGCCGAACAATCGGCTGTAGCCCTTGCCTTTCTGGATGACAGTAGATCGCGAATCTTCACCGACGGAAGGTCAGCGGTCAAGGCTTTCGCCTCTGATTCCGTCTGTAGAGATGTACTTAAACTACTTGAAAATAGGACACTTTCTCCATATACCATTACCTGGTTTCCTGCACATCTCGAACCCCTACTGGACTCTCTAGTAAACCTGAATGACACTGATCACTCCCGGGCCCGCGCACTAACGCTCGGCGCTGGGGAGGACGTACGTCCGCAGGTTGGCAGTGAGATGTTGAGCAACACTTTACTTACATTCAGTGAAGTGGCTAAACACAACCAGTTGAGTAGGCGGTCATTTGTTCCTCCGAGCAACAAGTTGTCCAGACCTCAGGCCATCACGTTTACAATCCTCCAGACCAGGTCCTATTCAAGCCTATTTTTTTCAGCATACTCTCCTCTGAGACTTTTGACTCTACTTGTCCTGATTGTGGGGAGGTTAGTGACTTAGCACATATGCTCTGGCACTGCCCCTCGTTACGGGGCCTAGGTCGGCTCACAGAAAAAGATTGGGACTCTGCCTTACGAAGTTCAGAGTTGCTACCGCAACTACGGGCTATCCAGGGAGCCCACAAAGTGGCGGTGAGGCTAGGCCTCCCCTTTACTACGTGGGAGCGGCCCACGACATTGCTCTAAAGGAGCAGCGTTTCTCAGGACCCAATAGTATTCTGTCTGTCTGTCTGTCTGTCTGTCTGTCTGTCTGTCTGTCTGTCTGTCTGTCTGTCTGTCTGTCTGTCTGTCTCAGGACCCAATAGTATTCTGTCTGTCTGTCTGTCTGTCTGTCTGTCTGTCTGTCTGTCTGTCTGTCTGTCTGTCTGTCTGTCTGTCTGTCTGTCTGTCTGTCTGTCTGTCTGTCACAAAGCAAGTCTACTTGTGCCGCTTTTTTTAATTTCCAATCTTGCTTGAACTTTTGATTTCATGCACAAGACCGCATTGCCGAAAGTCAAACCCGGGACCATGAAACCTTTCAAAATGCCTCTCGCAACGTCATACGAATTGTAGTTTTACAGTGTCCCATTTTTCATTACAGCTGCATTCCTTGTACCTTTAGTCATTACGTATCTTCGTGCTCCCTTAGATACTCAGCCCCGTTATTTATTCATACGTCCAATATTTGTATTTATTCACTATATCTAGCGTGACTTCCTCTATCTTATGCTCACGGCCTTTCTTATCATTGAAAATCATGATTGGCGATTTTTCCCTGCTGAACTTCAAATTTAACATATCTCCCCCATTACCACAAAGGTCTATCAATCCCTGCAGATCTTCCTTGTCGGCTAATAATACTACAACATCTGCATACATCAATGCTGGTAATGACTTTTGATGACGAGCAAAGCAGAACTTGAATATGACCACTTGGCTCTTTATGAAATGAGAAGCAACCACTAACTAATACCTTGGCCATTTCGTGGACGTGCATTACAGAGATACCATGTGGTGTTGCGCCATATTCTATTTACGGCGAGAACTATTCGGCGAAAACTTCATGGGGAAACTGTACGGTGAAAAGTTCATGACCATGTAATTACCCGCTGGGAGACAAGTTTACGGGTGACTCTGCGCACATCTTGTCGCTTATTTCACCATCCTTTTTTACCATGCACGAAAAAATGATTACAGTAAATTTTATCGCACTGAACATTCAGCATACGTCTTTTGGAATGCAACTGGAAACTTGCTCACAAAGAGCAATGAACGGACAACGCAATACAGTAAAAAATAAAGCTCACCATGCCTTTAACAAAAAAAAAACAATTTATTGCAGGTATCATTGTGTTGCATAAACATAAAACAAATCGTCGTGCAGCGAAAATTATTCCTTCACATTCATGACCAATCATTTTATCTGTTAAGTGTTTGCTGAGCAGGCTGCATCTTTTGTGTAGAGTGGATGGTGTTTCCTTGAAACTGCTTGAGTGAATGCTTTGAGGCGTTCGGGATTAGAAGGAACAGTGGATAATTTTAGGCACGAAGGGTAACCTGACCGGCAACCACTAACGAAGCACTTTCTTTTCATATTCACTCACTATGTGGATGTCTTCTTTCAGCAGATTTTTTTTTCATGCCTGCTCACCACATCACAAGTTAATTTAGCAAGCGTGAATGATGAAACGCGCCAAATGCACGCTAGCAACTGAAGCGGCCGAATAACTTGTTTTTCGCGAGTGAAAAATACGACGCTTTACGAGTTAAAAACATGAACTCGGCATCGGCGTGGTGGAAGAGTTGGGTAATCTCTTCAACGAAAAGTGTCACGTACGTTATCGTTTGGAAGCTGCGAGTGGATTTCAAGAAGCGCTTCGGCCCTCTCCTTGCAAATGACATTCGTGAATGAAGCGAAGAATCTGGTGTAAGATATGTCCCATGTTGTGAGGGTTCGCTCTTGGTTCTCGAACCATGTACGAGCGGCATCTTGTAAAGCGAAGTAAACATGACAAAGCTTGTCTTCCCTGGTCCTGTTATTGAAAGCGGTGACTCGATTGAGTGCTTCGAGCCAGTTTTCCGGGTCCTCAATTGGCAATCCGCGGAAAGTTGGCGGCTTCTTGGACTGCCAGAAAACAATTAGGGCAGGCTGGGCCGGGGTCTTCATCGTCGCCACCGTCGATGTCGTGATATTCGAGCTGCCTGGTTTTCTCGGGAAGGGGTCCCTACTCTGGATACAGTCCTTGTGACTTCGGATTGCTCGCTTTTCGGCGTTGGAATCGGCGTCTTTTATAATGCAAAACATTTCTTAGCGAGCTTCGACGACTTTGAGCGTATCTATCTATCTATCTATCTATCTATCTATCTATCTATCTATCTATCTATCTATCTATCTATCTATCTATCTATCTATCTATCTATCTATCTATCTATCTATCTGTCTGTGTGCCTGTCTATCTATCTATCTATCTATCTATCTATCTATCTATCTATCTATTCTATCTATCTATCTATCTATCTATCTATCTATCTATCTATCTATCTATCTATCTATCTATCTATCTATCTATCTATCTATCTATCTATCTATCTATCTATCTATCTATCTATCTAGCCGCCTACAACTTTCAGCTCTCCTGACCGTTTCGATAATGGGATCGATACCAACCTTGGTGTGGCATAACATGACTGTATGCAGAACATATTTGACTAGTCATAACATGAAAATCATGACATGTATGTCATGAATGTCATGATTTACATTTCATGGTCCTGCAACTCTTGCGGTGGTTTCGTTTACACGGTAGCTTGCAAAACTGGTGTGGTATGGCATGATTGCCATGGCGAACATAAGCGACAGACCTTAAAATGAAAATCATGACAACCGTGTGTTGTAAAAACATGAGTACAAGCCACGCTCAACATGCGCTCGCAGCCATTTCGGTAGCGTATGTAGGTAAGTGAATGGATGACGAAGGTATGCGACTGATGCAAACATGATAAACATGAGGTGCGTGTCATGTAACAACATGACTACATGCTACGCTCATCAAGCGCTCGTGGCCGTTTCGCTAGCTTCACATGTACCAAGCTTGGTATTACGTGACGCGAATGGACGACATAATAAAATGACACATCCAAACATGATAATCACGATATGCGCTTCATGTAACAACATGACTACATGCCGCACTGATGATGCGCTCACGGCCGTTTCGCTAGCGTCACATATACTAAATTTGGCATTACGTGACGCCAATGGAAGACATATGTAAATGACACATCCAAACTTGATAATCATGACATGCGTGTCATGTAACTACAAGACTACATGCTACGCTCATGATAGGCTCGCGGCCGTTTCGCTAGCTTCATTTACGCCCAATTTGGTATTACGTGACGCCAATGGCTGATGAAGGTATCTGACTGGTGCAAGCATGATAATCATGAGATGCGTGTCATGTGAGAACGTGACTACATGTCACAGCCAATGCGCCAATACATTTCGACGTGACGCGGTGCGCGTGCACACCGGCGTTCATTTCGTCGCGTCACGCCGGCGTTGCCATGCCAGGCGCCGGTTTTGCTATATACTCGCAGGCACGCGCCACGATGCGTTGTTTTATGCATGCGCGTTTCAGCTCGTCCAGCGTACCTCCATCACGAAAAGAGGAAGACGCAGTGTTGGCTGGGCAACGCATCGGCGCGAAATGCAGCATGTCGCCTTTCGCGCCAGTTGCCGTCGTACAGCGCCGACGGACGCTGGTCGCGCCTGGCGTGAGATTATAGAGCACTCGCGTTTCGCTAACGTACGGCCGCTGTACCCAGCGTGCGCGCGCGTCAACGCTACATTGGAGCATATTGACCTCTTGATCTTGTGCTCGTGGCCACTTTGCTAGCTCCATATATACCGAATTTGGTGTTATGTGACGTCAATTTACGTACAGATTTTGAATACTTTCTACCGAAAACGAGTAAACTGCAAGTGGACATGGAGGAGCCCTAAAGGCGAAAATAAGAACGAAATAGACTTTATAATGAGTGCACACCCGGGCATCGTGCAGGGTGTGGAAGTGGTTGGCAAGGTACGATTCAGTGACCATAGAATGGCACGGTCTCGAATTCGCCTAGACTTGAGGAAGGAACGGCAGAAAATGTTACGCAAGAAGCCAATCAAAGAGCTAGCACTGAGAGAGAAAGTACAGAAAAAGTACTTCAGAACAGGTACTCGGCTCTTAGTGAGGAAACCAACCTTAGCGTAGATACAATGAATGATAATCATACGAGTATCATTACGGAGTGTGCAGTGGAAGTTGGAGGCAGGGTAGTTAGACAGGACACTGGCAAGCTTTCTCAGGAAACGAAGAATCTCATTGAGAAGCGTCAAATCATGAAAGTCTCAAGTACAACAGACAAAACAGAACTGGGAGAGCTTTCGAAGTTGATTAATAGGCAAAAGATATCTGATGTAAGAAGGCATAACAAGGAGAGAATTGAACGTGCTCTGAGCAACGGAGGAAGCGTTAAAACAGTGAAGAGGAAACTTGGGATAGGCAAAAATCGGATGTATGCACTAAGGGACAAAGAAGGCAAAATAACTACCAATATGGATAGAATAGTTAAAATAGCGGAAGGAATTCTACAGAGATCTGTACAGTAGCCGGGACAACCACGACATTAATACTATAAAAACTAGCAGTAACCCAGATGACACCTCACCAGTAACAGTAGAAGTCAGAAAAGCTTTGGAGAGCATGCAAAGAGGCAAAGCTGCTGGTGAAGATCAGGTAACATCAGATCTGCTGAAAGATGGAGGAGAGATTGTGTTAGAAAAACTAGCCACCCTGTTTACGAGGGGTCTCCTGACGGGAAGAGCTCCAGAGTCTTGGAAGAACGCTAACATCATCTTAATACATAAGAAAGGCGTTGACAAGGACTTGAAGAATTACAGGCCGATCAGCTTGCTCTCTGTAGTATACAAGCTATTTACAAAGGTAATTGCAAACAGAGTAATAAAACATTCGATTTCGATCAACCAAAGGAACAAGGAGGATTTCGAACAGGCTACTCAACAATCGACCAGATTCATACTATCAATCAGGTAATAGAGAAATGCTCAGAATATAACAAACCACTATGCATAGCCTTCATAGATTACGAGAAGGCGTTTGATTCAGTAGAAATATGCAGCCATCATGCCGACACTGGGGAATCAGGGTGTCGATGAAGCATATATAAACATCCTCGAAGAAATCTACAGGGGATCAACTGCTACCATAGTGCTTCATAAAGAAAGCAACACAATACCAATCAAGAAGGGTGTAAGGCCGAGGGACACAATCTCACCAATGCTATTTACCGCGCGCTTACAGAAGGTTTTCAGAAGCCTAGAATGGGAACAGTTAGGAAGAAGAGTTAATGAAGAGTACATTAGTAACCTGCAGTTCGCCAATAACATTGCATTGCTGAGTAATTTAGGGGACGAATTGCAACTCATGATTACGGAGTTAGACAAGGAGAACAAAAAGATGGGTCTCAAAATTAATCTGCTGAAAACGAAAGTAATGTACAACAACCTCGGAAAAGAGCAGCGTTTCGAGATAGGTAATAGTGCACTTCAAGTTGTAAAAGACTATGTCTACTTAGGTCAGGTCATAACCGCGGAGCCGATCCATGAGATTGAAGTAACTTGAAGAATAAGAATGGGGCGGAGCACATTTGGCAAGCAATCTCAAATTATGACAGGTAGATTGCCACTATCCCTCAAGAGGAAGGTATATAACAGCTGTATCTTGCTGATACTTAGCTACATAGCAGAAACCTGGAGACTTACAAAGAGGGCTCAGCTTAAATTGAGGACGACACAACGAGCAATGAAAAGAAATATAGTAGGTGTAACCTTAACAGACAAAAAGAGAGCAGAGTGGATTAGGGAACAAACAGGGGTTAAGGATATCATAGCTAAAATCAAGAAGAAGAAATGCACATGGGCCGGGCATGTAGCGCGTAGACAGGATAACTGCTGGTGAACATGGGTAACTAACTTGATTCCCAGAGAAGGCAAGCGGGTTAGGGGGAGACAGAAGGTTAGGTGGGCAGATGAGATTAAGAAGTTTGCGGGCATAAATTGGCAGCAGCAAGCGACGGACAGGGTTAACTGACGGAACATGGGAGAGGCCTTTGTCCTGCAGGGGACGTAGTCAGGCTGATATTGATGATGATGATAATGACAGGAAAAGGTTGCTACGTTATACTCGCTGGGCACAACCTTCTTAGTTTTAGAAAGGTTTAGCGAGCGTTGAGCCGCAGTGCCATGAATACAATGAAGTAGTATATACCATGAATGAACTGGAGGTGGCTAAAGGTGGGAAGTTGATACGAAGTGCAAGCCGTAAGAAAGTAAAAGCCGAATTCTCTTTTCTCTCATTTCCTATTAGCAGCTATTGGCATTTATATTGAGCACTATCTGACAGATTGTGTTAGAAAAACTAGCCGCCCTATTTACGAGGTGTCTCCTGATGGAAAGAGTACGAGTCTTGGAAGAAAGCTAACATCATCTTTATAAATTAGAAAGGAGATGAGAAGGACTTGAAGAATTACAGACCTATCAGCTTGCTCTCTGTAGTATACAAGCTATTTACAAAGGTAAATGCTCACAGAGTAAAGAAAACATTAGAATGCAATCAACCAAAGGAAGAAGCGCGATTTCGAACAGGCTACTCAACGATTGACCACATTCATACTATCAATCAGGTAATAGAGAAATGCTCAGAATATAACCAACCACAATAGATAGCCTTCATAGATTACGAGAAGGTGTTTGATTCAGTAGAAATATCAGCCGTCATGCAGACACTGTGGAATCAGGGCGTAGGTGAAGTATATATAAACATTCTGGAAGAAATCTACAGGAGATCAACTGCTACCATAGTGCTTCATAAAGAAAGCAACAGAACACCAATCAAGAAGGGTGTAAGGCCGGGGGACACAATCTCACCAATGCTATTTACCGCGTGCTTACAGAAGGTTTTCAGAAGCCTAGAATGGGAACAGTTAGGAATAAGAGTTAATGGAGAGTACATTATTCACCTGCAGTTCACCGATGACACTGCATTGCTGAGTAATTCAGGGGACGAATGGCAGCTCATGATTACGGAGTTAGACAAGGAGAACAAAGGTGGGTCTTAAAATTAATCTGCGGAAAACGAAAGTAATGTACAACAACATCGAAAAAGAGCAGCGCTTCGAGATAGGTAATAGTGCACTTCAAGTTGTAAAAGACTGTATACTTAGGGCAGATAATAACCGCAGAGCCGAACCACGAGATTGAAGTAACTAGAAGAATAAGAATGGGGTGGAGCACATTCGGCAAGCACTCTCAAATTATGACAGGTAGATTGCCCCTATCACTTAAGAGGAAGGTATATAACAGCTGTATCTTGCCGGTACTTAGCTACGGAGCAGAAACATGGAGACTTACAAAGATGGTTCAGCTTAAATTGAGGACGACGCAGCGAGCAATGGAAAGAAAATTAGTAGGTGTAACCTTAAGAGACAAGAAGAGAGCAGAGTGGATTAGGAGACAAACGGAGGTTAAGGATATCATAGTTGGAATAAGGAAGAGAAATTGAAGATGGGCCGGGCATGTAGCGCATAGACAGAATAACCGCTGGTCATTAAGGGAAACAATCTAGATTCTCAGAGAGGGGAAGCGGGTTAGGGGGAGACAGAAGGTTAGGTGGGCAGATGAGATTAACAAGTTTGCGGGTATAAATTGGCAGGAGTAAGCACAGGACCGGGTTAACTGGCGGAACATGGGAGAGGCCTTTGTCCTGCAGTAGACGCAGTCAGGCTAATGATGATGATGATGATGACGTCAATGAATGACGAAACATATGACTGGTGAAAACATGATAGTCCTGACACACGTTTCATGTAAGAACAGGACAACGTACCACGTTCATAGCACGCTCACGGCCGTTTCGCTAGCTCCACATATACTAAATTTGGTATCACGTGACGTCAATGGATGAAAAACGTAAACGACACATCCAGACATAATACTCATGACATGGAAGTCATGCATGGCATCGTTTACCACCATCTCGTAACGTTATGCTGATTGCAAAGTGACATATGTCAACCTTTCTCATTCGTGCTTTGCATATCATCAATTCCCACTGTACGTGGGATCTGTATATTTTTTTGCTGCTTGGCCTAAGTTCACCGCTTGATGCGGGCGTGCGGAAAATCGAAGAAGCAGCATCTCCAGCAGACGAAACGAGGTCGTGATGTGCACTAAGGTAGCAGAGTCGCCGTTCAGATGAAACTGTTCATTCAGCCAAACCTGTGACCAAGAAACTAAAAGTCAGGTTGCAGCGACACACGGACAGTGATAGTGGCGAACACAGCGTCATTCGGCGGCCTACTGACAAGCGGCAAAGTATGTCGGTATTTAAAATCTTGCCATCGAATGTTCTAGCGTTATCGGTAGCGGCGACATAGGTTCCTGAGTAATCTGTACAGTTGGCGAAGTGGGCATAATTCCAAAAAGTGATCTACTACAGTCCTGAAGCTTCTCTAACACTGCAGGTGCCGCTTGCGCTCAGTATTGCTGGTAGAGTAACAGGGCGGTAACAAAATATGAGTAAGAAACGTGGGAATATCGACGAGATTGAACCTGCGCACAGCCCCCACCGTCGGAATGAATGTAAGGGCATTTGTAAGAACAAGTGGAGCACCAAAAAGATGATTGCACATTGTCAAAGTGAAGGTGATAAATAAATTCGTTCATTCAAAACACGGCATAGAAGTCATAAAAGCTCCATTCGTCTTCGAGCAGCTGATTCAAATGCCAGCGACAAACATGTTCATAAACCAGGTGTTACGAAAAAAATATACATCGCAGATAAGGTACACATCCGTGAATTAAAGCATAAGGACTGCAATTGCTTGCTCGTTCGAGCGGACAAAATGTAGAACTTTTTTTTGAATGAAGTGTTGTCCGACCAGCACAAGCAAGGCCTGATTTTCATCAACACAAATCTTGGATATATACGTTTGAAGGACCTAAAGAATGCGAAGGACATCATTTTACGTATGATGTTACTGCTACTATATGTGTATTTACAAAGCTGCATTTACACTGACAGGTCTCGCTGTCTGCCACAATTATCGCATCTTAACAGGATTGGTATCTGTGATCTTTGTACCAACGATGTCAAGGAGAACGAGACAGTGGGGTCACTCAACGAAGAAACACAGAACCAGAAGCCGCGATTTGACGTCGTGTTGCTTTCAAAACCACTCAGCTCTCTCTAGCAAATAACCGGGACCGAGCAGTTGCCGTGCGACCCCTTCAGAGTTCAGCCCGACACATTGCCGCAAAGCGAGAGCTAAAGCAACGGAATGACAAGGTGATCAGACAGCACCACTCCGATGGACATCTGGGTAACCATTCTACAGAAGACGAGAACACATTCATTGATGACAAGTGCCATGCCAGGATACGAACACGCCTTGAAGAAGCTCACCTCGCCTGCAGCAAGGAAACACTGGTATTACTGCCGAACCGGTAACTGACCTCATTGTTATTCCAGCTCAGAGGGAAGTGCCTCATGGCGATGTTGGTGGAACGTTAGCCAAAATTTGTGTTTTTTTGGCCGGCGAGGGCGTTGCACGTAGTCAAACGTGAAATTGAAAACCATGGACGCGGCTAACAGTAAAATTGAAAAGTGATGTGTGCTTGGTTTCGAGCAAGTGCACCAAGAACATCTCGTCTGTGGGATCATGTGAACCAGTGTGATTATCAGTGTGATTTTCGATGTGATCGTCCGGCCCGTTATTGCGGCGGCAAGTCTTAGTAGTGTTTGAAAGTGCTTTTAATGTTTTTTATTGTGCACTTGTACGACCTGCTTTGTGCACTTGTTTCCTGATGGTGAGGCTGTACGACCCTTTACTATATGGTAGCTTCTCGAAATCTTCACCTCAGGCCGCGGAGTGCGTTGAATATTCATTCAAGAAAGGAGAGAAGGAAGTGTGTGCATGAAAAGTGAGCTCATGCATTGTGTGCCGAATGAACTTTTTGCTATCGAGAACGCGTTTCTTTTTTGTCTGAGGTTTTGAACCTTTATTTTCCTTTACTCTACCTTCGAAGATACCTTCATTCCACAGAACCAATTATATACGAGGAGTTTTTATTACGGGACCCCGCTAGACAAGCCTGCAACCAGCACCCATAGGAATAAAGCTCTTTGAGCTTCCATTCATGTGCAAGTAGGGCTGCGTCTTTTCCCTCTCGGGTAGCGGAAAGGTTAGGGAAAGTGAAGGTTTCAACTGATATGGCTACGTTAGCTGAAATTTATCGGAGACTTCCCCACAGTAATGGCACCGCCCGTTGGCTTTCGAGTCAGAATGTTTTACTTTAGCAGAGCAAAGGCATAGGACCTGTCGCCTCCAATGGTTTGGTGGTAACGGACCCAACTACCGTTGCTGACATGGTAGGTATGTGTCAGTGCCTCGACAAGCTCGAATCTGCATGGCTGCAGCTAGACAACTCTCCTGCAGCCATCCCTGACAACCCTACTGCCAACCCTCCGTTACGAGCCATGACCCACACCATGATACGCGAGGAACATCAGTCGCTCGGTTTTCCAGCACGTCAGTTTCCTTTTAACACCCCCAGTAGGAATTATGGGGCGTCGTCAAGGAGGAGTTGGCGGCTCTGACTGGTAATTTCTAAACAGACCCTCACGTCTCTAAAGACCCACTGACTTACGCACAAGTCACCGCAGTTACTCCAGCTTTCGTTCCACCGATACCGCCGACGACCACGCCAGCCCATCTGGCGTGCATGGCACCCAGCATGCAAACCCAACCTCACTATGCACGACTGGCGCCAGCACAACTGGATTTTTTAGTCCTCAGTTCAAACAACCAACCCTACTATCAATCATGGCGCCCGAAGAAACCTACATGCTGCTATTGCTGATATCGTGGACACATCGCACGTGTCTGTCGCCAGCGTCAGCGAGACGAGCGTCGTGGGTTTGACACTTACGAACGGGTCGACAATGCCAAAGGAACCACTTTCCAGCAATGTTCTTACGCTACGCTTCACGGTCGCTCTTCCTCACCATCAGTAACTCCTGAAATGGGTCCTCGCTGCCGTGGTGCCAGGCATCGCTCGCCGTCTCCTCTCCGTCACTCTGCGTCACCACTTCGACCAGCCTCTCGGTTCGCTGACCGTCGCACAGAAAACTAAACTACGCAGCTTCTGGGGAAGAAGCTGCGTTTAGCAAGGTATAAAAAAGTCCTCCAGAACTTCCTCATAATATTGCCACGAACGTAATAACAGACAGCGACGAATTGACGTCTTGCTCGCCTTCAGACCAGGAAGCAAAAGCCCTCTTCTTTCTTCGCTTCCAAGGGAATCCACCTACAGTTGATGGCTCACACCCATTAGCTGTGATATTATTCCCTCTCTTCGAAAAGCATCGGCTCGATGCTGGTAATGAGCGTTGAGAAAAAATGAGGAAGAAAAGATGCTACTATGGAATTCAACAACTCTGTCGTAAGAAAAAAAATGGGCTGGTGCCATAAAAGTACTCGATAAAGAAAGGAGTTAGGACACAAGATCATCAAAAAGAAACAACAGTGACAAAAATAGTCATTGCATGGTAAGTTAGTACACGTTCGATGGATGACGCAAGAAATATGGCTTGAGCCTTGACACGTGCACCACATCACTTTGTGAAAACCGACGGGAACGTCTTGAGGTGCCCTCAGGGAGAACTTCATACGTAACGTCACTGAGTCGGCGCAGAACTTTGTAAGGGCCGAAGTAGCGCCAAAGCAACTTTTCAGAGTGACCACGCTGTCGGATGGGAGTCCACACCCAAAACTTCGTCGCCTGGTTGGAAGGTAACCTCTTGGTGTGTAAAGTTGTAGCGGTGTGAGTCGGCAGTTTGGCGAGCCTGAATACGGCGTCGGGCGAGTTGACGGGCCTCCTTGGCGCGTTGAGTGAACAATGCAGCATCTACGTTGAGCATGCTCAAGTTGTTGGGAAGGAGCATTGCGTCGAGCATTGTAGTGACATCTCGATCATGAACTAAGCGAAATGGGGTGAAACCTGTACTCTCTCGGACTGCTGTATTGTAAGCAAAAGTTACGTAAGAGAATATCATCCCAGTTCTTGTGATCAACGGCCACATATATTGACAGCATATCTGCAATGGTCTTGTTCAACCGTTCAGTGTGTCCGTTTGTTTGGGGGTGATAACCCGTGGTTTTCCGATGTTCTGTACCACTTAGTCTCAGCACTTCTTGAAGCATCTCTGCGGTGAAAGCTGTACCACGATCAGTAATTATCACAGCTGGCGCTCCGTGACGAAGTACGATGCTGGTGACAAAAACTGTGCGATTTCGGCTGCGGTAGCTTTGGGCAGGGTCTTTGTTTAGCTGTAACGCATTAAATAATCGGTGGCAACCACAATCTACCGTTTTCCAGACGAAGAGGTGGGAAATGAGCCGAGCAAGTCAATGCAAATTTGATGGAATGGTGTGTTCGGCGTGGCGATAGGCTGTAGTAGTCCTGCTGGTCGGACAGGTGGAGTCTTACGGCGTTGACAGTCGCGGTATGAGCGGACGTACTGCTTGACTGTCTTCCCGAGGCGGGGCCAGTAGTATGAGTGGCGAATTCTTTCCAATGTGCGCGTGTAGTCAAGGTGTCCGGATGATGGTTCATCGTGACAAGCATGTAAAATATCGTCCCGAAGTGTGGTTGGCGCGACCAGTAGGTAAGTAGCCTGGGTATGGTAGAAATTTTTTATAGAGGACTCCATCCATGATGCAGAAGGAGGCCATCGAACTTGCAATGTTTTGAGGAAGGCTGCGTTTTCGGCCTTCGAGGTAGTCAATCAGCGGGCTTAGCTCCATGTCGTCGCGTTGTTGTTGAGCCAAGTCGGTTGCTGATACAGAGGAAAAGAATGTATCGTCCTCGTCAACATTCGCGTTCATACTTTCAATTGGCGCACGTGAGAGACAGTCAGCGTCAGTGCGTTTGCGTCCTGGCTTGTGAATGACTGTAACGTCCAATTCTTGCAGCCGAAGGCTCCAGCGTGCTAGACGACCAGAAGGGTCTTTGATGTTGGCGAGCCAGCATAAAGAATGCTGGTCGCTAACTACCCTGAATGGTCGACCTTATAAATAAGGGCGAAATATTGTAATAGCCCAAACAACGGCTAAGCATTCTTTTTCTGTTGCAGAGGAGTTTTTCTCTGCAGAGATAGTGTTAGACGTGCATAGGCAATCACGCGCTCTACGGCTTTTTGCCATTGAACCAGTACAGCTCAAAGTCTGACGGTGCTGACATCCGTGTGTAGCTCTGTGGCAGCATGGGTGTATACCGGCGTGGCTGGCAACGTGACCAAGAAATTTCAGTTCCTCGAATGCAAAGTGGCATTTCTCAGGTTTGAGAGAAAGTCCAGCTGTTCAAATCGCCTGAATAACTGCCTGTAAGCGCTGGACGTGCTGGTCAAACGTGCCCGAGAAGACGACCACATCACCAAGGTAGACAAGACACGATTGTCATTTTAGCCGAGAAAGAACTGTGTCCATCATTCTTTGAAAAGTAGCTGGTGCCAAGCATAAGCGGAAGGGAAGGACCTTGAAGTCGTAAAGTCTGTCAGGAGTAATGAAGGCGGTCTTTTCGCGGTTGCGCTCATCAACAGATATTTGCCAATAGCCGCTGCGTAGATCCATGGAAGAAAAGTAACGAGCATTGCGAATACGGTCCAGTGAGTCGTCTATTCTGCTATTCTGAAAATCTGCTGGACCTGTTGGCGTATAAGATCTTGTTCTTTTTGCGAGACTCTGTAGGGATGCTGTCAAACGGGTCTCTCGGTAGGCTCGATGATGATACGATGCTTGGCAAGCGGTGTTTGGTTAACTTTCGAAGTCGTAGCGAAGCAGTCCCGAAATGAGCTGAGTAGCTTTAAAAGACGTTCCCGTTGTGCGTACGGTAGACCTTGGTTTACGTCGAGAGTGCTTGCGAATGTCATGGCGGAATCGTCGCACGACGAAAGAGCAGATAATGTTTAGGGACCAGGGACGTCGGCAATATCCTCAAGGTATGCCATCGCAGTGTGTTTGGTAAGATGGCGATACTCCTCGCTGAAATTCGTGACTAATAGGCAAGCCTGCTTTCTATTGGACTGAACAATACCTCAGGCAACGCAGATTTGTTGTGCAAAAAGTAGGGACAAATTTTCTTCTGCATTTACAGCATCGGCGACTTCTTGGTCACATTCAACGTTGATAAAAAGGCTGCTGTGGGGAGGCAGTGCAACAGATTCGGAGGATACACGTAGGGCTGCCTTCGATGAGCGGACGTTTTCCGGTTCAGGATGAAACGGGTCCTCGAACGACACCTGCAAATCTCGTAAGTCAATAATTGCGCCGTGTTCGCGAAGAAAGTCCAACCCCAGAATGAGTCGACGGGAGCACACAGGTAATACGAGGAAAGACCCTGTGAACGTCGAAGCACGGACTCGAACACGGGCTGTGCACATTCCAGTCGGCGTGACGAGGTGACCCCCTGCCGTGCGCAACGGCGGTCCTTGCCAAAGGGTAGTTGCCTTCCTCCGTTGGGATGGCAGGGCACTGCTCATAACCGAATAATCAGCTCCGGTGTCGACGAGGGCAGTGACGACGTGATTATCGACGTGTACGGTGATGTCGGCGGAAACAGTCTTATGACTTTCGGGAACGACTGGAAAGTCAGAACGGTCTTCATCGGGTCTTTGCGTCGAGGGAGGCTCTTTGACAGTCCGTTGGGACGCGGCTTCACCCCAGGAGCCACGGTTTCTAGTTTCCCCTGTGGGGACTCGGTGACCGGCCTCTGAAAGGAGCATAAGATGACGAGGGAATGCTAGGTGACGTGGGGCGGCGAGGTGATGGTGATCGTGACTGGGGGCGTCGACCAAGGCGAGGAGATTGCTGGCCCGTAAGGTACGCTTCAATGTCACGGGGACGCTCACCGTACCGCGGGCACCGAGCATCGGGGTGAAAGTCACGGAGACCAAGTTAGTGGTACTGGCAATTACGGTAAACGTGACCCGCTTCGCCACAGTGGTAGCAGAGTGGATGGTTATCTGACGTACGCCACACGCTGGCCTTTGTGGCGTTCTGCCGCGATTCAGACGGACGATGAGTTGGTGCTTTCGGAAACCTTGAGGCGGATGGCGTAGTTGAGGAGGTGCCCTGGAATCGATGGCTAGCCTGATCCATTGTCCCCATAGTGGGATCACGGCCATGTGGTGCAGGAGATCGCAGAGCCGCCGCATAAGTCAGCACAGGGGCCTCAGGCCTTGTTGGCGCGAGTGGGGTGACCACCTGTCGGATCTCAGTTCAGATTTAGTCTGCGGGAGCACTTACGGGTGGTTGGGGTCCCGCTGCTTGGAGTTGGCGCAGCTCATCCCTCACGACGCTTCTTATGAACTCTGTGAGGGCATGCCTCTCGCTGTCACCCCGATAGAGCATGCAGCAGGGGTCACGTCGTGGCGTTCATACTGTGACGACTGATACTGGAGAGTACGCTCCATTGTGATTGCCTCATTTATGAACTCAGCCACAGTCGTCGGTGGATTGCGCACGATTTAAATTCCGCACCTTCTTTTCCTCGGACATTGCAGGATAAGCATGCTTAAAGAGTCGAAGCTTGTTCTCGACAAACATCGAAACTCTCTCGTTGGGTCATTGTTTCCGAGACGAGATAGCCTGCTCCACTTTCTCTTTCCTTTCAGTGATGCGGTACGCATCATGAAACCGTCGGCTGAACTCATGCCACGTCGCAAAAGAACCCTCGTGATTCTCATACCATGTTTTGGCAGAGTCTTCTAACGCAAAGCAAACTCTTCGCAGCTTGCAAACTTCATCCCATTCGTTGACGTTGGCAACTCGATCGAAGTGGTCAAGTCAGTCATCAACATCTTCATAAATGGCTCCATGAAATGAGCGTGTTGTGTGCGGTGCATGAAAAACATGCGGGAGAAAAGAATAGGCGTCGTTGGTTTGACTCGCCTGGTTGGTAGTTGAAGTTGCCATCTCGTCTTGAGAGAGGGGACCGTATTCGGGAGATAGTCCTCGCACGCGGCGACTGCTTCTTGCCGTGGGAGCTGTAGCTGTCTCCAAGTAGCTCGGTGTGTCGGCTGAAAATCTGCAGCCGAGTCGCATTTACCCAACAACTCCATGAGTGCCGCGAACGTAATAACAGACAGCGACGAATCGACGTCTTGCTCGCCCTCCGACCAAAAAGCAAAAGCTCTCTTTCTTCGCTTCCAAGGGATTCTACTTACAGTTGATGGCTCATACCAATTACCTGTGACAATATGATGTCTGTTTTGGTAGAAGGCATAGAAGTGGAAGCATTAATAGGCACTGGGGCTAGTTTCTCACAAACTATTGAACCTCACTATTGAAAGGAAAAAATAAATCTAGCTTTTGGTTTATTAAGTATTACGGTTGGTGGCGCTAGCCACCACCACTGTCCGTCCGTCCGTCCGTCCGTCCGTCCATCCATCCATACATCCATCCATCCATCGATCCATCCACCCCCTCCCACCCACCCATCCATTCACGTGGCGGCTTCACGATTATGACGTCATGGCCTCTCCGTAGTTTTTACTTTCTCCATGTTCGTGTTGATTGATTTGTGGGGTTTAACGTCCCAAAACCACCATATGATTATGAGAGACGCCGTAGTGGAGGGCTCCGGAAATTTGGCCACCAGGGGTTCTTTAACGTGCACCAAAATTTCAGCACACGGGCCTACAACGGTACCGCCTCCAACGGAAATGCCGTTGCCGCAGCCGGGATTTGATCCCGCGACCTGCGGGTCAGCAGCCGAGTACCTTAGCCACTAGACCACCGCGGCGGCACTGCATGTTCGTGTGTATTCAAGTGCATGTTGCAAGCAAGCAAAAAAACCAAGAGAGTGTGGTGCCACCGCTTGAGAAGTCTACATGTCTCCTCTGGAATGAAGTCGTTTTTTGTGTGCAGGTGGCACCAGGATGCTCTCTGCGTAAGTTGCGTATATTGGTTTACCAGGTGGGTTTCCTTTAATTCCTTATGTGAGTTGAGAACCCTCAGTGCCTTCAACTTGGCATAAAAGATAGTTACCAGGAGGTCGACAGCTCGCTTTGTAGCCTTCCTAATGATGGCGTCGATGCGCTGGTCGTGTTGCTTCTTAGTGCGAAGGTAGGGTATGGAGTAGGGTATCCAGCTGAGTACAGAGGCATGGATGAAGCGAAGCGCATCTCTGCCCCTCAACCAGCCGCACTTGTTAGAAACGTGGTGGATCATACGTCCGACCCACTCGCCAGTGTATTCAAGCTTGGTAACGGTATATAGCAGCCTGAGTATCTAATAGAAGAACAGGCCCATGATCAGGATTTCCTCGACTTCTCTCACAAGAACTCACATCGAAAAGACACGCAGCTTTGTGTTGTCTTTTGGAATAGGTCTGATCTGCAGCTTTGATTTTGCAGGAGCGCATTAGAGAACACAGCCGACAGCATAGACTATAAAAGCGGCTCGCTGCAGGTGGTCCTTCATTTATTTTGGCTTCATTCTGTGGTCCGAGTTGTTCTGTCATCCGCGTATAGGGCGTGCTGAATTTCTTCCACTCGGGCCAATTGATGGGGACGTTTCATCATAAAAATATTCAGGTGCGGTGAAGGACTCCCCAAGGAGCGGTGAAAAGAGGAAATATCTTACGATTGCGAGTACCTCGTACCCGCCATCCGAAGAGCTCAGATTTGCCAGATTGCGGCCATTACTAATGTTATGAAAGACAGTTTTGAAATCTCGGCAAGAATGGCCTTGTTGTGGCATATGACATTTGGTTGTGTTATATCGCGGTGGAACGGAAGGCAGACACCCTGAGTAGACATGTGTAGGTGAAACCCAAACCTTTTGTCTGTAAAGAGGCCTTTAGCCTTTTTGTGTGGAGGGAAGCGGACCCGAATCATTCTATCCATAAGTTTATCTACACATGAAGGTAGTGAGATAAGCCTCAGTATTGGTATTGACCATCTTGCCTGGTTTAGGAATGAAGGTGACTAAGGCGGTCTGCCATTCGAGAGGGAGTTAATGCTCATCCCAAGTCTTATTTATGCAGTCTAGCAAATGAAGACAGATCGAGTTCGAAAGATTCATCAACAAGTCGACTCCTATGCAATCTCTACCCTGAGCCGTACGTCTGCGAATCTTGGCTAAGGTCGCCCTTGGGCCATGCAGCGTGAAAGGGGCATCAGTGCCTGCACCAGGGTTGCCCGTGCACTTGTACTCTTGCCCAAAATGATCCTGCATGCGACAAAGATATCGGTCGCACAGGGTGTCCGCGAGTTACGCCATCGCTCGTCATTGCCGTGCAAATCCCACCGCAGCTGTTGCATCTCCTCCCTCATTGGATTGGATTGGATAAACTTTTATTTGGTCCTCCAAAACACAGATCACTGTGTTGCGGGCAGCTCTCACGTAGGGACTGAGATTCCAAGCTCCTCAGCCGCCTCGCGGGCTTGGTGGACAGCCCAGAGCTGATCTGCCAAGGACGAGCTGCGGATTGCCGCCTCCCATCTGGCAGAGGTGATGTGCGATGAATGAGCAAACTTGGTGCACTGCCAGAGCATGTGTTCTAATGAAGCTATTTCCCCACAATGTGGACAAAGATTACTTGGGTATAGGTCAGGGTACATGATGTGTAACATTTTCAAAGTAGGGTACATCCGCGTTTGCAAAAGCCTTAATGTAAGTGCTTGGGGCCGGGTTAGATTTTTGTGAGGTGGAGGGAAATTTAAAGCAGGGTCAATTAGGCTGCGTAAGAGGCACCACGTTCCCTTCGAGCTAATCTCACGTGCTGCTGCATTACATTTCTCTGTCCAATTCGAGTCAGGGAGCTGGGTGTCACACTGTGTGGCTTGTTCGGTGATTTCAGTATTGCGAGCCTTAAGCTTGTGAATAAGCTCTTGCTTTTCCATTACTTTGTATGACTCCGGCAAGCTTTCCACAGGTCCAAGAAGTGATTGTCTGCAATGGGATTCTCTTTGGTGGTCTGCTGTGTCATGTGTTGTCGCTGAATTGCACGCAAGTGTGTTGCACGCTCCGCCTCATCACCATTATCATCAACTTCATCATCATCATCAGCCTGACTACGTCTACTGCAGGACAAAGGCCTCTCTAATATTCCGCCAGGTAACTCGGTCTTGTGCTTGCTGATGCCACTTTATGCCCGCGAACTTCTTAATCACATCTGCCCATATAAGTCCACGTAGCCACCAGAAAAAACGCGATATGAATGTGTCGCGTTCTGAAGTCGTTCTAGTCAGTTAATTTAGCTTGGCCCCTTTTTTTCTAGTCACTTTCACTGGAAGAGTGATTCGGAGAATGCCGTGACTGCTACCAAGTAATTTCTTTAGGTTTTATTACAAGGAATCTTTCGCCTTCTTCACGAGAGACCAGTCAGGACACTTGCCACGCGTTACCGAATGTCGCATGCGTGTCGGACATGCCGGATTTTTGCTCAGCGTAAGACAGAGTGTAGAGATTGGCTCTGCCAACTTGCGTTCTCTTGCCTTGTGAAAGTGACAGCCCCAATAAAAGCTAGGATCTTTTAACTCCCCAACAATTATCAGGGGTTCTATTTCAACCGATTCTAGCGTGGGGCAGAAAATTTTCTTAAAAGTCGCAAGCACCTTACGCGGTGGCAGTCAATTTTCAGTATATTGAATGATCACCGCGATTAAGTGGCAGGATCCTTTACTATGCTGTAGTATTCATAATCATTATCCAAGTCAAGGTCAACCACAACTGCGGTGTAGGCTTTTTTACCAGGATACACGTGGAAGGAACCCTTGGATCGAGCTACACCCAGTGAATTTAGCTTCCCATCGTGGCTTTTGAAGAGCTAGGATAGCTGGTGACATACCATGCTACTGCAGGTAGAGTTAGAGGTGCGACCATTTCTTGTAATTTTGAAAGTTCCTGCATTTTGAGTGAACAATATTTATTTTTTGAAAATTATTTTGCCATTGCCTTTCCACTACCGTCAAGTAGCCATAGTGAATATTATTTATTAATGGGGCGTAGGACCAATCCCCGACGGCGATGGCACCTCAGACAGGGGCACCAGCATCTCCGGAAAGGAGGCAGCTGAGATGTGTTCCTGCGAATGAGTGTTGTGACGGAACATTACCGTTCGCCAACGCGTATGCGGTTGCGGGGAACGTGAGCGAGAGCGGCTTTTTCTAAATTGAATGCCGGTCCTTTCTTGAATATGGACAGAACAGACTCAGTCTACGAGAGAGTTCTGCTCTCGACAATCTGCCAGAGCTCACGTTGCCAAAGCTCCCTGAAGGAAGCCCTGATGCCTTCAAAAATTTTTCTTGCATGTCAGCAATTGTGCCTTTCAGGTGTTTTAAACAGTGCTCCGCAATAGGAGTATGCCCGACAGGTGTGCTGCTCGTGCACTGCGAGTCACCAGAATAGCACTGACGCGACCGAGGCCCTTGTCGCGTATTCAGGCTCCGAGCCCTACACCAAGAATATCCATGTTTATTTCTAGCGCTCGTGCTCGCACCTTTTTTTCTCCTTGATTCCCTGCTTGTTGACGCGCGGCCGCAAACATTCAAAACATACACCCAAGGGGCCAAGACGATCACCAGGCAGTTGATTATCACTGACTTGCCTCCAGAATGCATAACTTTTAAACAGGTATTTTATGGTGTGTTCTGATGATAGTCAAAGGGTGCTGATGCGCGTAGTCATAACCTCCCGGCTGCTTTGTCAGAACCCTTCTCAGCTTTAATTGTAGCGAACGCATGCCTTCACCATGCACAAGCACCACGTCACATTCGCAAATTTGAAGTAATTTATGATGAGGCGCGTCGTGCGCGGATGAAAATAGAAGGAGGTAGTACCACTTCCATGGGATCCATAGCTCCGCTGTAATATGCTCAAGATAGCATGCGTGGCACAGCAGGTCCGCTCGCATTGATGATATGACATATGTACTGCTGCCTTCTTGCGGAAGCAAATGAGGCGTCTGCCGACCAAAAGTGATACGGAGTCAGCGGTTGCAGTTCATCAGTGCTGCTATCCAAATACGTAGGAGGTCGGCTGTTTATGACCACTTCCACATCGCATAACACTGTAGCGAGGGCCTCGGCGCTGAGACTGTTGTGCCTAAGCCACCGTTTTGAAGCATTCTTTGTCGATCTGATGAGGCGCTTCCACCAGCCTCCCCACCAAGGAGATCCCTCAGCGATGAACTTCCATTTTATGTTGATGTTGGACGCATATTCATGCAGATCCGTCAGAATGGTTTTGAGAACTCGCGTTGAGTGTTCGCAACAAGGTCCGCGGGACACACCAATGTTTTTTTCTGGGCTGTGTTCGAAGACTGCAAGTTCTTCTGTCAATTCAGCGCGCTCAGTATGCAATGCCTCTTCGGGATTATGAAGCCTGGTTGGACCATGCTACCACATTGTTGATGGAAGAAGATGGGGGGATGAAACCCCTCGTATAACCAAGTCAGCGGGATTGTCTTTTCCGGAACAATGATGCCACTGGGTCGGCGATGTCAGGCTATGAATTTCGGAGACTCGATACTGTACAAACAATTTTTTTGGCAGGCGTCTTCTGAATTCAATGCAATTCAAAGAGTGGATCGGTCCAGAAGTGTAGAGGAAGAGAGCTTAGCGCTAGTGCTATTTGCACGTATGCGCACAACCTTGCGCCAACGACTCATGCCAAGAGCTTCAGACGTGGCAGCGAAATAAGTTGGAGTGGTGCCACGCGGCTCTCACTTATAAGGAGCTGCGAGTTGCAGCCGTCACTCGTTGAGCGCTCCCATACGTAGATGCAGACACCATATGTTCGGGGACATGCGTCGTAAAATACGTGTAGTTCGATTGAAATTGTTGTATTAGCTGCTTGTAGAAATACCTAAACGTCGACAGAATAGAATTCATGTTGTCCAATTCAGTGCGCCAAGTATTCCAGCTTGCTTGCTCTTCTGGTGTGAGGGCATCGTTTCATACGCATTTCTCCTCACAAGTCTTCAAACAGTAGGTTTACCCTGAGCGAAAATGAAGCTAGATAACACAAAAGATCGTACACTCTTGCTAACGTCTGGAGCACAACTGGCTTGGTTGAAGACTTGTTCACAGCAAAGTCTAACACTTCGTGCACTATGAGGACAATTCTGTCGCCTTCACGCTCCCAAGGTACACCACAGACCTTGATTAGGATATTCTCTCCAGCTTCGTCTTCAAAAACAATCTTGTCTCCAAGGAATATTTTTTGCAAGGCATGTGCACTGGAGCCCACTTGCGCAATTCCATGCTTGTTTTCAAGAATATCTTGCATGCTTCCTTGCACACCGTGACAGCTTCTTCCACGTTTGGAAGTCTCATGATAAGGTCATTGACGTAAAATGCTTTCTTGAGTAACTCTACAGCCTCCGGATATTGTTATTGGCAGAATGTTAGGTGATGTTGAATGGTTGCTGCGCGCAAAAATGGACTAGACGAGGCTCAGAACGAGAACCGCGTCATGCTCTACGTAACCACATATGGCGATGGATCATTATCCGTGGGCAATCGATCAATCCAGAAATATCGCAGCACGTCATGGTCTTCCGGGCGAATAAGCATCTGCAAGTATGCCTTTTTTATATCCGCGATGAGGACCACAGGGTGACATCGGAACGTGAGCAGCTGCTGCACAATGTCTACTCCTAGTCTCGTACCCTTGAACAGGACATCATTCAGGCAGAGATGGGCAGGCGCGTGCGAGAAAGCACCAAACACCACCCGAAGTTTTGTTGTAACCTCTTCTCTTCGTATGACGGCATAATGAGGCATATAACAAACAATTTCTCTTTTAAGTAGCTCATCTATCGCTCTGCGTGCTCCTCGTTCAAGTACGCCTTGATGGCCCTGTCATACTGCTTGAGAAATTGGGGCTGTGGTTTGAACCTATATATTTGTGGCTGCAGCCGGCACTCCGCCAACCATAGATTGTTGCTGCCGGCAAGTATTCTTAGATCCTTTAACATTAGTGGCACCTGGTAGCTTGATATTGCCCTTCTCAAACGCCTCAAATTCTGGTAAAGCCTTGCTCTTTCCCTCAGCAGGCGCCGTGATCCCCATGACGACGGGACACCACATCGCAGAAAAATCACAGTCAAGAACGAACTTCGTGCTACAGTGCAGAAATAGAGCGCTCGTGGATGCTGAACTTCTCTCGCGTTCTGTGGTCCCCTGAAGAGTGCAGCCGAAATTGGGTTCCACTGCCGTCGGGTTGCTGGTTAAATCATCAACCCTTCAAGTCACGACCTTCCCGTAAACGTTGGAACCAGGTAAGGTAGCTGTTTTATATGGGTGCCACGTGTCGGAATGAAAGTTGTCTGCAGCGTCATAGTTCTTGTCGCATAAAAGTTGTAAAACATCAGTACTGAGTGGAGGGCTTGTAACCGCACACATTTCGGGTACCTCCAAGGCCTTCACGGTTATCGCCATGTCCCTACGTTGGCGTCGCTGCGTCAAAGCTACCCGACGATTGCATGTTACTTCGCGGGGCTTCGAGTGGTCGAACGAAACCAAGCAAGGTTCTTCGGTTCTGATAACCGGGCATCTGAGATCCTCTGAGTCATCCGCTTGGATGGATGTACGCTGCTTGCCGCCGTCAAAAAATGCAAACAAGATGCTTTCGGCACACGCACTCAATTTAGACTGGTACTGTTTAAATAAAGGCATTGATTCCGCTCACGGCTCTTGGTGAAACCAAAAGATGGGTGGTGTGTCTTGCTGGCAACAGTATTGGGTGCTTGACATCAAAAGTCCCTGGTTAGTTTGTAGGTTTCGGCACCAGAAAGATGTAGCGTATTCAAGACCAGAGCGCCACACAAAAAATCTCCATATTTATTTCTACCGCTCATGCCCGCACCCTCCTTTTTTCTCGTTTCCCTGCTTGTCCCGCAGCCGCAATCATCCGCAGCAGCCCTAGCAAAGTTTGTTTTCTACATAAGATGCGAAGGGCCCGCCTGTTCCTGAAGCTCTGTAAGCTTGGCCAATTATGCCTCTAGCTCATAATTTTTTTTTGCTAAATTATCAGTTTGATGTCTGAGTTTAGCTTTCTTCCGCTGTAGAACGACTTCAGTAGGAGAGAGGGAAAGTGGTCTGGAGCCAGCTCTAGCTCATCATCATCATCATCCGGATTACGTCCACTGCAGGACAAAGACATCTTCCATGTTCCGCCAGTTAACTCAGTTCTGTGCTCACTGCTGCCAATTTATCCCCGCAAACTTCTTAATCTCCTCTGCCTACCTAACCTTCTGTCTCCCCCTAACCCACTTGCCTTCACTGAGAATCCACTTAGTTGCCCTTAATGACCAGCGGGTATCCTGTCTACGTGCTACATACCCGGCCTGTGTCCGTTTCCTCTTCTTCGTTTAAACTATGATATCCTTAACCCCCGTTTGTTACCTAATCAAGTCTGCTCTCTTCTTGTCTCCTAAGGTTACACCTACCATTTTCTTTCCATTGCTAACTACTGAGTCCTCAATTTAAGCGGAACCCTATTTGTAAGTCTCCAGGTTTCTGCTCCGTAGCTAAGTACCAGAGAGGTACAGCTGTTATATACGTTCCTCTTGAGGGATAGCAACAATCTACCTGTAATAATTTGAGAGTGCTTGCCAAATGTGCTCCACCGCATTCTTATTGTTCTACGCTCTTAAAAATGAAGTGACGTTCTCTCCATTTAGAGAGAAACGGCGATGTCCCCAATATTCGTTCTTAAATTGAGAAACGTTTCTCCTTTTGCCACGGAGAAACCTGTTCTTCCCTATGAAAATCAACAAGGCTGACCCGAGGTTAGCGAAGCGACTAGGCTTAGCAAATGCATCGATTATCGACTGATAAGGAGTACACGGAACTGACAGTTACAAAAAATGGTCCCGTCGAGCTTAATATCGAACAAAATGACTATAAAAACAAGCAGACGAACTTTTAGTGAAGAAAACATCGCGAAAAAGAATGACGGAACTAGTAAGTATCGTTCGGCCAGCGAGTTAACGTTCACTTTGAAAGACATGAATATCACAGATTCTTCACCCGAAAAGTGCATGCTAGGCTTGCTGTATTTATTTGGCGCAGATTCACATAGTGTAGCGACGATACCCATGTGTTTACGGGGCAGTAGGTTACGAGATGTGTCTCCAAACCGTAGACTCGATCACAGCGAAACCATTCCAACTCAGTAGTGCAGTTTTGATAGATAGATGTTCAACGTTATATAAGTAGCTTGAGGTGTTAGAGCGTCACAGCCGTGAAGTGGGCGTTAGCTGGTGCCATCTGGAGGGACTGAAAAAGACAAAATAAAAAGGTTGCCTGCGGTGACGTACGTTGTTATACCCAACATCACGGCTCCCTCGCGGATAGCTGGCGACTCAGCCGATTCTTTGATTACTCACTGACACCGGACTCCTAATACATGCTGATGCAATGCGTATAGCTATACATGCACAGAAAGACACATACTACACATAGTACGCATATCGAAAGAACTCATTTAACAAGACTACAATCAACCATTCTCCACAGCGGCACACACTTAGACGCGTTTACTCACGCCCTACTACGAGAGCGCGCAAGCTTATATAGCAATGAACTTCGACTAACCATAGTGGCGCAAGGTAGAAGTAAGTTTTGCTCAACTTTTTGTACGTATTATGGCCATACCCCAACATGCGCACACGTATTTTTTTGTATCTGATTCTTAGACAAACGGAAGTTAATGAGAGGTTGCACATTGATGAACAGAATAGTTACTAGAGCTTATCAGGTTTTCACGAAAACGGTTATCCCAAGCCATGCATAAAATTCCAACGGCATTCCGAACGCTGCGCCAACTCTCGACCACTGCCATTCTTACTTTTTTTCTTGAAGCCTCCGAAAAGGCAAACACTTGCCGGACGCTTGCCATATCGGAGGTCACGTCTTTTTTTATTCTTCCACTTGTTACTCGGAGAGGGCGCAGCATGCAGGCCAGACATGGTCTCCGTCGCGGTAGGTGTTCTGTGGTCGCGTTGACCTGGTTTAGTTGTTTTGTGTTAACGTTTGCTTATGTTCTTGCGACGTGCTTACCACAACTATGACCGTTAGCCATAGATAGTGTACACCGCTATCCCTTCAATGGCAATATTTCTGATGTGGTAACGACCGTGTTAGCAGTGTATACGTACGTTACAACGCAAATCTTGCGAGAGAAATAAGAGATGACTTCGCACATGACGGTATTCTTTCGTCAGCGATAGCAGTGGCTCTTGACGTCGCGGTAGCTCGATTATTTGAGTGCAGAAACTAGCGCTGCAGTGCGCAAATTTACTATAACGTTATAGCATGCTGTGTGTACATACTTCTACGCTTCAGATGCCTCTCTCAACTCGCCTTGTGTGTCAACTTGCAGTCATTGTGCGTGCCACAATTGTGTTGTTAGTGCTGTGGCTGTGGTGGTTACGGAATTCGGAATACTCTTTGGAATGGCTCTGGATTTGGAATACTCTTTTCACAAAAGGTGAGTGAGTGTTAGCACTTTCTTGCTGTGCACAGCTCTTACTAGAAGTAAATTTTTTGTTGAGTTTCTCACCACAAAGAAGAATCATGGACGAGAAAGGCGCACTGTACGCATGCATAATTCCGTCCTACATCTCAGAGCTGGTATGGGCAATTCAAAACGCATGCGATCGAGAACGTAGTTTGACTGACAGAAGTCATTGGTTTACTTTTCACAAAAGGGTAGTTATGACGATGTTTAAAACACTTGTTGTGGTTGTAACCCACTCTCGCAAATAAACGCTCGGTTAAACTTCGCAGCCTATTCTCCTTTGTGCTTTCGCCTTCCGTGGTAGCATAGCCTCATGGGGTGTCATGTAACTATGCTGGAGGACGCAGGTTCAACTTCCGGCCACTGCGACCGTATTAGAATGGGGCAAATGCAAAGAACACCCATATGGCGGTAGCGGCACGTATAACTTCATCAAATGTACATGATTGTGCTGTCACGCATGGACTGTACAGTAGTATCAGGTTTCCTAGATGTGATGCTGTGAAAAGTGTGATGCTTCTTTATGCGCCTTGTTGTAATAATGAGTGCTATGGGTGCCATGCGAAACTAAAAAAAATTGCCCGCAGCTTCCCTCGGGGGAACACTGAGGAGGATGCGGAGCATATAATTGGTTAACGGGGTGTTAAAGTGCGACTTACTTGGGTCGATGGCTAAATTGGTTAACGTGGTTGTAAAATGGGGTGTTAGATTGCGACTTACTTGCGTCGATGGCTAAATTGGTTAACGTGGTTGTAGGAGGGGGTGTTAAATGAGTGAACACGTACACACGTATGCGAAAGGGCGGCGCTGGTCGAAGGGACGTCGATCATTCTGTTTGTGGATTCGTTGGCATTCATTTCACGGCGACTTCGGACGTCGACGCGCCGTACAAACCAACGGACGAGCGGCAACTGAGCGAGCGAGCGCCGACCTTGAGTATATATACAGCGCGACGGCGCATGCGCTGTCAGCTGTCGAATGTTCTCGAAGGAGAAGCGCGCGCGGCACAGATGGTGGGCGACGGCGCGACGGCGCATGCGCGCGCGTCAGCTGTCGAATGTTCGAGAAGCGGTGCGGGCGGCGCGGACGGCGCACTACAAGGCGCGAGTATAAGATGCTTCCGCATCTAAAATGCGTACGCTTACCAAGCATGTCGACACCGAAAAAATTCATTATTTGTGTACAGCCTAAGGTAATCAATAGAGAAAGGCTGCTTGGGAAGCAGAGTTCCTCGTATTCGTGACAAATTGGTTGCATGAAGCAGCACGAGACACACACGGAAGTGTATGGAGCATCAGGCGAGGACCTGGCGATAAAAAAAGAGGCTTTTAATTTACACCAATTGAACAAAAAAACCTCACTCCTGCACTGCATGCATCAATCTCATGTAAAAGTATTCGCTCGCGATTGGCCGCGCCCGGCTGTGCTCGGCGTGCGCATTCACGCGAGTAAGACCCTCGTGATTGAGCAGAAACTTGAACAGTGAAGGAGAAACGTTGCTTCTTTTGTCCTTGCCGTGAGAGGCCGTGACAGGTGAAGCACCGGAAAGGGAAAAAGTCACTGCGCTGAAGGAGAAACGGAGCCCGATTCTCCATTCTCGCTCTTTTTTTAGAGTGTAGTTACTTCAATGTCGTGGTTCGGTTTCATGGCTATTACCTGCTCTAAGTGGATATAGTCTGTTACAACTTGAAGTGCAGTATTACCTACCTCGAAGCACTGCTCTCTTCCGAGGTTTTTGTACATTACTTTCGTTTTCTGCAGATTAATTTTAGGACCCACCTTTTTGTTCTCCTTGTCTAACTCCGTAATCATGAGTTGGAACTCGCCCTCTGAGCTACTCAGCAATGCAATGCCATCGGCGAAGTGCAGGTTACTAAAGTACTCTTTATTAACTCTTATCCCTAACTGTTCCCAGTCTAGGCCTCTGAAAACTTCCTGCAAGCACGCGGTAAATAGCCTTGGGGAGATTGTATCTCCCTGCCATACACCCTTCTTGATTTGTATTCTGTTGCTTTTTTATGAAGCACTATGGTAGCAGTTGATCTCCTGTAGATTTCTTCCAGGATGTTTATATATGCTTCATCGAGACGCCATAATGTCACAGTGTCTAAATGACTACTCCTATTTCTACTGAATCAAACACGTTCTCGTAATCTATGAAGGCTAAGTATAGTGGTTGGCTACATTCTGAGCATTTATCTATAACCTGATTTGTAGTAAGAATGCGGTAGATTTTTGAGTAGCCTGTTCAAAATCCTGCTTGTTCATTTGCGTGATTGAATTCAAATGTTTTTTTAACTCTGTTTGCAATTACTTTAGTAAATAGCTTGCATACTGGAGAGAGCAAGCTGATCGGCCTATAATTCTTCAAGACCTTGTCATCTCCATTCTTATTTATTAAGATGATGTTAGCATTCTCTCAAGACTCTGGTACTCTTTCCGTCAGGAAAGACCTAATAAACAGGTTGGCTAGTTTTTCTAACAAAATATGTCCTCCATCTTTCAGCAGATCTGATGTTACCTCATCCTGACCAGCAGCTTTGCCTCTTTGCATGCTCTCTAAGGCTTTTCTCACTTCTATTGTTACTGGTGAGGTGTCATCTGGGTTACTGCTAGTTCTTATAGTTTAAGGTCGTGGTTGTCCCAGCTACTGTAGAGATCTCTGTAAAACTCCTCCGCTATTCTAACTATCCTATCCATATTGGTAGTTATTTTGCCTTCTTTGTCTCTTAGTGCATACACCCGATTTTTGACTATCCCAAGTTTCCTCTGCACTGCTTTGACGCTTCCTACGCTTTTAGAAGCTTGTTCAATTCTCTCCATGTGTTACGTTCTTAGATTGGATACGTTATGCTTATTATTCAACATCGAAAGCTCTGCCAGTTTTATTTTGTCTGTTGTACTTGAGACTTTTATGCTTTGACGCTTCCTAATGATATTCTTCGTTTCCTGGGAAAGCTTGCTTGTGTCCTGTCTAACTACCGTGCCTCCAACTTCCTCTGCACACTCCGTAAAGATACTAGTGAGGTTATCATTCGTTGTATCTACGCTAAGGTTGGTTTCCTCAATAAGAGCCGAGTACCTGTTCTGAAACGAGACTCTGAATTCCTGTACTTTCCCTCTCAGTGTTAGCTCGTTGATTGGCTTACTGCGTGTCAGTTTCTGTCGTTCCTTCTTCAAGTCCACTCAAAAAAATAGCGTACTATTTATTCTATGGTGACTGCATCGTACCTTGCCAACCACTTCCATATTCTGCACGATGCCTGGACGTGCACTCGTTATGAGGTCTATTTCGTTCTTACTTTTGTCATTAGAGCTCCTCCATGTCGACCTAAGGTTTCCTCGTTTTCAGTAGAAGCTATTCGAAATGCGTAAAATATTGCGTTCTGCAAGTTCTACTTGTAACTCGCCTCTGGCCTTTCCTGTACCGTTGTCATAATCTCCTACTGCCTTGCCTCCAGCTTGCTTCTTCCCTACCTTTGTGTCAAATTCTCCCATCAGTATAGTGTACTGTGTTTTTATCTTACTCATTGCCGATCCCACGTCCACATAGAAGCTTTCAACTGGAGCGGCATCATGGCTGGATGTAGGCGCTTAAGCCTGTGCCATCTTTATCTTGTATCTCTTTTTGAGTTTAATTACGGGACCTGCCATCCTTTCAATAATTCCTCTACAGGTGAGGCAATGAGTGGAGTTGGAGAGGGAAAGAAGGGTGCCGCTACAGTGGAACACAAAAAGCAACTCAATTATTCCATGGCTCACTCGTGCCGCCTCGCGCCAGCATGGAATTAGTTGTCGTCTCCGCGTGAGCACACCAGCACGCGACTCCTTTATCGATGCTCACTCACACTCAGGCTTACCGAAATACCTCTCCCACGGACTCACTCAGTGCTCTTTTGGCGCCTTTTGGCATAGTACAATTGATTATGAGTTTCAGTGGTCGCAAACTAGTCAGGTAATGTTCTTGAAAACGATGGCAACACAATAGATACTTCTCACGAACTTCACTGGAACATTGGGGCAAGTGTAGAAAGAACTCAAGGCACTCCCCTATGTTATCAGCACCTCCTGTTTAATAGTCGAACAGTGTATGCACAATGCTCCTTCTAAAACACGTATGAGTAGATAACAGTAATTACGTGAACCTAGGTAACCCCACAGTAATGCTGAAAATGAGTGATAGAACCATAGGCCAGCTGACACTCAGACTCAAGAAATATATTGCCATAGACTCCATACACCAACATACTGACCTGCTGTGGAAGTATGATAGCATCGTCAACAATTTGAAGTGCTGTAGTCTGCGCAGCGGTGTCTTTTCATCTGGGCGTATGGTCGTCAGAAAACGTTATAAGTTGGTCTTAGAAGGTTAATAGCGGCTTTACGGCCACACTACACGACGAATGAAGCATTTTATGTTGACTAACGAATTAGCAGCCGTGTGGTGCATCTTCAACGTGGTGTCAATGGGTGACCTCCTGCTGTCCGGAGGTTGAGCCGTGATGAGCGCTGACGAGGTCAGTGCTCGTCACGGTAGAGTCGGTGCCCGTGTCTATTAGAGCAGTTACCGGAGAGTGGATGACAGGAACAAAGACACGGGCAGATACTAGTTAGTCGCTGACAACATACGGCAGCGAAAGAAAGTCGTCGACTGTCAGCAGATATTTCGTGGGAGGGTCTTTTAACGGTCAATCAACAACCGCCTTAACACCAGAAGTCGCTGTTTTGGGTTTACCCTGCGCGGCCTTGGGGACCTAAGCGTTCGTCACGCAACGGCGTCCGCAAAGACCGAGTGTTAGCCACGTGACGTGGAGCACCATCGAGTCGGCAAGGGGTATTGGTGCATCTGAAGCATATGAGATTGCAAGTTTGCCAAGTACACGGCGATAGCCTGGTGCCACTCACCATCTCAGCATGTACGAGCATCTGGACAAAAGCCGGAAGGCCCATGTGCTGGTATTCGCACTCACGGTAGACTTCACGTGATTCACAGCATTGAAAACAAAGAAGCTGGTTGTCACAACCACGCAGCTACACTGGGTTTCCCTGCAGTAAGAGTTGAGTTCCTGTACTGCTGTGGGCCTGAGTAGAATGGTGTCGTCTGCTGGGTAGGCGGACGGGATGGACAGACGACAGCCGGTGCAGTAGTTGGTAGACTCGGCTGGATGTGAATTCATTATGGGTTTGATAAGATGACAGACCTCTAGCGCACGACATTCCTTAGAGCAGTTACATGGGACTGAGGAAATGCTGCGAGAAGCTTTTGCTGCTTTTGCAGCTCCTCCGACACAATACTGCGCACGCGCTCTGTAAGGTTCCTTATAGTAGTGATATCAGGTGTGCTTATTCCGATGACACAGAAAAAGTACTGCGAGGGCCGGCATACTGAGAAGGGAGCTGCATTAAAATTTGCTACATCGTTGTGGCTTCGTAGGAAACGTCTGCTACATTGCTGGCAGGGTTCTGCACTAGTCCTGAAACAACTGCTCTTTTACGCCACGCATCAGCAGGTTCAACTTCTTTTATTCCTTCATTGAAATGTCAGCCAGCTTGAACAGCTAGGACATATTGTCACCAAACATGGCAATGCGGTCATGCAAGCGCTGATTTCGAGAATTTATATGTTTTTCTTGCTGCTATTGGTAATAGCTTCGAAAGGTACTATGCAGCTGGGTGCGAAAATCTGGTCTGGTTGCCGTAGTGGCTTTATGGTTTTCCAACCACGTGCACGCAGAATCCTCGGGGTAAAAGTAGCCATACCGGAGCATTCGGTGCTCATTCAATTTGTTGATGCTGGCACAACGGTTGAGGTCATCGAGCCAGTCATCGATGTCCTCGTAAAGGTCACCGGGTTTGTGAGGTGTTGAAAAATGATGGAAGTAGCAGACACGATGTCTTTTGAGTCTGTGTACCTGCACTTACCATACTTCTGCCGAGTTGTAAAAAGGGACTGAATTCAGGTAGTAGACCTAGTTGCCACCGGCCGCTCCGTAAGCCAGTGAGTTCTTCCAAGACGTCACTACTGCCGGGTTTATCCTGCTGATTGCAGTGCATACAGTGCTACGCAACACCACCGCCAGAAAATGTCACGTGATTATGAATAAAACGCAACCTCTATCAACAGGAGCTCTGAACGTCCAGCAGAACCAATCTACAGAAAAAATAAACTCATCGTATTCTCTTCTTGTTAATCCTCTCTTCTTTTTCAGAATTGCATACGCACAGTGGCATAGCGCAATCTGGTTCCATGCCAGTGGCAATATCTTGCGCTTTGGACTCAGTCGCGCTCACACTTACCAAAATTTTCTTCGCTCGGACATTAGCTCGAAGTTGCCAGAATATTACTCATGCGGACTCACTCAGACCCAGAGAAATACCTGTATTGAAGTCCACAATGCGAGTGGCAGAGACAAACTCGCATGTACATAGCTAAACTAAGGATCCTTCTGCATCCACGTACAACCATCCATAATTGGCGAAAATACTCACTTCTGGCTGACTGGAGAACTAAATTTGTCTGACAGCGCGTTCTTCCGGAGCTGAGTACTGCACTATAGGTGACTTGCACCTGCCCGACAAAGTGCAACAGGTCCTCAAGTGTTCACCTAAGTTCTCCGTTGAGCCTCGGAAGTCCAGCTCACAGCTTTTAGGCATGCTTTGGCATGTTTCTAAAGAAGTCGTGAAGGCTACGTCCGCAGCTCTCTATCTGAAGTTGTCGACGTACTCATGCGTGTTCATCCTTGGGATGGCAGGTTGTTTATGCTGGAGATGATTGAGCACTTGAAGGACAACTCGCTCGCGCTGCTAGTGGCCAATACAGATTGTGGTTTCATGGTTATACGTAAATCTCTGTTTCAGAGGAAAGCATCAGAGGTAATTATTTTGCTTTAATACTCACAATAAAATTGCAATAAAAAGCGCTATATAGCACGGAAAAGCCATTCAAAACCTTTTATCTTAGAGGCCTCGTCGATGTATACAGAAGACAAAAAAAGAACATCTAGATGTATTTTCTCGTGCGAAAATTCATAAAATCGACTGCCCTTTCCGAGTGATCTTCTCTGAGAATGAAACTGGCAAAACTGCATTGCACTGTTTCTACAAAGAACTTTGAAGTTAAGAACTCTTGACGACCCATCTTTGGTCATAAGATCTGAACAAGTGCTAGAGTTTTTCACTGGCAATAAAATGCGAGTCTTTTTTGCATTTCGAAACGATGTCAAATTATTTTCTGTACCTTTTTTCTGACCGAGTTCATGACGTGTGTGGTCGAACGTATCGATCGATCAAGAGTGGTTCAAATCTAAAATGCTGCCGGTTTGCCCAGTAAACACTTTCTGGAGCTCTTTTTATTTTATCACACTCGACTTATGTGACGTCGATTGAAAATCATATAAACAAAAGAACAGATTATGCATGAATTCCGACAGAGCCCCATGGCTGAGGGACCTTTTCTTTATCAAAACGTAACCAGGTTCTTGAAGAGCGTGATAAGCATATGGATGTGGTGGCTGTTTTTTGGTTCTTATATGACTATTTATTCGTTTCTAATAATGAATCTAACAGTTTTGACCTGGTCATTTCATAAACAAACGCTAGTCATCCACTTCAAGACATAGTTATCTTCTCTGGTGTTGCCACACGAAGTACCGAATGACAGCTTCACAAGATTTCCGGACCTCGGCCTGTATTTTTCGCCAGTCAGTGTGCTGGAGCTACGAACCGCGATGAACTAAACCGGTTCTTGCGTTCACGTCCACTTACTCAAAATTCGCTAAGCGTTCCATAGTAAATTTGTGCTTTCCAAATTCACTCATGACATCGTGTCACCGCAACCTTGACACAAGCTTGTGTGCCCAGGCTAAACGTTTATTAGATTCTGGTCATCCCATGCACCTATTGACCACCATCCCCGACAATGTGAGCAAGAAACAAAGGGGGAACACCAGCGAGCAGGCGTTCGCAAAATATGCTTTGCAAGCGTTCGGAGGTGATCGCAGATTATGCTTCGCATATTTTGCAAAGCAAAGCAAAAAAAAAGCCGGTGCAAGCTTGCTGTTTTTTGCTCCCGAACGGCTACAAGCAATGTGCAAAAGGGTTACTGCAGGAAGTAGAGGCTAATGCGATTGTAAGATCGAGCACCGCAAAAGCTTATCACTTGTAGTCAGAGTGTTGTCTATTTTATTCTTTGGGCTTTCCAACGCGTTTATATAGGCCAAACTTGTGGCGTCTGAGGCAAATAATTAGGAAACGCCAGTACAACCTAGGAAAAGTTGTGTCTGGTCCCTTGGGATTAACTGTCAAAGGTGTGGTTGCACCCAGTGTTTCAAAACACCCGTGTTTTTATAGTGCTCATGACAGAACTACACGCGAAATAATTAAACCCTAGGAAATTGAGAAAAAAATGAATAGTGCGTGAGTACAGCTTCCTCAGCTTTGCAGTTAAATAAAGAGGTATCTCGAATAACCACTTTACATCGGAGGGTGGAGATGGTTGTAGGTAGATATGACACATGCATTAGCAGTGCTGTATCTTTACATGTTGTTTTCTAGGTTTGATTGATCTAGTGGAATCGCTCAAATAGCACGTGTGATCATAAATAAAACATTACTTCCATGCTATTACTGCGGATGTGTGTGCATTACGTGTCCTTGCCGTGGTGCGCTATTGCCAAATCAAGCCCAAGTCCCAAACCGAAGTACGGCTTCTTTAAACACGCCGCCTCTCACCGGTGCAGGTGAACGAGCTACCACTGAGCTTCATCGATTTACGAAGTCCCGGACCACTTGCCGTCGGCCTGCCTACTCCTCGGCTCATGGGCCGCTACGACACATGCGTGTGATCCGAATGTTCCGAGCCAGTGCGAGCGGCCTCAGGCCTTCCGCGACCTTGATGGTGACTGTACCCGCTGTGGCATAGCATTTAATTTTACCAAAATTGACAGTAGTACTTATTTTCAGCGACCATGGGAATGATGGGTAGCACACCTAGTCACCTAGTCTTCATCCTGTGGGCGTTGAACGCCCTTGTGGCTTCGTTTCTTGCTGTGTTTTGGTTTTCTTTCGAAGAAAAGAACGGAAGATGATAAGCTTCTTGAGCCCATTTGAAATGGCAATCCTAAAATATGAAAGAGTGGAAGCGTAACTGCCGAACATTTGCCATTTTTTGTTTCGTAACAAGGCAGCTTGAAGCCACGTGAAGCCAGAAGAAAAGCAAAGTATGAAGACTAGGCAAATTCAAGTACTACCCATAATTCCTATGCTCGCTGAAGCACCCTGTGTTGCAGCTCCCATAGACTACTAGCGTCAGAGTTCTGTTTAGCGTATATTTAGCAAACTCCGTGCGCTGTGGCATCTGCTATGCCATTCGCTACATTCACGGCAGCGACACAAACCACAACACCGACCCAATTCCAACTTCACCAGCAGTTGAATAGTAGAATTATGCCATTTTTTATGACACAACTAACTGTAAGTGAACTACTTGAGCGCGCACAAATTGTAGACCTGCGTGGTTGTTCCACCACCATTTCTCCTGACGAGTATCATACTTGTTAGCCCGAGCATTGGGAATACACACATGCTTGGCGTAACTCAAAACGCCGACGACAAAATCTGGGTGCGCAAACAAGTAGGAAACCAGGAATGTGCTAGAAGTGGACAGAAATGCGAAGAGAAATCAAGAGCGCATCAAAATGTTTCCGTGTTTTTTTTAAGATTTAGGCCGCGCAGCCGTGCGAACCGCGGCATCGTTTGCCAGCAGCCCGAAACAAATCATTCGGACAGTCCCGTGCCGCCCGCAAGCCGCCAAGCATTCGAAATATGAAAATGCGTCCGAGTGTTCCCGGACTAGTGGGCGGAGCTTCCGGTTGGTCTCTGAGAAAAACGAATGTGACGTCAGCGTCCGGGCTGTGTGGGGCCGTCCGGGACGTGTAAATTGAAGAAGCTCTGTGTTGATCAAACAGGGCGGCAATAACCGTGGCTCAGCGTTCAGTGTACGACTTCAGCTCCATCAACCATTTTGAAAACAATGTCTCGAGCTGACCAACAATTTTGTGGTTTAAGTAAAAAAACACAGATTGATAATCAGCCCGCAAGCACTTGAGGTCAGTGACCTGAAGGTCTCCGAGAGGTAAGAAATGCAATAAGACGTCTGTGTGATAAGAAAGACTTTTCAAACAGGGGCTTTAAAAATTTGAGTCCCCAAAGCCCTTTGCGTACGCACACTTTGGGTCAAGCAGGTGAGATGAGTTTTCGAATATGGTCTGCGGCGCTTTTGATACTCTTGGTCATGTCACTTCAGTGGGTGCCATCACGTTTGTTTGACGCAAAGTTTCTGGGACAGGATTTGGGGCTCCCGCAAAATTTTAAAATTAGCATTCTCAGTCTTGGCACTATTTTGTTGGCGTCCCAGAGATATAGCGTGAAGACCAATGTGAATTCTAAAGCTTCCTAAACGCTTTACGCAGTCTTGGCGGTAGCGGGTTACATAGCTGACTGCGGTAATTTTTAGGGGTGAAGTTGCTTCGCCTGTGGGTAGTTCCCTCCTCTGTAGTGGTAGTAGTAGTAGTAGTAGTAGTAGTAGTAGTAGCAGTATGTAGCCACATCTAGTTTATGAGATACTCAATAGATGGCATTGCTTGTATATGTCCTTGGGAATATTATAACTAGACGGCTTTAGTGGTTTTCAAAGCATAGCCAAGAAGTGAATGATGATGAGTGGGGTTAGGCATTCGTCTGTGTCCATCTATTCCTAGGACCATCCGTTCGTGCTTCTGTCAATCAGCCTGTTCATCCACCCATGCATCCTTGTTTCCTTCTGTGCTTCTGTCCACCCGTATGTCCCTCCGTGTATCCATCCGTCCATTCGTCCGTGTTTCAATGCGCACATTCGTTCGTGCTAACCTTCCGTGCGTCCATGCTTCCACCCGTCCATCTGTGTGTTCGTCCGTGCTTCCATCCGTCCGTGAGTCTGGCCGTGCGTCCACCTGTCTGCCCGTCTGTTCGTGCTTAAATACGTCGGTGCCTCTGTCCGTCCGTCCGCGCATCTGGACGGACGGACGCTACGTCCCACGGATCATCTATAATTCCGTAGATATACTAGAGTTTTTTTTTAATACAGAGCAATTATTCGTCACATCATGATGTTACGGGGGAATAAAGTATACACTGGTGAACAAATGTGTACTGGCGAATATACTGGTGAGCTAATGCGTACGACGCTGCTGCAGTCCGAGCACGTTCCCGTTCAGCACTTCGTCGTCGTCATCCTCAGGCATCTACTTAGCCCGTGACATTACCCGCCGGCGGCAGAAGCACCGTCCCGGTGCGATCAATTCTCGAGGCGTGAGAAGTATGGCTTAAGCCGTGAGACGTGCACTATATCGGTCGGGACTGAAGCTGGTACTGACGTGGTATGAAGTGGAGCTATCTCATAGGTCACGCTGGTGACCTTGCGTATGACGCGGTAGGGGCCAACGTAACCGAACAGTAGGTAAAAAGGGGAAAATCCAGCTGTATCATGACGTGAACTGTTGTATGCGAAGGTAACGAAAGGTAAGTGGATGTCCCAATCTTTGTGATCCTTGGAGACGTACATCGCTAACATATTCGTCAAGGTACGGTTGAGGCGTTCCGTGAGGCCGTTGGTTTGCGGATGGTACGCTGTAGTGAACTTGTGGTGGGTAGAGCAGGATCGCAGGAGCTCGTCGACTACTTTAGATAGAAAACAGCTGCCGCGGTCGGTGATCAACTGACGAGGAGCACCATGACGCAGAATGATGTCATGAAGAAGGAAATCGGCTACATCAGTAGCGCAGCTGGTGGGGAGGGCGCGTGTAACGGCATACCGCGTTGCGTAGTCGGTAGCAATAGCAATCCACTTATTACCGGTGGCCGACACGGGAAAGGGTCCTAGAAGATCGAGGCCGACTCGAAAAAATGGCTCATCTGGTACTTCAATGGGCTGGAGGGTACCAGCAGGTCTCAGAGCAGGTGTCTTGCGGCGCTGGCAGAGGTCGCATGCCGCAACGTACTGTCGCACAGAACGGTAGAGGCCAGGCCAAAAGAATCGGCGGCGAATGCGGTCATACGTGCGTGGCACCCCTAGGTGTCCAGCGGAGGGGGCATCATGCAGCTGGGCCAAAACGTCTGAGCGAAGATGCACAGGAACAACGAGTAAAAGCTCAGCACCATCAGGGCGGGTGTTGTAGCGGTGCAAGATGTCGTTGTGAAGAACGAACAGTTGTAAGGAGTGGTCAGGGTGGGGAGAGTGCAGACCATTGATAATAGCACGCAAAGAGGGGTCGCGGTGTTGTTCAGCAGCTATGTCGGTGAAGTCGGCAATTGAAAGAACGAGGGCCTCTTGCTCATCTTCCTTCGTGTCAGGGGGATCGACTGGGTAACGAGACAAGCAGTCGGCATCCTTGTGAAGTTGTCCGGATTTATAGGATACGGAAAAAGTGTACTCGTGTAAGCGCAGCGCCCAGCGACCAAGGCGTCCCGTAGGGTCCTTGAGTGAGGAGAGCCAGCAAAGCGCATGGTGGTCCGTAATAACTGAGAATGGTCGGCCATACAGGTACGGTCGGAATTTCGCGATGGCCCAGACGAGAGCTAAGCACTCGCGTTCTGTGATGGAATAATTTTGTTCCGAGCGCGACAACAGACGGCTTGCATACGCGACGACGCGGTGCATTCCTTGTTGCCGCTGCGCGAGCACTGCGCCTATGCCGTGGCCACTGGCGTCAGTACGAAGCTCCGTGGCAGCAGATGGGTCGAAGTGTGCTAGGACTGGTGGATTGGTGAGAATGTCAACGAGCGACGAGAAGGCGTTTGCTTGCTGTGGGCCCCAGGTGAATGCGACATCCGTTTTGAGGAGGCAGGTTAGAGGACGGGCTACTTCAGCGAACTTCTCGACAAAACGACGGAAATAGGAGCACAGTCCCAGAAAACTTCGGACGTCCTTGGCTGAGCGGGGTATGGGGAAGTCGCGAAGTGCTCGGACTTTCGCAGGGTCTGGTTGAACGCCCGCAGCGTTAACGAGATGGCCGAGAACGCAGATTTTGGCGTTGCCCAAAGCGGCATTTGGACGAGTTAAGTTGCAAGTTGGCACGTCGAAAAACATCAAGCACTGCGGACAGACGGATAAGATGGTCGTCGAAAGTAGTCGAAAAAACAATAACGTCGTCAAGATAGCAGAGGCAGATGGTCCACTTCATGCCTCGAAGGAGAGAGTCCATCATGCGCTCAAATGTCGCGGGGGCATTGCATAATCCAAAAGGCATCATCTTGAACTGATAAAGTCCATCAGGAGTCACGAAGGCCGTCTTCTCTCTGTCTTTGTCGTCCACAGCGATCTGCCAGTAGCCTGAGCGAAGGTCTATTGAAGAGAAATATTTGGCACCGTGCAAGCAATCGAGTGCATCATCTATGCGCGGTAGGGGATAGACATCTTTCTTGGTAATATGGTTGAGATGGCGGTAATCAACACAGAATCTCCAGCTATTGTCCTTCTTTTTAACAAGTACAACAGGTGAGGACCAGGGACTAGACGAGGGTTCGATTATGCCCTTATCAAGCATTTTATCGACTTCTCGCTGTATAATAGCACGCTCCGAGGCTGACACACGGTAGGGTCGTCGGCGAATGGGTCGAGCGTCACCGGTGTCGATGCGATGGGTTACCACAGATGTCTGGCCCAAATTACGGTCGCCGAAGTCAAAGATGTCCTGATAAGAAGCAAGCACACGGCAGAAAGCAGAGACTTGTTCAGAGGTGAGCTTGTCAGATAGCATTGGCTTGAAAAGGTCGGAACAAGAACGTGACGAGAACGACGTTGATGAAAAATCCGGTGGCGAATTTGTGGTTAGAGCGGAAACTGTGTGGTCGACCAGTGGTGTAAGATGCGCAAGTGACATGCCGCGAGGAATAACTTGCGCTGAGAGGCCGAAATTGAGGACGGGAAACGAAGTTCGGTTGTCCTTGACGGTAACCACCGTGTTGGGGAGTGCAACATTGCGTGTCATGGCGAGGTCAGAAATCGGGGCAGCAACATAATCACCATCGGGTACTGCAGGATATGGCGAGAGTTGGACTTGAACTGCGGCTTGCGGCGGAAGTCTAAGGAAATCGACAGAGCGTAGACGAGGTGGGCTGGTAGAGACGGTCTCCGAAAAGGATGGCAGTTCGAGCTGAAGAAGACCTTTGAAACAGTCAATGAGCGCAGCGTGTGAAGTCAGAAAGTCGAGTCCAAGGATTAGGTCATGAGGGCAATTTTCCAGTACAGCGAACAGAACTGAAGTTTGATGTTTAGAAATTGTTAATCGCGCAGTGCACATTCCAAGCACAGCAGGAGTACTCCCATCCGCAGTATGAACGGTAGGTGCAATCGCAGGCGTCAGAACTTTTTGGAGGCGGCGGCGGAGGTCTGAGCTCATCACAGATATTTGTGCACCGGTATCAATAAGGGCAGTTATAGGTAAACCATCAACGAGAATTGTAAGGAGGTTGCACCGCTGGTCGGGAGTAATCAGAGGATTTGCAGTCCAAGTCGTGTATGCAGCGTCACCTCCGGGGGCTGCACCGGCTAGTTTTCCGAGCGACGGTCGTAGGGAGACCGAGAACGGCGGGGTTGGGGCGAGCGAGACTGACGACGCACGGGCGATGGCGAGCGGCTGGTCCGACGTTCTGGATTATACTCTGCACCTGTCTCAGCACGGTAGGACGGGGCATAAGGTGCACGTTCAGAGCGAGGCCGCCAATCATAGAAGCTTGGTCGAGGTGATGAGGTCCACCGGCTGCGGCAATGGCGAGCGATGTGTCCTATCCGATGGCACGTGAAACGGCCGGTCATCATGAGTGCGCCATTCAGCTGGGTTTCGTCGTGGCGCGAACGTGCGGTTCGGAGTGGCAGCCGCAACGACTGGAGCCGAGCTGGAAGTAGCAGGGGCATTTTGATGAGGTGGCGAAATGCCCATATTCGCGATCTCTTGGCGAACCACGGCCTGAATCATTGAAACAGAACCGAGGTTGTGTCCTGGCGCGCTGACGCTAGACATAGCGGGAGCCATAGCCTCGAGTTCCCGACGGACTATTCTGGTGACGTTTTCTGGCGCTGGTGGTTGGTGTAGTGTGGGCGAATCTTCGCAAGAGGACGTAGCCGCCGTGTTGGGAAGGCGGTCAAATCGGTGAACTATGCGCCTACTTTTTGCCTGTTCGAAGCGACGACATGCTTCGATGACCGACTCCACCGTCGAGCAGTCCTTGCACAGGAGAAAATTGAAGGCGTCATCCGCAATTCCTTTCAGGATGTGTCCGACTTTGTCCTCGTCGAGCATGTCCTTGTCGACCTTGCGGCACAACGCCAACACGTCCTGGATGTACGCGATGTACGGCTCTGTGGATGTCTGGGCACGAGTCGCAAGCTCTTTCTTTGCGGCCACTTGACGTCCGATGGGTTTCCCAAATAGATAGCGCAATTTCTGCTTACAGACGTCCCAGCTAGTCAACTCTTCTTGATGTGTCTCGTACCAGAGTTTCGCCGTGCCATGCAAGTAGAAGATGATGTTCGCCAACATAAGCGTCGGACCCCAATGGTTGCTGCTGCTGACGCGCTCATATTGAACCAGCCAGTCATCGACGTCTATGCCACTTGTGCCGTTGAATGGACCTGGGTCACGAGGTTGCACCACAACGATCGGCTGCGGGGCTGCCGGATCTTGTTGACATTGAGTAGCCTGGTCAGTCATCGTGGTAGCTGCAATGCGCCGTCCGCTGCGAAGATCCAGCTCGTTGGGCTGTATAGCGAGTGGTACCCCGCACCTCCACCAATGATGTTACGGGGGAATAAAGTATACACTGGTGAACAAATGTGTACTGGCGAATATACTGGTGAGCTAATGCGTACGACGCTGCTGCAGTCCGAGTACGTTCCCGTTCAGCACTTCGTCGTCGTCATCCTCAGGCATCTACTTAGCCCGTGACAATATCACGCGTCATGCATATAGTTTCATACAATAATATCTAGAGGGGAATCTGGTGCTACTGTCTACGCGGGCTCCTTCAGCTGCGCGTGCACTCCCATGGGAATTATGGGAAGTACTGATTTCGCATGTGCCGATTTTGCATATGTATTATGTTCTTGAGATTTAAAGTGCTTGTTTGCCGACTGTAAAACAGTCATATGAAGTCATGTTTTATAAAAATGTGCTTCATTTTTGCATGCAAAGTTTATTGCAAAAAGTTTTTGCCCCTCTGCGGTAGAAACGAAATCTAAACAAATTTAACATTTAACCACCAGGGTGCGAATCACTCTGCCACTGCATTTTAAATTTAGCATCAAAGTATTATGAAATATTTTACTGCACTCGACAACAACATGCTTGTTTTTCGCTCTAAAGAGCACATTCCATCCGTGCGTTCATGATTCTGTCCATCCGTCCGTCTGCCTGTCTGTCTGTCTGTCTGTCTGTCTGTCTGTCTGTCTGTCTGTCTGTCTGTCTGTCTGTCTGTCTGTCTGTCTGTCTGTCTGTCTGCCTGTCTGTCTGTCCGTGCTTCCATTCGTCCGTCCGTCCGTTCTTTATATCATCTGTCAGTGTCTCCGTCCATCCGTGATTTCATTCATCCATGAGTCAGTCCATGCGTCCACACGGATGGGCTGGGTACGTCCCCAGTTCGCACGGACGAATTGGGGACTGAGTGGGCACGTCGGCCTGTATCTAGCGAGCACCATGTAAAATCTACTTATGCTTTTCATGCATCTTGCTCTGATTTCCTCGAGTGCCGAAGCCAGCACAGCGAACATGGCATCCACGCATGTTCCTCGAGCAATCCACGGAGACTGCGAAGAGGAATTCCAGAGTCTGGGCGCAGACTGGGGACACCCGTGTGCAACCTCGTTGATAACATCAAGCGAAATAAACGTCCCGCTGCCTTAGGATTTCTTCAGTGGGCACGTCGGCTGCCATCGAGCGAGCAACATGTCTAATCCACTCTTGTTTTTCATGCAGACAAGTAACAAAGCTCCCGCAATTAAATCCTGTGACTTTAGCCTTGTCCAGCTGACGTGCTCACGTAGGCTTACTGAGATGTACTTCACTGCCTGCGACTTCGTCTTGCCGCTACTCATGCTTGTCACTACTCATCATCGGTAGGGATTTTTTTGACATTTAAAGCTTGTGGTAGACCTACGACATAGCCGTATCGTAGGTTCTGAGACCCTTCTGACAGTTCAGGGCGTGACATCAAATTTGCCACCCTTGTGTCTCGTGCAAGCTCATGCCAAAGTCTGCCCGCCGTGGTCCATTTCCTGACCTTTTTCGTGCTCCATCTCTTGAAGACCCGATACGCCACAGTGTCACTCATCGTATAGAGACAGTAGGAGCACCAGTGTTTGCACGTGCTCGTCGTCTCACTGCTGACCGCTGCAAGATTGCACGACAAACATTCGAGCACATGCTTGAACTCGGATACATTCGTCCCTCTTCTGGTGCCTGGTTGTCACCGCTACACATAGCTCTCAAGCCCTCGGGTGGCTGGAGACCATGCGGTCTTTTGGCATGTTTGAATACACGCGTATGCCCTTTGATCTACGAAACGCCGCACAAACCTTTCAATGGTTTGTGGGCCAGGTATTTTGTGGTTTGACCTTCTGCTTCGCGTACATCGACGACATCCTTGTCATCAGCACCACTGCTGAAGATCACAAACTTCACCTGTGTCAGGCTTTCACACGACTCCACAAACATGGACTAGTCGTCAACAGACCAAAGAGCAAGTTTGGCGTTTCCTCACTGGACTTTCTTGGCCATCACGTGGATCTGCGTGGAATCTCTCCACATGTTGAAGCTATATTGCAGCGTCCACGATCAACAAATACGAAGAACCAACGTGAATTCCTCGGGCTTGCCAACTATTACCGGTGGTCTATTCCTCCTTGCACTGCCATCTTGAAACCACTCCACGCACTTCTATCTGGTAGAACGAAGCCCAACACTTCCATCTTATGAACGCGCGATGCAGATACAGCTTTCAGTTCTGTCAAGGAAGGTCTGGCTAACGCAACGCTCCTCGAGCATATAAAGAGTGACGCAATCACATCACTCACAGTGGACGCCTTGGACGACGCCATCGGAGCAGTCTTGCAGCAGTTGGTCGACGGAGTTTGGCAGCCGGTCACTTTCTTCTCATGAAAGCTCTCACAGACCGAGCGTCGTTATAGCACATTCGGTCGCAAACTGCTCGTGGCCTATTGGGCTGTCAAACACCTCGTCACTTCCTACAAGGTCGGCAGTTCCATATCCTCACCGACCACAAGCCGCTTACGTGTCAATCGAGCGCTACCGATTCTGCCCACACCCTGCGTGAGATCCGCCAGCTTGCCTATATATCGGAGTTCACTAGTGATATTCGGCACATTAGTGGCAAGGACAACGCCGTTGCTGACACGCTTCCCAAATAGAAATCAACGCATCTATGAATGGGCGCCCACCAGTCGATTTTTTAGCTCTGGCTACTGCATAACAGGACGACAGCAAGCTTCACGCGTTGCGACTCAAAGAGAATTTCCTCAAACTTGAAGATGTCCAACTTCTAGGCTGCGAGATTTCCCTCGTTTGGGACATCTCTACCGGTTGTCGTCGCCCTTACGTTCCAGCACCATTTCGCCACAGAGTCTTCGACGCCTAGCATTCCTTGTCACACCCCGGTATACGTGCGCCTCAGCACCTCATCACAGGGCGATATCTATGGCATCAAATGAACATCGACGTCCGCCGCTGGACACGTGCTTGTCTCAAGTGCCAGCTTACCCAAGTCCAGCGCAACACGGTCAGTCCACTTGGTACCTTCACGCCTCCTTACTCGCGGTTCAGTCACGTGCACCTGGACATCGTAGGCCCTTTGCCCTCACCGCAAAACAGGCGGCATTTGCTAACTTGTGTAGACCGGTTCACGCGGTGGCCTGAGGCACTACCCCTCACTGACATCACGGCAGAATCAGTGGTCCATGGACTAATCACCATGTTGATAAGCCGCTGCGGAGTTCCCAAGACCATCACAACGGATCGTGGTCGTCAATTTGCACTCCGCACTCTTTCGCAACTTGTCCCGAATGCTTGGTGTCAAGCACATCAAGACGACGGCCTACCACTCGATGTCGAGTGGCATGATTGAGCGATTTTACCGCCAACTCAAAGCTTCGCTCGTGACCTCCTAATCATTGATATCGTGAACGGAGCGACTACCACTCGTCTTCCTCGCCCTGCGCAGCACGATACGTACGGACGCGTCCTGCTCCTCAGCTGAGCTCGTATTTGGCACTACCCTAAGGCTTCCTGGACAGTTTTTTCGACCCGTCATCTATATCACCATTAGACGTAGCTGATTATGCCATTCTTCTCGGGAATTACATGATAGATGCGTCCCCTATTCCTGCACCTCAACATTCACGCCTAAGTTTCGTCAGCCGTGTGCTCCGTGTCTGCACGCACGTCTTCGCACGACATGACGCAATCAGACTAACGCTGCAACCTCCTTACGACGGACCCTTTAAGGTCGTCAAGCGTTGCCCGAAGCCTTTCGTTCTATTGCTTAATAGACGCGAAGACAGTGTCTTCATTGATCGCATAAAGCCGGCTTTCTTCAACACTGACGCCGTCCTCGAAGACTACAAGCCATCCGCGAAAACCAGACGAATGCGCTTCGCAATAGCAGAACCTACAACCTGCTCATAAGGTTCGCTCCTTCGCGCACGGGCTACAACGCTAGAGGGGGCCTATGGCAAGCCATCAGCGTCTCGGAGAAGACGAAGAAGTAGTGCCGCAGCTGCTTCGCGTATTGGAGCCAGCAAGAGAGGAAGAAGAGGCCAGCAAGAACGACAGTGTCTGTGGATGTTCATGCCAGAGCAGAGGAAAATAAAGTATGTGGGAAACCAAACGTCGGACGTCTTCCTACAAATTTGTCGACTTCAGTTGCCTAGTACAGTGTCATAATTCATCAATTATATGCGTAACTGAAACCTGGCTTAATGAATGTATCTCTGAACACGAATTTGTGCCCTCTGGTTACTCAGTTATTATAAACGACAGGTCGAGTGGTCAAGGCGGTGGCGTGGCGCTCTTTATCAAAAACGACATTGAATATACAACACTGTTTGATCTCCTCGAAAGAGTGTCTGTCTGCTGTAAGATCAAGGTGGGCAGTGTGTTTGTAATGATTGGAGCTGTTTACCGGCCACCAAATGAAGATGACCATTGCATATTGGCAATCACGGACTGTATTCTTAAGCAGAGAGTTCTTGATTGCAAATTGATCATATGCGGGGATTTCAATGCATCTCACATTAACTGAGAGTCCTTCAATACGACCGGCCCTGACAAGGTTATCTGTTACTCATTGATTGACTTCGCTGTATCCCATGATTTCACTCAAGTTGCTCACAGTCCCACCAGAGGTTGTTCAATCCTGGAGGTTATTTTTGTTACAGGTGACCTACTGAATGATGACTCAGAGTGTGAGGTTGAAAAAGGTATTTCGAATCCCAATGCAGTCTTTGTTCAATTGTATTTTCTCTACGAGCTTAGGAAACAGAATACAAAGTTGTTGCTGATTTCTCACGTGCCAACGATGAAGGCGTACTGTTCCTGCTGGCAGATTCTTATGTAAATTTTCTCCTTTTAGGAACAGTTGTTGTGGAAATGCGTTGGTGGGACACCTTGGCGCGGTTATGTCCAACTGCATATCTAAAGTCATTCCAAAGAAATGTGTGAAGCGCCACCCTAAACATTCATGCTATAATCGAGAAATAATACAGCTCATTCACCGCACGAAGCGACTACGTCGCTGATGCCGCTCCAATCCAAACCATCAATTCACTTTGTGTGCGTTAAAAACAGCACTCAAAAATAAAATCCATGAAGCTAGAGGCTTTACTGCAATAACACGTTGTCAACGTTCATTAGGGAAAATCCGACCAAATTTTGAAAGACAATTAATCCACCCTCTACGAGAAGTTGCTCATTCATTATTGAACACAAGATATGTTCAGATGCTCAGACGATCTCAGAGGCCTTCAATAGTTATTTTAAGTCTGTTTTTACCACTGATAACGGCAATGTTCCTTTTTTGTCATACCCTCTGTATCGGTGACTATTTAGAGTATTTAGTCAAGTTGCTGTGGAGTTCGTATATTCTTACTCAACATAAATATTACTACAAGTTCCAGTCCAGAAGGTATCCCCAATGGTTTTCGGAATAAGTATTCTGAATGATGTGCACACTACTTTATAAATATATTCCAGAAATCGCTTGACTCTGGTCGGGTTCCGCGAATTCGGAATATCGCTAATGTTCTTCCTATTTTCAAAATGGGTAAGAAGGAAATTATTTCTAACAACAAACCAACTTCATTATTATACACGTACTGCAAGCTGCTCGATCACATCATTTATTAGCACAATATTCTATACTTAACTGACAACACTATCCTTTCACAGCGTCAGCATGGTTTGCGCAGCGGTTTTACACTGTCACATAATTCAACAAATTTACACACGGCATCGCCTCATCACTTAATAACCACCAACAAATCGATGCCATATTTATTTACTACTGTAAAGCTTTTGACAAGGTATGTTATAAAAACTCCTGCTCGAAATTCATAACTTTCTTACAGGCCCATATGTTGACAAATGACTTGATTGGATTACGGATTATTTGCACCTGATGAGTCAGTTAGTTCACTACAACCACGAACAGTCGTCACCACTTTATATTTCATCAGGTTTTCAACAAGGCTCCTTTTCGAGCCCCTTTTATTCATAATTTACATTAACGTAATCATTTAAGTTGTCATTAACACTCCAATTAGGCTTGGTCTAGGCGCCAATGACTGTGTATTGTATTCCAATGTACGTAGCGTCACTGAGCATGGTTTGTTGAATTATGTGTTTCCTTCTTTTTGCGAATGAAGTAGAACACTGCAAATAAAGCTCAATTGTCATAAAACCGCGACAAGAAATGTTACAAATGAAAAGGAACCACTGCGATTCTGATATGGTGTCTCCGATTACACACTGTAAAGAGTTCAGGAATTTGAGTACCTAGGCGCTGTATTCTCTCCAAACTTTATGTGGCACAAACACATTGACATTATTTCTGCAAAATCGCCTAAGAAGTTAGGCTACTTAAGAAGAACGTTACAGGACGCCACAAAAGAATGCAAGCCTATAGCCTTCAAATCACTGGTCAGGCCTCTTCTGGAATATGCGTCTGTTGTGAGATCAGCACATCTTGCAAATGGCATAGACAAACATGAGGGCATCCAGCGAAAAGCAATGAGATTCATTTTTAACCACTACGACCCCATTTTTCCTTTCAGAGCACTACCATACTTTATTACGTAAACGTTTAGAACACAGACGTATGTATGAACAGCTTGCCATGCTACATAACATCGTGCAGAAATTTGTCCGCATAGCCACACCCATTTCGTTCGCCAATGATTCTACCCAAGTGACTCACCGATACGATCCGTCGAACATTGTGCCGTTGAGATGTTCCATTGCTTGTTATAATTACTCCTTTTTTCGTGCACAGTTGACACTTTGCATAACCTGGACACTTCTTTGAGACGACTAACGCATCCACTGTCTGTTAAACGAGTGTCCAACTATGCAATTTGATGCTTTCAATTCGCTTTTTTCATTTTGCTTGATTATTTATTGTTTGTTGAACAGGTGTGTAATTAGGTAGTTTGACGTTTTATTTCTGCTGTTTTTTGTTGTGTTCGTTTATTGTAACCACTCCTGCAATGTTTAGAACATGAGACAGCAGTATCTACAAATAAATAAATTATTTATTCATGTCAAAAAAACAGTACAGTATCAAGTCTGAGGTACTTAATGTTTTGTCTGCTGCGATTCCACATTAGTCTGTTCAATTGATCTGCCCGCAATGCACCTCTCGTTTTGTCCTGAATATGAGTCAGAGAAGCATGATGGTGCGTCTGCTTAGGCTCGTCGTCGTTTTGCAGTCGATTCGGACTAGTTTAGGGTAGGTATGCTCGTGAAAAACATGAACTTCATGCGCAGTGGTGAGTGGATGACGCTTCGTTTAAACCGTCAAATATGACTCGTGAAGCTCCAAAGTCGCAGCAAACTAAGAGAACTAGTTGTCTTCAGCGTTTCCGAACAATAAAGGCACTGTTTCAGCGCTTTTCACCGCACCTCACTACAGACGCTGCGCGAAGAACGAAACTGAAACCGTGTGAAAATATTTTAGACAGTTTGCTAGCTAATGCTGCCTAATGTAAAGTCCTGTACTCATAATTTTCATTGGGATGCGTGATCGCAGCGCCAGATCCATATCTAGGTTATACTGTATGAAACTCTATGAGGTTGTGCGTCGGCGGCGATGCCCACACCCCTCTGCGCATGCTCGCTCCTCGCGTATTGTGGTGCATGCTTTCGTCTTCCGCCAACTGTTTGCTCCCGCCTCTCCCACATCGCAAGGCTGACGGAGGCAGCGTTTGCTAATAAAAAAGACTGCTCGAGCTGCGCAATCATTCACTGGCACTGCATCGCACACCAGCGTCCCACGATTCGTTGAAGGCAACGCTTCTCCTTCATTCAATAAATGGAAATATTAAAGACGAAAAAGCAATTAGGCATTCCCAAACCATAACTTATTACGCAACAGTCTCGTGGTACCCCCCACCACTCTGCGACGCAATTACCCGAGTTCCCCCAGTGGGTAGATGCGGGTGGCATTTTTGGCAACTATTTCTACTTTGGAAGCCTTCATGCGCGCGCGTCACCGTTTTCGGAGTGGACTCAGCCTTTGACCGCTCACGCTAAAACACAATGTTGCCAGGCCCTGTTTTCATGGGAACAAGCGCCATATTGGTTCTCGTAGCCAAGCGTTCCTGCTTCGCCGCAGCGCACCAGCTGCATGTTGGCGCTGGTGTGCAAGCTGCGGTACGAGCTGCTGTAAACTGTAGACCTAGCTTCTGGTACACCATCCTCGCGATAAGCGCAACTACAAGAACTTTGGAGTGTAAATGCCAGTGTGCTGCGTCCCGGAATGCAAAACCATCCGGAGACTGTTCCTCTTACGAACTTGCTGAACCAGATAGAAACGCTGTCGGTACTGACCAACAGACGAACGGGTGGACGAAACAGAGATGGACGGACGCACGCATGGGCAGACAGACAGACAGACAGACAGACAGGCAGACAGACAGACAGACAGACAGACAGACAGACAGACAGACAGACAGAAGCACGCACGGATGGACGGACGAACGGGCGCATGGACGGATAGACGGTTTCACGGATAGACGAACACAAGAATAAATCACCATTAACTCCGTGGATATGCTATGATTTTTCATGTTCTACAAAACAGCGGCTAACTTCAAAGAACAACCTGCAGCTTTCAGAACTTGCTATATAAAAGAACCGCCCCCTTCTCCTTGAAACCGAGGCTACCTCCAATGCAAATGAGCGACCACTGAGAACCGACATGGCGGTCCGTCAAGTATGGCAGCCATTTTAGCCGGTTGTAAGCAACCATGACCGAACGTTTCACCATTCTGAAAAATGGAGACTACCACACATGGAGGCTTTCTTATGGTACCCGTTCGTCACTATAATAGAGGTAGCGGGTAGTGTGCTCTAATGTGCTGTGTTACCTTCTTTCTACATATCACACCAGGTTGTTGCAAGAATAATACATCATTTAGTGCTTTGAATGCTATCATTCACTTAGTAGCAAGAGAACAGTTATTGTAATCTACGCAAATGGGATCAAACAGAAAATTCCACACCAGCTCCCCCTTCGAGAAAATCCGATATCTGCTAACAAAAGATGCAAGCTTTTAGAAGCACTCGTCGAAATTCAATAGCTTCGTTTAGCTATTGGCAGATAGTCTCATGCGCTGATACTGGACATTATTTACACAGCAAACGTTGGTTTCCAACTACATTCACTTTTATAAGGTTATTATATTCTTGCGGGAACGCCATTGGTGTAAAGTTGATGTTTGTATCATTGGCACTTTGCTCCTTCCTTATATGCACCCTTCTCAGAATAAAGGTTACAAAGTGTTTTTTTTCATCTAGTGGCTCTCAGATATGTGAAGTAGTGTCCGTTTGCTAGACTCTGATAATATTTCAGTGAATACTCGGCTTCACCATTTATTTTTCACAGTTTATAAAAAAGTTTGTCAGCCGAACCTCGACGCAACGCTTTAGAATAGAAAACGTTCAAATATGACTGATTTTGCAGGTGTCCACCTGGCTCTCGGGCAGTGCGTGACTTCGCAAATGTGTGGGTATATTGTAAAGGCTCACCCGTTTCGTCCATGTGGGCACAACGGGGAAATGTGGCCACCTTGGAGATGCTTGCTGATGAACGCCGGCCAGGCCACGTGTGCACGGAGCGGCTGCACCGCACCTGTACAAAAGGCAGTTCACCGCGCATGTATGTGACCACTTTAAAAGTGACATTACATAAGCGTACGTACTCGCTTTCAGAAAAAACGCGCGTGGCAAGCGAGTTCGCAGCAGGCGCCTGCATTCGTGGTCCCATTCGTCTTATACGCGACGTCGCTGTGATATGCATAGAATTTCCAGTTGTCTCGCGGCGGTAGATACGTCTCGGTGAGCCATGCACATCGAGTGCACAGTTTCTCCCGTCGACATTCCAATTCTGCGCGCTAGTGGTCCTTGAGAAGAAGAAAAATACACCTAATTTCTGTCTGCCTCTTGGGCGACACGACGCAGTGCCTTGTAGGGGGGGTGGAGTGATAAAAATATTAGAAGAAAATAGGTGAAGAGACAGAGAAGGCAAGTGACAGAAGAAGAAGGAGATAGGGAATTTGGGAGCCAGTCGAAAAAGGGCAAGGACAGGGCACCACTCGGCGAGAGCTCCACGGAGTCAGGAGACCATGGAGGGCCAACCAGTCGGCTGCAGCTACGCTGTTGTCGGAAATTGTGGGGGCACAACCGTTCAGCCTGAAATCCTCCAAGCAACCCTACTCTAGAGGGGGGGGCGCAGACAGCCTTCGAAGCGATCGGGCGTGTATGTGCAACGCTCCGTGTTTTGTGCCACCTGCTTATGTTGAATGTGCTATTCCACCTTCTGGACCGTAGTGGAAGCTACATAAGTAAACCTGGCACCCATCCACACGGTACCTCGCCCTTTACGCGCTGCTGTCACAGCGCCTCAACCATCGTCTCACGCATAAGGTCTAGGCCTAGTGCGCAGTTGAGGTTGACTGGCGCCGCTGCGGCACGGCACGTCCGTGCAGCACTCAAGACACCGTTGCGATGGCGACTCATCCGGCCATGTCCCAAGGACCACGCCTATAACGCTGAATCAATTGCAGTGCAAGAGCTGCAATGAAGTCATGTACAATGCTGACAGCATCAAGCACAGTTTCACGACTCTTCAAAGAAATCGTGCCAGGAGACTGAACGATGCTATCGACAAAATTCCACAAGCACGCGAGGTCACGTCTGGAGTAGCGTCTGTTGTTGCGTCGAAATGACCCCGCCAAACGCACGACGCGACAATGAAAGTGTATTCTCCCGGGGCACCTACAGAGCCTTCCTACAAGGTAGTCATCAAGCCGCGTTCAAGCTTCGATATGTCCACAACACACAATCGTGCTATTCAAGCAGCTGTGGTCGCTTGCCTTAACACATCAGCGTTTGAAGGATTTGCTCTGCACAAACCTACAAATACTATTTCTTTGTGGGTACGTTGTCTGGAGTTAGTTGAGAAGCTCAAGACGCTTCAGGAGACAAGCACGTCGGGAGACGCCGTCCTTTTAGTGCAAGCGTATTTGGCATCTGGCACTGATTTAAGGTGCTACGTTGTCTACGGCGTTGACTGCAATGAAGAACCGGAAAATCTGCGGCGACAACTCTCCTGTAACAAACATGAAGTAATTGCCGCCTGTTATTTGGGTCGTGAGCACACATGCCTTGTCACTATGCAAGGTCCTGCTAATCCACCATATCGTATGCTGTATTACGGATGCGTATTGCGCTCAAGGCCATTCAAGCCTTTCGTCATATACTGTTACTCATGCAACAAACAAAGACATATGAAATATTCCTGCCCCTGCCCACCTAAAGATGAAACGATGGAAGCTACATCATCACCGTCATTTCAGTGTGGCCTTTGTAAAACCAACGACCATGCCATTACTTCACCGCAGTGCCCTACGAAGCGTGCTGCGGCTAAGAAAGCTCGACACCATCGTGGTCGACAATCAGCATAGCCATCATTGCAGGAAGCATCAAACCAACTGGCCACTTCCAGCTACTATGCTCTTTTAGCTTCAATCAATGAAGATTCTGCGCGTCCAAAGAACCCACCTCCTAAACAGGATACACTCTCATACAGTTTAGCAGTTAGAGCACCGTGCCCAAAACCTCGGCCTTAGATGCCGATGCCACAGGACACCGCACCAGAGGAGGACTAAACTGACGAATCTAGCGAGAAAACATATATTGACCTTCGCCTGGTGAATCTCTAGAGGGAACTTCAATGCCTAGAAAAACGCCGCGCACAGATTCGACAACAACGCCAGAGTTCACAACCGCAGTCGTCGTCGTGAACAACTGAAATGACACACCCACTATGTCAGACACCTGCAATGCCGATGCCGCCACACAAGCTCCTGTGCTTTGTAGCCCAACAGCTCCAACAGCTCACGTCGGTGTTGGTAGCTCAACTGAAGTTATAAATATGGCCAGACATTCTACAATAACCTCGGAAGACATTACGGTAAAACTGCCGTGACATCTCCGGGAAGGTGGCAGAGCTTCGTCAACGCCTTCAATATAGAATGCTACATGTTAGGGCATTGCTACTTCAAGAAACCGACGCTCTTCCGCAAATTTCAGCACTTACAGCGTACTCCTAGCCATCGATCATGGACCGAAGAAGCTCGACACCCAGCGTACCACCTGGTAAGGTTGCTGCATATCTTCGCATCATTTTTTCTCAGTCGAGTATAGACCTCTCTTGGTGGTGCACCCTGTGGCAGGAAGTGGTGGAAGTATTAGTACGTAAACCGCGAGTTGACGTTATGGTTGTGTCGTACTACGCTCGCCTTTATAGCAGCAGCGCGGCTCGCGTGAGCCTTCGTTGGATATCTCATCTCCGCCATCATTATCGTGGACGACAAATGTTGGTGGCTGGTGTTTTAACGCACCACACACCATTTGGGGATATGCTTCATCAAGTGCGTGGGCTACTAAGGTACTCGGCTGCTGACCCGCAGGGCGCGGGTTCGAATCCCGGCTGCGGCGGCTGCATTTCCGATGGAGGCGGAAATGTTGTAGGCCCGTGTACTCAGATTTGGGTGCACGTTAAAGAACCCCAGGTGGTCTAAATTTCCGGAGCCCTCCACTACGGCGTCTCTCATAATCATATAGTGGCTTTGGGACGTTAAACCCCACATATAAATCAATAAAGTGCGTGGGCTACGTGTGTAGTGGACAACTTCGGAGACGCCAATTTTACGCTCGTAAATGATGTATCGGTGCCTATCGGTACCTACTCGGCGGTGCGAGCGGCAGCATACACCATCGCAGTCGCCAGATTTATCCTGTTGGATTGGAAGCATCGTGGTGTCTTGTGCATGTGAACGAGATTTTTGGGGCACTGACCAACATCCAATTCTCCTTGGCCTTTATCCAAGTACTACTGGCCGTGTCTGACGTCTCTGTAAAGTTGTAGACTGGGATCGCGACTGCTTGCTGTCTCGAGATATCACCGATACAACCTGCGCCGATTCATCGGTTCATCTTCGCACGGAACTGACCCCGGCTACACGCACGTCTTGGGTTGACGAATCTCGATCAACGCCAGATTTACAACTGCTTCGTCTGTGGGCTGCACACCGACAAGCGGAAATTGCGCTAGAGTGATATCCAGGTTAAACTACGGTGGGGATAGAGCTTCAGCACCGTACCGCAGTAGTTCATCGTCATGAATGCCGCTAGGAACGAGGTCGTTGGCTGGATTAATGTGCCTACCTGGGGCCTCGTCAAGTGCATCAATATGGAGGATATTCCGAGCGATTGAATGTGGTCCCCGTCCCCCTAATTCCGCGGCATCGGCCACAATGCCGCAGAATTAGGGGGAGAGGGACCACATTCACCATATTCATGGACGGGGACCAATTAGGTGGAGGGGGACACGAGCCTTCTTTCCTACCTTTGACACACCAGCTCCTCTATTTACTGCACAAGCACTTCTTCCTACGAATGATGGCAAGACACCTTCATTGGAAGATGTGGATTGCATTCAATCGCCTTTTACGATGGCAGACTTTTTAGCAGCTAGTCGCACAGTGCACCGGGTCCTGATGTCATTCCTTATGAACTCTATAAAAACACGGAAAAAAAGTTCTCGTCTATCTTCTGGACGCTAAAAATGAGGTGGGGGCAGGTAGACTCTTCCCAGATGCATGGTGACACGCGGAGCTGGTCGCCATTTCGAAGCCAGAAAAAAGTCCAGATAACATCACTGATCTTAATCCTATATCCTTAACATCAACTCTGTGCAAACTGATTGAATGAATGCTTGTATCCCGTCTCACATGGTGGCTCGAACGCTACTCCTGGCACCACCATGCGTAAATTAGATTCCGCCCCCACCTGGGCAATGAAGATGAGCTGGCACACCTGTCTTCTATGATGCTCGTTGGAGGTCGCTCACACCGTACTCGAACATTATTGGCGATGGACATTCTAAAGCTTACGACCATGTGTGTCGTGAAGCAAAACTGCAATCTTAGCTTGCCTTCGCTTTCCAACACGCGTGTGCACCTTCGTCGAAGCCTTCCTGTGTGACCGAACATTTTCCACCTGCCTTGCTGGGCATGCAGAAGGTCTCTTCGCATCCCACCGTGGTGCCCCACAAAGATCTGTCCTTGCGTCAGCCTTTTTTACCATTGCCCTTCTTCCACTTTCGTGGCGGTAGGCGGCAGTATACTTGACAATAACTTCTTCATGTAAGCCGACATTATTACTGTGTAGACGGTCCATCCAGGTCTCACCCGCCAAGAACAGGGACTTCAAATGGCTTTAGATGTTAGCAGTGCTTGGTGTGGCCATATAGGATTAGAATTATCGATAGAAAAAAAGGCATTCATGACCATTGGAAACAAGTGCGGGCACCGTGCACTGTCAAGCCGACATATTCGCCTCTCCTTCAATTGCGAACCTGTACAGGAGGTCTCAAGTCTTGGGTCTGCATCTACGTGCGTCACAATCGCAAACCAACGGGGGGTGGAAACAATTCATCTTATCCGTCTGATTGCCATAAAATCGGGTGGTGCACGCATCACAATAGCACGCCACCTTGTCAAGGCTGTTCATCAACCACGACGTGTGTACCAAGCCCATTTCCACCATCTAACAAAAGCAGAATAGGCACGTCTCCAAAGTATTATTCACAAAGCTATGCGTGCGATCACTGGGCTTCCGTGCATGACGATGATTCCGACTCTACAAGCAGAACCACAACTGAACACAATCGATAAATTGGCTTATCAGCGCCGTTCGGCCCGTGCACTGAAACTGACAGCATTTTCAAGCCTTGCAGCGTTAGCTCGATACAGAGGATACCCAGTACCCATTCCGACCGTTACGATCACTACTGCTCCGTGTGGCAGCGTACACAGCTCACAGACAACAAGCCACTTGGCCGTCTTCACCGCCCGATTCCTCGCCAGGCAACTGCGTTGGTCTCCCCTCTTTATAGCACCGACAACACACCAGGTGTTCTTGTAGGCTATGTCGATGCCAGTATCACCGATTGCATAGTTCATACTGCCCTGGTGTGCCCCCAACTACCACAAGCAGGACAAACATGCACGTATGCAGCTGACCCTGAACCACTGGCAAATCACGCTGAACTCGCTGTTTTACGGAACGGCCTCAACGCATTGCAGCGCTTCGTCGAAACGAACCATTCTTTAAGCTTGTGCTTCGCACTGATTCTACGGAAGCGATTCTCGACAACCGCCGTTTGGCCCAATCGACAGAGTTTTTATACGCTATTCATCAGCTGGCAAGAAACATCGGCACAACCATACGCATCGAAGGGCTCTATGAGTGGCAATGTCTGGTCAGCTAGAGGTGAATTCTACTACTCGCTACTGAGCCATAATTTACCCACTGCCACTATTCCCCGAAGGCAACTGCGGAAAACTGCTGCGCAAAAAAAATGTCTCCGACGCACCACACGAGTACTCATACCACCATGTAGTTCTGCCCCTATGCTCTTTTAGGTTCAATCAATGAAGATTCTGCGCGTCCAACGAACGCACCTCCTAAACAGGATACACTCTCATACAGTGTAGCAGTTAGAGCACCGCGCTCAAAACCTCGGCCTTAGATGCCGATTCCACAGGACACCGCGCCAGAGGAGGACTCAACTGACGATTCTAGCGAGGAAAGAGATATTGACCTTCGCCTGAAAATCTCTAGATGGAAATTCAATGCCTAGAAAAACGCCGCCCACAGATTCGACAACAGCGCCAGCGTTCACAACCGCAGTCGTCGTCGTGAACGACTGAAATGACACACCCACCAAGTCAGACACCTGCAATGCCGATGCCGCCACACAAGCTCCTGTGCTTTGTAGCCCAACAGCTCCAACACTCACGTCAGTGTTGGTAGCTCAACTAAAGTTGTAATTATGGCCAGACATTCTACAATGTCCTCGGAAGACATTTTACGGTGGAACTGCCATGACATCTCCGGGAATGTTGCAGAGCTTCATCAACGCCTTCATTATAGAATGCTACATGTTTGGGCATCGCTACTTCAAGAAACCGACGCTCTTCCGCAAATTTCAGCATTTACAGCGTACTCCTCGCCATTCATCATGGACCGCAGAAGCTCGACACCCAGCGTACCACCTGGTAAGGTTGCTGCATACCTTCGCATCACATTTCCTCAGTCGGGTGTAAAACTCTCTTGGTGGTGCACCCTGTGGCATGAAGTGGAGGAAGTACTGGTACGTCTACCGTGATTGGACGTTATAGTTGTGTCGTACTACGCTCGCCCTTATAGTGGCAGCGTGGCTCGCGTGAGCTTTCGTTGGATATCTCATCTCCGCATCATTATCGTGGACGACAAATGTTGGTGGCTGGTGATTTTAACGCACCACACACCACTTAGGGATATGCTTCATCAAATGCGTGGGGAACGTGTGTAGTTGACAACTTCGGAGACGCGAATTTTACTCTCGTAAATGATGTATCGGTGCCTATCGGTACCTACTCGGCGGTGTGAGCGGCAGCATACACCATCGCAGTCACCATATTTATCCTGGTGGCTTGGAAGCATCGTGATGTCTTGTGCATGTCAACCAGATTTTCGGGGCACTGACCAACATCCAACTCTCTTTGGCCTTTATCCAAGTACTACTGGCCGTGTCTGACGTCTCTGTCAAGTTGTAGACTGGGATCGCGACTGCTTGCTGTCTCGAGATATCACCGATACAACCTGCGCCGATTCATCGGTTCATCTTCGCACGGAACTGACCCCGGCTACACGCACGTCTTGGGTTGACGAATCTCGATCAACGCCAGATTTACAACTGCTTCACATTTGGGCTGCACACCGACAAGCGGAAATTGCGCTAGAGTGAGATTCAGGTTCAACTACGGCGTGGATAGAGCTTCATCACCGTACAGCAGTAGCTCATCGTCATGAACGCCGCTTGGAACGAGGTCATTGGCTGGATTAATGTGCCTATCTGGGGCCTCGTCAAATGCATCAATACGGAGGACATTCCTAGCGATTGAATGTGGTCCCCATCCCCCTAATTCCGCGGCATCGGCTACGATGCCGCAGAATTAGGGGGACAGGAACCATATTCACCACATTCATGGACAGGAATTACATTCACGGACGGGGACCAATTAGGGGGATGGGGACCCGAGCCTTCTTTCCTACCTTTGACACACCAGCTCCTCTATTTACTGCACAAGCATTTCTTCCTACGAATGCTGGCATGACACCTTCATTGGAAGATGTGGATAGCATTCAAGCGCCTTCTACGATGGCAGAGTTTTTGGCAGCTAGTCGCACAGTGCACCGGGGCTTGGTGGCATTCCTTATGAACTCTATAAAAACACAGAAAAAAAGTTGTCGTGTATCTTCTTGACGCTAAAATTGAGGTGTGGGCAGGTAGACTTTTCCCAGGTGCATGGTGACACGCGGAGCTGATCGCCATTCCGAAGCCAGAAAAAAGTCCAGATAACATCACTGATCTTAGGCCTATATCCTAACATCAGCTCTGTGCAAACTTATTGAACGAATGCTTGCGACCCGTCTCACATGGTGGCTCGAACGCTACTCCTGGTACCATCATGCGTAAATGGGATTCCGCCCCCGCCTGGGCACTGAAAATGAGCTGGCACACCTGTCTTCTATGATGCTCGTTGGAGGTCGCTCTCGCAGTACTCCAACATTATTGGCGATAGACATTCTAAAGCTTACGACCATGTTAGTCATGAAGCAGAACTGCAATCTCCGCTTGCTTTCACCTTCCAACACGCGTATGCGCCTTCGTCGAAGCCTTCCTGTGTGACCGAACATTTTCCACCCGCCTAGCTGGGCATGCAGAAGGTCTCTTCGCATCCCACCATGGTGTCCCAAAAGATCTGTCCTTGCGTCAGCCTTTTTACCTTTTGGTACAGGAGGTCTCAAGTCTTGGGTCTGCATCCACGTGCGTCACGATCGCAAAGCAACGTGGGGTGGAAACAATTCATCTTATTCGTCCGATTGCTATAAAATCGGGTGGTGCACGCATCACAATGGCACGCCACCTTGTCAAGACTGTTGATCAACCACGACTTGTGTACCAAGCCCATTTCCACCATCTAACAAAAGCAGAATAGGCACGTCTCAAAAGTATTATTGACGAAGCTATGCGTGCAATCATTGGGCTTCTGTGCATGACGATGATTCCGATTCTACAAGCAGAACCACAACTTAACACGTTCAATGAATTAGTACATCGGCGCCGTTCGGCCCGTGCACTGAAACTGAGAGCATTTTCAAGCGTTGCAGCGTTAGCTCCATACATATGATACGCAGTACCCATTCCGACCGTTACGGTCACTACCGCTCCGTTACAGCGTACACAGCTCACAGACAACAAGCCACTTGGCCGTCTTCATCGCCCAATTCCTCGCTAGGTGACTGCGTTGGTTTCCCCTCTTCATCGCACCGACAACACACCAGGTGTTCTTGTAGGCTATGTCGATGCCAGTATCACCAATTGCATAGTTCATACTACCCTGGTGTGCCCCCAACTACCAAAAGCAAGACAAACATGCACGTATGCAGCTGACTCTGAACCACTGGCAAATCTCGCTGAACTCGCCGTTTTACGGAACGGCCTCAATGCATTGCAGCGCTTTGTCGAAACGAACCATTTTTTAAGCTTGTGCTTCGCACTGATTCTACGGCAGCGATTCTCGACAATCGCCGTGTGCCCCAATCGACAGCGTTTTTATATGCTATCCATCAGCCGGCAAGAAACATCGGCACAACCATACGCATCGAAGGGTTCTACGAGCGGCAATGTCTGGTCAGCTAAAAGCGGATTCTACTACTCGCTACTAAGCCATAATTTACCCACTGCCACTATTCCCCGAAGGCAACTGCGGAAAAGTGCTGCGCAAAAAGGAATGTCTCCGACGCACCACACAAGCACTCATACCACCGTGTAGTTCTGACCTCCCTGGTGGGCTTACCTGCTTAGAGGAGGTAGCGCTTCGGAGACTTCGAGTGCGATTGCTCCAACGCCGGCAGTTACCGCCCGCTGGCTGCAGCAATACCGCGAAGTGTATGGAACCACCTGCCCCTTCTGTGACGCTCCCAAAACTGCCGTGAACGTGACACGATTGATATGGTTGTGTCCGGGCCTAGAGCAAGCGTGCCTTCGTCATCTTCGAACAACGGGTCACCGTCCCGGTAACCATCCGGACTTACAAGAGTGGATAAGAAGACTGTCCCATCGATCTCTGTTAAACTTTATGCATGAATGCAACTTGTTTATGTCCGATGAACCTGTGTTTTTCTCTGCTTGTTATTCCGAAGGGCGGTCTTTCGAATAAAAAATAGCCCCGTATCTGCATAGAATCTGCAAATGTCGTCGAAAGACGATAGTCTTGCTTGTGGGGAGTGTGAACAAAGCATTCATTTGATGTTCCGCGCAAGAAAATCGGTGAATGGTATTTCGTAGGCGCTGCGTTAGAGGATCTCGAGCATGAAGTGAAGGCGAACGAGCGCATCAAGTCACGTCACACGTGAGACATGAGCGCCATCTGGCAGTTTTTTTAACAAAGTACGTGGTCCTGAGACGGGCATGCGCATACGTCTCAGAGTTGATAAGTTGTAGAATGCAAGGCGACGGGTAGGTGCCACCACCGTGTCGTCTTAGCAAAGCGTTGGAAACACTCGCTTTTTCGTGTAAGCGTTGCATGGTCAGCGCGGCTTGATAAGCGCTATGGTCCTTAAAAAACCTATGTGTGCGTTTTCTATTAAAAGACGAACATTCAGAATATATACATGTTGTTATGGTGCCTCAGATATGCACAATAATTGTTTTTTATTTAACAATTGCACACAAATGAACGCTAAACCTCTAGCAACATTGGTGGACGCTGCGGATGGGGTCGGCCGTTCGGGGTATCGGCTGGTGCTGTTCTAAAGACCCAATTCTCGGTAACTGTGGACAAACAGACAAATGTACAGACAGACAGACAGACAAACAGAAAGACAGACCAAAGTTTTTGCGTCGAAGGTCCCCAAGAAAGACTATCGTCTTAAAAAAACTCTACTCTGAGTTAGCGGAGCGTGAGTGGAGAGGAGGAGCCCGCGCTGGTGTGTAGAGGCAGTATATAAGAGGGTAGGTGCAGTGCTTCACTGCTCCTTCTCTCACCGTTCGCTCCCTCTCCTCCCTGCGCCCCAATCTCCCATCCGCTCACACTTACGTATATATATATATATATATATATATATATATATATATATATATATATATATATATATATATTGACACGTGTGTACTGGTGGACCAAAACAACAATAAGGGGATTTGGCGGACACCAGGTAGTGGAGCTCTGGCTGATTCAAGATAAAGAAGGCGATCTTGCTGTTCGGCTGCTGAGAGTCGTTGTGTCAACGTTTATCTGCCTTTGGTTCGCGCTGCACCGCGACACTGGTGGAGGTGGTGGGACGCAACCCTACCTAATGCTCCATACACCCACTGGGAGCCGTTCATCTAGCTCGGACGCATTGTCACCCATTGCAACTCCCGTGCACCGGTTCAGTCGGCGGCTGATAGACCTCCCTCCAGAGTTCACGCCTTTCACGGAACTTCGTAAGTGCCGATTACCTCTCCAAATGGCCAACGCCAGTCCGCAACCGGCGCCCCAAGGCCCCCCCCCCCGCCAACACAGCCTTCACATGTAACTATCTTTCAACCGCTGGTTCCCTATCAATTTAGTGGCGGCGCCCATGAGGACGTGGACGACTGGTTTGAGCACTACGAGCGTGTCGCCAAGATTAATCTGTGGCCTGAACAAGAAAAGCTCTCACGCGCCTATTTCTACCTTGACGGCGGTGCGAAAATTTGGTATGAGAACAGAGAAGCCAGTCTGTTAACTTGGGGCGACTTCCGACAACAGCTTGTCGATACATTCACCAATGTCGATCGACGCGACCGTGCGCAGCAGCTGTTGGAGCTACGGGTTCAAAAACCCGATGAAAGCGTTACTATGTTTGCTGAAGAAATGACTCGTCTTTTTCGTCGAGCTGACCCGAACATGAGTGGAGATATGAAGTTGATCTACCTCATGCGCGGCGTTAAGGAGCAACTTTTCGCCGGGCTACTGCGCCTTCCTCCAAGTACCGTAGTTGACTTCATCAAGGAGGCTACAGCTATCGAGCGGGCGCTCCATCAACGATGCAGGCAGTATCATCGAATGTCTAGCAGCGCCTCAATCAATGCTGCCGCCATACCTGAGGATCAAAGCTCCCTGCGGGACCTCATTAGGGAGATAGTTCGTGAAGAACTTCAAAAGCTCCGGAATCCAGTTGCTCAAACCCCCGTTGCGTCCGTCGCTGAACTGGTACGCGACGAAATCCACCCCGCCTTTTCTACCGCTGGTCCTGGTGACGAGCACCGTCCCATGAGCTATGCCGATGCTCTGCGACGTTCACCATCTGGTACATCGCCACCATATCACCCAGTGCCGACGGTCCCTTGGTCACCGCGGCAAGAGCAGACCCTGAGCTGACCGCCAAGCCAACCGACGTACCACCAGGCGTCCACAGCAGCACCATGGACATCGTCGCAAGAAGGGAGGCTCAGACGTCCACCGCTCCGAAGAACTGACGCATGGCGCACAATCGATCGACGTCTACTATGCTTCAACTGCGGAGGTGCAGGTCATATTGCCCGTCATTGCTGGCACCGCAATGATTCGTTCCGCCCACTTCGAACATGATCTGACGATCAACGTGCGAACGAAGAATACATACCACGCCGGGAGGACGCCTCTTTCCATGGAGCCCGTTCTCACTTTTACGAATACTGTACTTCTGACGAGGAGGCAATACCTACCCGCCAGCCAGGTTTGGGACGTCAATCCCGCTCTCTTTCTCCCGCTCATTCACCTTCGTCACACCGACGTACCTCCGCGGACCTTAACGCAAGAAGGTCACCCAGCCCGCGACGGGGAAACTGAGGGCGGCGACCTCCGGGGGTAAGGTTGCAGGCCATGAAGATGACGACAAAAGGCCCCCATTACACGACGCTGTAAATCCGACAAGACGTGAGAGCGAATGACATTGTGACCGTTGACCTGAGTGTTTTTCTTGACGGCCAGAAAGTACCAGCCTTAGTCGACACCGGTGCCGACTTTTCTATCATCAGTCAGGACCTCGCCATGCGCCTAAAAAAGTGAAGACACCGTTGACAGGCCCTCAAATAAGGACGGCAGGTGGTCAGTTATTGATGCCCTCAGGAAGATGCACAGCGAGGATTGACATAAGAGGTTCTTCTTTCGTTGCGTCGTTCGTCGTTCTCGCCGCATGCTGCAAGGATCTCGTTATTGGTATGGACTTCTTACGACAGTACGGCGCCGTCATCAATATCTCAGACAGTTTGATTACATTCCGCAACAGTTCGGGCGCACCTGATTGTACACAGGCTCGACCGAACCAATTGCGTCTAACTGATGACGATGTGGTTCTCCCTCCACGGTCATGCACGCTTGTTTCTATGGCAGCCGCTGTCCAGTTTGACGGCAAAGGAATAGCAGACCGAATAACCTCGCTCCTCTTCACACACGGTATTTCTGTCGCAAGAGGTATCGTCAGTGTCGCCGCTGGACGCACGGACTTGCTTCTGACAAATTTTAGTGATGAGCGCCGGCACCTTCCAAAAGGCATGGCCGTCGCTTACTTCGACGATATCACAGACGCAGAAGGCTGCTTGGCAGTAGTTGACGAGGCACCAAAACTTGATTCGACACCAGTTCTTGACGTTAGCACTACTTTGTCTAAGAACGAGCGAATGAGGCTTCTTGAGCTACTGGCCGAATTCAAAGACTGCTTTTCGACAACATCAAGAGTTGGCCGCACGCCTCTAACCAAGCATCGGATAACTACCGAGGACATGGCGAGACCAATTCACCAAAACCCCCATCGCGTGACTGCAAAGGAACGCGAAGTGATAAAAGAGCAAGTCGACAAAATGCTAGAAGATGACGTCATTCAGCCCTCAAAAAGCCCCTGGGCGTCACCTGTAGTCCTCGTTAAAAAAAGATGGCAGCCTGCGCTTCTGTGTAGATTACCGAAAAGTCAATCAGGTGACAAAGAGAGATGTGTATCCACTTCCTCGTATAGATGACTCTCTCGACAGACTTCGACATGCTCGTTACTTTTCATCGATGGACTTAAGGAGTGGGTATTGGCAAATCGAGGCAAACCCAAGAGACCGCGAGAAGACTGCTTTTGTGACACCAGATGGCTTATATGAATTTAAAGTCTTGCCCTTTTGTTCACGTTCAGCGCCTGCTACCTTTCAAAGACTTATGGATACCGTACTTTCTGGGTTGAAGTGGAAAACCTGCTTGGTCTACCTTGATGATGTCGTAGTTTTCGCCGCAACATTTCACCAGCATCTTAAAAGACTTGAGGTAGTTTTACAACCTATACGGTCGACGGGCTTGACGTTGAAGCCTGAAAAATGCCACTTTTGCTATGAAGAGCTGCGATTTTTTGGCCACGTTGTCAGTCACGCAGGCATTCGTCCTGATCCTGAAAAGATCGCAGCTGTTGCACAGTTCCCGGTGCCGACTGATAAGAAGGCTGTCCGACAATTCCTCGGACTATGTGCGTATTATAGGCGATTCATCGCGGACTTCGCACGCATCGCATCACCGTTGACCCGCCTCACGAGAGAAGACGTTGCTTTCCAATGGAGCAACGAAGAGGAAGCTGCTTTTAAGAACCTCCGCCAGCGACTACAGACGCCTCCAGTGCTTGCCCACTTTGATGAGAAAGCCCCAACGATGCTCCACACGGATGCCAGCAATATTGGTTTGGGAGCTGTGCTTGTGCAGCTGCAAGAGGGCACAGAAAGAGTAATCGCCTATGCATGCCGAACACTAACACGCGCCGAGACTAATTACTCCACGACTGAGAAGGAATGCCTCACCGTGGTATGGGTGGTCACAAAATTTCGCCCGTATTTATACGGCCGCCCTTTCAAAGTCATCAGCGACCACCACTCACTGTGTTGGTTGACAAATCTTAAAGATTCTACCGGGAGATTAGCGCGTTGGAGTCTCAGGCTGCAGGAGTACGACATGATTGTCGTACACAAGTCAGGAAAGCGCCACATGGACGCCGACTGTCTATCCCGCTCACCCATTGAATCGGCAACTCTATCCGATGAGGAGGAAACAGCATTTCTTGGTGTGCTTGACTCAACCACTATTACACAGCAACAACGTGGCGACCCTGAGTTACTTGCCCTAATTAATTACCTGGAGGGAAGATCTCAGAAGGCACCAACTGTTTTCGTGAGAGCGCTGTCATCATTTTGTTTACGCAGCGGAGTATTATACAAAAGAAACTTCTCTTCGACAGGATCTGCGTATTTTCTCGTCATCCCAGCAGCTGTTCGCTCCGAAGTACTCGAAGCATGCCACAACGAGGTGATTTCAGGCCACTTAGGTTACACAAGAACGTTGGCCAGAGTACGGCAGCGCTACTTCTGGCCAAGACTGACCGTAGCCGCAAAACACCATGTTCGTACTTGCCTCGACTGCCAGCGACGGAAGTCACCATCGACTAAACCAGCTGGCCTTCTGCAGCCCGTGCAGGTCCCAAGAACACCATTCGACCACATTGGCATGGATATTTTGGGCCCATTTCCTACTTCTACTGCTGGGAACCGCTGGGTTATTGTCGCGACTGATTACCTTACCCGTTATGCTGAAACAAAGGCTATCCAGAGAGGTACAGCAGCGGAGGTGGCACAATTTTTCATCGAGAACGTTGTCCAGCGGCATGGTGCACCAAGCGTCGTAATCACAGACAGAGGAACCGCATTTACGGCAGCTCTTTTGCAACAAGTCCTCATGCTGAGTGGAACAACCCATCGCAAGACCACCGCCTTCCACCCACAAACGAACGGGCTTACAGAGCGTCTGAACAAAACAATTGAAGACATGCTTTCAATGTACGTAGACGTCTAACACAAAAATTAGGACGAAATCTTGCCTTATATCACGTTTGCATACAACACTGCCAAGCAAGAAACAACCCAGATGACCCCGTTCAGCCTAATTCACGGAAGGGAACTTCGAACCATGTTAGATGCAATGCTAGCGCACGAATGCGACGACATCGAACCGGACGCCGAGATGTTTACAGAACGAGCGGAAGAAGCAAGGCAACTAGCACGCCTGCAAATCCAGCAACAACAAGAGTACGACGCGAGCCGCTACAATTCTCACCGCAGAACTGTCGTTTACCAGACCGGCGACAGAGTATGGGTTTGGACGCCCATACGGAAACGAGGACTCTCTGAAAAGCTCCTAAGGAGATACTTTGGGCCATATCTAGTACTGCGATGACTGAGTGATGTTACCTACGAGGTTGTCCCCGACAGTTCATATAGTACGAGGCTTCGCCAGCACCGTCCTGAACTAGTTCACGTTGTGCGAATGAAGCCTTATGAAAGGTAGTGACTATGCAGGACACTTCTTAAAGAACAGACAAAAAAAACTGCACTACTGGTTTAGCATCGAGGTGATGCTCATTAAGAGGGGGGGGGGGGCAAATGACGCGTGTGTACTGGCTGACCAAAACAACTATAAGGGGAATTGGCGGACACCAGGTAGTGGAGCTCTGGCTGATTCAAGATAAAGAAGGCGATCTTGCTGTTCGGCTGCTGAGAGTCGTTGTGTCAACGTTTATCTGCCTTTGGTTCACGCTGCACCGCAACAATATATATATATATATATATATATATATATATATATATATATATATATACTACTGTCTGATAGTACCGGCTTAAAGCCGGTACGCACCGATGATCTCACCAGAGAAGGATTGGCCACCCTGGTGCAGTATCTGGCCACCCCCTCCCGTAGGCATTCGTCAATTAACTCACGGCCCTCAGTCCCCATCAGCTGCGGAGCAACTGACCACGGCGGCGGTCAGATCTGCAAAGCAGCAGAGGGTGCTAGGAATCTCTGGATACGGACATGCCACCATTGGAACTTGAACTTAGCAACGTTTAACGTTAGAACGTTATCTAGTGAGGGAAGACTAGCTGTATTATTGGAGGAGCTAGAAGGCATTAAATGGGATATAATAGAGCTGAGTGAGGTTAGGAGGACAGATGAGGCCTATACTGTGCTACAGAATGGGCACGTCATTTGCATTTGCTATCGGGGCTTGGCAGACAGAAGAGAACTGGGAGTAGGGTTTCTAATTCACAGAAACATAGCTGGCAACATAGAGGATTACTAAAGCATTATTGAAAGGGTGGTAGGCATTGTAATTAAACTGAATAAAAGATACAAAACGAAGGTAGTACAGGCTTACGCGCCTACATCCAGCCATGATGACGCTTCAGTTGAAAGCTTCTATGAAGACGTGGAATCGGCAATGAGTAAGGTGAAAACACAGTATACTATAGTAATGGGCGACTTTAATGCAAAGGTAGGGAAAAAGCAGGCTGGAGACCAGGCAGTAGGAGATTATGGCATCGGCACTAGAAACGCCAGAGGAGAGCTACTAGTAGAATTCGCAGAACGCAAAAATCGGCGTATTTTGAATACCTTCTACCGAAAACGAGAAAACCGCAAGTGGACATGGAGGAGCCCTAATGGCGTAAATAAGAACGAAATAGACTTTATAATGACTGCACACCCAGGAGTCGTGCAGGATGTGGAAGTGGTTGGCAAGGTAAGATGCAGTGACCATAGAATGGTACGGGCTCGAATCCGCCTAGACTTGAAGAAGGAACGACAGAAACTGATACGCAAGAAGCCAATCAATGAGCTAGCACTGAGAGGGAAAGTACAGGAATTCAGAGTGTCACTGCAGAACAGGTACTCTGCTCTTAGCGAGGAAACCAACCTTAGCGTAGATACAACGAATGATAATCTGACGAGTATCATCACGGAGTGTGCAGTGGAAGTTGGAGGCAGGGTAGCTAGACAGGACACCGGCAAGCTTTCCCAGGAAACGAAGAACCTAATTAAGAAGCGTCAAATCATGAAAGTGTCAAGTACGACAGACAAAAAAGAACTGGCAGAGCTTTCGAAGTTGATTAATAGACGTAAAGTATGCGATGTAAGGAGGTATAACATGGAGAGAATTGAGCACGCTCTGAAAAACGGAGGAAGCGTCAAAGCAGTGAAGAGGAAACTTGATATAGGCAAAAGGCGGATGTATGCACTAAGGGACAAAGAAGGCAAAATAACTACCAATATGGATAGGATAGTTAAAATAGCGGAGGAGTTTTACAGAGATCTGTACAGTAGCTGAGACAACCACGACCTTAATACTAGAAGAACTAGCAGTAACCCAGACGACACCCCACCGGTAATGATAGAAGAAGTCAGAAAAGCTTTGGAGAGCATGCACTGAGGCAAAGCTGCTGGTGAGGATCGGGTAACATCAAATCTGCTGAAAGATGGAGGACAGATTGTATTAGAAAAACTAGCCACTCTATTTACGAGGTGTCTCCTGACGGGAAACGTACCAGAGTCTTGGAAGAACGCTAACATCATCTTAATACATAAGAAACGAGATGACAAGGACTTGAAGAATTACAGGCCGATCAGCTTGCTCTCTGATTGATTTGTGGGGTTTAACGTCCCAAACCCACTATTTGATTATGAGAGACGCCGTAGTGGAGGGCTCCGGAAATTTTGACCACCTGGGGTTCTTTAACGTGCACCCAAATCTGAGTACACGGGCCTACAACATTTCCGCCTCCATCGGAAATGCAGCCGCCACAGCCGGGATTTGATCCCGCGACCTGCGGGTCAGCAGCCGAGTACCTTAGCCACTAGACCACCGTGGCGGGGCCAGCTTGCTCTCTGTAGTATACAAGCTCTTTACAAAGGTAATTGCTAGCAGAGTAAAGAAAACATTAGAATTCAATCAACCAAAGGAACAAGCAGGATTTAGAACAGGCTACTCAACAATTGACCACATTCATACTATCAATCAGGTAATAGAGAAATGCTCGGAGTATAACCAACCACTATACATAGCCTTCATAGATTGATTGATTGATTGATTTGTGGGGTTTAACGTCCCAAAACCACCATTTGATTATGAGAGACGCCGTAGTGGAGGACTACGGAAATTTTGACCACCTGGGGTTGTTTAACGTGCACCCAAATCTGAGTACACGGGCCTACAACATTTCCGCCTCCATCGTAAATGCAGCCGCCGCAGCCGGGAATCGAACCCGCGACCTGCGGGTCAGCAGCCGAGTGCCTTAGCCACTAGACCAACGCGGCGGGGCAGCCTTCATAGATTACGAGAAGGCGTTTGATTCAGTAGAAATATCAGCCGTCATGCAGACACTGCGGAATCAGGGCGTAGATGAAATATATATAAACATTCTGGAAAAAATCTACAGGGGATCAACTGCTACCATAGTGCTTCATAAAGAAAGCAACAGAATACCAATAAAGAAGAGTGTAAGGCAGGGGGACACAATCTCCCCAATGCTATTCACTGCGTGCTTACAGGACGCTTTCAGAAGCCTAGAATGGGAACAGTTAGGGATAAAAGTTAATGGAGAGTACCTCAGTAACCTGCGCTTCGCCGATGACATTGCATTGCTGAGTAACTCAGGGGACGAATTGCAACTCATGATTACGGTGTTAGACAAGGAGAGCAGAAAGGTGGGTCTTAAAATTAATCTGCAGAAAACGAAAGTAATGTACAACAACCTCGGAAAGGAGCAGCGCTTTGCGATAGGTAATAGTGCACTTGAAGTTGTAAAAGACTATGTCTACTTAGGGCAGGTAATAACCGCAGAGCCTGACCACGAGATTGAAGTAACTAGAAGAAATTATGACAAGTAGATTGCCACTGTCCCTCAAGAGGAAGGTATATAACAGCTGTATCTTGCCGGTACTTAGCTACGGAGCAGAAACCTGGAGACTCACAAAGAGGGTTCAACTTAAATTGAGGACGACGCAGCGAGTAATGGAAAGAAAAATGGTAGGTGTAACCTTAAGAGACAAGAAGAGAGCAGAGTGGATTAGGGGACAAACGGGAGTTAAGGATATCAAAGCTGCAATAAAGAAGAGGAAATGGACATGGGCCGGGCATGTAGCACGTAGACAGGATAACCGCTGGTCATTAAGGGTCACCAACTGGATTCCCAGAGAAGGGAAGCGGGGTAGGGGGAGACAGAAGGTTAGGCGGGCAGATGAGATTAAGAAGTTTGCGGGTATAAATTGGCAACAACAAGCACAGGACTGGGTTAACTGGCGGAACATGGGAGAGGCCTTTGTCCTGCAGTGGACGTAGACAGGCTGATGATATATATATATATATATATATATATATATATATATATATATATATATATATATATATATATATATTGTTAACGCGTTTATTAGCCGGCCCACAGCGAGCAAGCACAATGGCGACAGTAACGGCCAAGCACGGGCTCTCAGCGCGAGCGGCATCCCTTTTGGGTAGACCCACTAGAAGGCACCTGAGATTTCCACCAATTTCAGTGTTCGGAAGCTTCTTTACAACTACCCCGGGGTCGAAGAGGGAGCCGCCTGGCGACCTAACAGCTTGTCACTATGAGCGGGTCATAGTAAGCCTTCAGGCGCTCCACGTTGACTATGTCACGCCCGCGACGGCGCATGTCCGAAGTTTGTTCAATTGGTTCGATCAGATAGTTGACCGGAGATGTGCGCTCGATGACACGGTAGGGGCCTTCGTATTTCGGAGTAGTTTGGAAGAAAGGCCAGCTACAGAGGTCGGGATTGAGAGCCATACAAGAGAACCAGGAAGAAACGTGGGCTCAGAAGTGGCGGAGCCATCACGAATACTCTTCTGCCGCTCTTGCTCATGCGTCGTAAATGTGTTGGAAAGCTCTCGACACTCTTCAGCAAGCCTGGCTGTCTCAGAAATAGGTGCACATTCAGATGGATCCGGCGTCTACGGGAGTATTGTGTCGATAGTGTGTGAGGGGTGCCTTCCGTACAGCAAAAAGAAAGGTGAAAACCCGGTTGTGCTCTGAGGGGCGGTGTTGTAGGCGTATGTGACGAAGGGCAGTATAGTATCCCAATTCGTGTGGTTTGCGGCGACGTACATCGAAAGCATGTCGCCGAGGGTGCGGTTAAAGCGTTCGGTGAGACCATTCGTCTGCGGGTGGTAAGCAGTAGTTTTGCGGTGGACAGAACGGCACTCTGTGAGAATGGCTTCGACGACTTCTGACAAGAAGACACGGCCGCGATCGCTGAGAAGCTCCTGAGGTGGACCGTGGCGCAGTATGAATCGATGCAGTAGGAAGGATGCGACATCACGCGCAGTAGCCGCAGGGATAGCGGCGGTTTCGGCGTATCGCGTTAAATGATCTACGGCGACGATGGCCCAGCGGTTACCAGCCGACGTCAGAGGAAGTGGTTCATACAAATCGATACCTATGCGCCAAAACGGACGCTCAGGGCAAGGTAACGGTTGCAGACTGGCTGGCGACGTGTGTGCTGACGGTTTGCGGCGTTGGAAAGCGAGGCAGGAGCGAATGAACTGCTGCACGTAGCGGTACATCCCACGCCAGAAGTAGCGTTGCCGAATGCGATGGTAGGTTTTGAATACCCCAGAGTGCGCGCATTGCGGATCAGAATGAAAGGATTCACATATCTCTGACCGCAGACTGCGGGGTATCACGAGTAACCACTACCGGCCATCGGTGTCGTAATTGCGTCGGTGTAGAAGGCCGTCACGAATGGTGAAATGGCGAGCTCGACGACGCAAGGCACGCGTGGATGGCGTTGCGGATGGATCAGAGAGCAAGTCGATCAGCGGGCCGATCCAATTATCCTTTCGCTGCTCGGTAGCGATTATGTCAACGTCAATGGCAGAAACAACAGCCAAGGATACTGAGCAGAGCACATCACCTTCAGGCAGAGGGGAGCGCGAGAGGGCGTCGGCGTCAGCATGCTGGCGTCCGTTGCGGTACAGCACGCGGATGTCGTAGTCTTGTAAACGAAGAGCCCAACGGGCGAGACGGCCTGAGGGATCCTTCAATGATGAAAGCCAGCATAGTGCATGATTGTCGGTGACGACATCGAATGGGCGACCATACAAATACGGTCGAAACTTTGTAAGAGCCCAGACGATCGCCAGGCACTCTTTCTCTGTGACGGTGTAGTTTGTCTCAGCTCTCGTGAGCGTACGGCTTGCATATGCTACGACATATTCAGCGAATCCAGGTTTGCGCTGCGCCAGGACAGCGCCGAGGCCTACACCGCTGGCGTCTGTGTGCACCTCCGCCGGGGCCGTAGGGTCGTAGTGGCGTAGAATGGCAGGCGACGTCAACACATGGCGGAGCTTCGCGAACGCGTCGTCGCACTCAGACGACCACGAATTGAGGGACCCGTTACTTCCAAGGAGCTTCGTCAGCGGTGATATGATCGTGGCAAAGTTTCGTATGAAGCGTCGGAAGTATGAGCACAGGCCCAAGAAACTACGCAGTTCCTTGGCGGACGCAGGTTTGGGGAATTCGGCCACGGCCCGGAGCTTGGCTGGGTCAGGAAGAATGCCATCCTTGGAGACGACGTACCCAAGGATGGTGAGTTGCCGTGCTGCAAAGCGGCACTTCTTCAGATTTAGTTGCAAGCCGGCATTGCTGACACGTGCAAAAACTTCTTTCAGACGTTGGAGGTGCGTAGAGAAATCTGGAGCGAGCACAACAACGTCATCGAGGTAACACAAGCATGTGTGCCATTTCAAGTTGCGCAGAACAGTGTCCATCATGCGCTTAAAGGTCGCAGGTGCATTACATAGACCAAACGGCATGACGTTCAATTCATACAAGCCGTCGGGTGAGATGAACGCAGTCTTCGGTCGAGCGTCATCAGCCATGGGTACTTGCCAGTACCCCGAGCGCAGATCGAGAGAAGAAAAAAGTTCGGCTCCGTGAAGGCTGTCAATTGCGTCATCGATGCGCGGCAGTGGGTAAACATCCTTGCGAGTGATCTTATTGAGCCGTCTGTAGTCCACACAAAACCGTGCAGAACCATCTTTCTTCGCTACAAGAACAACAGGAGACGCCCATGGACTGTCCGAGGGCCGAATAACGTCGCGTCTGAGCATATCATCAACCTGCTCGTTAATTTACCGACGTTCAGCAGGCGACACGCGGTAGGGACGTTGCCGTATGGTGGATGGGCACCAGTGTCGATACGATGCGTAACAGCAGACGCACGACCGAGAGAACTTCGCCCGACATCGAAAGAAGAACGATATTCTCGCAACAGGTTCAGAAGCTGGGAACGCTGTACCGACGTGTGGTTGTCATCAATGTAAGGGCCAAATACATCAGGAGATGATGAATCAGAAGTGGAAACAGCACTGATGGTACGCAAATTGGGACAACGCGAGTCATCAGGTACGTCCAGGACTTGTGCGTTATCCACTGGTTCCACTCTGCCGAGACATTCCCCTCGAACCTAGGTAACAGTGTACGGGGATGGGTTGGTCACGAAAATAGAGGCGTTGCCCTGGGTGATTTGCACGGTCACGAAAGGTACTAGCAACCCTTTCCTTCGGCAAGCACGGTCGGATGGCGAAGCGAGTGCAATTGTGTCGGAGAGTCCAGCGCAGTAGACAGATACACCCATCGTGGATCTTGGAGGCACTATGGTATCGTCTTTCACGAGAATCTTGCTCACTTTCGAAGAACTGTCTTCCGGCGTCAAATGCGAGAAGGGGGAGAGCTCAATTTCGGCGGCGGCACAATGGATGACGGCGTCGTTGCGGAAGAGAAAATCCCACCCCAGGATGACGTCATGAGAGCATGCGGGAATGATGATGAATTGGGCGACATACAGAACGTCCTGAACGACAACGTGAGCTGTGCACCCTGCTGTAGGATGGATACGATGCAAACCGGCGGTACGAAGGGACAATCCAGAAATTGGCGTCATCACTTTACGAAGCAAGCGGCAAAATTTTTCGTCCATAACGGATACTGCAGCTCCTGTGTCAATAAGAGCAGATGCGTGAACACCGTCCACAAGCACGTCAATGACATTAGATGGGCGGCTCTGAGGGCTTTCACAATGCGATAGCATCGCAGTCCTTGCCTCGGGGACTGCGACGACTAGTTTTCCCGCTCGTGAGCAGCTGAACTTGGCCGCATGGGGGACGGGAAACGACGTCGTGGAGACGGTGACCTACGAGAAGATGAAGCTAGGCGAGTTGGCGGTGGCATAGACGGCGTTTCCTCGTGATAGGTAAGCCTGATCTTGCCAGAAACAGGTGACGAGATATGGGGCGTCTGTACGCGAGTGCAATAACGTGCTACGTGGCCGGCGTAATTGCAGGCAAAGCAAATGGGCCGGCTGTCGGATGTGCGCCATCGGTTCGCCGGGGTAGGTCTTGTCCATGACGCAAGAGCCGATGGACGGAACGGTGGCTGGAAAGGCTGCAGGGGGTGCTGGAGCTGAGTCTGAGATGTCACGTCAACATGCGTAGCCGGCATACCCGCTGCAAAGGATGGAGGTCGTGCGGCAGCTTCGGCGTAAGTCAGTGGGGCGGGCGCTTGAACGACTGGAGGCGGCCTGGCGACCACTTGGGCGTAACTTGGGGGTACAGGAGCCGAAAGCTGTTGTGGGTGGTACGCAGGCATGACCTCCGCTATTTCCTGCTCAATTGCTCGGCGGATGGGGGGAAAATGGTAGTGGCCGATTGTTGAGAAGCCGGTGGGTGGGCAAAGGGCAGGAGAGAGAACTGCCGTGCGATTTCCTCACGTATGAAGGACTTGAGGTCTGCCAGCAGTGCCACCGGGTCACAGCTCGCCTCCAAGCCTGCAAGCCCTGCATCTCGTGGTGTGGAGCGACGGGTCATCGAACGCTGCCGGCAGAGCTCCTCGTAGCTCTGGCACAGCGTGATGACCTCAGCTACTGTGCCTGGGTTTTTGGCAAGCAGCATCGTGAAGGCATCATCGGCAATGCCCTTCATGACGTTCCGGATCTTGTCTGATTCGGGCATGCTGTCGTTGGATTTCTTGCATAGGTCCAGGACGTCTTCAATGTAACTGGTGAATGATTCACCGGCCTGCTGAGCGCGTTCGCGTAAGCGCTGCTCGGCTTGCAGCTTACGAACGGCAGGGCGGCAAAAAACATTGGTGATAGCGGTCTTAAAATCGGACCAGGTTGCGAAATCAGACGCGTGGTTGTTATACCACATGCCGGCCACACCCGCGAGGTAGAAAACCAGGTTGCTGAGTTTACCTGCCTCGTCCCAATGGTTGGAGATGCTGGCGCGTTCGTACATGGCGAGCCAGTCCTCGACGTCGGTGCCATCCGCGCCGGTGAAGACAGGTGGGTCGCGGATGCGGGGGACACCAGAACATGGCGTCGGCGCAGGAGGAAGCGTTTGCTGGGCGGCGTCTTGTTGCATGGTTGAAGGCACGGTACGGGATCTAAGCTCCAAGGGCATCGAATGTGAACCAAAGATGTTTGAAGGGCACAGCACTCTCCACCAAAATGTTAAGGCGTTTATTAGCCGGCCCACAGCGAGCAAGCACAATGGCGACAGTAACGGCCAAGCACGGGCTCTCAGCGCGAGCGGCATCCCTTTTGGGTAGACCCACTAGAAGGCACCTGAGAGTTCCACCAATTTCTTGTAGCAGCGCTACAAGAGCACTATGGCCCAATGCCATCGGAGGTCTACTGTCGAGCCCGCTTCCAACGGCCAAAAAGTGGCCGAATACGTAGCGGCTCTCAAACAGCTCGCTGCTGACTGCAATTTCGGGACGTTGACCGCGACAGCTGCAGCTACTGCGCAGGAGGGAGGATCGACTGCCACACCTGCTAACACCACTATGCTCCCCTTGGACGTTATGTTGCGTGACCGTTTTTTGTGCGGACTGCGTGACGCAGGCCTACAACAACGCCTGTTCGCGGAGACGGGTCTCACCTTCTCCAAAGCCTACGATATCGCCCAACGAACGGAGAGCGCCGGTCACCAGCAGAGGGATATTCGACGGAACGTCGAGCCGGTGCATCACACCAGTCAGCAGTCAGGTCATTCCACGTCTAAGGCGAAATCAAGCAGAAAGACACAGCGCTGTTGGCGATGCGACGACATGCACGATCCCCAGGTAGGTCGATACAAGACAGCGACCTGCAATTTTCGCCAAAAACTGGGACTCATTGAAAGGGCATGCATCTCGAAGCACAAACAGCTCGGACCGAAGACTTCAGTGTAACGGAACAACAATGTCGACGCACAGGAGGGCCAGACGCAAGATACAAGCCGAACAGCACAAACGTCATCGGCACTATATGACTTAAACGCCGTTGTGAACCTCGGAACGAGACCGAAGATTACAACTGAAATTATGGTACACCAGCGCCCTATCAGGTTTGAGGTGGATTCCGGAGCAGCATGTACGCTCATCAGCGAGGATACTTTTCGCACTACTTGGCGTGAGAACGCGCCATCTCTCCAGCAAGACGACACGCAGCTGAGAACGTGGTCCGGACATTCTTTTCCACTGCTTGGCTGTGCCAACGTAGACGTGTACTACAACGGGCAGACCCATCAGCTCCCCTTGCTAGTCGTCCACGGTTCTGGATCAGTCTTATAGGACGACATTGGTTCACCCCCCTTGGAGTGGTCATTGGCGGAGTTCACCACACACTCAGTTATCCGTCAGTGGAGCAGCTTCAAGATAAGTCCAAAGCGGTTTTCTCCGAATAAATACCAGGGAACAACGGACCTCCACACACTGGAGCTGCGGTAGGATGCGACGCCGAAATTTGTCAAAGCTAGGTCGGTGCCTTTCGCCCTACGAACGTCAGTCGAGGATGAGCTTGACCGACTGCAGGAGCAAGGGATCATCGAACCAACGCAACATTCGGAATGGGCTACACCACTCGTTGTCGTCCGAAAGAAGAACGGTACCCTACGCCTCTGCGGAGACTACCGGAGCACTGTCAACCTGGCGACAAAAGCATCTTCCTACCCACTGCCGACACCGGAAGAGGTTTTTAGCACGCTTCGTGGTTGAAAAATCTTCAGCACCTTGGACTTGACACAAGCCTACCAGCAGCTGAAGGTGAGCGAATCAACGTCTGATTTGCTAACAATAAGCACAATTAGGGTCTTTACAAATTTAAAAGACTACCATTCGGAATATCTGCAGCGCCAGCAATCTTCTCGAATTTTATGGAGTCTACACTTAGCGGGATCCCAGGTGTTTGCGTCTACTTGGACGATGTTATTGTCGGTGGCGCCTCCAATGAAGAGCACACAGAACGCTTGGAGCTCATTTTGGAAAGGCTAGCAAATGCTAATTTGCGCATCAGTAAAGAAAAATGTGTTTTTGCGGTACCTGAAGTTAAGTTTCCTTGGACATCAAATTGACGCGCAGGGTATCCATCCCACTGAAGACAAAGTGCGTGCAATCACCGAAGCACGAGCGCCTTCTAACAAGCAAGAACTGCAGTCGTTTTTGGGGCTATTGACGTTCTACGGCCGGTTCTTAGAACATCGAGCTACTGTGGCCAACGATCTATATCAGCTCCTGCAGAAAGAAGTCCCATGGACTTGGTCGCCATGCCACCAAGAGTCATTTGTTGCCCTTAAGAAACTACTTCGCAAGTCTACTGTTCTGGGACACTACGACGAAAGGAGACCCCTACTGCTAGCCTGTGACGCATCACCATACGGAGTGGGAGCAGTCCTCTCCCAAGTTGACGACCAGGGACGGAAAGCCCCGATCGCTTTTGCTTCGCGCACCCTATCGCAGGCAGAGAGGAATTATTCCCAGCTAGATAAAGAGGGACTTGCCATCGTCTTGCAGCCATCGTATTGATGCCACGCTTTGGCGGACTCATGCAGCCGGCTTACGGCTAGCGATAGCGTCACGTCATCAGTCCATGCATGTCGACGGGCCAACGGATGGATTTCATCCAGCCAGACGGTTGGGTCTTGATCAATGCCAGTAAAGTCAGGAATTTCTGCCATACATGGAGGAGGCAACGTGGTGCGTGCACAGGCTGCTCAGAAGGTGACGGTGGCGTCTGCAACACGCTGGTTCGAAGTAGCGATGGCCTGCAGAACCGTGCCGAGTTCGCTGGCGGCTACAGGCGAGGAATTACGCCTGTCTTCTGGCGACGGTACTGGCGTTGCTCCAGAGATGGTACCTGAGGTGAAGTCCTAGGGAGCGTGTACGGCGTCGCTGAGCAAGGAGGCGGTTTGCGAAGCCAGGTCAGTGGAGCCACCTTGTGGTTTGGCAAGGACGCCTGCAGGCAGTGCGCTGGATTCGGTACCCGCGGTGGCCAGGTCATGGCCCCGGTAGCAGGAGCTGCGGGCTGCTGGAGAGTGCGTCCGCTCCATAGGACGGTTTCTCCACGCAGACCGTCGAACACAGGTTCTTTGAACGGCTGCGCCATTGTAACAAGCGAGACAGACACAACATCCGTTCGTCGGGCAAGCTGTTTTGTTTTGTTTTGTTTCCCTGGGATGATGGCTCATACCCATTGTGTCACGAGCGAGCCTCCGAACCCGCGAAGGACCGGATGCTTAAACTGCTTCCAGATGTTGACTCCTCCCCTTCCGCCGCTTGGCGCAAACGAGCCACCGTTCGTTTCCCACGGCAGTTCGGCCGCCGCCTCCATCCGAATAGGAATAAATTTGTTTTTAACCGTTCGAGGCTGTCTGAGCTTTTTGGACTGCCACGACCTACGCGTACGTCTATGGGCCGACGACAACACCGGACATAACAGTGGCGACGAGGAAGTGGATTTGGACCAACGCTACCCAATGATACTGACAAGCTTCAAGCTATGGCTTCGCACGGGCTCCCAAATCGGCTACCCGAATTCAACGGCTCATCATGGTCATCGTGGTTTGGACGCTTGCAATTTTACTTTGAGGCTAACAACTTCACTGATGCAGCAATGAAGAGGGCCAACCTGCTAACGCTGTGTGGGGAGCAGACATACGACACAGTCTGTGCCCTGATTCAGCCACGCACTCCAGCAGCCGTTGACAACGACGACATCGTAGCAGCACTACAAGAGCACTATGACCCAATGCCATCGGAGGTCTACTGTCGAGCCCGCTTCCAACGGTCAAAAAGTGGCCGAATACGTAGCGGCTCTCAAACAGCTCGCTGCTGACTGCAATTTCGGGACGTTGACCGCGACAGCTGCAGCTACTGCGCAGGAGGGAGGATCGACTGCCACACCTGCTAACACCACTATGCTCCCCTTGGACGTTATGTTGCGTGACCGTTTTGTGTGCGGACTGCGTGACGCAGGCCTACAACAACGCCTGTTCGCGGAGACGGGTCTCACCTTCTCCAAAGCCTACGATATCGCCCAACGAACGGAGAGCGCCGGTCACCAGCAGAGGGATAATCGACGGAACGTCGAGCCGGTGCATCACACCAGTCAGCAGTCAGGTCATTCCACGTCTAAGGCGAAATCAAGCAGAAAGACACAGCGCTGTTGGCGATGCAACGACATGCACGATCCCCAGGTAGGTCGATACAAGACAGCGACCTGCAATTTTCGCCAAAAACTGGGACACATTGAAAGGGCATGCATCTCGAAGCACAAACAGCTCGAACCGAAGACTTCAGTGAAACGGAACAACAATGTCGACGCACAGGAGGGCCAGACGCAAGATACAAGCCGAACAGCACTAACGTCATCGGCACTATATGACTTAAACGCCGTTGTGAACCTCGGAACGAGACCGAAGATTACAACTGAAATTATGGTACACCAGCGCCCTATCAGGTTTGAGGTGGATTCCGGAGCAGCATGTACGCTCATCAGCGAGGACACTTTTCGCACTACTTGGCGTGAGAACGCGCCATCTCTCCAGCAAGACGACACGCAGCTAAGAACGTGGTCCGGACATTCTCTTCCACTGCTTGGCTGTGCCAACGTAGACGTGTACTACAACGGGCAGACCCATCAGCTCCCCTTGCTAGTCGTCCACGGTTCTGGATCAGCCTTTTAGGACGAAATTGGTTCACCCCCCTTGGAGTGGTCATTGGCGGAGTTCACCACACACTCAGGTATCCGTCAGTGGAGCAGCTTCAAGATAAGTACAAAGCGGTTTTCTCCGAATAAATACCAGGGAACAACGGACCTCCAGTCACACTGGAGCTGCGGTAGGATGCGACGCCGAAATTTGTCAAAGCTAGGTCGGTGCCTTTCGCCCTACGAACGTCAGTCGAGAATGAGCTTGACCGACTGCAGGAACAAGGGATCATCGAACCGACGCAACATTCGGAATGGGCTACACCACTCGTTGTCGTCCGAAAGAAGAACGGTACCCTACGCCTCTGCGGAGACTACCGGAGCACTGTCAACCTGGCGACAAAAGCATCTTCCTACCCACTGCCGACACCGGAAGAGGTTTTTAGCACGCTTTGTGGTTGAAAAATCTTCAGCACCTTGGACTTGACACAAGCCTACCAGCAGCTGAAGGTGAGCGAATCAACGTCTGAACTGCTAACAATAAGCACAATTAGGGTCTTTACAAATTTAAAAGACTACCATTCGGAATATCTGCAGCGCCAGCAATCTTCCAGAATTTTATGGAGTCTACACTTAGCGGGATCCCAGGTGTTTGCGTCTACTTGGACGATGTTATTGTCGGTGGCGCCTCCAATGAAGAGCACACAGAACGCTTGGAGCTAATTTTGGAAAGGCTAGCAAATGCTAATTCGCGCATCAGTAAAGAAAAAATGTGTTTTTGCGGTGCCTGAAGTTAAGTTTCTTGGACATCAAATTGACGCGCAGGGTATCCATCCCACTGAAGACAAACTGCGTGCAATCACCGAAGCACGAGCGCCTACTAACAAGCAAGAACTGCAGTCGTTTTTGGGGCTATTGACGTTCTACGGCCGGTTCTTAGAACATGGAGCTACTGTGGCCAACGATCTATATCAGCTCCTGCAGAAAGAAGTCCCATGGACTCGGTCGCCATGCCACCAAGAGTCATTTGTTGCCCTTAAGAAACTACTTCGCAAGTCTACTGTTCTGCGAAACTACGACGAAAGGAGACCCCTACTGCTAGCCTGTGACGCATCACCATACGGAGTGGGAGCAGTCTTCTCCCAAGTTGACGACCAGGGACGGAAAGCCCCGATCGCTTTTGCTTCGCGCACCCTATCGCAGGCAGAGAGGAATTATTCCCAGCTAGATAAAGAGGGACTTGCCATCGTCTACGCAGCAGATCACTTTCGGCAGTACATTACTGGCAGGAAAGTGACTTTCATAACAGATCACCGGCCCCTATTGGGTATTATGGGTCCCCAGAAGCCAATACCACAGACATTGTCGCCGCGAATGACACGATGGTGCATCAAGATGTCGGCGTACGATTAGAAACTCGTACATTGCACCTGGAAGAAACACCAGAACGCCGATGCACTAAGCCACCTGCCGCTAGACACCACAATAGATGAACCACCCCCGCCGGGTGATATACTCATGTTCGAGGCGCGGCTGAACCCTCCGCTAACAGCTGACACGATAGCAGCATCAACTCAGGAATGCACTGTCTTGAAGGAAGTCTACGCAGCTATACAAGAAGGCAACGTGCAGAAGCTAAAGGGTGAACACTTCAACGCTTACCGCAAGCGAGCTGCGCAGTTGAGCACTCATCGCGGTTGTGTCACCTTGGGATCAAGAGTTGTAATTCCAGCGACACTTCGCGAACAGGCAATGTCGCTTGTCCACGCAGGTCATCGAGGCATTATTGCCATGAAAAAGTGCGCCAGAAGTTATATGTGGTGGCCTGGTATCAACCATGATATATAATTAACAGTTCACGATTGCCAGCCTTGCCAAGGCAACCACAGAAGCCCACCAAGAGCCCCTATTCCCTGAATGGAAAAGACCACACGCGCCTTGGCACACCCTGCACATTGATTTTGCTGGACCTATCGAAGGGTGTTCGTTCCTGGTGGTTGTAGACGCATACACTAAGTGGCTGAAGAAATGGCTACAACGACATCGCCAGCAGTTATCGACACTCTGCGGTCGTTGTTTGCAACGTTTGGCCTACCGCGCAAGGTGGTCTCGGACAACGGCACTTCGTTTGTGTCCACGGAGATTCTCAAGTTTTACCGCGACAACGGCGTCTCGTCTCTTACATCAGCTCCTTACCACCCGGCTACGAACGGACAAGCCAAGCGCTCCGTGGCTGAGCTAAACCGCGCCCTTACTAAAGACCAGACTGGGACAATTCAACGCCGTATCGCGCGCTTTCTCTTCAGACAGCACAACACTGTTCAAAGCACTACTGATCAAACGCCAGCGAAATTGATGTTCGGACGAGAAATGAGAACCCAGCTGACAGCAATTGTCCCGGAGTCCTCAGCGAAAGCACCGTCGGAGGAAGAAAAGCTCCCGCATAGCAGGAGAATTGAAAGTGGACAGCGCATACACGCCCGCCAGTTCCACAGAAAGCCCGGCTGGGTTGAAGCGACGGCACTCAAACGCATAGGTTTGCGGTCATGGCTCGTCGACATTGGTTGAAAGGCCACACGCCGCCACCTTAATAAGCTACGCCGTTCAGGTAATTTGCCAAGGGAACCTGCCATTCAAGCAGCCACCTCGACGGAAGCTTCGTTCCACTTAGCCAGGCATCTCGCACCAGATGAATCGGCGCCGCCGCCCACCGGCCCTGAACACAAGAGAAACGACACCCAACGAGCGGAGGCTTCTCTTTCTAGTGCGTCCAGAGCGTCCACGCGCCCACGGCAGCCCTCAGATCGCTTCTAAGCGACAATATAAGGAGGGAGGAGATGTTGTGTTCCAAGCACCCCTGTGTCACGAGCGAGCCTCCGAACCCGCGAAGGACCGGATGCGTAAACTGCTTCCAGATGTTGACTCCTCCCCTTCCCCCGCTCGGCGCAAACGAGCCACCGTTCGTTTCCCCCGACAGTTCAGGCCGCCGCCTCCATCTGAATAGGAATAAACTTGTTTATAACCATTCGACACTGTCTGAGCTTTTTGGACTACCGCGACCTACGCGTACGTCTATGGGCCGACGACAACACCGGACATATATATATATATATATATATATATATATATATATATATATATATATATATAACACCCGTTCGTCGGGCAAGCTGTTCTATTCTGCCTCTTATTCCTCGCTTTCCAGCCCATGGCCCACAGCTGCCACGCCGCTCTTCATTACATTCGGCCACACTGCGGACCTGACAACGAAAAAAGATGAAATTACAGTTCATTGCACCTGCAGTGGTCCGACTGCTTTTTTCAAACGCGACACATGCACGGCAAAGGTGTTTCTTTTGCGTCTATCGAGAGTGAAGCTCGCATCTGAGGTGTTCACACGCCAGGTATTTTTTTCTACAAGCTGAGTAATTATGAATGACCCGTCCAACTTAGGGAGTAGCTTCTTGCCAGGCCCGCTGGTGCCCGTTTGCACCCAGACCTCGTCACCGATGTTGTAAGCAGCAGCGGGTCTACGGCGTCTGTCATAGTGGCGCTTTTGATTTTCTTGTGCGTGGGTGGCTTTCTTGATCGCCTCAGTTCAGATCTTCTGACAGGCCGCTTTGCGATCGTTGAGTGTAACGATCGCAAAGCGGCCTGTCAGAAGATCTGTCACAATCTAACGCCATTGTGCACGTGGAATTATTATAGGTGCATCCAAACTGAGGACCACTTTCAACTGTGGTAGTTTCTCATAAACGATATCGTAGGGCGTTTCCCTGGTAGACGTCTGCAGTGCCGTGTTAATCGCAAAAGCGGTTGACGGAAGGTGGACGTCCCAGTCGGCCTCTCCTTTTTTCCCTGCCTTCGTATATGGAGCGAGTCGTGCCTGGATGCTCTGGTTGGTTCTCTCAGTAAGGCCGTTTGCTTGAGGATGAAACGCGGATGCGAAGTGATGCTGCACGCCTGCCGTGCAAAGGTACTTTTTCAGTTACCCGCTACGAAACGATGTAGCCCGATCGGATATTAACTTTTTTGGTAAGCCATGTCGCCATTCAAATCGGTGCTTGAGGAAGTCGATTAGGTAAGTGGATGCAAGAGATGGCACGGCCTCCACTTCCACGTATTTTGACAGGTAGTCTACTGCTACAGTGACGTAACAATTTCCCGCAGTGGTGGTGGGTAGAGGTCCCATGTAATCAATGCCAATCGTGTGGAAAATTGTTTCGGGTATCTGGATTGGTGTTAGTAATCCAGGTTGACACCCAGGCAGTCGCTTAAACTGCTGGCAAATATCGCAACTGGCGACATAAGAACGGACGCTACTTTGCATCTTCGGCCACCAAAAACGTTCTTGTAGTTTCCGGAGTGTGGCTCGTTGGCCCGTGTGTCCGCTTTCTGGGGAGTCGTGAATGACTCGTAATATTTCTGACCTGTGGGATTTTGGAATCACCATGAGGTAACATTTTTTGGATCGGTCTGCTCGCCAGTGACGCCGGTACAATGCCACATTGCGCATCACAAAAGTACTGTGATTTCCCTTGTCAGTGATAGATGCAATAATGGAAGCCAAATTTTTATCGTCCTGTTGGGCTCGGGATATATCCATCTGGGCGAAAAAAATGTGGGTTTGCCTGGTTTGTTGCGCGCAGTCAAGGGGGTTCCGTGAGAGTGCATCGGCGACGTTGTTTAGCCCCCCGGCGCGGTGGCGCACGTCAAAATCGTATTCTTGCAGCGTGAATATCCACCGGGAAAATTTGTGCTTTAGCTGTTGCTTGGAGAACATCCTTGCTATAGCAGCAATATTAGTCACAACAGTGAATTTACGCCGGAAAAGAGAGTGTCGAAACTTATCATTGACGCTTCATACCATTGCAAGACAGTCAAGCTCGTTCGAGTAATAGTGGCACTCGGTGTTTGAAAGTTTTAGGCTGGCATAAGCGAACACGTGTTCCACGCCATCTGGATCACGCTGCACTAACACAGCTCCTAGGCCGACTTGGCTGGCATCAGTGTGCACTTCAGTGGACCAGTCTTCATTGAAGTGACTTAGTATGGGGCAACACGTAAGCTTTTGTTTTATAGCTCAAAAAGCACTTTCTTGTGAGACGCCCCATTCAAACCGCCTGTCGTTTCACAGAAGACCGCTCGAGGGAGCTGCGATTGAAGCGAATTGGGGAATAAACCTTCGCAAATACGACGACATACCCAGAAATGACTAAACCTGCTTCAAGCAGGTTGGTTTGGGATACTGCGACACGGCAGCTATTCGCTCAGGGAGTGGCTGAATGCCGACAGGAGATATATTATGTCCCAGGTACAAAATCTTGGACACCCCAAATTGGCATTTCTCTTTGTTCAAACGAAACCCTGCTGCATAGAGTCTGTGTAGTACTTCGTCCAAATCGCGAAGATGTTCATCCTCCGTCCTGCCAACGACCAGGATGTCTTCTAAGTACACCACACAAGCTTGGTTTTTCAATAGCCCGAGCACTGAATTTATCGCACGCTGAAAAGTGCAAGGAGCCGTTCTTGGTCCAAACGGCATGCGGTTGAGTTCATACAAAAAGAAAGGTGTGCGAAAGGCCGCCTTACATCGATGTTCCTCCGCGACGTTATGAGGCGATGAAAAGAACTTGCAGTGACGTACTGTAACAACAGCGTCATCAATGCGGGGTAAAGGGTAGGAGTCAGGCATTGTACTTTTAATGAGGCGCCTGTAGTCCACGCAGAAGCGTAGTGATCCGTTTTTTTTGTGAACAAGGACGACTGGCGCTGCCCACGGACTCGATGACAGCCTACTAATGACCGCGGCAAGCATTTCATCTACTTGTTCTGCGATCACTGCCCATTCTCGTTGAGCGTATCGTCGCAGTGGTACGCATATTGGCGGATGATCTCCCGTTGGTATGCGATGGAGCAGCAAATTAGTGCCTGGCAGTTTTGCTGTATTGCTAGCGAATACTGGCTGATGGCGAGCCAATATAGAAGATAAAGTAGGCGGAGTGGACGGCTCACCTGTCGGTGGTGGCAGGGTTGTGGCGGTAGTCCCAGCTGTCGAAGACCGGAGCTCGACGTGGCCGCGATGTATGGTGAGCTCAATGTCATCAGATAGCAAGAAGTCAGCACCAAGGATCATGTCGGCAGGGAGGACTTCAAAGATGGGAATGGCTGGAAGAACTTTAGTGCCCGCTGCCGTCCGGACTGAAATGTCTAGCATTCCGACTGGCATAGCATTTCCTCCAAGTCCGCCGAGGGGAGGTTGCGTCCACGATCGGATAGTGTCCGGAGCATGACGTCAGTGTAGCGCCGTTCGTTTCGCACCGGTATCTACCAGAGCAGATAGGTCACCTATTCCCTCAACATGAATGGACATCCGAGGCGTTTGACAAGGTTGGTAATGGATTCGGGTCTAGAAAGGTTGACGACACTCCTTGGCATTGTGGCCAATACGACCGCACTTGAAGCATCCGTGTCGTGTGGAGGCGTAAGTCGAACCGACAGTCGGTAATGTGTCCAAGCTAAGCCGGTGACGAGAGTTTTGCTGAAGCTCGGCTGCCCTTTGAGCGAAAACCTGGGGTGACGCTTCAGGTGACTGGCAAGATAAGATGGCAGCATGGGTGGGGTCAGCCAAGCAATCTACAACACACTGGCGGGCAGCCGGAGAGATCCATGTATTGCCACACTTGTCCAGAAGCCCGAGCATATCGTAGACGTATTTACGGGCATCTTCCAATGGAGCCTGCCGACGCGATCGCATGCGCATGAAATGGTCGTCGTATGCGAATGGAAGTGGTGGGAAGGCCGTGACGAAGGCTGTAGTCAAGTCACTCCAGGATTTGTACTTGCAGCCATCGTATTGATGCCACGCTTTGGCGGACTCACGCAGCCGGCTTACGGCTAGCGATAGCGTCACGTCATCAGTCCATGCATGTCGACGGGCCAACGGATGGATTTCATCCAGCCAGACGGTTGGGTCTTGATCAATGCCAGTAAAGTGAGGAATTTCTGCCATACATGGAGGAGGCAACGTGGTGCGTGCACAGGCTGCTCAGAAGGTGACGGTGGCGTCTGCAACACGCTGGTTCGAAGTAGCGATGGCCTGCAGAACCGTGCCGAGTTCGCTGACGGCTACAGGCGAGGAATTACGCCTGTCTTCTGGCGACGGTACTGACGTTGCTCCAGAGATGGTACCTGAGGCGAAGTCCAAGGGAGCGTGTACGGCGTCGCTGAGCAAGGAGGCGGTTTGCGAAGCCAGGTCAGTGGAGCCACCTTGTGGTTTGGCAAGGACGCCTGCAGGCAGTGCGCTGGATTCGGTACCCGCGGTGGCCAGGTCATGGCCACGGTAGCAGGAGCTGCGGGCTGCTGGAGAGTGCGTCCGCTCCTTAGGACGGTTTCTCCACGCAGACCGTCGCACGCAGGTTCTTTGAACGGCTGCGCCATTGTAACAAGCGAGACAGACACAACACCCGTTCGTCGGGCAAGCTGTTTTGTTTTGTTTTGTTTTGTTTCGCTGGGATGATGGCTCATACCCACTCAGGGGGATTGGCCAAGAAAGTGTAGTGCAGTTTTTCTGTGATCATTTTAACTATTTGTAATTAATTGGTATTATAATAAGACTAATGTAAAAAAACAACATAAAAAGAGCAAATGAAAAAAATCAAGTTTAGCAATTTTGAGATTTGAGGTGTTATGATTACCACTCAGCTGCGTTTACTTCACTCTGCCCTGGGGAGTGATAAATACTTTTTTTGATTGAAGATCACAAAGGTATACGCTTCGTTGCCTGAATATAATCGCAAACGGCATTGAAAGCATCCCTGTGGCAATGTCCCAAAACTGAGGCACCAAAGCTCAGCGCCATTTCCGCCGTCAATCTAACGCCTATTTTCAGAAATGGCATAACTAGTAACCTTTTTCTAAGTATATCGTAGCGGCGACAATACAAAAAATAATGATCTAGTGATTACATTTCTCCGCAGAATGCGCAGAGGGGCGATGTTGTCTGACCAGCTCTGTGTAGATAAAGATTTAGGGGGGGGGACACGACATCGAAATTTAGTAATTAAGACTTCGAGCTTTCTGGACTGAATCCAGTGGGGTTGCCATGGAAACATGAGGTGGTTATAGTCTGTTCATGTAGTTACTTTTTCTATCGTATCCGTGGAGATTGCTGATTTTCGATATCTTATTGCCGTGATATATTCATCCGGTAGTATAGACAAAACTGGCCCATCAAGTGCGGCTCGTGCTAAGGAATTGGCAAGCTGTTCTATTCTGCCTCTTCTTCCTCGCTTTCCAGCCCATGGCCCACAGCTGCTGCGCCGCTCTTCGTTATAATATATATATTTATATATACGAAAATTTGATAGTTGTTTACTATACGTTTCGGCCGTGGCACGGCCTTCGTCAGGATTAACAGAAATACGAGTATGTGGCCGCTTTTATGGGCAGACATGAACACGTCAGTGCAAAACACGTGCAATCAGCATGTGAGTGTAAGAAAATCCTTTGAAACAGCCGTGACTACACTAAAGAACCATTCAATGTAATACAATAGACAAGAATGTCGGCATGTAAAAGGAATTTGTAACAATCACCATTGACGACGACGATCACGCATAAAAAATAAATTAATAAGTATGTGATAACCTTTAGGAAGTATATAATACGTTAGGGATGCTTCTTTAAATATTTCTCAAAATAGCGGATGTTAGGGCATCGTAGAAAGGCATGACACTTCGCCTACGCATTCGTTAATGCCGGATAACAGACTGTTGAACTTGTGAATCAAGAACAATTCTCGAATATCACGATCATGGTGCGATTTAAAGGCCGATTATAACAGTGTTACCATAATCTTGTCAAACGAATGACCTGCTAGATAAAAATGCTTGGACAATGGAAGATGTGGCAAACTGTTTACGTGTGCTTTGTGGTTGTTGAAACGGATGCGAAAAGATGTCTCGGCTTGACCGATGTATTGCATGTGGCAGATTGAGCATTCAAGTAAGTAAATGATGTTGCTGCTATCGCAGTTTAAGTCGCCTTTAATCCTAAGTGAAAAGTGAGATGCCGTGCTTTTAGCAAAAGTCGCAGTGGTCATGTGCGCACAAACTTTACATCGCGTTTTTTTACAGGGGTGACAACCAACGGGAGCAATGAATCTAGTCTTGGAAGAAGTTACTATGTCGCGCAAGTTCATTGATCTCCGATATACAACCCGTGGTGATTCAGTGAAGATGTACTTAAGCCGATCACTCTGTATCAGTAAGTTGTAATGCTTTCTGAGTATATGTGGCACGTTAGCAATAGATGCAGAATGCGTTAGAACGAGGTTGGTTCGGGAAGGTGGCGCTAATCGCTTGTCCTTACTGATGAGCTCTTTCCGATTGAGACATTTGGCCCGTTGGTGAGCGTCGTCGATTATTTGTGAAGGATATTGTTGTTCGGTTAATGCTTTACGGAGCTGGTCACAGTTGCGAGTGAAATCCCTGTTGTCCGAACAAATTCTTTTAAAACGGATAGCTTGTCTATAGGGGATACTTGTTTTGCAGTGTTTGACATGGCTACTTTTAAAATGAAGATATTTTTGTCGGTCAGTGGGCTTCCTGTATAGTTTGTCGTTAGTTTACCATTGCTTGAAGCTACATTGACGTCAAGGAAGTTTATGGTGACTGGTGAATACGAGTAAGAAAAGGAGATAGATGGTTCTACTTTGTTGAAGTCTGCAATGAAAGAATGTAATGCCGCTTCACCATGGTGCCAAATTGAGAAAATGTTGTCAATGAAGCGTTTGTAATAAAGTGGTTTAAGGTCACGAGTGGCGACAAAGTTATTTTCTAGAATGCCCATGAAGATGTTCGCATAATTGGGACCTATATTTTTGTGCCTATCGAGGTGCCGCTGGTTTGAACATAATGTTCACCATTAAATTCAAAGTTGTTAAGCTCGAGTATCAGCGATAACATAGTGCCCAAGGTGTAGCCTTGGAAGGGTTTGTCATTTACCGAGTCATTGTATGCTTAGAGTAGAGAACGAATCCCTTCCGCACGGGGTATATTTGTGTACAGTGACACCACATCTAGTGTGACCAGAAGAGCCTCACTTGGAACACGCATATTCACAATGGCACGCAGAAAGTGATTAGTGTCCTTGACATATGAAGAAAAGTTGGGAGGAATTGAACTAATTAGGCTGTCTGCATATTGAGACAGGCTTTCCGTGATGGTTCCTATTCCTGAAATTATTGGCCGACCTGAATTGTTTCCTTTATGAATCTTAGGAAGCAGATAAAATATTCCAGCTACCGGACTCAGGGGGATTAACGATTTAAGCACAGTTTCTAGAATTTTATTTTTTCTTACAAGCTCTTTTAATGTTTCTTTTCCTTTGGTCTTGAATTCCTCGGTTGAGTCGTAGCTAAAATGTCTCTAAAATGTGTGGTCATTTAATTGCCTGTGGGCCTCACGAAGGTAATCAGCCTTATTTATTTTTACGATTGCTCCCCCTTTATCGGCCGGTTTGATGACGATGTCGTCTCGGGAAGCCAGAGTCAGGATCGCTTGTTTTTTTTTTTGTCGCTTAGGTTGCGGCGAAACGACGATTGCTTCTTGTATGCTTCGAGTACATCTCGCTGCACTGCTCGGATGTAAATATCGAGAAATGTATCCCTTTGGGATGGGGGAGTACAGTGCTTAGTAGAAAGATTGATTGATTTGTGGCGTTTAACGTCCCAAAACCACCATTTGATTATGAGAGACGCCGTAGTGGAGGGCTCCGGAAATTTTGACCACCTGGGGTTCTTTAACATGCACCCAAATCTGAGTACACGGGCCTACAACATTTCCGCCTCCATCGGAAATGCAGCCGCCGCAGCCGGGAATCAAACCCGCGACCTGCGGGTCAGCAGCCGAGTACCTTAGCCACTAGACCACCGCGGCCGGGCTGCTTAGTAGAAAGAAAAATGCTGTTTTGATAGATGGAGGCTGATTATGAAAGTATTCGCGTAAACTCATGGTTCTTTCAAAATTGTGTAAGTCACTGATTAGTTGGAATTAATTGTATCCTCCAGTGGCAGGACAAAAGTTCAAACCACGCGAAAGAACGCCCAATTCTTCAGCCGATAACGTGGCACTAGAAATATTTACTATATTTCCAGCTTCTGCGGAAGACGAACGCACTGAAGACGTTGCGTCATCAGGAGTGCTGATGCTTGTGCAAGTGTTATCGCGCATCAACGTTTTATATTTTTTGTCGCTGAGTTCGCCAATCTTCACTTGCCTGTAGTTATTTTATCTGCTTCCTAAGATTCATAAACAAAATATTTCAGGCCGGCCAATAATTTCAGGAATAGGAACCATCACGGAAAACCTGTCTCATTATGCAGACAGCTTCAATAGTTCAATTCCTCCTAACGTTTCTTCATATGTCAAGGACACTAATCACTTTCTGCTTGACATTGTGAATATGCGTGTTCCGAGTGAGGCTCTTCTGGTCACACTAGATGTGGTGTCACTGTCCACAAATATACCCCATGCGGACGGGATTCTTTCTGTACTCCAAGCATGCAATGACTCGGTAAATGACAAACCCTTCCACGGCTCCACCTTGGGCACTATGTTATCACTGATACCCGAGCTTAACAACTTTGAATTTAATGGTGAACATTATGTTCACACCAGAGGCACCTCGATGGGTACAAAGATAGGTCCCAATTATGTGAACATCTTCATGAGCATTCTAGAAAATAACTTTCTCGCCACTCGTGACCTTAAACCACTTTAATACAAACGCTTCATTGACGACATTTTCTTCATTTGGCACCATGGTGAAGCGGCATTACATTCTTTCATTGCAAGCTTCAACAAAGCAGAACCACCCATCTCCTTTTCCCACTCTTATTCACCACATAACATAAACTTCCTTGACGTCAATGTAGCTTTAAGCAATGGTAAACTAACGACAAACCTATACAGGAAGCCCACTGACCGACAAAGATATCTTCATTTTAAAAGTAGCCATGTCAAACACTGCAAAACAAGTATCCTCTATACACAAGCTATCCGTTCTAAAAGAATTTGTTCGGACAACAGGGATTTCACTCGCAACTGTGACCAGCTCTGTAAAGCAATAACAGAACAACAATATCCTTCACAAATAATTGACGACGCTCTCCAACGGACCAAATGTCTCGATCAGAAAGAGGTCATCAGTAAGGACAAGCGATTAGCGCCACCTTCCCGAACCAACCTCGTTCTAACGCATTCTGCATCTATTCCTAACGTGCCACATATACTCACAAATCATTAGAACTTACTGATACAGAGTGATAGGCTTAAGGACATCTTCACTGAATCACCACGGGTTCTTGCGCGACATGGTTACTTCTTCCAAGACTAGTATCATTGCTCCCGTTGGTTGTCACCCCTGTAAAAAAACGCGATGTAAAGTTTGTGTGCACATGACCACTGCGACTTTTGCTAAAAGCACGGCATCTCACTTTTCACTTAGGATTAAAGGCGACTTAAACTGCGTTAGCAGCAACATCATTTACTTACTTGAATGCTCAATCTGCCACATCAACACATCGGTCAAACCGAGACATCTTTTCGCATCCGTTTCAACAACCACAAAGCACACGTAAACAGTTTGCCACATCTTCCATTGTTCAAGCATTTTCATCAACCAGGTCATTCGTTTGACAAGATTATGGTGACACTATTAAAATCAGGCTTTAAATCGCACCATGATCGCGAAATTCGAGAATCGTTCTTGATTCACAAGTTCAACAGTCTGTTATCTGGCATTAACGAATGCGTAGGCAAAGTGTCATGCCTTTCTACGATGCCCTGACGTCCGCAATTTTGAGAAATATTTAAAGAAGCATCCCTAACGTGTTATATACTTCCTAAAGGTTATCACACATTTTTTTTTCAGGCGTGATCCTCGTCGTCAATGGTGAATGTTACAAATGCCTTTTACATGCCCACAATCTTGTCTACTGTATTAAATTTTTTATTGTTTTTTAGTGTAGTCATGGCTGTTTCAAAGAATTTTTGTGACACTCACATGCTGATCGCACGTGTTTTGTACTGACGTGTTCATGCCTGCCCATAAAAGCGGCCACATGCTCGTAATTCTGTTAATCCTGACGATAGCCGTGCCACGGCCGAAACGTAGATTGATTGATATGTGGGGTTTAACGTCCCAAAACCACTAAATGATTATGAGAGCCGCCGTAGTGGAGGGCTTCCGAAATTTAGACCACCTGGGGTTCTTTAACGTGCACCCAAATCTGAGCACACGGGCCTACAACATTTCCGCCTCCATCGGAAATGCAGCCGCCGCAGCCGGGATTTGAACCCGCGCCCTGCGGGTCAGCAGCCGAGTACCTTAGCCACTAGACCACCGCGGCGGGGCCGAAACGTAGAGTAAACAACTATCAAATTTTCGTAAGTGTGCTCCTTTATTCCTAATTATATATATATATATATATATATATATATATATATATATATATATATATATATATATATATATAGCAAGCGAAGCGCATGCCTCATTCTCGACCGTTCGCTGTCTGATGAATGTGTAAATAAGTGGTTAGGGTACAAATCTCGTTGCATCTCGTCTTGTCTATAATTCAAGTCAATAAAATTACTACGCTGTGTACTCTCGGTTGAAAAAATACATCTGCATGTTTTCATGACTTCCTTCGGGGAGATGAATGCAATCTTTTTTATTTTTATTCAACTTATGCTGTTGCGCGTATTTGTGCCAATAAAAATAGCCTTGTTTGTGAACAAAATCACGTACTCACCTTCCAATATCTGCTATTCGTGCCTGCTCTTTCGTTACTCCTTCCTCCTGAACTTTTCCCGAGCTCTGGTCCAACGGGCACATGTAGCGGCCTTGTCCAGCGGGGTCCCAGGATAAGAGTGAGCATGGGATGGCAGCAGCGACAATGCTCGCTTAAAACCACTTCTGTCTTTTCACCCAGTTGGCCCTCGTCATCGGAACGTGCATCCCTGTCTGCGTGGATTGTGCCGCGCACGTACCCAAGTCTGGCACGTGCCCTCTTCCGAAGGTTTGCAGCGATATAGGCGCTGATTTCCTGGAACCCCCTCACCCACTGGGTGATGTGACACCGGTGTTTGAGGAAGGCCATAACGACATCGACAGCGACAACGGTGGACTACATTAGCTCATCCTCGAAGCATTACCCGTCCAGTGGGCATGGGATGGCAGCAGCGACAATGGTCGCTAAAAACCACTTCAGTCTTTTCACGCAGTTGACCCTTGTCATCGGAACGTGCATCCCTGTCTGCGTGGATTGTGCCGCGCACGTACCCAAGTCTGGCACGTGCTCTCTCCCGGATGTTTGCAGTGATATCGGCGCTGATATCCTGGGACCCCCTCACCCACTGTGTGATGCGACACGGGAGCGTTTGAGGAAGGCCGTAACGACATCGACAGCGACAACGGTGGACTACATTAGCTCGTCTTCGAAGCATCACCCGTGCAGTGGGCATGGGATGGCAGCAGCGGCAATGGTCGCTAAAAACCACTTCAGTCTTTTCACCCAGGTTGTTTGTTATTCTATTCACTGTACAAGATGTAATAACGTATGTTTGCTGCTATTTCCATGCCCACACGTTTTAATGGTTACTACTGGTGAATGTGTTCATGTTGTGAAATTGCTTTTGTTAGGAGGTGACGTTGAACTGAATCCTGGTCCCCCAAAGCTAAACCCCAAAGTACAGGATAATGTGTCCTACTAGCTATAGGTCGCCTAACGGAGCACCTCTATGAGCGGCACGACAATCTTCTAGCATCCATCGAAGTAATCAAAAATAACCACAAAGTTGTTGATAACAAAGTGTCCGACCTTACAACAGTTTAGCAAACCTTGAAGAAAAAGTGAACACTTTTGAAAACGTATCCGAGGGATCGTGTTTGGATTGTTCAGTTTGGATTGCGTCAGTGGTTCGTAGTGAGAATGCTGCTCTTCGCGCACGACTTGACGACTACGAAGACCAATCGCGACGAGCGAGACAACTTTATCTTCTACGGAATTACTGATGATGCACCCGAAACATGGTCAGACACAGAAGAAAGTGTCAAGGCAATTCTTTCAAGTTCTTTCAAGATGCAGCTTTCAGATGACGCGATATCTCAAGCCCACAGACTAGGAGCATTTGTAGCAAACAAGTGCCGCCCTGTTGTCGTACGGTTTGCGGCATTCTATGTTAGAGATAACATCTTTTCTCAAAAAGCAAAGTTGCGCGGTATGAACAATAACATTAACGAACACTTCTGTAAAGCCACGTGGACAGTCAGAAAAAAACTGATTTTGGTAAAGCCAGCAGTGAAAAGTATTCAGTAAAATACAACAAGGTTGTTAGTAACAACAAAAGTTACGCGTACTGCCCAGTCACTGATCGTGTCTTGTCTGCTGTTTCGATTGACAATAACAACGAAAACGACACTAACCTAAGTCCTCCTAGCTCTGCGGTCCAAGCGTCTTCGTAGCAAAAAACAAATCCACGACGTGGTACGGTCAAACACAATTGTTCCTTTCTGCTTAGTAATGTTAGAAGCGCAATGGGCAAGCGAGGCGCCCTGTCATCTCTGATTGACACCTGTCTTGCAGACGTCGTCGTATTGACAGAGCCGTGGCTTTCCGCGGAAGTAGACAGCTCCGAAATTCTAAATTGCGAAAAAAAACACAAGTTTTATCGATGCGATCGTGGATCGCGTTCCGGAGGCGGTGTCCTCATAGCTCTTGCAGACGATCTGGTTCCATCGCACGTAGCTCTCGTTTGCCCTCTCGAATTAGTGTGGGTTAGTGTTCGCTCACACAATAAAGACGCTCTCGTTTGTGCGTGCTATCAGCCTCATAATGTACCTGCTGGCTTTTCTTCAGATTTGTACGATGCCCTTAACATGCTTCATGTTCGGTTTCCCACCTCGCATATTATTCTTTTAGGCAATTTTAATTTCCCCGACATCCATTGGAACTTGCCTTGTACCTTACCTGGCTCCAGTAATTCTGAATCCACCTCTTTTATTATTACATGATTAGAGTTTAACCTTAGCCAGTTGGTTAACTCCCAAACCCGTGTCACGTCTACTAGTTCTACCATATTGGACTTGGTGTTCACAAATAAGCCTTATCTCATCCAGTTTCTGTCAGTCATGCCAGGTCTCGGCAATCACTCTGCCATTCCCTTTCTCGTACCGAACGCGCCGTCAAAAATTAGTAAAACTACAAAAATAATCAGAGCTTACGGGAGAGCTGACTACACGTTAATTATAGCTGAATTGGAGACATTTTCGCACGAATTTTTTTCGAGCTTTTCTGAACACTCGGTAAACGAAAACTGGCTGTGTTTTAGAGCTAAAATTGAAGAACTTACCGACCACTTTATACCGCGCCGTAAAATAACCGATAACAATCGGTCTGCCTGGTTCACGCCAACTTTAAGGCGGCTACTTAATAAAAAGAAGCGCATGTTTCGAAGTGCAAAGCTCTCGGGCAACATCAAAAGATGGGATGATTATCATATTGTAGCCGACGAGTACGCACGCGCACTCTCACTTGCCAAGCACTCATATTTTGAACAAACGTTGCCTTCTTTTTCAGTAACTAATCCTCGTAGATTTCGGCAGGTAATCGGTGGAAATAACAAAAACAAATCGACCTAGTTTCAGGGAGCGAATTATTTATTCCTAGAGAAATTTGTTGCCTAGCTCTTAACAGTGTATTCGCATCATTTGTAAACGTGGCGCCTACCACTGTCCCTAACTTGTCTAATCACAACTACGATCTAATGGAGCCAGTACACCTTGAATGTGAGGGCATAAGGAAATTATTTTAAAATCTCAAGCCTTCTTCTTCCCCCGGAGATAACAAAATTAACGCCAAGTTTCTTAAAAACACCGCATTGTTTTCGTCTTTAATACTGTCCAGAATTTTTTTCACAGTCTTTGGAATCGAGTACCCTGCCAAACGACTGGAAAGTGGGGAAGGTGGTTCCTCTTCACAAGTCAGGTAACACCAGCGATCCCCACATTTATAGACCCATCTCACTAACTAGTGTGCCAAGTGAGCTATTAGAACATGTCATTTACTGCAACCTAGTGAACTTTCTTGAGAATAATTCTTTTTTTACTAACTTTCAACGTGATTTTAGAAAAAGTTACTAGCGTGAAACTCAGTTTTTATGTTTTAATAATGATTTTTTCTCTGCTATTGATCGTGGTACTTTTATTGATTGTGTATTTATCGAGTTTTCCAAAGCAGTTGACACAGTTCGTGATGAATTACTACTTTTAAAGTCAAGTAAACTAAATCTTGACCCACACATCTTAAAATGAATCGAGTGCTTTTTACATAACCACGAGCAATTTGTGACTGCTAATGAATGTAACTCTCCTCCTGGTGCCGTAACCTCAGGTGTGCCTCAAGGCTTTGTTTTGGGTCCCTTACTTTTTAATATATAATATTAATTTGCCTCATAACATGTCCTCCTCCATTAGGTTATTTGCTGACAATTGTATTATTTACCTTGAAATTTAGACTTCTAACGACACTAACATCCTGCAATCTGACCTGAATCCACCACAATCGACCAGCCTACATATCAGCACGCAATGACCATCAATAGAAGGTTGGGGTTCCCTTCTGCCATACGAATTAGCACTTCAACTCTCTCATTCCTAGAACATGTACTGACTGGAACCACCTTCCCGCATCAATCGCTTCAATCACAGACGCCAACGCGTTCAAATAAATCATTTCCGAAAGTGCATTATAACTTATTCTAATCCTGCTGTTTTGTTTTACTTCTTTTTGATAATTATTGTCCCACTTCTCTATGTATTGCCCAGTGCCTTGAGAGTAAATAAATGAAATGAAAAAAATGAAAAGACTCTCCATATGTAAAGGGCCTTCTGGGCCTACCAAACCTCATTGAATAGATGTTTTTCGCACAAGAAACACTCTTCACGGGTACACCGAACACCGCAGTGAAGTGTAGAAGCGCCTTTGTCAACGATCTATCGCCTTGACACAGACTCCTAGGTTTTATGTCCCTCGTGTCACTGTTTAGTTTCGGGGGCTACGCTGTATAAGGCCATGTTCGGTTTACATGCTTTATTTTTTAATCAAACATGAATGAGGTACCTCGCGCAGAAGTTGTTCTATTACGAGTGCACAGAGCGTACAAAGGCGCAACGGCGTGGCCAGTGACATGCGACGTCGAGAGCATTTTGACGTGATCAGCCAGCTCTTAGGCCACGCATCTGGTGCTGAGTGATGTTGAGCGAGCAGCGATGACATCGATAATTTCAGTGTTGTCATCGCAATGCCTATTGTGGTACCGTCTGGCGGCGAGGCCTGGCTGCCTGACATTGGTTTCACTTCTTTTTTTTGCCTGGTTCGTGCAGCGCGTTTGTGTGAATACCACGTTTTCTTTGCGCTTCGTGATATTTTTATAGCTCAGTCGTGAGCGCGGCCAATGCCATGATCATGACGAGCAAGACACACGCAGCGTCTATCTTCGAAATTGGGATGCATTACCAGCCAGCGTGGCCCAAGCATGAATCCCCGACTGCATCGTCGTCACTGCTCAATTCGTCGTCGACTTCAGAAGCATTGTTCTGAGCAGAATCAAACCGATAATGAAATCGCATGGACTCCATATTCCTCACTTTTTTATCATTGCACGTGGGGGCTGATGACGGCGGCGACGACAACGGGGGTCAAGCCTACACGTGCGCTCCTAACAGACGAAATGTCAACTGCTACTCACGTCACATAGAAAAAAAATCTATTTGTTGTGCTAGTAAGACCACTTCATCTCCTCTCTATCCTGAATTTTTCTCTTTGCGATACAAGCAGTTTTGTTTTCGAGTAAACTCGCGTCACCATTTCGTGTGACCACGTCATCAGATGCGGCAAGACCGCAGAAGGTGACCACTTAGCAGCGCTGGTAGGGATTAAAATTTGGGGCTTTACACCCGTTGGGAATAAAGTTTGATACTGGTCATACTTATCAATATTACATATGTGATGAGGTTTATGAGCCGTTAAAGACAGCGACGAGACAGCGTGATGAACCGTCCAGCGATCGGCACAGCAACGAACCGAAGCACGAGCCGAGAGAGCCGGGCGTTGGCGATGCTGCTCGCTGCAGGCACATCACCTTCTTCACAATCGCCCCCGCTGAAAAAAGAGCCATCCTGGCGACTTAAGAAGTTTCAGGCAAAGGCTCATGGTACGGTTTCAGTCGGGAAACATGGACGATGTCACGTGCACGCCGGCGCATGTCGTCCGATCGGGAAACTGGTTCAATTAGGAAATTAACCGGAGAGGTTTTCTCCAAAACGGTGTAAGGCCCCTCGTACCGGGGGACAAGTTTTGAGGAGAGTCCCGGTGTTTGGTATGGGATGGCAAGCCACACAAGAGACCCTGGGGCGTAGCTGGGATCCGGAAGAGAGGTGCTACGGGTTTCTTTCTGGCGTTGTTGCTCTTCCGAGGTGAACGCAAGGGCGAGCTGGTGGCACTCTTCGGCTTGTCTAGCAGCATCGGAGATAGGTGGACACTCGGAAGCATCAGGACGGTAAGGAAGTAGGGTATCAATTGTATGGGAAGGCTCACGTCCGTAAAAAAGAAAGAAAGGTGAGAATCCCGTGGTGGTTTGTATTGCGGTGTTATATGCGAACGTGACGTATGGGAGAACACGGTCCCAGTTGCTATGATCATATGCCACGTACATTGAGAGCATATCACCTAGCGTGCGGTTGAACCGTTTCGTTAGTCCGTTAGTCTGCGGGTGGTATGCTGTCGTTTTCCGATGAATGACGTGGCATTCCGAAAGCAGAGTTTCGACGACCTCGGAAAGGAAAGCGCGGCCTCTGTCACTAAGGAGCTCTCGAGGTGCACCATGTCGAAGGATAAAGCGTTGCAAAATGAAAGAGGCGACATCCTGAGCTGTAGCGCTCGGCAAAGCGGCTGTTTCGGCGTAGCGTGTCAGGTGGTCAACCGCCACTATAATCCACCGATTACCATCTGGTGTCAATGGAAGGGGACCGTAGAGGTCAACGCCGACGCGATCAAATGGCTTGGCAGGGCATGGAAGTGGCTGCAATGCGCCAGTCGCACGTGGCAGTGTTGATTTACGTCGCTGGCAGTTAGGACAGCACTGCACGAATTTTCGTACAAAATTGTACATGCCACGCCAGTAATAGCGATGGCGAAGGCGTTCATATGTTTTGAACACTCCGGCGTGGCCACATTGTGGATCGTCGTGAAGGGAGGCGCATACTTGCGATCGTAAAGTGCGTGGAATGACCAGCAACCACCGGCGGCCTTCGGGAGCGTAGTTGCGTCGATGAAGAAGTTGATCGCGGATGGCGAAATGGAAAGCTTGACGTCGGATGGATCGAGATACTGGAAGGTTGGGCGTGCCAGATAAATATTCGATAAGAGAGGTGATCCATGGGTCACGACGTTTTTTGGTGGCAATCGAGTCGAGATTTAGCGATGACAAGGTCTGGAGGCAAGTGTTTCCGCACGTCTGATCTGGTGGTAAAGGTGAGCGGGACAGGGCATCAGCGTCAGAGTGTTTGCGTCCGCAGCGGTATACGACGCGAATGTCGTACTCCTGGATGCGGAGTGCCCATCGCGCAAGGCGGCCAGAAGGGTCTTTCAACGTGGAGAGCCAGCAAAGCGCGTGGTGATCAGTTACTAGATCGAACGGGCGGCCGTATAAGTACGGCCGGAACTTTCCAAGCGACCACACCAGAGCCAAACACTCTTTTTCTGTCACGCTGTAATTAGTTTCGGCTTTCGTCAGAGTGCGGCTAGCGTAGGCTACAACGTATTCTGAATAGCCGGGCTTTCGTTGAGCGAGGACCGCGCCTAGCCCGACGCCGCTGGCGTCGGTGTGCACTTCGGTAGGAGCCGTCGGGTCGAAGTGGCGAAGAATAGGTGGGGAAGTGAGCAGACGGCGCAGAGTAGTGACGGCAACGTCACATGCAGGGGACCAGGAGGTGAGGTTCACGTCACCGCGAAGAAGCTGTGTTAACGGTGACATGATAGATGCAAAATTTCGAACAAAGCACCGGAAATAAGAGCATAGGCCTACAAAACTGCGAAGTTCTTTCATGGTCGTCGGCTTGGGAAATTCTGCGACTGCTCGAAGTTTGGCTGGGTCTGGTAATACGCCGTGCTTGGACACGATGTGGCCTAGTATGACGAGCTCACGTGCAGCGAAGCGGCATTTTTTCAGGTTAAGCTGCAGACCAGCGTTGGTCAGACAACTCAAAACGTGCCTGAGGCGAAGAAGGTGCGTAGGAAAGTCGTGGGAGAAAACCACGACATCGTCGAGGTAACAGAGGCACATATTCCATTTGAGGCCACGTAGCGTATTATCCATAAGACGTTCAAACGTGTCAGGCGCGTTACAAAGCCCAAAGGGCATGACGTTAAATTCATATAGTCCGTCTGGTGTAATAAATGCCGTTTTTTGGCGATCGGCTTCTGCCATTGGGACCTGCCAGTAGCCAGACCGCAAATCTAGCGACGAGAAAAAGTCCGCTCCGTGAAGGGTGTCAATGGCGTCATCAATGCGCGGCAAAGGATAGACGTCCTTGCGGGTTATCTTATTCAAACGACGATAGTCCACGCAAAATCGGATAGATCCGTCTTTCTTACGCACCACGACGACGGGAGACGCCCAGGGACTGTGGGATGGTCGAATGACGTCTCTACGAAGCATATCTTCAACTTGATCGTTGATGACGCGGCGCTCTTCAGCGGAGACACGGTATGGTCTTTGACGCAGTGGCTGGTGTAGGCCGGTGTCAATATGATGTTTGACTTGTGATGTGCGGCCCAGTTGAGGTTGCGACACATCGAACGAACTCCTGAACTCATGCAGAAGATCCAGCAGGTCGGCATGTTCGGTGGGAGTGAGAGTGTCGGCAATGGCGCTGGAAAACGTATCATCGGACGACTCCCCGAGTGCCGACAGTGCTTTGGGGTGGTCGCAGTAGTCGTCCGGGACATCAAACAAAAACGAAGGGTCGAGAACCTGCACGCGGCCGAGACATTCCCCCGCAAGCATTGTGACAGGTGTGGAAAGCGGATTGCTTACGAACATGTTGCTTCTTCTGGCGGCAAGATCAATTGTTGCGAAAGGCAGCGGCAAAGCTCGACGACATTTGAAGATATCGGATGGCATAAAAAGAACTGTAGCGTCAGTGTAGGCGTTGCATGAAACGGGAACAAGGGCGAAATTTCCAGGTGGAATATCGGTATCTTCATGAATGAGCAACTTCGGCGGCTGATGAGGAGCGTCCAGTAATGGGACATCACACAAGGGTGAAAACTCAACTTCGGCGCGTGCGCAGTCTATGACGGCATTATGGCGGGATAGGAAGTCCCACCCGAGGATGACGTCATGCGAACAGACAGGAAGAACAATAAACTCCACGATGTAAGGAATGCCTTCGATGGAGACTCTTGCAGTGCAGGCTGCGAGAGGCGTTACTTGCTGTGCGCTTGCGGTGTGAAGCGACAGTCCCGAAAGCGGCGTCGTTACTTTGCGTAATAAACGGCAGAGATTAGCGGCAATAACAGAAACAGCGGCGCCAGTGTCCACAAGGCCGAAAGTACAATAACCTTCAACAGTTACTGCGACCACGTTAGCAGGAGAGGAGCGAGGGCTTAGACAGTTTGAAAACGGCCCAGTTCTTGCCTCTTGAACTGCGTTGCTTAGTTTTCCTGGTCAGAAGGTCTGGGCCGGCGACGCATTGGGGAGGGCGATCGCCGACGAGGAGAGGGTGCGCGCGGCGTCACGAAGTCGGGGTCGTTAGGAGGGGCATAGCGAGGTGACGAGACCGGCCCGTATCGCGCGAAGGGTTGGCTGCCGGGTTGCGACGGTGGGACATAGTCGCCGAACGTCTGAGGTCGACGGCGGCAGTAGCGGGCAACGTGTCCGGGAGTAAAGCAGGCGTAGCATATCGGTCGGTTATCGCGCGTCCTCCAAGAATTGGCTACTGGTGGGGCCGCCCAAGGTGCAGTATAAGCAGCCGGGTGTGCGGGCTGTGAGCGCGAGGTATAGGGTGGTTGCGGAAGCCTACGCACAGCGTCTGCATATGTGAACGGCGCTGCTACAGGCTGCATCACTTGCGAGCAGGCGACAGGAGGAGCCACAGGCTGCGCTGCATACGTTAGGGGCGCGGCCACAGGCTGCACGGCTGGCGGATAGGCGACAGGAGGGCCTACCAGCTGCGCGGCACGCTGGCAGTGGGCAAGGCTGGATAGAGGCGGCTCGTGGTGCGCAACAGGAACAGCTTGGGCAACCTCTTCCGAAATAGCAGTGCGAAGCGGGGCAGGTAGGCGGGTGGTGGTCTCGTGAGTGAAGGGCACTAGGGAAAGTTGGCGGGCGACTTCCTCACGGACGAAGGCTCGAACTTGCTGAAGCAGCGGTGAATTGTCCGGCAGGGTGTCGAAACTGCACAGTGACTGACCGCCATGCTGAGGCTGCCGAGTCAGAGTGCGTTGCTTGTTCAACTCTTCGTAGCTCTGACACAAGCTGACGACTTCGGAAACTGTGCTCGGATTTCTCGCCAAGAGCATATGAAATGCGCCGTCGTCGATGCCCTTCAGGATGTTTTTGACCTTGTCAGATTCGGGCATGGTGTCATTCACACGTCGGCAAAGGTCGACGACGTCCTCAATATAGCTGGTAAACGTCTCGCCAGTCTGCTGAGAGCGGACGCGCAAGCGCTGTTCTGCCCTCTGCTTGCGGACAGCCGGCCGACCGAACACTTCAGCACATGACGTCTTGAAGACGCTCCATGTGGGGATGTTGTGTTTGTGGTTATTAAACCACAATTCGGCGACGCCAGTGAGATAAAAGATCACGTGGCCCAGCTTGTCGGCTTCGTCCCACTTATTGTTGGCGCTCACCAGTTCGTAGTGCTCGAGCCAGTCTTCTACGTCGGTCCCATCCGCACCGCTGAAGACCTTCGGCTCCCATTGCCTGGGATGGCCAGGGCAGTTGAACTGGAGTGAAGGCGTCGATGTAGTGGCGTTGGTAGTCATGACAGGTGGTAGCGTGCGGCTTCGCAGCTCCAGGGTGTAGCAACGGGGATTAAAGCACCTTCCACCAGATGTGATGAGGTTTATGAGCCGTTAAAGACGGCGACGAGACAGCGTGATGAACCGTCCAGCGATCGGCACAGCAACGAACCGAAGCACGAGCCGAGAGAGCCGGGCGTTGGCGATGCTGCTCGCTGCAGGCACATCTTCTTCTTCACACATATAATAATTCGCCCCGCTGTTCTATTACAAGTACCGATTAGTTACTAAGGGATAACTACAGGTTGGAACAAAAAACAAAACATGCGTAAAGTCGATGTGCACTGCTCTTTCAACTATTATCTTACACCTATAGTGAACTATAACCAACACTCGTTCTAGTTCACAAAACGTACATCGCTGCTTGCCGTAGTCAGGGTCACCATTGAGTAGATTAAAAAAGGAGCCAGAACGAAACTCGGTTTGAAAAGCTCTCTTCGGTGCTGTAAAGGCTACAGAGCCTCTGAACCGATAGGAAGGGCGATTAGACCTACCGCATGCATTCATCCGCATTGTGTCTTGTACTCACCGTCTTCAGAGCATGTGCACGCCATATCGTCTGTACGCACTCATGGTAATTGATATGGCTGCTTTATTAACTCACAATACACTAAAACTGGTAAACGAGCCACAGTAACGGGCCACTGATTTTGTCTCGTTCGGCAAATTTGGTAACTTGGAGATGTAACGTTGCGGAGACTCACTCGGTGCCACTTTTGTGGTATACATGTGTTGATTGATTGATTTGTGGGGTTTAACGTCCCAAAACCACCATTTGATTATGAGAGACGCCGTAGTGGAGGGCTCCGGAAATTTTGACCACCAGGGGTTCTTTAACGTGCACCCAAATCTGAGTACACGGGCCTACAACATTTCTGCCTCCATCGGAAATGCAGCCGCCGCAGCCGGGATTCGAACCCGCGACCTGCGGGTCAGCAGCCGAGTACCTTAGCCACTAGACCACCGCGGTGGGGCGGTATACATGTGTCAGACCGGTGAATGGATGGTAAATAATAATATGGGTTGCCATTGTTTGAATTTAGAAAAAACTGTACTTTAATCAGAAGCCTCAACTCATTTAATGCGGAGCACGGCTGGCTGCTGGTTTGTCTCCGATGCTGTACGTGGCTCGCGTATGACCGCTTCTCCGTCGACGCGTTCCTTCGCGTCACCCCCTGCAACGCTCTTTTTCTATCTTTTTTTTGCATGGTGCTTTTAGATCCGAGGCAGCTGTTTGACTAGACTGTGTAACGCTGTCCCTCCGTGACGCCATCTGCGCATGCTTGCGTCTCTTGCTGGCTGAGAAGGACACCCACGAAATTGTCCCCTCCCCCTGTTTCACCTTGCAAGGCCGACGCAGGCAGCGTCTGCTAGTAAAAAAGCGACTGCTCGAGCTGCACAGCCGTTCACTGGCCACAACTTAGGTGAAAGCACTGGATCGCCCACTCGGAATAGGTGACCAGTAAAAGAGCGAGAGATTGTGGGATGCAGTGTCTGCTACCGGCTTCCGGTTCGAGAAGAGTAGACGATGGCGAACCGATTCGCCGCAAGCCTCAGATTATTCGGGGTTCACGCCTGGTCGCCCACTTATCTTCGTCCTGATAATTCATCGTCGGTTGTTCAGCCGTTGGCTGCTCCAACTCAAGCGTGAAATCCAAATGGCATGTATCGATTCCCATGCAACGAAGAAAGAAAAATGAGGTGGGCCGTGGCTGTGAAGAGAGCCACAGCGACAGGTAGCCTTCGAGTACGGAACGTTGAAGCAAGAGTGTGCGAAGACCATTTTATCACAGACACGTGTGTATTCCACACTAAAAAAAGCTTATGCATAAATTTGCTACGAATGTTATATTGAGAAATAAATTGTCGCGCAAGCGCCTAGCAAATATATTATGGGGACGCGCGGGTGAAATGGTTTTGTCATTAGAAATGAGCACCGGCCATTGCACTGATATATATGACAAAAACACAAAATCTTTATCCAAGAGTAAGTTTATACAAAGCGCTGGACGAGTTCACTTGCGTTATTTTAGTCAAACTATGCGCCAGGACAGCATCCAAAGGAACTAGTGCGTTAAAAAGCGCAGGGTTTTGATTATTCGGCGCCATCTATGTCTGACAATACTGTTTATGTGCCGCCATGCCACGCAGCTTGATCAAGATAAGCGTTTATGTAAGCATCTGGCTTCGACTTAGAAATACATCTTATAGCGCGCTGAAGGCTAGAAAAGAAAAGGTATCTCAACGCACTCAATAAGTGCTGCGCTTCATGCCAATCGACCAATGATGTCGGCTGAAGCAGCGATCCCGAAATGAACTCTTAGCACACTGCTACATTCATCCCCATCTACTTACATCTTTAAAATGGTGATTTTTATCAGCGGTAACGTATTATACAATGAAAACTTTTCTGTATCGACAGTACTGCTACCAAAACTGACAGTACCTCCGAGCAGCATAAATTCATTGCAGACCATTTTAGTGCCATAAAAAGTTTTTTTTGCCATTCATGGCTTTCATAGCTTGTCATCGTCATAGTCACGGTTACCAAAAACGAAAAAGAACACCTTCATAATCACTGACAGTTATTTTCTTCCTCCTCGACTAGCTTGAACACTAGCTAAGGAGGGAACATGTTTGAGGTTCAGAATTGGTCTCCTCGATGACTCGAGTGCACGGTGGCAGCGCGAAGAGCCGTAGTCCGGTGAAGAGACGCTTTATTGCAGCCTCATGCTACTACCCGAGTCCAAGCCCGAATCCCCACTCTTCATTTCAGATTCAAACATCCTCTTTTCAACCCTCGGTTGAACAAAGAGTCTTCACAAACACCAAATACATGTTGGGACTCGCATCATCACAACCAAACGCCGAAACACCTTCATAACAGGTACTACATTGGTTAAAACCCCGTTACCAAATAAAACACGCAAAGGGATAGGTTCTGCGCGTGTGACACTCTCTCCCATGCCAGGCCGTGCTGCCTCCATCAGCCAACTTCCGTCGACAGCCGTTCTCACGCTCGAGCCCCGTTAGTCCTCTCATTAATTGTTGCTTCGTAGAAGCCTCCCTAAGAGCGGTGGGTACACCGTTGGGCGCCTTGCGCTTACTAGGTATGCATGCGACAGTGAGGCGCCCCGACATGCTAACAGCACTAGGTAATGACGTACAGCGGGGGAGGTTATGCTCGTCTCCCTGCCGCCGCTATGTCTGGGTCAGCCAAGTGGTCGCGTCCCCGCGTTATTCTCAATGGCACTCGTGCATACCAACAATGGCTTCAACTCAGACGGTGGCGCCTGACCTGCCTCTTGCCAGACGCATTTCCGGGTAAGCCTTCTCCTTCTAATCCCGAACGGGGGTGACCTTGACGGCTCCGCTCGTGAACCTTGCGAACGAAGAAGTCTCCTTTCTTTCCCGTGCTCGGATCTTGTGTGTTCACCTTCGCGGAACCGATCAGCTTCGTTAGTTGACGAGACGGGAGCTGCGTACGCGCTCTGCGTCAGCCACATTATTTGCGCTACACACAACACGCCGGTAAATGTTGCCTCATACTAACGCTGACATTGCACAGAAAGGTGTTTTTTTTTTCAACGAAGCTTTACAATAACGCGCGCGTGCCGCTGATAACCCGCGTGGTGCGTCGAACCAGAAGCCGTCGTATCCCACAATTCCCCGCGACTGCCCGTATTACTGGTCACCTATTCAGTCGAGGGCGTCTTTACTTGGCTTTCGCTTGCTGAGCGCCAGCGTCTACGTCACCGCCAGTGTAAGCGTCAGCGCCACCACTTCGCATCTACACATGGTTCCCTTTGTCCATATTGTCGAAATTTTGGGGGGCAAAGCTCCCCAAACCGTGGGTTGTGCGTCCGCGATATATGTAGTAGTAGTAGTAGTATTAGTAGTAGTAGTGGTGGTAGTAGTAGTAGTAGGTAGCCACCTCCATGAATAGCCGTGGAAAGTGACACGCGCGCGCCGTTTTCAATTAAAGAAGAATTCCGGGCAAGGTAATCATAATTAAAAGTTAGTTGTTTGTGATGATGTAAATAATAGAGAGCAGTGTCGGTTGCTTAATCTCCAATAAAATTTTCCTTGAATTGTATGTTGATTAAAAAAACTATTATCAGAAGGACGCATTTTGAGCACTATCTGCCCAAAAGGGTTGCCACGTTAAACTCGCTAGGCGCAACCTTGGTTTTAGCTAAGTTTAGCGAGGTTTGGGCCGCACTGCCGTAAATACAATAAACTAGAATATGAACCTTTTTACGGAGAGAAGGATTTCCTTCTTTCTGGGCTGTTTTACGAGAATACGTAAGGCAATGTGACAGCTTCGACAGTGCATTTCTTGTGGGGTCACGCGCGCTAACAACGGCCCAGAGAGGACTATGGCGTTGCGCAGAGCACCTTCAGTGAAAAGGTCTATAGCCATAAGCTAGAAGCGGTGCAGGGTGGGAAGTAGACACGAAGCGCAGGCCGTAAGAAAGTTCACGAGTACCACCTCTCGTTTACTCCTTGGAATGTCCGCTGAACGGTGGAAATTCTATATGCTGAAGATATGATGAAAAGATGCAAGACGGTGGTACTTGGAGTGTTCACTAGATAGACGGACGGACGGATGGATAGACAGATGTACGAAAGAACGCATGAATGGATGGACCCTCCTTGAAAATGCCATTTCTTGATTAGGGGTGGCTGTCGAAAGTGTTGCTCTTTCTAAAATGCCGAATTCTGGTCCAAGACCTTGAAGGCGATGACTTGAGCGGTGCACAGGCGCCTCCACGAGTGGCTGTCTTGTAGGGCTAGACTCAGGGCTTCTCACTGGGATGCGGATCATGAGGTGGTAGTACCCAGCACCTCCACCAGTGTCGCACGTTATAAAATACAAAGGGTTGATTTAAAAAAACGGACAGTGGAACTCGTACAAACGCTCACAAATGAAGGCCACTAAGATTGTCGTCTTCTTCACTCGCCTGCGCTGCGCCTCTCGAGAAAATCTACGACCTTCGTTGCGTCTCTATCTCGCAGCTAGACGCAGCTATGCAGGCGGCATTACCCTACTGCTAGATTGAGCGTCGTTCTGACGCTCATTAAGTAGAGATGCGGCCAGCGGGTGTTTACATCACTCAGAGTGGTAAAGACTAATGCGGACCACGTGCACTGTCTCAGGCAGATACTGGCGACGTTTTGAACAGGAGAAGGCGTCGGGCACGACTTCGTACGTCACGTCGCTAAGATGGCGCAAAACGTTGTAGGGTCCGAAGTATCGACGTAGGAGTTTTTCCAAGAGGCATCACCGTCATGCAGGAAACCAACACAGACTCTATCTCCTGGATGATAAGGGACGAATTGATGGTGAAGGTTGTACCGTTGGGCGTCAAGTTGCTGCTGGTTGATTATTCTGACGCGGGCAAGCTGCCTCGCTTTCACGGCACGCTCAGTGAAGTCTGCGGCGTCTGTCTCTGAATCCTCGCAATCGCAAGGCAGCATGGCGTCAAGCATTGTAGTAACTTCTCTGCCATGAATTAGTGCGAACGGCGTCATTTTTGTTGTTTCCTGGCGCGCCGTATTATACGCGAACGTGATTTACGGCAATATTTGGTCCCAATTCTTGTGTTCTACGTCGACGTACATGCAAAGCATGTCAGCGATTGTCTTGTTAAGTCGTTCTGAAAGCCCATTAGTTTGTGGGTGGTAAGCTGTTGTCATCCTATGCACTGTGCCACTGAGCGTAAGCACAGTGCGCGAAAGCTCGGCTGTAAACGTGGTACCTTTTTCTGTTATGACGACAGCTGGAGCACCATGTCTCAAGACAATCTTCTCAATAAAGAACAGGGCCGCTTCAGCTGCAGTTCCATTCACAATTGCCTTGGTCTCCGCGTATCTGGTGAGGTAGTCCGTCGCCGCTATAACCCATCTGTTGCCGCTGTCCTATGTTGGAAATGGGCCCAGCAGATCCATTCCGATTTGAGAAAACGGAATTTCTGGTACGGGCACAGGATGTAATAGCCCAGCGTGTTTGACAGGTGGTGCCTTGCGCCCCTAACAGTCAATGCATGTTCGGACGTAATATTTCACCTCTGCTGCGATTCTTGGCCAGTAATATTTTTCTTCTACGCGTGCCAGTGTTCTTGTGAAACCGTAATGGCCCGCAGTGGCTTTTTCATGGTAGGCTTGTAAAAGTTTGCTGTGGAGAGCTTCAGGAACTACCAGCAGATAGCTCCTACCTGTTGATGAGAACTTCTTCTTGTAGAGAATTTCGTCCCGTAAACAGAATGACGATAAGTTCTTTGAAAACACTTTCGGGTGTATTGGTGGTTCACCTGTTCAAGAATTCTATAAGCGAGTTGATCTCCCAATCATGTTGTTGTTGTTGCTCAGAAATGATTGTCGCACCAACAACTCCTAAAAAACCTAGGAATTCATCATCCTCTGTAGCCGGTGATTCAATCGGTGACCTTGACAAACAGTCGGTGTCTAAGTGTTGCCTTCCGGACTTGTAAACTACGGCCATGTCGTACTCCTGGAGCCGTAAGCTTCATTGTGCTAAATGTCCAGATTGGCCTTTTATGTGGGCCAACCAACAAAGAGAGTGATGGTCGATTACGACTTAAAAAGCGTGGCCATATAAGTAAGGAGGATGATCGCAACTGCCGAAACGACAGCCAGACACTCCTTCACCATTGTTGAATATAGTTTGACTCGGAGCGTGTCAACCTTCTGCTAGCGTAAGCAACTACTCTCTAAACACCATCTTGGCATTGGACAAGAACAGCACCTAGGCCCACATTGCTGGCGTCTGTGTGGAGGGCTGTTGGTGCATCCTTGTCGAAATGAGCGAGAACGGGTGGAGTTTGTAGACACTGTCGCAGCTCGTTGAACGAAGCTTCTTGCTCTTCACCCCATACAAACGCAACGCCTTCCCTTGTATGGCGGGTGAGTGGAGAGGCGATGTGCGAAAAGTCTGCAATAAATCGCCGGTAGTAGGCCTAGACACCCAGAAAACGCCTGACTGCTTTCTTATCAACAGGCCTTGCGAACTTTGCGACGGCTGCAGTTTTATCTGGGTCAGACATCACACCTTCGCGACTGACCAGTTGTTCCAGGAACTGGGGTTCTTCGAAGCTGAAGTGGAATTTTCCGTGACGATAGTTGTAGCGCGAGAACAAAACGACGACACAAAGACAAGAAGGACGTCGTCGAACGTCGTCCTCGTCGTCTGTGTCGTCGTTTTGTTCTCGCGCTATAACTATCGTCATGCCATACCAACTAGCCCAAGCTGCCACACTTCTAAGTGGCATTTTCCGGTTTGCGTGTGAGTCCAGTGGACTGTATAGCTTGACGGACTGACAGTAGCCACTTTTGATGTTCTTCAAACGTGGCCGAAAAACAACCACACCGTCGAGGTACACAAGGCATGTTTCCCATTTCAGGCTGGACCGAATTATATCAATTAGTCTCTGAAACGTGGCTGGGGCTGATCATAGACCGAAAGGGAGGACTTTGAATTCATAAAGCCCGTCTGGCGTCACGAAGGCGGTCTTTTCTCGGTCTGCTCATCTACTTCTATTTACCCGTATCCACTTTTAAGGTCCATTGACGAGAAGTAGCACGCATGTCATAGCCTGTCCAAAGAGTCATCGATCCGTCGTAACAGATAAATGTATTTTTTTTCGTAACGAGATTCAGCCTGCGATAATCGATGCAGAAACGCAAGCATGCCATCCTTCTTTTTCACGAGTGCCACTAGCGATGCCCAAGGACTCTTTGATGGTTGGATTACATCATCCTCTAGCATTTTCTTGACTTGCTGCTGGATTACCTGACGTTCTTTCTGAGCGACGCGGTATGGCTTCTGCCGGATCGGTCTTCCTGTATCTTCCGTAATGATGCGATGCTAAGTTAGAAGCGTTCGAACCACTCATGATGTCGTTGAGAAGCAGTCCTTGAACTGGTTGAGCAGCTCCATAAGGCGGCATCTTTCAGCCGGTGTTAGACTCGGACCGATATAGACAGGTGGTGTATGGAGAGGTGATTGGGCTGTGGCTTCTCCTTGCAAAAGAAAGTCGTGAGAGTAATCGAGCTTCTCGAGGTACGCCACAGCCTTGCCTTTATAGATGTGCCAGTTCTCTTTCGTGAAGTTCGTCAGAAGCATCTCTGCGTACCCATCCACTAAGCTGATGATGCCGCGAGCGACGGCAATGCCTTCGCGAAAAGTAACGGCAGTGATGCGTTCGGATATGGCGTTTTCATTGCAGTGCACGCCGCAACACACGCAAACAAGACTACATGACGGTGGTGACACGCAGACGCCGTCGTCGACCGCACGTAACACTCTGGGCTCTTATTTTGGATCATGGGTCACAGGCTTGTCAGCGGCGAATGTAATCCCACCATCACGTATCCTGAACACAGCACCGTACTTCCTTAAGAAGTCCATTCCCAGTATCATAGATTTGCAGTACACGGGTAGGATCAAGAATGTGGCTACAAAAGCCAGATTCTCAATCGCGAGTCTTGCTGTAAACTTTCCCGTGGGTGTCATCATCTGGCCTCCAGCATTTCGATTATAAGGGCCCGTCTATTGCGTCCTAACTTTCTCGAGTTCGTCTGCCAATCGTTCACTCATCATGGAAAAGTCTGCACCTGTGTCGACTAAGGCCGTCACTTCAACGCCATCAATCGTCACAGCGAGGTCGGCAGTTACAGTTTTCCCGGCGGAGTCTTCATCGTCGTCTCTCACGTGTTTCGGCAGCAGTGGGGGATTTTAGGCAATTCGAGGGCTTGCAACCTTCCCCTCAGAGGTCGCTGCTTTCAGTTTCCCGTGGTGGGCTGGGGGACCAACCTTTGACGACGTCAGAAAAACTACGGCCGCTTGGTGAACCAAAACGAGCCGGGTATGGTGAGCGCGTCCGCAAGGTTGCAGAGCCTTAACGCCGGCTGGCCTGATCACCGTCGATGGGGACACGGCTTTCGTTGAACTGTCGGTGCGTAGCGGTAGGAGCACTCCCGCGGTATTCAGCTCGGCGATGTGGGCAAAAACGGTAAAAGTACCCTGGCTCTCCACAGTTGTAGCAGAGTGGTCGGCAATCTGCAGTGCACCATATGTCGGTCTTCCGCATAAAGGGTCGCCTGACAGAATCCTGCCGAGCCTAGGCTGCCACAGGATACAATGTCAGGTACTGGTGCGCCGGCATAGGCGTGGGTGGACGAACAGCGTCTGCATAGCTGTATCCGTTCGGCTGGTAGGATACTTCTGAAGCCAATGGACGACGCACAGCGTCTGCGTAGGTATACGAGTTTGGATGGTACAGCGGAGCGGAATATTGCTGAGGAGAGGGAAACGCTTGTCGAAGTTTATGGCAAAAGACTTCAGCGACGGAGGCTACCGTGGACTCCTGCTGCGGGGGCGCCTGTGACTGCAATGTGTACTTTGCGTTCTCCTTCGCAATCTCCCCACGCACTATCTGTCGAATCAGGTGGCGTAGAGAAAACTCGTCGTTTGCAATAAGTGCAGCGGCACCTGCAGCTGCGCTGGTGGCCGGGCGATCAGGCGGTCGGTACCATTGCTGCAGCGAACGCTCTATTGCGGTGGACTCCCTGGTGAACTCGTCCACTGTTGTTGGCGGATTACGCACAAGACCAACAAACGGTTGCTCTTTGACGCTCTTCATGAGCTGGCTTAGCTTTTAAGCCTCGGGCATGTTGGGGTCCGTGCAGTGGCACAGACACACCATATCCTCAGCAAACATGGCGACGCTACCATGCAGCTGTTGGGTGCGTCTTTCAAAACGCGTTTTCGCGTCAGTCCACGTTACCAAATGTGTCAAGAAACCGACGACAAAACTCTTCCTATGTCGTCAATGCTACCTCGTGCTTTATAAACCACGTCTTCGCGCCGTCTTCAAGGGCAAAATACACTCTAAAAACTTTACACCCTAAAAGGTGTAAAATGAATGTACGCAATAAAAGCGCCCATATGAACACCCTTTCGACACTCCATATTTTATATTTGAGGTGTTCGTGAATAAAATACCCTCAAAACACCCCATTTACGCCCTTATATTTGGGGTGTTATTAACAAGGCTACAAATGATTGATTCATATGTGGGGTTTAACATCCCAAAACCACCATATAATTATGAGAGACGCTGTAGTGGAGGGCTCCGGAAATTTAGACCAACTGGAATTCTTTAACGTGCACCCAAATCTGAGCACACGTGCCTACAAGGCTACAAATTCACGCCATTTTCGGGCAGTTTTGCTTATATTGTTAGTATACATTAACCATCTTGATGCCAGCAAGGCTCCTACTAATAGCTGCTTGCTGGTCTTGTAATGAATGGAAGCAGGATATAATGTGACGGAAACGCAGTTTTCATTGATAAAGCGTACAAAATACTATAAGACGGAAGATACCATAGGAGCGCCGCTTGTTCAATCGAGCAAGGGCCGATTCTAATCTGTTTCTTTCATCTGTGTCATTTGCGTGATTAGTCAAACTCACAAAGTGCACTGATTTGCCTGAACAAGGTAATGTTGCCCACATTAGTGTAGCCATGCATAGAACCTTCTCTCTCCCCCCGTCCGCCATAAGATCGAAGCTTTTACAGCTGGACATAAAACGTCCGCCACCTGCAAAAAAAACAACAGCACAGTTGTTCAGTCATAACCACCACGTCAGGAGACCATCATGTCCCTTAAAAACGAACATCGACATCATGTATTTTTAGCAGGCACGTTTTACTTAATTACTGTAGCGAATGCTCCTCTTCATGTGTCCTTAAAAGTGCGTCATGGAAATCAGGAAGAGCACGCCGACCATAAAGAAAACTGCAGAATAAGGACTTTTCGGTGACCTTGCCGCAGCCTTCGTCACAATAACAGGAGCCTTGTTGACTAAATTGCGAACAAAGCTCTCCTCAGGGGAGCCGAAACGCATTCTCTAGATCTCTCTCTCTCTCTCCACTTTTTTGTGGATCCCCTTCTTTTAATTTATGTAACTTCCCAAGCAGACGTGCTTCGGTTAAAGCCTTGACTTTGTAGGTAGTGAGAAAACATCATTGATGAAATGTTTTCACTCGTGGTCTTGTTCCAAGGAATACAAGCTAAGTACAAATGTATTGTAGGAACGTGAAGATAGAAGTAGTAGTTAACAGGTTGAGAAAGTAGCAACAGGACAGTATTTTTATTTACTGCGTGCCAGAGTGTTCCTCTTGTTTCTTGTTATTGCTTGCTGCATAAAAGCGTGCTGATGCGCGTATGCGCTGTCGTCTTTGTCTTCCTAGCAGTACGGACGTGACAATATGTTCTCATCCAATAGTGTGACGGCCGATGCATGCAATGTTGCAATGTCTTTGCCGAAATGAAAGTGCTGATAAAATATCGGCTGCGTGACAATGAATGTGCAGTCCCTAAAGACCCATTGAGCTAAGCAAAAGGCATCAGCTTAGCTTTTTTTAACAGTATTCACTACATTAGGTCGGTGAAGATGCGCTAAATATTGCTCCTGAATATTACAAATGCGCGTTCTAACTAGTAGCTCCTGCTGGCCGCACTGCACCGTCACAATGTTCCCTGCGATACAGATGCACTGTTAAAGAACGAGTACAATGCAGTCACTGGCACAAAAAAAGTAAAAAAAGCAGCGCCCGCGCTATCAGTAGAGGGCCGGAGCTAGCGTTAAACCGCATCTAGCCGGTCAGAGAGCACACCGACGCCATGACGCCTTGTCACCTAGACAGCCTTGGCTACCCGGTATTGCTGCGCGCCCGGGCGCCGAGCGCGGAAAAGGGAGCGGCGTCGTCTTACATGTCATTGTGTGCACTGGCGAAAACCCTGCCGTGTGTGTGCGTGTGGTGCGCGTGGCTTCTCGATCGGTAAAGTTTATTAGTCGGTGTTTAGTTTGAAATGTGCCTGCGCTCTGTGCTCGACCTGTGTGTTCTGTCAGTGCTTATTATTGCGAAGGTGCACCATCCTGAAGACTGGACCTGGGGATTTAAATCGTGGAGCACTCAAAGTGAAATAGTGAGTACGCTATCTCGTTGTTCCATTCAGCGCTTTGTTAACTGCGTGAGCACGAGAATCACGCCTTCAAACAATTTTGTTTTCAGCTTGTTGATGACAAATAAGCATTTGTTTACTTAGCGAGAATATTTGTCCGAACTTTTTCACGGAGATGATGGCGAAGTGTTATTGTGGGCAAGTTTATTGTTTGTTTGTTTAGATTGTTTGGAGTACAAAGCAGAGTGAGCGTGCGCCGCTGATGTTTAGCGAAGAAATTGAACAGATTTTTGCGGTGCTCTTTGTTGGCAGCCGTTTTTAACGGGGCCCGCTCTTTACGCAGATTAATTTTAGTTTACTAATTATTACATGTGTGGGGACGGCGCATGTCAGCTCTAAGCATCAACCATATCTAAGACGAATATGCTTGGGCATGTTGATAGTTCATTTGCCCTCTTTTTTTTCTTATTGCACAAAAAGAGTGAGAACGGAAAACAAGGGCGGGGTGTCCATAAAGTTCTTTTAGGTTCTTTTTCGTTTTTTGCGGTAACACTACCGTGATAACTCGGGTTGATGCATCACGCGGCAACACAGCATATTGCTTCGCGTTAAGTGCGCCTCGCGAAGTTTGCCAACTTGCTAATCCATTCAATGTCGTTAAATTGGTCTTCATCGGTATTTTTTTTTCATCCGTAACGTAGCGTGACACTGCCCACAGCCTTGTCTGTGTAGCGCATCGAGCACTGAAGCTGGACTTTTGTTTGAACAGACCTTTCGTCTGTGTGTGTGGTTGAATTGCCTACTTGAACAGTGCAAACGCTCGTTTGAACATAACTGCTAACGTTCGAGCACATTTTATTCAGATTGTTTCCATCATGTGTAACTTTCAAAGCCTTCTTTTTAACCAGAGTTTTATTGCCATCGCCTCGCTTTGGCGTTTATCTTCGCTAAGTACATGAGATGTTAAAGGTATTTTCGCTATGTGAAGCGTAGTATTAGTTTTTTTTGTTGAACATAAAACACTTTTTTATTATACATACTGCACGGTATCTAAGCATGTGTTGCAGCGAAAATGTAAGACTGGGCAGCATATTTATCTGGGAACAGAACACGTACAGCCACTGAACAGTCTACGCTGCATCGGGTAGGAGTTATACTTTCTCAGCCTGCCAGCGTGATTGAAACAAATTGCCCTAATTTAGCAATACGCAATGGTCATTGAGTGAAAGTAACAGGGTCTTTTTATTCCAAATTTCCCAGCGAATTTTGTGGCTATGGCAAACGTGTTTAAAAAATTGTGCTGATTTAATGCACTGAAAACAGTGAACTGCTTGAATATTTCAGAGAGAAAAACGTTTTTGGTCACGTGGTCGCCTTTTAAACTTTCCAGAATGTTGTTTGAGTGTTGTTTGTGAAAACAAGTATTTTACTAGTACCACTCCTTTTTATACCAAGTTTGGTACATGTTAAGTAAAGGGGCTTATGTAAGGTGTTTGAAACTCAGTAATATTAATACAAATTTTCGGCCACATACGTCTGCTAGAATTTAGCCAAAATGTGTTATGTTTGCATTTTCTCATTGCGATACTGCACTTTGTAAGGATATCTGAGCTGTGACTACTTACTTCGCAGAAAAGATATTTGGATGAAAAATTGTCATTTTTTTCCATATTGAGACGTAATTTGCACCATGTAATGGTCCAAATAAAAATCACCTTTTACCCTAATTGAAAGCAAATAAACATTTCTCTTTAGGTGAGAAGTTTCATCACGAAAATTTATATTTCAAGGAATCAAGTAATTTTTGAAATTTTCCATCGGCAGCAATGGGGAACTTCGAGGCGTCGGCTGCCTAATGACCAAACGGCAAATGGGTAACTTGGAACTTCAAAAATCATTTAGGGGCGAAGCTCCTGAGACTGTGGGTCGTTCCCTCCTCTGTAGTCGTACTAGCATTATGTGGCCACTTTAAGAGTTGCACAATAGATGGCGTTAGTGGTTTTCACAGCATATACACGGACAAAATGATGACTCGTGCGGCGAATCGTTCGTCCGTACATTTGTGCTTTCACCCGCTCGTCTGTGCATCCATTCGTCCAGGCTTCCGTGTGTCGGTCTGTCCGTGAGTCAGTCTATCTTTCTTGACGTCCATACCTGCGTCAGACTGTCTGTCCATCCATTTGTGTCCGGACGGAGGAACGCTACGCCCCACTCATCATCAATCACTCCATGGATATGCTGTGATCTTTTTCTCCAAAAATAAACTGCTATGACAAAATTTGGCACATGAAAAGAGCTGTTTATTTGCTTTCGATTTAGGTACAAAGTCTATTTTAATTCACCAACCACATGGTGCAAGATGCGTCTCAATATGGACAAAACAACTGTTTTGTGATATTCGCGATTTTTTCTCGTAAAGTTTGACAGCTTGAGAGGTCTGAAATATTTTTCCTCCAAATATATCTTATGTGCATTAAGTATTCACTCCTCAGATATTAATTCAAAGTGCAGTATTGATATAGAAAATGCAGGTATAACACATTTCGGCTGCATTATTTGAGGCGTATGTGGTCGAAAAATGGTAATAATATTACTGAGCTTCAAACACTTTACGCAAGCCCTTCACTTAACTTGTAGACCAAATTTGGCACGGAAGAAGAAGAGGTACTTATGAAATAATTTTTTTCACAAACATCCAGACTAGATTCCGGGAAGTTCAGGAGGCAGCCCCGCGACTAAAAAATTATTTCTCTGTGAAATATTCGAGCAGTTACCCTTTTAATGCAGTAAAATCAGCGCGATTTTTTTTTCGAATACATTTGCGATGGTCACCAAATGGCTGGGACGTCTGACGTGGAATGATCCAATAGCCAATTCTTCCTTTATATAATCGTGTCAATGTGAGCCAGTTCAAGAACACTAATATCATTCGATTTTAATACGTAACTGTACAGTACTTAATTTTACAACTTACCTGCACTGAACACCTTGTCAATGTGCATACCATCATGAATGCTTAGTGGAATTGTGTTTTTGTACAATACAGATGGAATATGTATATGTCGTTGCGCGTTGTACTGTATTCCTTTTAATAAACCAATCGAATGATTACCATACGGTAGATCTGCAGTAATACACATGCAGCTGTGTTGATGCATACTTAAGCATAGAACTTGACATTCACTTAGATTGGTCGATGCATACAGCTAACAAAACATTATGAACTTGGAGCTGCGCTTTTTATTTCCCTGTGCGAGCAAGCTGAAAGGGTAATCTAAGGTTCATATCTACAGCAAGAAAGGTATAATGTTTCTGCCACAGCGCGCGTTTTATGGCGTTTATTGCGCAGCATACCTTTTCTAGCATTTCTCACTGCAGTGGAGCCCGATGCTACTGAAAATGCTTGTTATTCACTCAATTTATACTCAGTTATGCAGGGTGAATACTCTATGTTGCACTCTTCGTGAAATTTCGGTCATTCTTCTTTGTGTATTTATTTTAGGTTTCCGGGATTGAATTTCCTGCACAGAAAGAACAGCTTCGCTCCACTTCTCTCGAAGGTACCAGTCATCTGCGCAGCTGAAGATGATTGTGCAAGCAGCAGTGACGAGTGGTTTTGCAGTTAGAAGTATATCAATGACATTACATAAATACAACCCCAATTACACTACCGTGTCAAATGTTCTTATTTTTCAAAGTCGAAATTTGTGCTGCGAGGTATAATATGTTGTAAATGTGACTCCAGAAACTCACTTACTCTTTCTACGTGTTTTTTATTGCATAGGTGTAAATCAACGCCATACCTCTCAGACGTTTGCCCGACTAGCGCAAATGTTTTTGAAAGTTGGGGGGATTTATTGTATTGAAAACAATTAACTTCTAGTATAGAGAGAAAAAAGCTTGGTCACGTGAGATATTTCAAAAATTTGCAGAATTCCATCAGAGTTCTGTTTGTCAGACTTGCAGTTTTTCTATAATAAAGGCAGATGTGAACTTGTGGGCTTAACTGTTTTTTGCTTCGGCGTTATGTTCGGCTGAACTTTACGCTACAGCTTAGTGCTTACGCCACTGTGGTGTGGTGCGTGTGTGTGTGCGTGTGTATGTTTGTGTATGTGCCTTCCGCGTCCTACTTTGTCGTTTCCGGCCCAGTTTACTTACACATATATGCACTGGTCTTATGAAGCTCATTTAAGACCACGGCACCTTATTTTATCAGCTGCATGCATGCAGGTATAAGTGCAGTGGGCGACACCAGTATATTATTCTTCCCTGTCAGCCACAGAGAAGGTTCATATATGCTTCTCCCTGAAAACAATTCAGGCTTGGGCCAGTTGTTGATGCATATTTGTTGGAACGAAGTGCTATGAACGGCTCTCCTCAACACAAAAACTAAGCGTCACCTCCTGTGTCTCTGCTTTTGTTGTCCCGTTAATTGCGCTTCATTTGATCAAGTATGCTTATGCACACAACTGCCTTCGTTTCAAGGAGTTCTTTAGTGTTACACCCACTCGCATTGGTGTAGCTTCATCCAACACCCATAATTTAGGGGTATTCATAAACACCTATTTAAGTAGGGTGTAACGTTTCTTTACACCCTACGGTTTCAGGGTGTTTCTAAACACCTTATTGTTTAGGGTGTTCCTAGACACCCTAAAAGAGTGTTACCCATGAGGACGAAAGAAATACAACCTTATGGGTCTAAAAATTTTAGAGTGTATACGTGGAAGAGCTTTTCATCGAGACTCCAGTAGTTCGATTTAGCTACGCGTTAAACTGCTCAAGCCAGTCTTGCGCATCTTCGCTCGACCAGCCAAGAATTGGTTCAGGAAAGTGCATATTCTGGACCATCACCTGTGCAGGACTCATAGAAGATGCAATATCTTGAGTAGGGGTGCCTGTTGGACGCGTTGCTACTTCTAAAAGGTAAAATTATGGTTCAAGACCTTGAAGGCGATGGCTTGAGTTGTGCACAGGCGTCTCCACGCGTGGCTGTCTTGTAGGGCTGGACTCAGGGCTTCTCACAAGGGTGCCGATCATGAGGTGGTAGTACCCAGCACCTCCACCAGTGTCGCAGGTTATAAAATACAGAGGGTTTATTTAAAACACGGACAGTGGAAATTGTAGAGACGCTCTCAAAAGAAGGCTGCTAAGATTTTCGTCTTCTTCACTCGCCTGCGCTGCACCTTTCGAGCAAATCCGCAATGATGCTCATTATATATATATAAATATATATATATATACATATATATATATATATATATATATATATATATTATAAAGGAGATTTATTAAGCAGAAAGGTTGATGCTTGGAAAGCTTGGAAGGCGATGCACCAGCCGCAATTTCCGAGCTCGAGCCACTGCTGCACACTCGATGCTGCTGCCTCTGCGCCGGAGTACTTCCTCTTCTTTACAATGGCCCCACGGAAAAAAAGGAGCCATCCTGGCGACTTAGTCCTGTGCAGGCGGCGTTGAACCGTGGTCATGCTTGAGCCTCTGGACGTGTACAACCTCGCGGTTGCGACGTCGCAAGTCTGAAGGTGGCGTAAGAGGCTCAATGAGGTAGTCTACTGGCGAAGTTTGTTCAAGGATACGATATGGCCCATCGTACTTTGGCAGAAGTTTGGAAGAGAGTCCAGGTGTGCGATGCGGCACTGACAGCCATACAAGAGCACCTGGAAGAAAAACGGGAGTTGAGGTCTGGGCATCATGAATTGCTTTTTGCCTGTTTTGGTCATCGCAGGTAAAGCGACGAGCTAACTGGCGGCATTCTTCTGCGTGTCTAGCGGCGTCCAAGATCGGTAGGCACTCGGACGCGTCCGGTCGATAGGGCAAAATGGTGTCAATGGTGTGGGAGGGGTGACGGCCGTAGAGGAGGTAAAAAGGAGAGAAGCCTGTTGTCGCTTGCGTTGCCGTATTATAGGCGTATGTAATGAATGGGAGGGCTAAGTCCCAGTTAGAGTGGTCAGGCGTCACATACATGGATAGCATGTCACCGAGAGTACGATTAAAGCGCTCGGTAGCCCCGTTGGTTTGAGGGTGGTAAGCGGTACATGTGCGATGTACAATAGCACACTCAGCAAGCAATTTTTCAATGACCTCGGACAAGAAGGCGCGGCCGCGGTCACTGAGGAGCTCTTGAGGGCCTCCATGGCGCAACACAAAATGACGCAGTAGGAAAGTGGCAACCTCCTGTGCTGTAGCCGTTTGAAGAGCAGCGGTCTCTGCATAGCGCGTTAGGTGGTCGATAGCAACTATTATCCACCTGTTGCCAGTCGGAGTCAATGGAAGTGGCCCATAAATATCTATTCCAACCCATTCGAAGGGTCGGGAAGGGCATGGTAAAGGCTGCAGTTCACCGGCGGAGGCGTGTGGTGGAGATTTTCGACGCTGACATTCGGCACAAGAGCGGACGAAGTTGCGGACGAAGGTATACATACCACGCCAGTAGTAGCGATGTCGAAGCCTTTCGTAGGTCTTGAAGACTCCTGCGTGGCCACATTGTGGGTCAGCGTGGAAAGAGGAACAAATCTGCGACCTCAGGGTTCGTGGAACGACGAGCAGCCACTTGCGTCCCTCTGGTGCGTAGTTGCGTCGATAGAGAAGCGTGTCACGTATCGAGAAGTGTGGAACTTGGCGCTGAAGCGTTCGCGTCTTTGGGGGTTCAGAAGTGTCGGAGAGATGATTGAGAAGAGACGCAGTCCACGGGTCATTGCGTTGTTCGATAGCAATGGTGTCAAAGTCAAGCGATGACAATGTGGAATCACAAGCGGAGTCAGCTGTGGCATTCTGGGACAGGGGGGAACGGGAAAGGGCGTCGGCGTCAGCATGCTTTCGTCCTGACCGATAAACCACGCGTATGTCGTAATCTTGAATTTTCAACGCCCGCGAGCGAGGCGGCCAGGTGGGTCTTTTAACGTCGAAAGCCAGCACAGCGCGTGGTGGTCGGTCACGACGTCAAAAGAACGACCATATAGATATGGGCGAAACTTTCCAAGGGCCCACACAATGACCAAGCACTCCTTTTCTGTAACGCTGTAGTTGCTCTCAGCCTTGGTAAGTGTGCGACTAGCGTATGCGACGACGTATTCCTGATGTTCCGGTTTACGCTGTGCGAGCACAGCACCAAGGCCTACACCACTGGCGTCGGTGTGGATTTCAGTTGGAGCTTCAGGATCGAAATGGCGTAGAATGGGTGGCGTCGTGAGAAGCCGTCGCAAGGTGGTGAAAGCCTCGTCGCAGGCAGGGGACCACGATAAGAGGTCTTTACAGCTGCTGAGAAGTTGCGTGAGAGGTGATATAATAGACGCGAAGTTTCGGACGAATCGCCGGAAATAAGAACACAAGCCGATGAAACTTCGAAGTTCTTTGATGGTGGCAGGTTTAGGAAACGCCGTAACAGCTCGCAATTTCTCGGGATCCGGGAGGATGCCTTCCTTCGAAACAACGTGGCCCAAAATGTTCAGTTGACGCATGGCAAATCGACATTTTTTGAGGTTTAATTGCAAACCGGCGTTAGTTAAGCAAGTAAGGACGTGCTGAAGGCGACGTAAGTGTGTGTCAAAGTTAGGGGCGAAGACCACGATATCATCGAGGTAACACAAGCATATCTTCCATTTTAGCCCACGCAGGATGCTGTCCATCATTCGTTCGAACGTTGCAGGGGCATTGCAAAGTCCGAAGGGCATGACGGTGAATTCATATAAACCGTCTGGCGTGACAAAAGCGGTTTTGGGGCGATCGGCCTCCGCCATAGGCACCTGCCAGTAGCCTGACCGCAAGTCTAACGAGGAAAAGAACTCGGCACCCTGCAAACTGTCCAAAGCATCGTCAATGCGCGGTAGTGGATAGACATCCTTCGGCGTGATCTTGTTCAATCGCCGGAAATCGACACAGAAACGAATAGAACCGTCTTTCTTTTTGACGAAAACCACCGGAGACGCCCATGGGCTCTGTGAAGGGCGAATGACGCCTCTGCGAAGCATGTCGTCTACTTGGTCAGCAATGACGCGGCGTTCTGTAGCGGACACGCGATATGGTCGTTGTCGCAGCGGTGAGTGGGACCCAGTGTCGATGTGGTGTTCTACTGCTAAGGCACGGCCGAGAGATGGTTGTTCAACGTCGAAAGAATGGCGGTAGCTGTCAAGAATGGTGAGGAGTTGTGAACGCTGCGAAGATGTCAAATCTGCAGCGATGAATGGTTGAAATATGTTTGCCGACGTTGAGTCAGGCGCTGAGACGACAGCCAGTTCACAGACGGATGTAGAAGGCACCTCATCGGGGACGGATATAATTCTGGAAGAACTGATTGTCTCGACGTGGCCAAGGCACTCGTGACAAAGTAGCGATAAAGACGACGACTCATGATTATAAATTGGCATTGTGGTTGAGCCTTCTACAAGATCGAGAGCAGCAAAAGGCAGGGGGAGGGCTCTTCGGGCGACCAATATTGGAGATGGTGTGAAGAAGACCGTGCCGTCGGATATGGCGCTGCATGAAACTGGCACGAACGCAAAAGAGCATGGAGGGATGTAGGTGTCATCGCTAACGACAAGTTTAGCGGCAGACTGGGTGTCGACGGACGCTTGGTCATCCAGTGAGCAAAATTCAACCTCAGCCCTAGCACAGTTGATTACGGCGTTATGACGCGACAAAAAGTCCCATCCCAAAATAAGATTATGGGAGCACGATGAAAGAACCACGAACTCTATCGTATACAGAGCGTCCTGAATTGTCACGCGGGCTGTACATACTGCGGTTGGCTGAACAGGTTGAGCACTGGCTGTGCGAAGCGATAATCCGGAGAAAGGCGTCGTAACCTTACGAATTGAGCGGCAAAATCCAGCGTCTATAACAGAAACAGCGGCACCGGTATCTACAAGAGCGACAGTAGGGACATTTTCGATGAACACATCAATAACATTGGTAGGTGACAAATGAGGACTTGGGCAAACCGAAACTTGCGCAGTTCTTGCCTCAGGAACTGCGTCGTCTAGTTTTCCTCCTCGTTAGGCGCGGGCCGTCGACGCATAGGAGAAGGCGAGCGGCGGCGTGGAGAGGGCGAGCGAAGACGTCCCGACCGAGGGCGGTGGTCGTCCTGGTAGCGGGCTGGCATTAGAGTGGAGGAACCGTATCGCGCGTTGGAGTCAAGCGGGAAGAAAGGCTCACGGTGGTTTTCATTGGTGATATGCGTCCGGCGGCGGCAATACCTTGCGACGTGTCCGGGGTATTGACAAGCATAACATATCGGGCGATTGTCGGGGGTGCGCCACGGGTTAGCGGTGTTGGTGCTGGTCCAGTGAACTGGAGCTGGGGGATAGCTCGCGCGAGGCTGGAATGGAGGCGCAGGCGCCTTGCGAGTTGGCATGGCTGCAGCCGCGGCGTAGGTGAGAGGAGCAGCCACAAGATTAGGTTCGCGAGCAGCTGGTAAGGCCTCGGCGACCTCTCCTTGAATGACGTCACGTAGAGAAGATGGTAAAGTTGTGGTAGCTTCTGGTGTGAAAGGCACCAAGGAAAGCTGTCGTGCAACTTCTTCACGGACAAATGCTTTTATTTCGGCTATTAGTGACGCTTTGTCATGACCACTGATCACACTAGACACTGATGCCAAATCGTGTGCTGGAGGACGTCTTGTCAAAGCTCGCTGCTTCCGCAATTCATCGTAGCTTTGGCAGAGGCTGATTACGTCGTTAACAGTGGTCGGGCTTTTCGCCAAGAGCATTTGAAAAGCATCGTCGTCAATCCCTTTGAGGATGTGCTTACATTTTTCAGCTTCCGTCATTTCGGAGTTCACGCGTCTGCACAAATAGACGACGCCTTCTATATAACTTGTGAAGGTTTCACCCGTTTCTTGTGCGCGTGTGCGTAAACGTTGCTCGGCACGAAGTTTTCGGACGGCAGGTCGATCGAAGACTGATACAATCGACGTTTTAAATTGCGGCCACGTTCGGACGTCTGCCTCGTGGTTTCTAAGCCAAGGCTGGCTACGCCCGCGAGGTAGAACGACACGCGTGTCAACTTGTCCGCGTCCGTCCATCTGTTTAAAGCGCTCACCCGTTCGAAAGTCGAGAGCCAATCTTCAACGTCGTTGTCATCTGTTCCACTGAAGATTGGAGGCTCCCGCTGAGGAACACTGCCTGGACAGGTGGCCGGAGGAGATGGAAGCGTCTGCTGATCGGCGTCCGGCATAGCAGAAGGTAGCCGTCGAGAACGGAGTTCCAGGATGATAGCGGGAAGGTGTAAGGGACGGTGCCCGGCACGGCTCCACCAGTTATAAAGGAGATTTATTAAGCAGAAAGGTTGATGCTTGGAAAGCTTGGAAGGCGATGCACCAGCCGCAATTTCCGAGCTCGAGCCACTGCTGCACACTCGATGCTGCTGCCTCTGCGCCGGAGTACTTCCTCTTCTTTACAATATATATATATATATATATATATATATATATATATATATATATATATATATGATTCTTTGAACGTCATTCACGCTGGACCCAACGTATTGTGTGCAAGAAAGAGACGACGAAACTTTCACGGATGCGTCTTTACTTAACGTTTTCAGCTGGAGCATCGAACACGTTATTCGAAGGTCGTAGGTTCGATTCCTGCTCACGGCTGGTTATTTTTTAATCCACTTTTCTTTCTTCTTATTTACATTCTGTTGGTTCTAATAACTTCCCCTGTACATACATTTGGCGTTATTGTCTCTTCATTCTCATTAATATTGTGTTAAAACACGGAAAAACGAGACATTAGGTATACACTGCTTTCCCTTATTTCATTGAACGAGGGTCTCGTACTGGCAGACTTGGTGTCATTAGGTTGTATACGAGGGACTATTAATCAGCTGCCCGCTAATAATAGGTTCACGTGCTTCGTGACGCCAAACACGCGCATAAAAGAGTGTTTTCACACTCGTCGCTTGGCTTATAGATGGCGCTGACTATCACTCCTACTTCTAAATTCACATAAAAACCCAAAAAAGGGGATGGAGGGAAGGCCGCTGTGGTAGATCAGTGGTTAGAGCAACGAACGCGTTGTTCGAAGGTCGTAGATTCAATTCCTGCTCACGGCTGGTTATTTTTTCATCCACTTTTCTTTCTTCTTATTTAAATTTTTTGGTTCTAATAACTTCCCCTGTACATTCGCTGGCAGTACTGTCTGTTAGATCTCTTTAATATTGTGTTATAACACGGAAAAACGAGCCCTTAGGTATACACTTCTTTCCCTTATTTCATTAAACGAGGGTCTCGTACTGGCAGACTTGGTGTCATTAGGTTGTATACGAGGGACTATTAATCAGCTGCCCGCTCATAATAAGTTCACGTGCTACGTGACGCCAAACATGCGCATAAAAGAGTGTTTTCACACTCGTCGCTTGGATTATAGATGGCGCTGACTGTCACTCCTGCTTCTAAATTCACATATAAACCCAAAAAAGTGGATGGAGGGAAGGCCGCTGTGGTAGCTGAGTGGTTAGAGCATCAAATGCGTTATTCGAAGGTCGTAGGTTCGTTTCATGCTCACGGCTGGTTATTTTGTCATCCACTTTTCTTTCTTCCTATTTACATTGCATTGGTTCTAATAACTTCCCCTGTACATTCCTTGGCATTACTGTCTGTTAGATCTCATTAATATTGCTACGTGCCAGTGCATGGAGCTGAAGAAGACGAAGCAGATAGACTGGCATGAGCAAATCTGTGTGGCTGGCGCTGCTCGCCTAACCGGCTGTAAATACATCGGTGACTACCGCTCTGAGTCAGTCTCCTTCACGTAACATAATTGGTGGAGTTGTGCGATCCCCGTCCTCGCCACGGAACTCCGAAGCGGACGCTCCCTCGCGGCCTACAACATGACCACCCAAGACTCGGCTACATCCTCTCCGGTCGCTCCCCCTTCTGCCCGACCTGTCAACCCAGCGCCCGCAACAACTTTCGTGACGCTTCCCGCGCTCAAAGACCCCGACGTGTTCTCGGGCAGCGAGGGTTCCGACGTCGACCAGTGGCTACGTCTCTACGAACGCGTCAGCGCCACTTACAGGTGGGATCCCACTCTTATGCTGGCAAACGTCATCTTTTATCTCGACGGAACCCCTCGTGTTTGGTTTGATAACCACGAGCATGACATAACAAGCTGGGACAGCTTCAAGACAAAGATCCGTGAGCTTTTTGGCAACATCTCTGGTCGTCGTGAAGCTGCGAAAAATGAGTTGTTGACTCGCGCACAATCTTTCACGGAGCCCTACATCGGTTATATTCAGGCTGTCCTTTCACTATGCCGCCAAGCTGACGAAAATATGTCTGAACCTGAAAAAGTTGCCCGTATCCTAAAGGGTATCGCCAACGATGCGTTCAACTTGTTGGTATTCAACAATGTGTCATCTGTTGATGCGATCATTCAAGAATGCCGCCGGTTCCAACAAGCTAAAAGCAGACGCATCTCCCATCAGTTCCAGCGCCTCCCGAACACCACTGCGACGTCCTCATGTCTCGACACATATCATCCACCAGACACCTGTGACAACTTGACGCGAATCGTCAGGCGGGAGCTTGAAGCGGCTGCTCCAGCTAAGGTGGGAACAACGTCCCCTGACCCCTCTCCGCCAATTACGTTGCCTCTCATTCAAGCAGTCGTCCGGCAGGAAATCGCCAGCTTGGGAATTCACTCTATCTCACCACCTACCCGCACCGACTACCAGCGCCGATACACGCCTGCACGTCCCTTCCCGACCGGCTCTCCCTCAACGTTCTGTAATCCGTCCGCATGGCGAACACACGATGACAAGCCGATATGCTTCTCGTGTCACAGAATCGGGCACATTTCTCGCCATTGCAGAAGTCGCTGGGGTCCTCCTGCACAACCGTCCTCTCGTCCCTTCTATGCACGTCCTGCCTATCGCCATGAGACCAGCCGCGACCATTTCGCCCAGGAACCTGCTTCTGAACACCGCTACTCCCGCTCTCCATCCCCCCAACGTCGCCAGTCTCGTTCTCCACAGCCCCGCCGACCATCTTCCCCCGCCTTCCCACGAGGTTCTCCGACGGAAAACTAAGCGTTGCAGCCCCCGGAGGTGGCGCTGCATCGCTCGGACTGACCGAAAATCCTCTTTTGACGATACCGACAAAACGGAACCTCATAGACGTACAATAACGCGGCGTACATGTCACTGCTCTTGTCGACACCGGCGTCCAACTTTCCGTGATGACGAGTGATTTTCGCCGCAAGCTCAAGAAGGTTCTCACACCTGCGACCACCCAGTTCGTCCGTGTTGCGGATGGTGGCATAGCATCTATCGTTGGAATGTGCTCCGCTCGTGTGAGCATTGCGGATCGACACACAGTTGTTCTCTTCACCGTCCTTGATAAATGCCCCCACGACGTAATCTTCGGCCTCGACTTCCTATCCGCGCATTCTGCCCTCATAGACTGTTCGACCAGTACGCTCCGTCTACACTTGCCCGCAGCAGAACCTCTTACACAACGGCTGAGTCGCCTCTGCACAACGGGACACGCGCGCCTCCCTCCACAGACACTGACCTACATAGAGCTCGTCTCAATACCACCAGTTCCCGACGGTGACTATGTTCTGACCCCTATCACCGATGTTCTCATAAGCGGTGGCGTTACATTACCGCACACCATTCTGTCCGTCGAAGGAAATTCTACGTGCCTCCCAGTTGTCAACTTTAGCTTGACGCCTCAAGTTTTGCCGCAAGGGATCTCTTTGGCGTTGCTATGCACCTTAGAAGACAATGCGGTAGATGTTTTCGCGATGGCCGCCCCTTCTGAACCCCACGCTCAACATCAGTCTGCCACTTGCTCCGACAGCGCTATTACTTCGATGATCGCTTCCAACTTAACACCGCAGCAGACTGATGAGCTCCACCGGGTTCTGCTGTCCTACATCGACGTTTTTGATATCAGCGGCCGTCCGTTGGGGAAAGCTACCGGTATGAGCCACCGCATAAACACTGGTAATGAGCATCCTATTCATAGGCGTCCATATCGGGTGTCGGCGGCCGAGCGTCACATCATCCAAAGTGAGGTCGACAAAATGCTCGCCAAGGACATCATTGAGCCATCTTGCAGTTCTTGGGCTTCTCCTGTAGTGCTAGTCCGCAAGAAAGACGGTGCATGGCGTTTCTGTGTGGATTATCGACACCTAAACAAAATTACCAAAAAAAGACGTCTACCCTCTGCCACGAATAGATGATGCGCTTGATTGCCTCTATGGGTCCCACTATTTTTCCTCAATAGACCTTCGTTCCGGCTACTGGCAGATAGAGGTAGATGAAATGGACCGTGAAAAAACGGCATTCATCACCCCCGATGGCCTATATATCAGTTCAAGATCATGCCCTTCGGCCTTTGTAACGCTCCAGCCACCTTCGAACGAATGATGGACTCCCTGCTCAGAGGATTCAAATGGTCCACATGTTTGTGCTACTTGGACGACGTCATCGTCTTTTCACCAACATTTGAAACTCACATAGAGCGCCTCTCAGCCATCCTGGGAATCTTCCGTCGCGCTGGCCTGCAGCTCAACTCGTCCAAATGTCACTTTGGACGCCATCAAAGCACAGTGCTTGGCCATTTAGTAGACGCCAACGGTGTACAACCAGACCCGGCAAAAATCAGCGCCGTCAAAAACTTTCCTGTACCACGATCTGCGAAGGATGTACGCAGCTTTATCGGACTATGCTCCTACTTTCGACGCTTCGTGAAAAATTTTGCGCACATAGCGAGGCCGCTTACGCAGCTCCTCAAGAAAGAAGTCCCGTTTTCATGGGGCTCCGATGAGGCTTCTGCGTTCTCGACTCTCGTCGCTCTTCTCAGTACCCCTCCGATTCTGGCACACGTCAACCCTGCTGCCCCTACGGAAATCCGTACAGATGCAAGTGGGCATGGCATTGGTGCAGTGCTGGCTCAGAAACAACATGGCCATGATTGCGTTATTGCATATGCCAGCCGCCTCCTATCCGCCCCTGAACGTAACTATTCGATAACAGAGCGTGAGTGCTTGGCTCTTGTATGGGCGGTGGCGAAATTTCGACCTTATCTATACGGACGCCCATTTTCGGTAGTTACCGACCACCACGCACTCTGCTGGCTGAACTCTCTGAAAGATCCATCAGACCGCCTTGGTCGCTGGGCTTTGCGCCTGCACGAGTTTTCCTATTCGGTGGTCTACAAATCTGGCCACCTACCCCATGATGCCGATTGCCTCTCCCGGTACCCTGTCGACGATCCTGAGGACGCTGACGAGCCCACGGAGAACTCTATCTTGTCAGTGTCCGACTTCCTTAATATTGGGGAAGAACAGAAGCGTGATCCAGAGCTGCTTGACATCATCAGCTGTATGGAATCCTCCACAAATGATGCTTCCGTCCGCTACTTCGTCATTCAAAAGGGTGTGCTGTACCGTCGCAATTTCCGACTAGACGGGCCCGACCTTCTCATTGTTGTGCCTAAGCATTTGCGCCGCTGTGTTCTCACCGAACTTCACGACGCTCCCACGGCTGGACACCTCGGCGTATCCCGCACGTACGAGCGCGTCCGGCGCCGTTTTTTCTGGCCAGGCCTTGCTCGTTCGGTACGCCGATACGTCGCCACATGTGACCTATGCCAACGTCGTAAGACACTATCGCTGCTACCCGCTGGCCATCTTCAACCAATTGACATACCCGCGGAACCATTTTACCGTGTTGGGTTAGACCTGCTTGGTCCTTTTCCCACATCAACATTGGGAAACAAATGGATAGCCGTTATCACAGACTACGCTACACGCTACGCTATTACGCGAGCTCTACCGACCAGCTGTGCAATCGACGTCGCTGACTTCTTGTTACGGGACGTTATATTGATTCACGGTGCACCGACACAGCTTCTCACAGACCGTGGCCGTACATTTTTATCCCAAGTCATCGCCGACATTCTGCGTTCTTGTTCCACGCAACACACACTGACAACCGCTTACCACCCTCAAACAAACGGCCTTACGGAACGATTTAACCGCAATTTAACAAATATGCTCGCTATGTACCTGTCGCCTGACCACCGAGACTGGGACCTTGCCTTACCCTACGCAACTTTCGCGTATAATTTATCCCGTCACGACACAGCGGGCTTTTCGCCGTTCTACTTATTGTACGGAAGAGAGCCGACTTTACCACTGGACACAGTCATCTCAGCTCACACCTCGTCCTCCAGCGAGTATGCCCGCGACGCGATTGCGCGAGCCGATCATGCCCGTCAGCTCGCTCGCGCTCGGCTGATGGCGTCGCAAACCAACCAATGCCGTCGGTACGATGCGGAACATAGAGACGTACATTTCGCTCCCGGTACCCTCGTTTCACTCTGGTCCCCTCATCGTCGGCTGGGCCTATCCGAAAAACTTCTGTCTCATTACACGGGACCCTACCGTATATTGCGTCAAGTAACACCTGTCACCTACGAGATCAGCCCCATCTGTCCATCATCATCTACTATGCGGCCCAGTGATATTGTACACGTCTCGCGGATCAAGCCCTACAATAATGCGTCAGATAACGACCTTTAAAGCACCGGGACGGTGCCTCCGCCGCCGAGGGTCATGCTACGTGCCAGTGCATGGAGCTGAAGAAGACGAAGCAGATAGACTGGCACGAGCTAATCTGTGTGGCTGGCGCTGCTCGCCTAACCGGCTGTAAATACATTGGTGACTACCCCTCTGAGTCAGTCTCCTTCACGTAACAATATTGTGTTAAAACACGGAAAAACGAACCCTTAGGTATACATTTCTTTCCCTTATTTCATTAAACGAGGGTCTCGTACTGTCAGACTTGGTGTCATTAGGTTGTATACGAGGGACTATTAATCAGCTGCCCGCTCATAATAAGTTCACGTGCTACGTGACGCCAAACATGCCCATAAAAGAGTGTTTTCACACTCGTCGCTTGGCTTTTAGATGGCGCTGACTGTCACTCCTACTTCTAAATTCACATATAAACCCCAAAAAGTGGATGGAGGGAAGGCCACTGTGGTAGCTCAGTGATTAGAGCATCGACCGCGTTATTCGAAGGTCGTAGGTTCGATTCCTGCTCACGGCTGGTTATTTTTCATTCACTTTTCTTTCTTCCTATTTACATTTAATTGGTTCTAATAACTTCCCCTGTACATTCCTTGGCATTACTGTCTGTTAGATCTCATCATATATATATATATATATATATATATATATATATATATATATGTGGACGTATGAAGTGATGGTTGGTATAGAGGTAGAGGAGGAAGAAGTGCAGAATGGAATAAACATGGCGTATGAGCCAGGCCACGACGCCCATTCATCATAGCATCACACAAGTCGGCAGGATGAAGACCTCCCAGCCACTTCATCAGTGTCTCATCATCGACGCAGTTCTACACAAGACGCCCTGACCATACATCGACTACGGAATCATCTCCTAGCCGCACACAGCGACCAGCACCATGACAGAGTCAACGACCGACCTTCCCATCCCCAAGTACACCGGAGCGGCGGACGATGGACCTGTACAGGACTGGTTCGACCTGTTCGAGTTCCACGCTACCGCTGCATCTTGGTCGGAACGGGAAATGGTTACGAACTTCAGCGACTACGTCACCGGTGAGGCATTTAAATTTTACCTCACCCACATATTCGACAACGATGAGTCTTGGACAAAAGATAAAACAAGAAATGATCGTTTGGTTTAAAAAATATGACAACGACTACGACGAAGACTTGCTTGTAACCCACCATCCACAGACAACTGCACTCAGTCGTCAATTTTACAGGCAGTCATCAACCATTCGAACGCACAACAAGATTCGACCTCTGACAAAAGACGAAGTGGCACACGAATTCAGTGGCAGACGACAACGCGTATTTTGGGAAAAACACAGCCATCGAGCGCGCCTCCCTTCTGCACGAAAGTCGGCATTTGCGAAGTCATCGCTTCAGCCTATGACCCCAGACGGTGCCCAACCACCTGATGCCGTTCACTCTTCGTCTGGCATACGTGGTCCACCACCTGGGTTTTCATCACGCGGTTCTTCAAGCGCTCCTAACGCTCACCACTTGCCTTATAAGGACGCCTTGCTCATGGTAGGCCAGCTGACGGATGAAGAAAATACCGAACAACGTCATGACTACTCGAAGAGTGAAAATCCTGGTTTTACATCACTTCGCTCTTTCGTCGCTCACAACGCCAACCTCGCATCTCACGCGCCCACTACGGTCGGGATAGAGCTTCGGAACTCCGAATATACTCAGCCAAGTCCAGGGCCAACCGTCCACATTCATGCGTCAGAACAGCTTACCTCCAAAGTTGCGGACACAGAGAAACAGCCTCAAGTAAAATCGGACCAAACCAAGCCTCTCGCAGCGTCACCGTCGAGTTCACAGCAACCCGAGAGCCCAACCAACACAGGAGGCTCAGAAAGATAAACTCCGAAGCTCTGCCCTGTGCCAGGAACGCTCATCAAGAATGGCGTTCCAACAGCCTCAGTAGATTTTTCTGCCATTCCTGGAGCACTATCTTCAGTGCCTGACTCAAATCGCGACACCCTAACAAGTATCAACTATTTGCTGGTCACGTCAACCCACAAAGAAAAGCAGGCTCATGGTTCCAAAGGAAGTCCACCTCGTCAGACAGTGCAACATCAGCAATGCCAACCAAAGCAACAAGAGGAACCCCAACAGCTAAAACGCCCACACCAACATCGGCAACGAACAATTAAAACTACATCGCGAGGATATTTGCGGCCTGAAGAGTGTCGTGATCAACATACACTAAAGAAAAGACCGATTCCGCATCTGAGCTATCTTCGCAGAAAGAAACGCCAAGGAACTTTTCCGCACCAACGTTCAAGATTGCGCCTTCGGTCTGAACATCTGCGTCATCACCATAGTAAACTCCCCAAGAGCCACAAAACAACCGCTTATGCTCTGCAGGAACACAAGCAGCGCCTAATCAGCCACGATCAACGGGCACGCAAATTGCATGCACGGCGTTTGTATGACATACGACAAAAAATGCGACGCCAACGAAATATTCAATCCTGCAAAGCGTTCCAACCTTGTTCGTTATTTGCAAGAATACCGGCTGTATTCCCATCTGTTTCTACGTCCAAAGCATTTTTGTGTTATCCAGAACGCAACCACCAGCCGCGCCCACCAGAACTCCTGCGTTAACCGGACTGCTGCACTCTCCCCTGAAGTCCTTGAAAGTTTACGGAACACCCCTGGAGTATAGAACCAATTGTGAACTTTGACATTTGTGACTGTTTAACCTCTCCTTTTTACTTTTTACTGTTCGTAATGCGCGCTTTTTTTCGGGGGGAGGGGGAATCGTGTGACGTATGAAGTGATGGTTGGTATAGAGGTAGAGGAGGAAGAAGTGCAGAATGGAATAAACATGGCGTATGAGCCAGGCCACGTCGCCAATACATCGTAGCGTCATATATATATATATATATATATATATATATATATATATATATATATATATATATATATATATATATATATATATATATATATATATATATTGTCACGGCTAAAGGCCGGGCAAGAAGACAGAGGACGACGAAGTGATGAGCGTGGACAGCACCCACGATTCCTCTGAGAAAGAAGAAGTCGAAGTGGCTGCTCTTTTGTTCTGTTAATACAGACCTCGTTTTTCTGGTCGCACCGTCGTCCTGTACTCAGTTATTTTCACCTAGCGACATTGGTGGAGGTGCTGGACTTCTCCAACTGATGCTTGGGACACCTCCGCGCCCTAGCACATCGAGTCCACCACCGCAATCCGTTCCTGCAGTGGATACTCCTGTCCACCGCTACAGTCGCCGACAGCGAGGCCTTAGTCCCGAGGTGATCCCGCTCGAACTTCTCCAGCAACACACCGTACCGGGAGAAATGGCTACCGGAGGGCCTTCACAGCTTACTGTTTATCAGCCTCTAATTCCTGAGACCTTCCACGGTGAGGTTTATGAAGACGTCGAGGACTGGTTAGCCCAGTATGATCGAGTCGCCAAAGCCAACCGCTGGCCAACTGAACAAAAGCTATCGCGCGTCTACTTTGCTTTGGCAGACAGCGCTCGTACGTGGTACGAGAACCGCGAGTCAACGCTGTCTTCGTGGGAAGAATTTCGGCAGCAAATTCTCGGGACATTCGCAAACACCGACCGCTGTGATTCTGTTTTGCAGCTCATCGAGGCACGCACACAGAAACCAAATGAGAGCGTCGCCATGTTTGCGGAAGACATGACCCGCCTATTTCAGCGGGCCGACCCCGAGATGCTTGAAGGTAAAAAACTCCGACATTTGATGAGAGGCGTCAAGGAAGAGCTGTTTGCCGGTCTCCTACGCAACCCACCAACGAGCGTAGGCGAATTCGTCAAAGAGGCTACAACAATCGAGCGAGCACTGCAGCAACGGCGCCGATACCATGACCAACCAATCAAAACATCCCCCAGTCTCTCTACTTTGAGTGCCGGCAGTGAGCGTTCTCTGCGCGAACTCATTCGTGAGGTCGTTCGGGAGGATATCCGAAACCTTCTTGTGACTCCGCAAGAAAATACCATGGCTTGCGTTGCAGAAGTTGTGCGGCAAGAACTCCGCCAGGCATTTTCGTTGCCCGAATCGCCCTCAGACCAGCGGTCTGTGAGCTACGCATCAGCTGTCCGTCGACACACTCAAGTGTCCTACAACTCGTCACCACTGGCTTATCGTGACGTGAGCCAAGGGCCTTACAACGAGCCATGGGCCCCAGCTCCCAATCCGCCGCAGCCGTATCCACAGTCCAACGTGCCTATGCAAACGGCGCCAACGTACACTCCTGCCGACATCTGCATCTTGGTCGCAAGGTATGCCCACCAGTCGACCATTCATCCGTAAGACGGACTTGTGGCGCACCGTCGACCGTCGACCACTTTGCTTTCATTGCGGAGAAGCCGGCCATATTTTCCGCCATTGCCCGTACCGTGACCGTAGACATCAAAACTTTCTACAAACCTCCCCTCGTGCCTATTTCGATAACCGCCGTGACAGCAGTGCAGGCCCGCAAGCACAGCAACCCGAAGTGCCGTATCGTCAACCCCGCTCTCCTTCACCTGCACCGAACTCGCCGCCGCAGCGCAGGTACTCCAAGGTGGTCCGGGGCAGATCTCCTAGCCCTCGTCGGGGAAACTAACAGCTGCGACCTTTGGGGGGAAGGTTGCCGCCCGTCGAGATGCTAACACACCCCCAACATCTTCTCTACGACGTGATATGACGAATGATACCACGGATCGTACGACGCACGATACCAAGGACGATACGACGTCACCGACATCAACAAAAATCGTAAGCGCCACTCTAGACATTTGTATAGACGGACGCCCAATAACAGCACTGGTAGATGCTGGTGCGGACTTCTCTATTATCAGCCGTAAACTCGCCGACTGCCTAAAGAAAGTAAGAACAATATGAACGGGACCAAACATTAGAACCGCAGGGGGTCAATTGGTGACGCCGACAGGCAAATGTACAGCTCGAATTAATATCGGCAGTTCAGATTTCGTCGCTACTTTCGTAATTTTACCGGAGTGCTGCAAAGACCTGATCTTGGGCATGGACTTCTTGCGGGAATACGGTGCCATTATCAACATTCCTGAGAGATCGGTTACGTTTTGGACGGCCCCAGATCAAGTTTCGGATGTGCCCTGTACAGACCAGCGACGTCAGCCTTTGCGTGTCTTCGAAGACGACGTGACCATCCCACCGCGGTCGAGTGCACTCGTGGCTGTGACATGTGACACGTCGAGCGATTCTGAAAACATCGCCGAGCAAATTCCAACATTGCTATTCAGCCATGGTTTATCTATCGCAAGAGGCGTCGTAAGCGTAAAATGCGGACACACGCACGTCCTCATTACGAACTTCAGCTCTGAACGCCGACATCTAACGAGGGGCATGGCAGTCGCGTACGTGGAAGAGCTCGCCGAGATGACAGACTGCCTAACTCTTGAAAAAGATAATTCAACTGATCTCACCCCTGCACCTCTATCTGTTGATATTGGCCCAAGTTTGCTGCCGGCGCAGAAGCAAAGTATCATGCAGCTTATTAACAAGTTTGAAGATTGTTTCTCTTCGATTTCCAGGGTCCGTCAAACGCCACTGACGAAACATTGAATTATAACGGACGACATGACCAGACCCATCAGGCAAAACCCGTACCGGGTAGCTCCGCGAGAACGTGAAGCCATCGAAAAGCAGGTGCGACAGATGCTTGAAGACGACGTTATTCAGCCGTCGAAAAGCCCTTGGGCTTCGCCGGTTGTATTAGTGAAGAAAAAAGACGGCACCTTACGTTTCTGCGTGGATTACCGCAAGCTGAATCAGGTGACAAAAAAGACGTCTACCCACTTCCACGTATCGACGATTCACTCGATCGACTACGGCACGCGCGTTATTTCTCGTCGATGGATCTAAGGAGTGGGTATTGGCAGATAGAAGTCGATGAAAGAGACCGGGAGAAAACAGCTTTCGTGACACCTGATGGCTTTTTTGAATTTAAGGTACTTCCATTTGGCTTGTGCTCAGCAGCGGCAACGTTTCAGCGGCTAATGGACACCGTACTATCAGGCCTCAAGTGGCAGACGTGCTTAGTGTATTTAGATGACGTCATCGTATTTTCTGCCACATTCGACGAACACGTCAGGCGACTGCACTCAGTATTTCAAGCTATCCGTTCCGCCGGACTAACACTTAAGCCGGAAAAATGCCATTTCGGCTTCGAAGAGCTTCTGTTCCTGGGGCATCTTGTCAGCAGTGAAGGTGTGCGGCCTGACCCTGAAAAAATAGCTGCCGTTACGAGTTTTCCAGCGCCAACTGACAAAAAGGCCGTCAGACGGTTTTTGGGACTGTGTGCTTACTACCGACGCTTCATTGAGAACTTCTCGCGCATTGCCTCGCCGTTGACTCGCCTTACCAGAGAAGACGTCGCATTCGTATGGAATGAAGAGCAGCAAAAATCATTCGACGAGCTGCGGCAACGCCTTCAGAAGCCACCAGTCCTCGCACACTTTGATGATGACGCACCGACAACAGTGCACACCGACGCTAGCAATGTCGGCTTAGGAGCTGTACTCGTGCAGTGGCAGGATGGCGCCGAACGAGTAATTGCTTACGCGAGCAGAACTCTTTCACGTGCGGAAGAAAATTATTCCACTACGGAAAAAGAGTGCCTTGCGGTGGTGTGGGCGGTTATAAAATTCCGCCCATACCTGTATGGTCGTCCTTTTAATGTTGTCAGCGACCATCACTCCCTCTGCTGGCTGACGAATTTAAGAGACCCTTTAGGACGGTTGGCGCGCTGGAGCCTGAAGCTTCAAGAATTTGACATGACGGTGGTCTAAAGATCAGAGAAGCGACATTCAGACGCTGAATGCCTTTCTCGTGCGCCATACGAACCTGCGACGGCAGAAGATGACGATACAGCCTTTGTCGGAGTTGTTAACACGGCAACTGTCGCACAGCTGCAACGAGACGACCCCGAACTAGAACCCATAATACGTTTTTTAGAGGGTCGCACTTCAGCTGTACCTAGACTGTTTGCGAGAGGGCTTTCGTCATTTTGCTTGCGCAACGACGTCCTGTATAAGATGAACTTCACGCCACACGGAAACGACTACTTACTCGTCGTTCCAACATCTCTAAGGAGCGAAGTATTACAGGCATGCCACGATGAACCAACATCCGGCCACCTGGGTTACACGCGTACGTTGTGCAGAGTGGGGCAGAAATACTACTGGCCACGACTGACGGCGACCGTTCAACACTATGTTCGGACATGCCTTGATTGCCAGCGCAGAAAAGTTCCACCCGTCAAACCAGCAGGCCTCCTCCATCCTATTGACGTGCCTGCTACTCCATTCGCTCAAGTCGGAATGGATCTTTTGGGCTCATTTCCAACCTCATCAGCAGGTCGCAGATGGATTATAGTAGCCACCGACTACCTCACTCGTTACGCCGAAACCAAGGCTTTGGAGAGGGGCACGGCAAGTGAAGCAGCCCGATTTTTCGTAGAGAATGTGGTGCTGAGGCATGGTGCTCCATCAGTGGTAATAACTGACAGGGGAACTGCATTCGCAGCCGAACTATTACAGAAAGTTTTAAGACTTAGTGGCACATCCCACCGGCGAAAAACGGCGTATCATCCGCAAGCGAATGGTCTTACGGAACGTCTCAACAAGACACTAGCGGATATGCTCTGCATGTACGTCGATGTGGAGCATAAAAACTGGGATGAGATCTTGCCGTATGTCACGTTCGCCTATAACACGGCTTATCAAGAAACAACAAGAACAACACCATTTCGCCTTCTTCATGGTCGTGAAGTCACCACTATGCTGGATGCTATACTGCCGCACGAGTGCGAAGACGCTGAAACGGATGCTGATTATATCACTCAGCTGGCCGAAGAAGCCCGACAACTTGCACGCCTACGTATTAGTCGCCAACAGGACTACGATTCAAGACGGTACAACCTTCGTCACCGACCAGTCTCCTACGAGCCAGGAGAGAAAGTTTGGATATGGACACCTATTCGGCGCCGTGGCCTCTCAGACAAACTGTTAAGACGGTACTTCGGTCCCTATAAAGTTCTGCGACGTCTCAGTGACATTAATTATGAGGTTGTTCCTGATACTGCGCACTCTTCAAGGCGTCGAAGGTATGTTCCAGAAGTTGTGCACGTGGTACGCATGAAGCCTTATTTCGCCGAATGAACTCATGCGTTTCCAACGAGTACAAACCGCTTTGATTATAAAGCATCGGGACGATGCTTTCTTGAATGGGAGGCTAATGTCACGGCTAAAGGCCGGGCAAGAAGACAGAGGACGACGAAGTGATGAGCGTGGACAGCACCCACGATTCCTCTGAGAAAGAAGAAGTCGAAGTGGCTGCTCTTTTGTTCTGTTAATACAGACCTCGTTTTTCTGGTCGCACCGTCGTCTCCTGTACTCTGTTATTTTCACCTAGCGACAATATATATATATATATATACATATATATATATACATATATATATATATATATATATATATATATATATATATATATATATATATATATATATATATATATATATATATATATATATATATATGTGACGTATGAAGCGATGGTTAGCAGAAGTAGATGAGGAAGAAGTCAGAACAGAATAAACATGGGTATGAGCCAGGCCACGTCACCCATTCATCATAGCGTCACACGAGTCGACAGGATGAAGACCTGCCAGCCCCTTCATCAGTCGCTAATCATCTACGCAGTCCTCCGCATGACACCCAGAGCATACATGGACTACCGTACATGCGCCTAGCATTACGCATCGACCAGCATCATGTCAGAAGCCTCTACTGACCTTCCCATCCCCAAGTACACCGGAGTAGCGGACGATGGACCCGTACAAGACTGGTTCGACCTGTTCGAGTTCCACGCCACCGCTGCATCTTGGTCGGAACGGGAGATGGTTACGAACTTCAGCGACTACGTTACCGGTGAGGCATTTAAATTCCACCTCACCCACATATTCGACAACGATGAGTCTTGGCAAAAGATAAAACAAGAAATGATCGTTTGGTTTAAAAACTACGATGACGACTACGACGAAGACTTGCTTGTAACCCAACATCCACAGACAGCTGCACTCAGTCGTCAATTTTACAGGCAGGCTTCAACCATTCGAACGCACAACAATATTCGACCTCTGACAAAACACGAAGTGGCACACGAGTTCAGTGGCAGACGACAACGCGTATTTTGGGAAAAACACAGCCGTCGAGCGCGCCTCTCTTCTGCACGAAAGTCGGCATTTGCGAAGTCATCGCTTCAGCATATGACCCGAGACATTGCCCAACCACCTGATGCCATTCACTCTTCGTCTGGCATACGTGGTCCACCACATGGGTTTTCATCACGCGGTTCTTCAAGCGCTCCTAACGCTCACCATTTGCCTTATAAGGACGCCTTGCTCATGGTAGACCAGCCGACGCATGAAGAAAATACCGAAGAACGTCATGACTACTCGAAGAGTGAAAATCCTGGTTTTACATCACTTCGCTCTTTCGTTGCTCACAACGCCCACCTCGCGTCTCACACGCCCACAACGGTCGGGATAGAGCTTCGGAACTCCGAATATACTCAGCCAAGTCCAGGGCCAACCGTCCACATTCATGCGTCAGAACAGCTTACCTCCAAAGTTGCGGACACACAGAAACAGCCCCATGTAAAATCTGACCAAACCAAGCTTCTCGCAGCGTCACCGTCGAGTTCACAGCAACCAGAGAGCCCAACCAACACAGTAGGCTCGGAAGGATCAACTCCGAAGCTCTGCCCTGTGCCAGGAACGCCCATCAAGAATGGCGTTGCAACAGCCTCAGCAGATTTTTCTTCCAATTCTGGCACACTATCTTCATTGCATGACACAAATCGCGACACCCTAACAAGTACCAAATATTTGCTGGTCACATCAACCTACAAAGAAAAGCGGGCTCGTGCTTCCAAAGGAAGTCCACCTCGTCAGACAGTGCAACATCAGCAATGCCAACAAAAGCAACAAGAGGAACCCAAACAGCTAAAACGCCCACACCAACATCCGCAACGAACGACTAAAACTACATCGCAAGGATACTTGCAGCCTGAAGAGTGCCGTGATCAACATACACTAAAGAAAAGACCGCTTCCGCATCTGAGCTATCTTCACAGAAAGAAAAGCCAAGGAACGTTTCTGCACCAGCGTTCAAGATTGTGCCTTCGGTCTGAACATCTGCGTCATCACCACAGAAAACTCCCAAAAAGCCACAAAACAACCGCTTGTGCTCTGCAGGAACAGAAACAGCGCCTAATCAGCCACGATCAACGAGCGCGCAAATTGCATGCACGACGTTTGTATGACCCACGACAAAAAATGCGACGCCTACGAAACATCCAATCCTGCAAAGCGTTCCAACCTCGTTCGTTCTTTGCAAGAATACCGGCTGTATTTCCATCTGTTTCCATGTCCAAAGCGTTTTTGTGTTATCCGGGACGCAACCACCAGCCTCGCCCACCAGAACTCTTGCGTTAACCGGACTGCTGCACTTTCCCCTGAAGTCTTTGAAAGTTTACGGAACTCCCCTGGAGCATAGAACGAATTGTGAATTTTTGACATTTGTAACTTTTAACCTCTACTTGTTAACTTTTTCTTGTTCGTAATCCATGTCTTCTTTCGAGGGGAGGGGGAATCGTGTGACGTATGAAGCGATGGTTAGCAGAAGTAGATGAGGAAGAAGTCAGAACAGAATAAACATGGGTATGAGCCAGGCCACGTCACCCATTCATCATAGCGTCACATATATATATATATATATATATATATATATATATATATATATATATATATATATATATATATATATTCAAAAGTACACGGATTCAAATCACACGTCACCACCCCATTATACAATATTCTTGCAATGCCCTTTAGAACAGCCGCTATTTTTACGCGGTGCATTTCTCGTCCAACTACATTATACTTTAGCTTGTTTTGAGGCCTCATACTGTCGAAAAGCTGATATTTACAGTGCGCATTGGTACAGAGACACGGTATATTAACTTTCGCTTACTGGAAACATTCGCCACAAGCCTACCCAAGTATTTTTGTTTAAGGGGGGAGGGGTGTAGCAGAACGAATAATTTTGGCAATGGATGGTGGCTGTGAATGAATGTGAATATTTAAGGTTTAGATATCCTTCCTCTCCCATATGTACCTACGGACTTCTGGTTGTGCGTGCGTATGCCACGGTATATATATTTTTTCATGTCAAAGTTTTCTCAGCACAGCTAACGTCCAATTAATCGGCTCAGTTATTCTGAACAATGTAGACGCCTGATCAACGAAGCAAAAGTTAACACAGAGAAAATCAGTATAATACACGCCCTTTCTAGAGAACTTTCGATCTCTCACAGGGGCTTTTATGGAGCTCGAATTCAGTAGAAAGGTATGCTATAATTCAAGGGTTATGACAGCATGTGCTAGACATGATTGATGGGCAGGTGTAAATATATCTGCATCAAAAAAGCACGCCGGAGCTGCCGAAGGGCACAGAAGTTCCCGCGTGGCTCTTTTAGTACTATTTTACTGCAGCGCCGCTGCTACAGCCAACGCGGAAGGCATCCGGTGGCAAGGCGTGGTCACGCAGCTTAACAGTTTTAGTACACTCTAACCTAAGATACAAAATACAACACTACAACTCTCCCTTGACGATTTATATGTTCAGTCTTATAGGTGAGAAGACATGCCTGCCAGACATGGTAAGCTTGTGCGGTATGTTGTGAGGGTCTGCCCTTGTACTGATATTGTGCTGGTAAGGTGATGGTTCCTCCTGGATGTCACTGTGCTTCTTGTTTGGACCCGCGGTAGGAACAGAGACTGGTGATGATGCACTTGGATCTGGGGAAAAAGGCCCGAGGTGCCGTGGTTTCCTTGTATAACTCCACTGAGAGTTTAGACGATGTACAATCGTGGACGCTTAGCCCGGCTAAGAACTTGGGCCCTTCACTCAGCATCAGTTACCCACACCTCATCTCCTGAGGAGAGGTTCCGGAGCTTTCTCGCCCCATGCAGATGCTGTAAGTCCTAAGCTTGCCTTTTCTTTGCAGAGGCGTCCTTTGCAAGACGACGTCATGTCATGGTAGGTTCGCTGAAAGCTTGCCCTTGTCCATGGGAATGCGTGCCCGCAAACGTCGCCCCATGAGGATTTAAGATGGGCTGTACCCAGTGACTCCACGAGTGTCACGATATGCTAACTGTGCGAGAAACTGGTCATTGCTCTTGCTGAAAGGTTGCTTCGCAATCTTGACAGCCCGCTCCACCACACCATTAGACTGAGGGTAACCGGAACTGCTATTGATGTAACAAAACCCATAGTTTTGGGAAACTTGCACACTCGTGTGACGAGAACTGGGGGCTTTTATAACTTAGAAGCACTTCCGGTTATCCAAGCTGAGCCATGACACTCTTGGTAGCTTATATAACTACCTGACTTGAAGTGATGCGTAGCGTGATAACCTCTGAATAGCGTGAATGGAGGTCCACATGCAGCAGAAAAGTTTGTCCCTCCACATAGAACAAATCATAGAACAAATCTGTGCCCACTTGTTGCCACGGGTACTTCATTGAAGGTGTTGGCAGTAAAGGATCGACACGCTTGACCCTGGTAGTTGCACAAACATTCACAAGAATCCACCACCATAGGCACAATATGTTTGTCTATACGAGGCCACCAAACAGTAACACGCGCATGTGCCTTGCATGGGTTCACACCCCGATGACCCACGTCAAGAGAATCCAACACGTTCTTCTGCAGAGCCTCCAGAATCTTTAAACGCCCTCTATTCAGCAGCAGTCCATTGCACACGGTCAGCTCACCTTGGTACCTCAAATACTTCGAGATGTTTCAGGGAACCTTGTTTTTTCGACGCCAACTTTGCCTGCGATATTTCACGAGGGTAACGCACTCGCCATTCATCAAGCTGATGAACCCCTTTAAGGCTAACTGATGCGCCTTTTATGATGTTGCTGACGATCTCACTGGCGTACAACTCCACTGGGTTCTTTTTCCACTGGGTGTTGGTGCGACTGGTGATCTTGAGAAAGTGTCTGCTATTGCCAGCAGCTTCCGAGGAACGTACAAAGTCGTGTACATGTACCTTATTATTTTCAATAGAACCCTTTGGATCGTATAACTGTGTGGAAGTCAGTGAGACAGGTGTGGCGTCTAGGACCCCTGCTTTTCGCGATTTTAGTGAACCATTCTGTTTAAGCGTAATTATTAACAGTGCGATACGCAGCTTTAAACTGCACAAAACTAAGGTGGCCCTCACTCCTTGTTTATGGAGACAACATTCCAGTTTTTTGCACAAGTTATTAGAATATTGCCACATGGTCGTGACGTGAGGAAAGGAGCAGACTCGATGTTAAGGTGAAACTGTTTATTCGGCCGAACTTGCGACCAGTAAACGAAAAGTTAGATTATAGCGACACACTGGCACTGGTAGCGGTGAACAGAGCTTCGGTAGTCAATCAACTGACAAATGGCGATGCGTGTAGGGTCGGCTGTCGAATACATGTGCCGTTGAATGTTCCAGCGTTATCACTAGTGGTGACGTATGTTCGAGAACAACCTGTAATGTTCATGCTGTGCGCGTAATCGCATGGAAACATTCTACCATTCTCTCGGGCGTTCTTTAATCAATCGACAAGGTTGCTCAAGGCAGCACTTATGCTTGTAATGGGGCAATAGATCACAGGATCAAGTTTGCGCAGCGCCGTTCACCACCCTAGTGGAAAGAGGCCAAAGCTTCGGTCGCTCGGACGGGCCGCGCTTGCTGGGTTTTTCCATTGCGCGCACTGGAAACGGGTTTCTTGAAGCGTTTATTTCGCATTTGGCATGCTATGGGCAGCGCTCCTTCGTCATTCTGGAAAGCAGGTGCGCACTACTGCTGCATTGTGAGCTTCTAAAAAAGTTTAAACATGAAGAAGACCTCAAAACTGCCCGTCAAGTTCCCCCGTTTCCAGTGCAAACATCGCCAGAAGCAAAGGCGTCAAGAGTAGATTAAGACGACTCGCCGATACTCTGCGGTCGTGTTACTATGAATTTTTTGGTCTCACGTAATACTACAAACTATTAATTAACTGAAAGAAACGCGATGGTCGGACTCACAATAAAAGAAAGCGTGTTTGTAAATTGATACTACAGCAAATAGACAACCACTGTACATTTCGCGATTGGGCACTGGATTTTCGAGACAACCATTGATAGTGTGAAAGAGGTAGAGTTTGCTAGCCTAATGTACCTAAAATACCGCACTTTGAGCTCTGCAAGTGTTTTATTCAGCTGATGGCTCTAGGCTTCTTGTCGCCGCTCAGCGTAAACAAATTTGTGCTACGGGTTCGCGCTGAGCGTTTATACGTACAGGTCTTGGAAGCAAGACCCACCGATAAGTTAGCATGATGAGGTGTTGCGAAGATAGGATTGAAGCCATGAGTTTAATTCCCGCATACGCCAGCTGCATTTACACGGGAGTGAAACACAGTGACAGTGCGCTCAGATTTTCGTGCAAGAATTACAGTGCATATTTCAAGCGTACGGTGGTATGACGCTTAACATAAACAAAAGTCACGGTCGGTGTGTGTGCACCGTATACTCGTTGTCGTAATACCATATACACTTCAAATAGATTTAGGTGCACGTTAAAAAAAAGAAAACATCAGGTTGCCGGAATTAATCTCGAGTCACAATCCACGGCGTGCCTCCTATAGACATATGATGGTTTTTCCATGTAAAATATCATGCCCTTGCATGCGCCCGGGCCGCGGCTGATAAACAGCTGCCGCTATGAAAACGAGGTGAAAAAGAATCAAAGAATATAAGAGATTTTCAATTGTTTTGCGAATTTTCACGTGGTCATCAGGGGAAATCTCGACGTAACGAAAACTTGCTTGATTCAAGTGGGTATTTCGTGATACCATGGTATCACATCACTTCCAGTATGCCTTTCACACCAATGCCGTTGTTACAGACTGCCATGACATGGGCCATCTGCCCCTTGGCCCTTGGCGCCCACCGAAATAGCAAAACTGGCCCGCTCCCAGCCTGTGAATTGCGACGTATGCAAGCGTAAATCTGAACAGCACACAACCAATAGTCTGGGGACGTGGAACCAGTATTACCGTGGTCACACAGAGCCGGGACTATAAAGGCCATCCAGCTGTCGTCGGCTTCGGCCACGACATTACTTCCAGTATGCCTTTCATACCAAGGCCGTTGTTACAGGTTAGTTACCTGGCAGATGATGCCTCGTTTAAGTCCAGCCATTATTGTATCATAATGTGGTGTCGTGCCCGGCAGAGTAGACGGACGCGGTTAGGCGTTCTGTTTCTTTACCATAAAAAGTATGCTTTACCTTGTCTGAATTTTTAATTGTCCTTGCGGTCGATGTTGAATTGAATCCCGGCCCAATGACCAAGACTGAGGCAGATGCCTTTGCCGCTGCTTTAGAGCGAATAAACAAGCTCGAAAATGCTGTAGCTGCTGTGCAAGCTGCCTGTAAAATTTTCTAAAATGAACACGTAGCTGCTCTAGAAACTTTGCACAAAGATTCAGATAATGAAAAAGCTTTGCGCACTAATTTGAAACGCGCGAACGAAGAACGCGCCGCGGTGGTAGAGGAAATTAAACTGCTAAATACAAAGGTAGCAGTGTTGGAAACATCTATACCAACACAATCACCTGGTATTTCTGGAACGTGTTTGGAAACATCCGTGACGTTTCTAATAAGCTGAACATAATATCTTCTAGATGAGAAAATGCAGAAACCCGCATACGACGATCTAACCTGATTTTTTCGGAATAGCAGACGAGCCAAAGGGGAACTGGGCTGCCTCGGAAAATAAAGTCTTGAAACTCTGCTCTGAAAGATTGGGCATGCTTCGCAGTTCGAAAAGGTGCACAGATTAGGGAAATATACCGAGAAAAAGGTGAGGCCCATCATTGCGAAACTGACATTTTTCAAAGACAAAGGACGTATCTTGTCCGCTGCACATCAGCTTAACGAGTCTGGCCTTTCAATCCATGAAGATTTCTTGCCGGCCACACAGGCTAGAAAGCAGCTAATTGATTTTGCCAAAGCACAAGCCCGGCTATTTAGCCTATCAAGCGATGGACTACAAATTGGCAACGTCTTTTATGTCTATGATAGCACCAGTAAAGTTATTGTTCTTTGCGAGAGATAGCAGCTAAACTCTGCGCATAATCCCAACCGCAAGGTGTCAAAGTCACCTGAAATCTCACCACCATCATCGCCGTCTTTCCCCAACATTCGTAGTCTCTTACCTATACGCAACGCTTTCACTTCATTTCTAGACGACTGCAATTCAGACATTGTTTTCACGGTAAGCTGGCTACACCCTGAAATAGCCGATTGTGAAATATTCCTTCATCATAGCCCATTCAACATGTTTAGGTGTGATTGCTGCAGTGGAAAAAATTTCGGCAGATCCCACGTACCTGGTACTGTATACGTTATGCGAAGCATGTGGGGGAAAGGTAACCATGTTGCAATTTTTTATTGAGCGACACGTCATGAAATGACACTAAAAATATGTACAAACTTTCGCACGCACAGACCTATGTTGAAGAGTTGCAGATGTTTATATAACCAGTTGTTTGCCCTTGCACAATGATACCAACTAAGGCATGCGTACTAGCAACCCCAGAAGCTGATATAAAGCGCTGATGCTCGTGAAGAGGTTGGCCCTGTACACTGCTACATAAATCAACTTCAGAGCATGGCACCTAACCACCATTGACGTTAACACAAAGTTCCATCAAAGCAGTACGTAAGTATTGTTTATAAAATTGGGTGGGCAGCACTGCAACCAGTATTAACGTTACACAATGATTAGCGTCTATTTGTAAAGTAGTTCGAGACCTGGCTATCTCTGTGGTAGAATGCTTGACTACCACGATGAATGCTTGGGTTCTAATTCTGGTGGGACCCTGAAATTTATTATTTGCATTTGTCGGGGGGTCAACGCTGCCTATCTGAGGTTTTTATTTACACTAACATTTATTTTGTGCCTTCGTTGGGTCGACGCTACTGATGTCGGGTATTGCTTAACGCTCACACGTTAAAATTGCCCATGTGTGTTCTCGTCGTTCTTGAGTAAATAGTAAGTGTCAATAACCTGTGCCACATACCCGCATACTAGCGGCACATAACCACCAATGGGTATGTGCCACTGTCTGGCAGGGAGCGTTTGATGACGTACGCGACGGGATTTATTTATTTATTTATTTATTATTTATTAGAATACCCTCAGGGCCCGTAGGGCGTTACAGAGGGGCTGGGTACAACATTTATAACACACAAGAAAAAAAGACAAAATAAAGAAACAAGTGTCAGATGCGCAAATCAGGAAGGCAACATAAGTCAACTAAAAATGTATAAGTAAGAATTCAAGCACATACAAGACAAAGATAGATAATGGAAACTGCGTATAGTTACAAACATTGCTGAGAAATTGCAGTCTTGAATAACAAAGGGTCTGTTATTGCTACAACGGAAGAGGGAAGGTGGTTCCAATCGGCGGCTGTTTTTGGTAAGAAGGCTGCTGAAAAGAATTTGGTGCGGCAAAACGGAATGGCAACCTTATGCTGGTGATCAATGCGCGATGAGTGGTATGACGGTTGTGAAATTGTGACATTATTCATATCTTGGTGAGCGCATCATATTTGTTACACAATCTTACCCTCCCATTCAAATTTTGGTTCACTCCAAGTTAAGGGTGTGACTACGAGAGCAGCCAAACGTAAGCGGCTAGGTAGATAGATATGCTCAAAGTCGCCGAAGTTCACTAAGAAATGCTTCGCATTGAAAAAGGTGGCTGTGTGCTCCTGGGTATCAAAAGAACATCGCCGTCACGTATTGTAAGCATATTCTTACGTGGAAAATAACAGTAGTCATTCTGCAGCCTCAACGCAGCTCACCAACAACGTCCACTTCTTCACTCTCAGTCGTAGGCACCTTTCTTGGGTATGTCCCACTATGCCCTTTTCAGTCAGCCGAAATCACGTAACACGACCCCCGGCGGCAAAAGCGCCGACCCGGCGAGTTTACGGGGCCACAGCAGAAGCAGTGTGGTAACGCTTAAGCCTTGATACGTGGACGATGTCCCTCGACAGGAGAGCAGAAGAAGTCGATAAATTATTGGGGACAATTTCATACGTGGTGTCGGCCACTCGTCTAAGAACGCGGTATGGGCCCGTGAAACGAGAGAGAAGTTTTTCTGAAAGGCCTGCAATGCACGTAGGGGACCAAAGAAGAACGAGGGAACCTGTTGGAAAGTGTTCGTCGTGATGCCGCTCGTTGTAACGATGCTTCTGCGAGTCTTGGGACGCAATTATTATGCTGCGGGCAAGCTGACGAGCATGGTCAGCTAGGGTAATAGCGTCGCGTGCATATTCAGAAGTAGACTGCGCAGCGGCTGGCGCGAAGGTATCCAACGGCAATGTTGGTTTGCGTCCAAACAGAAGGTAAAATAGCGAGTACCCAGCAGTGTCATGCGGGGAGGAATTGTATACGAACGTCACGTAGGGTAGTGCAAGGTCCCAATCACGATGGTCGGCCGAGACGTACTTCGATAACATGTCGGTCAGGGTGCGGTTTAAACGTTCTGTAAGCCCGTTTGTCTGGGAATGGTACGATGTCGTGAGCTTATGTTGGGTAGAGCAGGAACGCAGGATATCGTCAACCACTTTCGAAAGGAACGTACAGTCTCGGTCTGTCAGCAGTTGACGAGGGGCTCCATGCACTAAATTGAGATCGCATAGTAGGAAATCAGCGACGTCTGTAGCGCAGCTTATTGATATGGCGTGCGTAACTGCATAACGGGTCGCGTAATTCGTAGCCACTGCGACCCACTTGTTTCCAGAGGCGGATGTTGGGAAGGGACCGAGAAGGTCTAAACCAACACGGAAGAATGGCTCCGATGAGATGTCGATGGGCTCAAGATATCCGGAAGGAAGTCCCGACGGCTTTTTGCGACGCTGGCAAATTTCACAAGCGTTGACATAACGACGTACAGAGCGTGAAAGGCCAGGCCAGTAGAAGCGGCGGCGCACATGGTCATATGTGCGAGAGACACCAAGGTGACCCGTGGTTGGCGCGTCATGGAGCTCGCGTAGGACTGTGGAGCGCAGATGCTTTGGTATGACCAAAACTAGGTCATGACCATTGGGCGATAAATTACGCCGATATAAGGTGTGGTCCTTTAAGGTGAACATGCGAACAGAAGCGCTTTGCGATGAAGATTCGAGCTGTTGTATTAGGCGGTTGATATCCGGGTCGCGGCGCTGCTCGTCCCCGAGATGAAGCAGCTGGGAGATAGAAAGGACGCAACCCACAGAATCAGTGCTTCCGCCAAGTTCTTGATGAACCACCGAAAGTAGGAGCAAAAACCCACAAAGCTGCGGACATCTTTGGCGGTTTTTGGCACTAGAAAGTCCTTCACAGCTCGAACTTTTTCAGCGTCAGGCTGTACGCCGTAAGCGTCAACAACATGTCCAAGTATTGTAACGCGACGGTGACGAATTCGGCACTTGGATGAATTCAGCTGAAAGCCGGCGAGACGGAATACATCAAGAATTTTCGACAGTCTCTCAAGGTGCGCTTCAAAAATGGGAGCAAACACAATCACGTCACCCAGATAACAAAGCCACGTAGACCACTTGAATCCATTGAGCAGGGAGTCCATCATTCGTTCAAAGGTGGCGGGGGCATTACATAAGCCGAAAGGCATGACTGAATCGGTAGAGCCCATTGGGTGTTACAAAACCCGTCTTCTCTCGGTCCATGGGGTCCACGGCAATCTGCCAATAACCAGAACGAAGATCGATGGAAGAAAAGTAAGCGGCACCATGGAGGCAATCAAGGGCGTCGTCAATGGGGGGCAGAGGGTATGCGTATTTCTTGGTGATGTTGTTAGGTGCCGATAGTCCACACAAAATTGCCACGATCCGTCCTTCTTTTTTAATAATACCACCGGGGATGCGCAGGGAGTGGAAGATGGTTCAATATAATCCTTCGCTAGCGTCTTGTTCACCTCTTTCTCAATTATGCTCCGCTCAAAAGCAGACACTCTGTAGGGACGGCGGTGAACAGGGTTGGCATCACCTGTGTGTATGCGATGCTGGACAAGAACGTCTGCCCTAGAGGTCGGTCGCCAAAATCGAAAGTATCCTGGTAGGCCTCGAGAAGATGTTGTAGGGCTTCAAGTTGCGGAGAAGATCAGTGTCGATCATGTCTGCACTTTGACGGCTGCCCAAATGTGTTGCGAGTAATGTGCGCTGCAGTGAAACAAGGGTGTCTAAGGCAAGCACTTCAATTTGTGAATCGAGCAACGGACTTCAGGTGGGCCGCGGAAATGCCTTGTGGAAGCACATGATTCATGTAGCCGAAATTTACAAGTGGTAGACAAGTTTTGTTATCTGTGATGCTGAGCACCGTATAGGGCACTGCAAAATTGTGCGCAAGGAGTACGTCGGTGAGAGGCGTAGCGTAATAGTCACCGTCGGGCACAGCTGGTGAGCGCTGAAAATCGACGTACGTCACAGTTTTGGAGGGCAGGTGAACAAAGTCGCTGCGTTGTAATCGGCATGTAGGTTAGTACGGGGCGTCACTGATTTCTGGCAGTTCAAGGTGGAGCACACCAGCGGAGCAATCAATCAGAGCAGAATAGGCGGCAAAAAAATCGACGCCTTGTTTGAGGTCATGGGGATATGTTACAAGGACGGTAAAAAGGACCACCACTCGATGACCGGCTACGGTAAGTTGAGCTGTGCACATATCGACGACAGCGACTTTCGCGCCATCTGCAACTTGGACGACACTGGTCAGGGGTGCGTGAGGATCTTCTTCATGCGACGACGAAAACGCGAACTCATATTACAGACGTGAGCGCCCGTATCTATCAAAGCTTCAACCGGTGTGCCATCAACATATACTTCAAGGGTGTTCCAGTTCAAAGGTAAGGGTAACAGAGGATTTTTGGGTAAGGTCGACAGGGCATCTCACCTCCAGAAGCTGCGCAGCCTAGTTTTCTGGGGACATGCGGCGGTTAAACGATGGCGAGAGAGAGTGGCGACGCGTATTTGAACGAGAAGGGCGGCTTTGAGGCGGTGGCGACGACGGGACAGGGTGGCCATAGTCCTCAAGGGCAGTAATATGCGGGTCGGATAACGGTGGTTTGATGGACGGAATGAGTTACTGTAAACGGGGTACGGGCCAGAAGACATAGATGGCCATTGGCTGTCGCAATAACGAGCGATGTGTCCTGCGCGACCACAGCGGAAGCAGATTGGCTTATCATCAGCTGTTCGCCATTCAGACGGGTTCCTGGTTCGAATAGAATACGGACGGTGACTTCTCATGTCCACAGAAGCTATCGAGGGACCAGTATTATTTAGGGTGGGTGCAGTGGACAGGATACCAAGGTGGACAGGATACCAATTCCTGGCGGACAAGAGCCTGGATCAAGGCAACAGCTGGCGTTGAGGCATTGGGCAACGTCGGTTTGTTGGCAGCCGGGTAAGCGGCCTCGAGTTCACGTCGGACGATGCACGTCACGTCTTCAGTTGTAGATGGATAACAAGGAGTGGCTACGCAAGACAACGTTGCCATGGTGTTGGGTAGGCGCTGGAACTGCTGCAAAATGCGTCGACTCTTCGCCTGCTCGAGACGGCAGCACTCTTTGATCACGCGTCGACGGTCGTTACGTTGGTAAATACAAGCAGGCTGTACGCATCGTCGGCGCTTCCTTTTAAAACGTGCGAAATCTTGTCGGCCTCATTCATGTTGGGATTAGCCCTTTGACACACGCTAAGACGTCTTGAATATAAGTCAAGTAGGCCTCAGTGGACTTCTGTGTACGTAGGGCCGATTGCTTTCGGGCATCAAGCTGTTGACCAAACGGGTTGCCAAAGAGGTCGCGGAGCTGTTGTTTAAACATTTCCCAGCTTGTGATTTCCTGCTCATGTGTCTCAAACCAGATGCGAGGGGTCCTGTCAAGATAGAAAATGACATTCGCAAGCATCACGGTTGGGTCCCAGCCATATTGCTTGCTGACGTGCTCGTACATACTAAGCCACTTGTCCAAACTCGCGTTGTCCTCTCCAGTAAAGGTACCGGGATCACGGTGTTGCGTTAGGGCGACGTACCGGGTCGCTGTCGTCGCTGAGGTAGGTGGCGAAGCTGTATCCTCACCCGGAGCCATGGTAGCAGACTTAAGGAGGCGTCCACTGCATATCTCTGTTGCCAGAAGAGCACCCAGCACTTCCACCAAAATGTTACGTGGAGAATAACAGTAGTCAGTCTGAAGCCTCAACGCAGCTCACCGACAACGTCCCCTTCTGCACTCTCAGTCTGAGGCATCTTTCTTGGGTATGTCCCACCATGCCGTTTTCAGTCAGCCGAAATCACGTAACAATATATTCCTGTATTGAGGTAGTATGAATGGCATGTAAAACCTACAGTAACAAAGTCCTGATAGGATGCTGTTATCTCCCTCCTGATACAGACCAATAATTTCACGTGGAACTTCGTAGTAACATCTCTAAAGCTCTTGAACTATGTTCAGCTGGTATTGTTTATCGCGTTGGCGATTTTATTTTTTTTCTCTCATTCACTAGAAAAACAAATCACTTGTCGCAATTCCATGCAGTTCATTTCATCAGCTTTAGACTTCAATTTGTTCCAAATGGTTACACAACCTACTCGCGGTACAAACATTTGAGATCTAGTCTTCACTAACGCCCCTGAAACGGTTGGCAAAATAGTCTGCTTAGATGGCTTCAGTGACCACAAGCTGCAACAACTTGCTCCTAATATTCCGTTGCCATTTATTAGCGTCTTAAACAAAACTATCCGTGACTATAACAAAGGACACTATGACAAAATTAACAGAGAACTTGAAAGTTTTCTCTTTGGCGCCTTTTTATCTTCATTCTCGGCTCGTTCAGTACAAGAAAACTGGATTCTGTTTAAAGCAAAGATGTGTAAATTAGTGGAAAAGCACATGCCGCTAATCAGGATATCGGGCGATAAGAGTAACCATTGGTTTACCAGAAACCTTCGAAGGTTAAGTAACAAAAAGAAAAGGCTATACGCAAATGCAAAGCGTACAAACTAGCTCGTGGCATGGTATAGGTATAGTCTGTTTCTTAAAGAATATTGTTCAGCTTTAGCAGATTCCAAGGATAAACACCACACGCATGATTTGCCATCACTACTCGAATACAACCCTCGAAAGTTTTGGCAGGTGATCTCATCAAATAACGGCTCACATCACAAATCCTTATGCGACAGAAACCAAGCACCTCTAAATGACAAGGAGTGCGCAGATGCCTTTAATACGTTCTTTTCTTCCATATTCACTACTAAACACCATTCAAACATTCCGCAAGTCGCAGAACTGGATTATCAGCACATGGAACCCATCGACGTAGCAGAAGGTATCGTTGGTCTCATTACCAAACTTAAGATGTCGAGTTCATCGGGCCATAATAACATCAACTCCAAACTTTTGAAAAATACAGTCACAATATCTAGTAAACTCTTGTGTCATATTTTTCGCCACTCTTTATTATCAAGCCAGCTTCCCTTAGACTGGAAAATAGCAAAAGTCGTGCCAGTACACAAAAGTGGTAGTAAAACTTCCCGAGAAAACTACCGTCTGATTTGTTTGACAAGCTTTTGTTGGAAAATGCTTAAACATGTCATGCTTTGCATGTATATAGTAATCTGGAGCGCAATAATTTTTTTATTTGCTAATCAGCATGGTTTCAGGAAGGGCTATTTCATGTGAAACTCAGTTACTCGAACTCACTACAGTCATGCATTTGAACATGAATCATAACCTTCAGACAGATTGCCTATGTCTTGATTTCTCCAAAGCCTTGGACCGCGTAGGTCATTGCCGGTTAATTTCGAAATTATCAGTTCTTAAATTACACTGATTTACACTCTCTTGGACCCGAAACTTTCTAACAAACCGCCAGCAATTCACAATCGTAAATGATCGTACGTCATCCCTTACATATGTCACCTCCGGTGTACCGCAGGTTAGTGTGCTAGGACCCTTGCTTTTTCCTATTTACGTTAATAATCTACCTGGTAAAATTTAATCCTGCATGCGTGTATTTGCCTATGATTGTATAATATACCGACCCATTGAGAGCCCTGACGATCACCTCATTCTACAGCATGACCTTCAGCTCGTTACCGAATGGTGTGATTCCTGGCAAGTGAGACTCAACTCATCTAAATGCAAAGTTATGACCTTGTCACGTGAAAATTTAAATCATAGCGTTTCGTATTACATAAATACAAACTTATTGCTTCAGACATCAGTGTACAAATATCTAGGCGTTAATCTTACACCAAGCCTTTCCTGGACCTTTCATATCACAACCATATGCGCACACGCTTCCAAATCCCTCAGGTATATTTGCCGCAACTTGCGCAACTGCCCACCTGATATTCGCAAACTCGCTTTTCTAACATTTGCTCGTCCGCAGCTTGAATTCTCGTCTCCCATATGGTCTCCTTATCAAGAATAACTAATCCGATTGTTAGAAGCAGTCCGAAATCGAGGTAGTCGATTCATTTCTCGCGATTACAACTATCAGTCAAGCGTAACGCAGAAAAAACCCAATCTTTCACTTCAAACTCTTAAAAATCGTCGCAACATGGCACTCTTGTCGTTACTCCATATATATGCTTACCGAAAATAGGCATCAGACTTACCATTGGTACGCGTCCGGCACATCCCGACGTCTTCACAACGACTTAAACTACAACCGCATCTATGGAAACACTCACGCGTTTAATTTCTCGGCTCTACCAGAAGCCATTCGTCTATAGAATTCACTTTCATATGAAACTGTTGCGTGAGCAGATTAGGATAAATTTAGACAACTCTTGGCACTACAGCATTCATCGTAACAAGTATTCACATTCGTCACAATATACATCGAGCCGTATCGCGTCACGCAGATTTTTTTTTTCGTTGCGCGAAGTATGTGTGAGCCTCCATGCTACGAATTCCTTTCTGCTTTGTTTTCTTGTTTCTATGAGTGCACAAGCGATGTACATTTTTTACACAACTTTCGTGCCGCTCTTTTTGCAAAAATAGGTGTGATTTTTTATTATTTTTTAAGTGATGTATTATTAGTATTTTTTAGTATTATTAGTATTAGCTTATTTCTACCTTTTCTGAGTATTGTTTTCATAATATTGTGCTGTTATTAATTGCGGTTATTCTTGTTATTATTTTGCATGTAATGCAATTTGTTTCACCGCTTCGCAAGTACGTTACTGTTGCACTTTTCAGACTCAATCATCGCATTCTTTTCCATTTCTTTTTGTGGTGCTCCCCTTACTCAATGCTCCCCGAGGAGCCTTTATGGTACTTGTAAGTAAAAAAAAAATATGACGACGACCAAGCAAGCTGTCAAAATAACCTAATCGACATTATAATCGGTGAACACGCTGCGTGATCAGGCGTGGATGAAATATGCGCTGCAAGAAACATGCATGATTGATTGATATTTGGAGTTTAACGTCACAAAACTACCATATGATTATGAGAGAAGCTGTAGTGGATAGCACCAGAAATTTTGACCACCTGGGGTTCTTTAACGTGCATCCAAATACGAGCACATAGGCCTACACTATTTCCGCCTCCATCGGAAATCCAGCCGCAGCAGCCGCGATTCAATCGCGCGACCTGCGGGTCAGCAGCCGAGCACTTTAGCCACTAGAGCACCACGGTGGGGCAAACATGCATGGCCAAAGTGGACATCAAATACTTTTTTATTGCGCGTGTCGCAATACTTTTGAAGGAGCTGTAAAAATCTAATATGTCATATAACTTACGATACGAACTTGTTAACATCCAATGAAAACCTCCGCAAACCTGAACCTTTTATGCAACTGAACACACGCCATTAAAATGGTGCAATGGAGGGACTGAACAGGGTAGACGTAAATTCAGTCTCTTCACACTGATCTCCTACTGAATTGAAAGCCGCGTGACAAACTTGACATTCAAGCAATAGAAATCTGAACGCTATATCTAAATGCACGCGAAAGCATGGTGGTGGTTTGCGACATCTTCGAGAAGGCACGAATGCGGCAGAAATTGCGCGTTTTTCGATAACATGCATATAAAACACGCGTTTTCACCTCAATTTTGATGTCTAAAAAGGCAGCTGCTCACGATCGACATTCACGTAGCACCCGCAAAGATTGTCAGTGAATTGCTCTCTCTTCTGATAAAATTTTCACCGTGAAAACGTTTGTAGATTCTCTTTAAGCTTTTGGAGCAAGTCACGGGGGACGCTGCACGTGGAGGGCGACCAGATAACAGCATGCTCAGAGCACTTGAACGTGATGAGACAGCGCTGGCAGAAGGCGGGAGTGGGGTACCGAGCTACCGGCTTTAGCTAGAAAGGCGGCAAAACACGTGCGGCGCAGCGCTCATCGGCCGAGGTTGGGAGGCCTATAGCAACAATAGAGAAAGGAGCATGGCATTGTTCCTCTCTGAAAAAGCCTCGTCCTGATGCTTAAAACCGAAAACGGGGAAATATGCATGAACATCAAAAAAGACAACAATAAATCAAGAAGTTAAATTAGATAAATACAAGCAATAAATGACAATATTAGAGAAATGGCGAATGGTCCTTGGGTTCGTTACCGCTCATAAAAGGGCTTTAGCCACACGAAACTAACGACTGTAGGTCGCGCACACCACCGTTTAGTGGTCATAATGCCATTGGGGACAACTTCGTTGTCGAGCGTACGGAGACCTCGAACTACCCGGTATGGTGCGAAATACCGTCGCAAAAGATAGTCACTGAGGCTACATCAGCAGATCAGCGTCAAGACACAAATGTGGTTGCTGCGCTGGTTTGCCACGAAGCTTTATCAAATATTGCAATGGCGGCCGTTGGTCGTCTGCTGATTTTTCATGTGCAGGTGGGCGAGTTGACGAGCTTCTTCAGCGTGCTGAAGGTAGACCGCGACAACGAGGTTTTCTTTGTCAGCGACGTTGGGCAGCAGCCGCAGCTCGATGTCGAGCGTCGTGGACGGGTTTCCTCCGTAGAGCAACTTGTATGGCGACATCTGTGTCGTCTCCTACAGCACCGTGTACTATGCGAAGGTCACATACGGAAGGGTGGTGTCCCACGTCTTGTGTTCGACGTCGACGTACATGGCCAGCATGTCGAAGACTGTCTGGTTCAGCCACTCGGTGAGTCCCTTGGGTGGCGCGCTGTCGTCCGAGGCAATGGCTTGTATATATGTATGCCAAGATTGCCTGAGTTAAGTCCAAAGTAAAAGTCGTGCCTCTGGCAGTCATTAGGACCTCTGGGGCTCAACGACTGAGGACAATGTCTTCAACGATGAACTTCGCTGCCTCGTTGGCACTGCCTCTAAGTAGTGTATCAGTCAGCTAAAGCAGGAACAGAAAGAGCGTTTATTGATAGCTGCTGTTATGTTTTATAGAGGCTGGCACTGACGTCAGCAGTGGGTGGGTGACAGCACTAGTACGCACAGCGCATGCGTATCTTGCACGATACATCTTCCCCTGTTTATCAGTTCCTTGAAACATGTCACTCATTCACTTGATTGAAATTGCGATCGTAGTAAAGCCTGTTTGTTGGCCTCCTGTTCCTGTTCGAGCGCCTCAACCTCGGTGTACACCGTCCAATGGCGGGAGATGTAGAGGGTGCAGGCGCTTACTGTCTAGGACGGGGCTCATGCACCTTGATGGGCTCACACTCGCTGTCAGACTCGTCGCTTTCAAGTGCGCTGCTCTGTAAAGGCTCCACGTCGCACTTAGATGCTTGCGGTTTTGGCGAAGCAGCTAGTTATCTTCTGTAAGCACCCTGTTTGACCGTGGCCCGGCTGGTCCCACTACTTGCGCTTTGCGAGTCCAGTGTTTGTCATGGACCCTCACCACTTCTCCTTTCTGGAGGCCCGGTAGAGATTTGGCACCAGTATTTCATGGCTTGCGTTTGTAGACGGTTGTTTTCTTCTGCCGACAGAAGTCCGGAAGTCGTGTACGCAGTCTGCCTTGCAGGAGCTCACCAGGCGACCGATCGTCTTCCAGCGGCGTCACACGGTAGGACAGCAGTCCCAACCAGAAGTGCTGCTGCGTCTCTTTAGTTTTTTTTTCAGAAATTTTTCATGACTTAAACACCCTTCTCAGTAAGCCCATTGGACTGTGGAAATCCAGGGCTCAATGTAATGTGTTGGAACTCGTACCTGGATGCAAAAATAGCAAATTCGTGAGAGACAAACTGAGGACCGTTGTCACTGCAGACTTCCAATGGAATACCGTAATGAGCAAAGATGCCACTGAGTTTCTCAACAACAGTACAAGATGTGGTGTCGTTTAGCTTTCCAACTTCGGGTAAGTTGGAGAAGGCTTCATACACGCACAAGTAAGAACTCCCGGCATACTGGAAAATATCCGACACTGTACCTAGCATAATGCGGCGTTTCTCGCATAAGAATTGGCTTCCGTTGTTGTTGATACGCATATTTCTTGCAGACAGCACAAACTTTGAGCATCCTTTCGATGTCGGCCTTGAGCCCGGGCCAGAAGACTAGCTGACGAGCTCTTGTTTTAGTCTTATTTAAACCCAAGTGGCCCTAATGCATCCGTTGAAGCATTTCCGCCCTCATCGATTTCGGTATGACTACTTCAGTCCCTTTTAGCTTAATGCCTTCTACCAGTGATAATTCCGCCACGAATGGCTTCATGCTGCCGACCGAGCTACAGTCTTCTCTTATGAATCGTATGACTGCCTGAAGATCCGGATCTTTCTCAGTGGCTTTAACAAGCCAACTCAGTGTTTTGCTGCTCACCATGTCCGTGACCACACCTACTGCATGCACCTCTACGTCGTCCTGGGAGGGCGCGATGTCCCGTGGTTTTTTGGGAGCCCTTGATAACATGTCGGCCAGCAGAAACTTTTTTTCCTGGAACAAAGTGAAGGTAGGATGATATTTCAACAGGCGCAAAAAAAACGTTGAAGCCTTGGTGGCATCTCGCCGATTTCTTTCGACGCAATTGCTGAAAGTGGGCGGTGATCTGCCTCGACAAAAGTTTTCCGGCCGTAGACAAATTAGTAAAATTTTTCACATACAAATGTTAATCCCATTGTTTCTTTTTCTATTTGCGAGTGTCTCAGCTTTGTGTCAGTCACGACACGCGACGCGTAGGCCGCAGGACGCCAGCTATCTCCATGACGCTGCAACAGCGCAGCTCTTAGCCCATCTTTTGATGCGTACGTGCTGATCTTGGTTTCTCTGGCTGGATCGAAAATAGCTAGTACAGGTGTGCTGCTTAGAACTGTGCCGTTAGCTACCCACTCGGCAGTGTGCTTTTCTGTTCACTCGAAGATTGTGTCCTTTTTAATGAGACCACGCAACAACTTTCTCTTGTCAGTCAGATGCGGGATATACTTGCCAAAGTAATTCGCCACACCAAGCATTCGCTGAGCCGCCCACTTATCAGTCGGGCGTGGCATTTCCGCTATTGACGCACTGAATGCAGGATTCGGCTTTATCCCGTCTTGACTGATGATGTCACCCAAAAACTCAACCTCTCTGCATGCAAACTTGCATTTGGCTGCATTAAACGTCAGACCCGCATTTTTTGCTAGTTCTAGCACCCCACGAAGTCCCTCGTCGTGTTCTGCCCGGGTAGCACCCCATACCAGGACGTCATCGACATACACGCTCACGCCTGGTGCTCGATCGAAAATTGAACTCAACGTTTTTTTTTTTGAAACACGTCAGGCACTGACGCAATGCCAAACGGTAGTCTCAAGAAACGGTAGTGCCCAAAGGGAGTAGCGAACGTACAAATGTTTGATGTGACCGGATCCAATAGAACCTGATGGAAACCCGAGTTTGCATCAAAGCAAGAGAAATATTTAGCACCCGCCAGTTCTGCCTCGATGTCATCTAGCTGCGGCATCTGATAGGTCTCGCACTTCAGGCACTGGTTAATGCTCCTAGGGTCCAAGCGAACCATCAGTTTGCTTTTTTTTCTGACATGATGAGTGGACTCACCCAACCTGTTGATTGACTGATCTATTCAATGAAGTGGGCTTCTTCCATGCGTTGAAGCTCCACCCGCAGTGGTTCTCTCAGTGCCAAGGGGGCGTGTCATGCTGGCTGTATCACTGGTATGCGATCTTCACGCAATATCATCCTGTATGGGCGGGCTATAGAGCCGGTACCTTGGAAAAGCTGCGGTAATTCTTGGAGCACTTTGTCAGAACTTTGAACATCCACTGTGTCGATTGAACCCACCAACAATCCCAGCGCCTCCGTTGCGTGTAGTCCAAGTATGGTTTGTTTGCTCTTCTTCACTATCAAAAAGGTGAAGGTGCCAGAATTTTCATGCATGACCCCTGGCAGGGTGGCCACACCGAAGTGTTTAATGATGTCGCCACTGTATGACCAAAGGACGGAGCTGCTCGGCTTCAGGTCACGATTCGCTTCGAGTTTGCGAAAGATAGAATACGGCAGCAAGTTGGCATGGGATCTAGTGTCTACTTTCAAAACAACCTGCTGGTTGGCTACTTTGGCTATGACCGTCCTCAGCTGTCCTTTCAACGGCGCACACTATGACATTGAGGATGTCCAAGTCATTCTGGTCGTATACTACGGCACCGATGGCAGGCTTGTTCCGGCAGCATGCCGCGAAGTGATTGGCCCTCTTGCACGCGACACGTGTCTTCCCGAACGACGGGCATTTGTTACGGTCATGTATTCGATTGCATCTACCACATGTCAACCATTGACACTGTTTCACGGCCGCTACGTGCTTATCAGCTTGGGCCCAGGTCTCATTTTGGTGAACTGACACTTGGACTGCTTTGCATATCTGTTCTGCTTTGAGCAGCGTGAGGTCTTTAACTATGAGAATATTTTCGCGTAGCTTCGAAATGTTCGTGCCAAATACAATTTGGTCGCGAGTCAGAGTCATTCATTCCTGAGAAGTTGCAATTCTGAGCTAGCTTCCTCAGATAACGCAGTAATTGTTCAAAAGGTTCGCCTTCGGCTTGACTCCATGAACGAAACGCATACCTCTCGTAGACTTCATTCTGTTGCTCCTGACAGTACGCTTCAAACTTGCTCACAACTGTTGCGTAGCCATCCTTGTCTTCTTCCGCCGTAAAAGTGAAGTGGGTAAATACCTCCAGCGCATCATCTGCAGCAACACTCAGCAGCAGTGCCGTCTTAGCAGCCTCCGTCCGTGGTTTTTCGGTTGACGCTTTTGCTTTCAGAAAGAGCTCGAACTTCTGCTTAAACAACGCCTACTTGTTTGCGATGTTCCCGGACAAAAGCAGTTGATAGGGTGGCTTGAGGAGTTCCATTTTTCTAGCTTATGGGCGTAACGCCTTTTTGTTTCTTCAAGCCATTTCGCGGTAGGCCAACGTTCGGCCCACTTCTGACACCATGTATCAGTCAGCTAAAGCAGGAACACAAACAACGTTTATTGATAGCTGCTGCTAGGTTTTATAGAGGTTGGTGCTGACGTCAGCAGTTGGTGGGAGACGGCACTAGTACGCACAGCGCATGCGTATCTTGCACGATACAGGTAGGGCTTTTGCTTCGGCGTAGAGGGTGAGGTAGTCGATGGCAACAACAATATCTTTATCCCCGCGAGTTTACGTAAAAAGTGGTATAAGTAGGCACTGGGTTCGGGCTAGTTGGAACTGATTCAGAACTTTTGAAAGCGCTAAAAGCACGTACGTGAGATGAGCGAAGGATACTTTAGCGTTTGTCTTGTGTCCTTCGCTCGTCTTACGGACCTGCATTTAGTGCTTACAATTGTTATTGGTCTCCGTAGTTTCATACCGATTTGCTGTAACGGTCGGTGATGTAATTTGCTCGGCGGAGATAAGGCTGCTGGGCTTGTCATCGGTTTTTTTCGTCGTTGACAGTCTGGTACGTTCTGACGTAACTAATGGCGTAGGTGGCAAGTCGTGTTCAGTAGTACTTTTCGCCCCGCCGTGGTGGTCTAGTGGCTAAGGTACTCGGCTACTGACCCACAGGTTGCGGGATCAAATTCCGGCGGGAGCTGCTGCATTTCCAATGGAGGCGGAAATAACGTAGGCTCCTGTGCTTAGGTTTCGGTGCAGGTTAAAGAACCCCAGGTGGTCGAAATTTCCGGAGCCCTCCGCTACGGCGTCTATCACAATCATTAGGTGGTTTTGAGACGTTAAACCCCACAAATTAATCATTCAGTAGTGCGTTTCCTGCATCCTTGTGAGCGTACAGGAAACACCAAGATGTCCAGCCATTTATTGATTGATATGTGGGATTTAACTTCCCAAAACCACCATATGATTATGAGAGACGCCGTAGTGGAGGGCTCCGCAAATTGTGACCACTTGGGGTTCTTTAGCGTGCACCCAAATCTGAGCAATGTCCAGCCATCAAGTCGTCATGTAAGGCCTAGAGGACTATTGGTCTCGCCGCTTAGGCATCCACGAGAAAGTGTTTCGCTTGAAGAGGCAAGAAGTTCTTCTTTAGGAGGACCTCGTTTCCCCAACAGAACGACACCGGTCCTCTCTTCAATACCTTCGGAAGAATGGCGCTGTTAGTCTACAGGCTTCTGTAATTCAACAAGGCTTCTGGGTTGCCGTTCAGCTCATTGTCACTAGGTGAAGTTGTCAGCACTTATGGTTTTAAAGAAGTAGTCATCATCCAGGTCACCCTCTGGCGTTGGTTCGAAGAGGGCACGAGACAGGTAGTCGCCATCAGAGTGTTTTCTTCTAGGCTTGCAAACAATTGAAACGTCGAATTCCTGAAGTCTCAGGCTCCACCGAGCGAGGCATGCTGAAGACTGAAGTTAGCTAGTGAACACAAGGCACTGTGGTCGCTTGCCACATTGAATGGCCTGCCGCAAAGGTAGGGGTGGAACTTTGATGTAGCAGAGACAACAGCAGGGCACTACTTTTGTAGAGTTGTTGGCCTCTGCCTTTTATAGAAAGCAGCTAGCATAACTGATGACTCCTTCCAGTCCGCTCGTCTTCTACACAAGAACGGCACCGATTTCTCTACTGTTTGCGTCAACGTTTATTTTCGTCTTAGCGAATTTGTCGAAATGCGCTAGTAACAGATGCGACTGCTGGCGTCGTTTTAGTTCCTGAAATGCTTCCTTCTGTGGCGCTCACTACTTGAACTCCACGTCGGTGCTGATAAGGTTAATAAGTGGCTCGGTAATGTGGGCAACCTCTTTGTCGAACCATCTGGAATACTTCATACGCCAAGAAATCGACGGATAGCCTTCTTGTCGGTTGGCGGCGGTAAGGCGGCAATGGAAGTTCTTTTCTGCGGGTTGATGGGAACTCCAGACTTGCTGAGGACGTGAGCCAGGAACAAGAGCTCCTCATGTGCGAAGTGGCACTTTTCTGTCATCAAGGTTAGTCCTAAAGCAATGATTGCTTGCAGTACAGCTTTAACGTGTCGGAGGTGTTCGCCGATGCTTGAGGAAAACACAACGACGTTGTCCAAGTAAACCAGGCAAGACTGCGACAGACCAGCCAAGACTATATCCATGACTCGTTGGAAAGTCGCAGCTGCTGAGCAAAGACCAAAAGGCATGCATCACCTTGAACTCGAGCAGGCTGTTCAGTGTTATGAAGGCAGTGTTTTCTCGGTGTCTCTCGTCAACCTTGATTTGCCAGTGGCCTCTCTCGAGGTCCATTAGGAACACGTTCCTAGTGTTGTGGAGCCGATCTAGGGCGTCATCTATCCGTGAAAGAGGACGCACATCCTTCTTTGTGACTTTGTTTAGGCGATGATAGTCAACGCCACAGAAAATCTTGAGCTCTGTCCTTTTTCTTCACTACCACCACGGTAGACACCCAAGGGCTTTTCAATGGCTGCATTATGAAGTTGCCTAATATTTTGTCGAATTGTTTCTTTACTGCTTCACGTTCTCCCGTCAAAACTGGATAAGGGCTCAGCGCACTGGTCGGGCACTTGCTTAGGTTATTATTTCAAGCTTCTCAACAGGGGTTTGTTGAATTCTTGACAACGACGACAAGCAGTACTTCAATTGCAGGAGCAGACTTTTGAGCCTGCCCTGCCGCTGTGGTCTTGTGGCTAAGATACTCGGCTGCTGACAGGCAGGTCGCGGGATCGAATCCGGATGCGGTAGCTGTATTTTCGACGGAGGCGAAAATGCTCTAGGCCAGTGTGCCCAGATTTCAGTGCACGTTAAAGAACCTCAGGTGGTCAAAGTTTCCGAAGCCCTCCACTACAGCAACTCTTATATTCGTATGGTAATTTTGGGACGGTAAACACCACATATCAATCTATCCACTTTTGAGGTGGTTTTGCTAGTGTGTGATGACGTTTATTCGAGCAGAGAAGTCGCAACAAGGTCTCAACGGAAAGTGGGCGTACGGCCAGTCTGGCAAAGGCGGCACAAACTCTCGCGCAAGCAGAGCACGGGCTTTTCGTTGTCTTCCGAAGGCGCATACGCGTTGGTGCGTATGCTCCACTACAATACCCCCGGGGTGAAGGGTAGCCATCCTGGCCACTCATGGAGTAGGCACAATGAGGGGGTCGTAGTATGGCTTGAGACGGTTGACGTGTACGGTCTCGCGTCCTCGACGGCGCAAATCTGGTGATTGTGTTAATGGCTCGATGGTGTAATTCACCGGGGAGGTCACGTCAATGACACGGTACAGACCATGGTACCGGGCCAGAAGTTTAGAAGACAGGCCGGGAACGTGCGGGGGCACCCAAAGCCACACAAGGGATCCAGCACGAAATGTAGGAGCTATGCGGTGAGCGTCGTTGTGTCGAGTCTTTTGTAGACCTTGAGCCTCACTTGTCAGAGACCGAGCCAACTGACGGCAGTCTTCAGCGTATCTGGCGACTTCTGAAAGCGGGGAGCACTCAGATGCATCAGGGCGGTACGGTAGTATAGTGTCGATTGGGTGGGAAGGTTCGCGGCCGTACACTAGAAAGAACGGAGAAAAACCGGTAGTCGCTTGCGTCGCGGTGTTACAAGCGAAGGTAACAAAGGGCAATACAGCGTTCCAGTTAGTGTGGTCGGAGGAGGTGTACATCCTCAGCATGTCGCCAAGTGTGCGGTTGAAGCGCTAAGTAAGACCATTTGTCTGTGGATGGTATGCGGTAGATTTCCGGTGGATAATGTTGCATTCAGCGAGGATAGCTTGGATGACCTCCGACAGGAACACTCGACCCCTATCACTGAGTAATTCCCGCGGAGCACCATGGCGTAGAATGACGCTGCGGAGTTCGAAGAGTGCAACTTCGTGGACGGTCGCAGCCGGTAGAGCTTCAGTCTCAGCGTAGCGTGTCAGATGATCAACTCCGACAATAATCCACCGGTTTCCAGAGCTACTATATGGGAGGGGATCATAGAGGTCTACACCCACGTGGTCGAATGGGCGAGCCGGGCACGGGAGCGGCTGTAACATGCCAGTAAGGTGCCGCGGAGGTGTCTTTTTCTGTTGGCAAGTGGTGCAATACCGAACGTATTTCTGCACAAAGTGATACATTCCTTGCCAGTAATAGCGTTGGCGCAGCCTTTTGTAGGTTTTCAGGACACCTGCGTGAGCACTTTGGGGATTTGCATGGAAATTCATGCAGATGACAGAGCGCATATGAGTTGGGACAACAAGGAGCCACTTCCGACCACCAGGCATGTAGTTGTGGCGGTACAGAATGTTGTCTCTTAAGGAAAAGTGCGCTGCTTGCTGGCGTAGCGCTCTCGTGGAAGGGACAGCAGACGGATCGGTAAGGTAGTCGACTAACAAGGCAAAATATGGGTCTTTACGCTGCCCCGAAAGCATGTCAGTGGTGTCGATTGGTAACAAGGTGGTAAAAGGGGGTGACAGAGAAGCCACATCTGGTGTTAATGGCAATCGGGAAAGTGCATCGGCGTCCGCATGCTTGCGACCGGAACGATATACGACACGGATGTCCTATTCCTGCAATCGAAGTGCCCAACGCCCCAGACGTCCGGACGGGTCTTTCAAGGTGGACAGCCAACATAGAGCGTGGTGGTCTGTGACCACGTCGAAAGGACGGCCGTAAAGGTATGGGCGAAACTTCGTAAGCGCCGAGATTATGGCCAAACACTCCGTCTCTGTCACGGAGTAATTCAATTCAGCCTTCATAAGAGCGCGGCTTGCATAAGCGACTATTGCCCCGCCGCGGTGGTCTAGTGGCTAAGGTACTCGGCTGCTGACCCGCAGGTCGCGGGTTCGATTCCCGGCTGCGGCGGCTGCATTTCCGATGGAGGCGGAAATGTTGTAGGCCCGTGTACTCAGATTTGGGTGCACGTTAAAGAACCCCAGGTGGTCAAAATTTCCGGAGCCCTCCACTACGGCGTCTCTCATAATCAAATGGTGGTTTTGGGACGTTAAACCCCACAAATCAATCAATGCATAAGCGACTACGTATTCGGTTTGGGTGCCTTTCCGTTGTGCCAAAACTGCGCCAAGACCAACGTCACTTGCATCAGTGTGAACTTCTGTGGCAGCAGTGGGGTTGTAGTGGCGTAGAATAGGTGATGAGGTCAGCAGGTGGCACAGCTGGTGAAATGCGTCGTCACATGCAGGTGACCATGCAGATATATCTTTGTTGTTGGAAAGCAGACTACTCAGAGGTGCAATGATGGACGCGAAGTTGCGCACGAAGCGACGAAAGTAAGAGCAAAGACCAACGAAACTTCTTAGGGCTTTCAGTGATGTGGGCATTGGGTAGTCAGCGACAGCTGGAAGCTTATCGGGGTCCGGAAGAACACCGTCTCTTGTGATGACGTGCCCCAAGATGGTTAGTTTTCGGTCTGCGAAGTGGCACTTCTTGGTGTTAAGTTGTAGGTCTGCAGAAGCTAGACACGTCAGAATCTCGTGGCGACGATGAAGATGTGTCGGGAAATCAGCTGAAAAGACTACGATGTCATCTAGGTAACACAAGCACGTTTTCCACTTGTGGGCCCGCAATATGGTATCTATCATGCGCTCAAACGTCGCAGGCGCGTTGCAGAGCCCAAATGGCATGACTTTGAACTCATATAGGCCATCCGGCGTTACAAAGGCTGTTTTAGGGCGATCACATTCAGCCATTGGCACCTGCCAATACCCAGAACGCAGATCCAAGGATGTGAAGTACTCGGCGCCTTGTAAACAGTGAAGAGCATCGTCTATTCGTGGTAGCGGGTAGACGTCTTGCTTTATAATCTTGTTTAAGCGGCGGTATTCCACGCAAAATTGAACGGTGCCATATTTTTCTTTACCAGAACCACGGGTGACGACCAAGCGCTTTGAGAAGGCTGTATGATTTCACGTTTAAGCATGTCATTTACTTGCTCCGTAATGACGCGGCGCTCTTCGGCAGAAACGCGGTAAGGACGCTGTCGCAGAGGCGAATGTGAACCGGTGTCAATAGTATGAGTGACAGTCGTGGTGCGGCCCAAAGCAGGTTTCTGAAAGTCGAAAGAAGAGCGAAACTTGTTAAGGAGAGCAACAAGTTGGCTGCGATGCGAGGGGGGAAGGTCTGCGTCAATAGCATTGTCGAAGGCTGGCGAGCTTGATGGCTCAGACGCCTGAGTGATTGCGGCAATGTGACATGGCGTTTCGTCGGGAAGAATAATATCATTGATATGGTCGACAGGTTGCACATATCCTAACGTTTCACCACGAAGCAAGCCAATGGGGTAGTTGCATTGGTTGGTAACCAGCATTACGGTTAAACCAGACGCAATCGTAGGAACGGCAAATGGGAGCACGATGTCCTTGCGTTCAGTAAAAACAGGGGATGGCGTAAACACCACCGTGGCGTCAGGTTGCGCCACACATGAAAAGCTAATAGGGACTGAAGCTTCCAGAGGCAAGGTGATGTGTTTGCAGAGCAGTGGTGAATGGTCGGGCGATGGAAATTCACAACTTGGCACTAGGGACACTTCCGCACGGCAACAATCGATGATAGCTTCATGACCTGATAAGAAATTCCAACCCAGGATGAGGTCATGAGAGCAAGATGGTAGTACAAAAAATTAGACGATGTACAAAACGTCTTGGATGACGACGCGCGCCGTACACACAGCCGAGGGCTAAATGCGTTGCGCGCTAGCCGTGGACAGCACGATGCGACAGAGAGATGTGGTCACTTTTTTCAGTTTGCGACAAAATTGTGCGTTCATCACAGAAACGGCGGCCCCAGTATCAATTAACGCTTGTGTGGTGACTCCCTCAATATTGACATCAACAACCTTTTGCGGCGAAAATGGAGGCCTTGATAATTGCGCAGAAGTTGCAGTTCTTGCCTCTGGAACTGCACTGATTAGTTTCCTTCCCCAGGAGGTGGTCTACGACGCATTGGAGATGGTGATCGGCGACGAGGAGGTGGGAAACGAGAAGTTGATGGGCGACGATTCGAGTCAGAGTGCCTCTGTTCGTATGCAGACGTGGTGGCCTGCTGCGACGCATAGGTAGGAGTTCCAAAGGAGGCGTACGCAGGTGTAGGACGGCGGCGGCAGTAGCGTGCAATGTGGCCAGCGATGCCACACGCGAAGCAGATAGGACGGTTGTCATGGGTGCGCCACTCATTAAATGGACGGAAAAAGCGAGGTGACGGCCTGTAAACCGGAGGCGCTGCCGTAGAAGGTGGAGCCGATAAGGATACTGGATGCGGTGGGGGCCGCGCAACCAGAGCTGCGTAGCTGAGGGGTGAAGATGGTGCAGGTGGTGCGTAGCTGACAGCTGAGAGATTAGATGCTGCTAAAGTGCATGCGTAAGGGGCCTGCACTGCAGGTAGGACATCGCAAATTTCAGTGCGTATGACCTGCTGCAGTGTCGAAGGCAGACTTGCGGTGGGCGCGTCGCTATGCGGCAGCAGGGAGAGCTGTCGGGCGACTTCCTCCCTGATGAAGTCTTTGATCTGGTTGGACAGACTTTCTTGGCGAACGTTGGCATTTGCGAGTGCGACAGCCGAGATCGAATCTGGTGGTGAGACACTCTGTCGGGCGATGGAACGCTGACGGCGTAATTCATCGAAGCTCTGGCACAGACTTACGAGAATTGCCACCGAGGTCGAGCTTTTCGCTAGCAACATCTGGAATGCGCCATCCTCAATGCCCTTGAGAATCTGCCGAATTTTTTCTTCTTCGGACATAGATGGGTTAACACGCCTGCAGAGGTCGAGCACATCCTCAATGTAACTTGTTAAAGTTTCGCCAGGCTGCTGGGCTTTGTGGCGCAGACGCTGGTCAGCGCGGAGCTTGCGGACCTCTGGTCGGCTGAACGCTTCTGTTACGAGGGTCTTAAAGGAGGACCAGTTGGCGATGGTGGTCTCGCGGTTGGTAAACCAAAGCTTAGCTACGTCTGCCAAGTAAAAGATAACGTAGGCGAGTTTAGAGTCGTCGTCCGACATGTTGCTGGCGCTTACGCGTTCGTACAAGAAGAGCCAGTCTTCGACGTCTTGCTCACCACTTCCGCTGAAGATTGGTGGGTCTCGCTGGCGAGTAGCGCCGGGGCAGGTATACGGGGCAGCCGATGGTGCTGGCTGGGCTGGGACAGGCTGGTTGGCGACTGCGTCAGTCATGTTTGGCAGTAGTCTTTCGGGCAACTTGCGAGAGCGGAGCTCTAGGTCTGGTTGGGGATCTCAGCAGCCTCCACCAAATGTGATGACGTTTATTCGAGCAGAGAAGTCGCAACGAGGTCGATATGAAAAGTGGGCGTATGGCCAGTCTGGCAAAGGCGGCACAAACTCTCGCGCAAGCAGAGCACGGGCTTTTCATTGTCTTCCGAAGGCGCATACGCATTGGTGCGTATGCTCCACTACATGTGCTTTATATTGCTTAGATTGACGTCAATATTGCGTCGGCAAATCGAATTCCTCGAGGTAGGTTCGGAAGTATTGGAGAGAGTGAAATAATTGCTGGCGTCAACGAATTCTTCCATGTAGGCGATTGTCGTACCGATATTGAGATGCCTACATTTCTGCCTGAAGTTTGTCACCCTTACCTTCCATTTTTCGTGAATTTCATTTCACTTCGTTTCATTCTATTCAAGGCAACATCGTTACACTTTGCCTTGGAGGACACGACTAATGGCCAAATAAACGCCTGACTAGGTCGTGCCACCCTGGAAGCAAAAGCACAGACACACGAACAAGCATTTGTTGTACAGAACACTTTTGTACATAGTCATCCAGAATGATTAAAGGATTAAAAAAACTACAAGCCTCTTGCAACGAAAATATAATGGCTGAGAAACAAATGCTTGTTGCCCTCGATGAACACGTCCAATATCTGTGGGTGTTTTGGTGCCGACGGAAGCGATGACGCTTGAGCAAGGCGGAACGGCATGTTCATCTTCCAGCACATTCAATGCGCGATTCCTTGGTGATTTGGGCATCGACAGCGTGTTTTCTAAGGTTCATGTTATTGACTCAGGCCTCAGGTCTACGACAGCACTGCGTTGACTTAGGAAGTTTATGCGAAGTATCACATCCATAGAGTGATGTTGTAGGTTTAAAACATCGCAGGATAAGTCTAAATATTGATGGAGACTCTTGCTGTGCAGACTCTAGTCGGCGTAATTTAAGACATCCGTTGGGCTGAATTTTGGGACCTTGCCAAGCAGTCTTCTCTTCATTTCACTTCGACGTGAGCGGTGCACTAATGATAGAATAGTCGGCTCCAGTGTTAACGAGAGCAGTGTAGTAGTGGCCGTGGAATTTTGCGTCAAGGTCGCTGGTTCGTCGTTGGTCATTGCGGTTGGGTCATGGCGTCACACTATGGCTACGTCGGTTTGCTCGTCATATTGCGTCATCAGGTTTTCTTCTGGTCAGTTTCGAAGCTGGAGCTGCGTTGGGGGTGTAGCAGGTTTTTGATGTTTCGTTGCGTCGTCATTGTCAGTGGTTAGGGAGGATCTTCGGTAGTTCGTCGCACAGCAACCACACCTTCATCGGTTGCTGCTCTTATTTTTCAAAGTAAAGGCTAAGAGATCAGGCCTGAGCAGAGCTGGCATACTGGCTGCGATGCCTTGATATGTAGCAACTTGGCTAAGGTGAATGGTAAGGTTGTCGGTGTGTCGATTCTGCACCTGCGATGCAGTCACAATGTCGCACGGGTGTTCAATCCGCTGTGGTCTGGGTGCGTTGACATCGAAAGCTGGTAGACCCGTCTGTCAGTACTTGCAAGTGGGGGTAGGCATCGCCAGCTTCTCCGCACTGGTAGCAGATAGGTCTGTGGTCGGGAGGACGTCACACGTCGGTTTTCTGATCGGCGGCTATGGCATCGGTGGTGGTGGCGTCCAGCGGTAGAACTGCAGCGTTGCAGTGCACTGCATTGACTTGGCTCACTGCTTCCGGTTAAGGCTCCGGTGCTTCGGGAATTCCAAGTGACTGCCGTAATTCTTCACGTAAAATGTGGGCGATGGAATTATCTCCCGCGGGATCGGTCGAATGACCTCGAACAGGTCGTCGGTGCTTGAAGGCTTCGCTGCATTTGAATTAGGAGCGGCGCTTGTACTGCGTCATTCTAATCTCAAGCGCCTTTTTGTAGTCGTGGCCACGGTAACAAATTCATTTGCAGTCTTGAGCGGGCTCATAAAAGCCGCGCCAACAGCCCTGGCTTTGCCTTTCGCCTCAGCATCTGGAGTTTCTTCTCCTTAGTCATGGCGGGGTTGACGTGACAAAGCAGCCGGGTCATATCTTCGACGAAGATGGTCCCGTTTCAGTTAGGGAGCTGCATCCATATCCCCCACAAGAGCAGCCCCTTCCTTGCGGACGAGACTCGTGTATGTGATCAGGAATGTCGGCCGAAAGAGATCCCAGGTTCGTAACGTGAATTCGCGGTTCTCTAACCACGTCTTAGCGTATTCTTTTAGGTAGAAATACACACGGCGCGGTGTTTCTTCAGGGCTCCAGCTGTTCAAGGCGGCGACTTGGTCGTATGTCTTGATCCAGCTTTCCAGGTCCTGGTTTGACGATCTGTGGAAGATTGGCGGCTTCTTGGGCTGCTGGAGGATGATTTGGTCAGGCTGCATGGGAATGGTCATGGAATATTTGTGTCTTAGGTTAGATAGTTTTGTACTGTAGATACCTGAGTCCTTGCTCAATTCCATGAATGTGATTGGCAATGTGGTGGTGCTCTCTACTTAGATTTTTTATTTATTTCTCTTCTTCAAAATTAACAATTGGCACTTATCCTATTCTTTTTTGAAATTGATATCCTGCAACACTTCGGTTCAGCAGGCAGGGCATTATTTGTTTTTTGTTTCTTATTTTAGGATTGAATTACGCCCATACAAACCTGTGTGTTCGTCTATCGATGTCGTGTTCAGGCACTGTCAGATTGCTTCGGGAAGGAGCCCATAATCTGGCTGCAGTGGCCTCTGCCTGCGGCTTGTTCGCTTTTCGGAGTTGGCGTCGGTCTCTTCTTTGTCTCCTCGGTTGGGTTTCCGGTTTCACGGGGGCGTCAGGAACATGAAAGAAAGAAGCAGAACCTCCACTAGACTTGGGCGAAGAGAGCAGATTCTATGTTCAGATGAAAGTGTTTATTCAGCCGAACTTGTGACCGGTAAATCGGAAGTCACATTACAGCAACACACTGATAGCGGCACAGAGCGTTGGCCATCGATCAACTTACAAACGACGTCTGACGTGGTGCGTCGGAATTCGTACATGTTCCTTTTAATGTTCCGGTGTTATCGCTAGCGGTCACGTATGTTCTAATACAATCTATAATTTACGCGCTTATAAGACTAAGGTGGTATAAAGTGCTGCCAGGATTTCTCGTGTCATCCGGAAATGTGCAAGGACCAATACAGGTGTATCTAAAAGAAGTTGTTTAATCCTTCAACTTTTAATCAGTGACTTTTCGTTCAAGTATCTGACGGACGTTTGAGATAAAATTCATATAAAGACCTCATCGATTTGTTACTGCCTGCGCGATTGCACCACCAGCTATACTGTGGAATCCCAGGACAAGATGTTGTTAAACGTGTTCGCGCCGGTGCGATAAACTCTGCAGCAAACTGGACTTAGGCAGGCTTTATGTCGGGAAATGAATGGCATTATTACGAGTATTAAAGTATTTTAGAACAGAAAATTAACAACCAGGCTTCGCATGATGCAAATTCAATAACGAGTGGATCGTCAAATGCTTCACTCCATTACAAATGGTTCAGGCATCATTTTTCTTCGTCGTGAATTATAGAATCGAAATCGCAGAAAATTCACTTGAAGTGTGTAACGGGCACCACAATTCTCCGAATAATCATGCAGGATGGAATAGCAAATGCCTCTCTATTGTACAAAAATCGTGATAAATAACGGCTGAGTGGATAGCCTGCGAATGTGCTTGTACCATGTGAACTTGTCCTCGTAAGTTCTTCTGTGTCCTGTGCACTCTCACGATTGTTTTTATGTCAAAACAACAACTCGCCCAACAATCAACTCTTTTCATGGGCTTGTAGTAGTTACCCACAAAGCGGGTAAAAAAGGTCATGAAAGGTCACTCGGCCAGCTGTCGCTGTGATTGGGGCGTGTTCCGCGCTGACATGGAAGTTTTTTTTGTAATGAAAGCAATTTGAATGTTACAACAGTTACATAGACACTTTCGGCGAGTTTTTAAAGTCGCCATCATGTTCCGTACAAAGTCCAAACAACGCCCATGCGTCTTATGTTCCACATGAGGGTGAAGCGTCGCTCGAAACGTACACGTGATAGCATCGCCCTTTCCCCCCTCCCCGTGATAGGACAACTGTCACAAGCACATCGTGACATAAAGTTCACTGCAATGAAAGGAAAGAAATTAATAAATAACAAGTGAGGCGCCACTCATGCCATATGTTCGCATTTCCCTGTTTGGAAAAGGGGTTATCCTGGTTTTTTCGCCCCTTTCTTTTCACTTTTACACTGAATAGAAAGTCCCAGTTCAGTTTTGATCATGCGCCCTCCTTCTGCATGCCCCGACCCATAATGCATTTTGCCGACCAGAACAGAACTAGAACTTTGTAAGAACGTTTTATTCTTAAAGCCAGTATCTCAGATTTTTGCAATTACAGCTCGTAAGCATTCGAGACAACGGTTTGTTAACGCTCCATAGCCTATTTCTAAATTAACCTATTTCATCTGTTATTTATTAGTTCATTTATTAACAATTTACTTATTGACAGTTGAACCCACATATACCAATACTAAAGTGCGATAAAAAATTTCATTGGTACAACCGGCAACTGGTATAAACGTCATAATGCGAATAGATTTAGCGCAACTTTGATGTCCCACCAACAGTCACGCATTCATGCACTCTTCCACACGAGAACCACGAGAAGCACGCACCAGACACACTGCTCACCACCAACTATACATTGCGTCTCACTGACCCTCTTATGTACGTAAAGCGCAATGGGGAAAACGACGTTCAACAATGGTGCACATATGCAAAATATGCAAGAAGTGATATAAAATCCACCTTCATCCAACAAACTAAAAAATAAATCTTTTGGAAAAAAGAAAAGAGATCAATCAGCCTGAAGCACTAAATCCTTACTTAAAGAAGAGATTACCTTTTGATATAAATTCAAAAACGTCTAGCCTACACAAAAATCCTTGTTTTTTTTAATGAAGTATGTTTTTAAAGGCAGACGTGCAAACCCCTTGACGCTCCTTCCAGAGAGAGAGAGAGAGATAAAGATACAAGGAAAGGAAGGAGGTTAACCAGAAGCACATCCGGTTTGCTACCCTGCACTGGGGAAGGGATAAAGGGGAGAAAAGAGGTTGCAGAAAGATGAGAAGGTACACACAATCACGAGCACACTCGGGGAGCACACACAGTTTACAGGCGGTCGCTCAGGTTTGTTGACTTAAGGTAAAGTAGCAGTGCTTTAGTTGCTTTCTGCGCAACTGAGGCAGATGCCCAAGGTCCTAGTATCTTCTGCACACAAAATGGTCCGGAGTCAAGTCGATTCAAAACCATCCGTAGCTGGCATCGCTGTGTGTCGTAGCAAGCGCAGCTGCACAGGACGTGTTCGATGGTCTCTTCATCTCCGCAGTAGTCGCATGTAGGAGTGTCTGCCATACCAATGCGAAAGGAGTATACCTTTGTGAATGCAACACCCAACCAAAGGCGGCATAACAGTGTCGCATCGGAGTGGGAAAGTTGTGATGGTAGCTTTAGCTTGAGCGAAGGATCCAGTTCACAAAATTGAAACCTTTGGAAGCTGGCAGACGACCAGAACGTGCGTGTGAGATCTCGAGCCAGCAGGTAAAGTTGTCTTGCTGCATCATTCCTTGATAGAGGAATCGGGACTACATGGGTTTCTTCATGGGCTGAGCGGGCTGCATCATCGGCTAATTGATTTCCGGTAATACCGATATGTCCAGGCAGCCATTGATATATAATATCATGCCCTCGTGCTAGAGCTTCATGATGGCAATGTCTTATTTCTTGTACCAGTTGGTCATGGCTCCTCCTACGCATGGCAGACTGCAAACTCTGAAGCGCTGCCTTCGAATCACAGAATATGACCCATTTTCCTGGACGTTCTTGAACGAGATATTGTAAAGCAGCCCGTATAGCAGCAAGCTCTGATGCCGTAAATGTAGTCATATGCGACAACTTAAACTTGATTGTCATTTCTGCAGCAGGAATTACAGCGGCACCTGATGAGCTGCTGGATGAGGCGGACCCATCAAGGTATATCTGCGTTCGGTCTAAGTACAACTCATGTAATAATAGCAGTGTTGCTTCTTCAATGCTACTCTGGAGTGACTGCTTTTCTTTTTGATTCCCGGAATTTCTAGACGTACTTGCGGCTGGTCGAGGCACCACAAAGGGCATGCTGTTCTCGCAGCTGGCGTATATCCTGATGGAATGCTGTTTAGGTGCTTGGCTATGACGTCTGAAAACGTAGCACGTGGTCTTCCGGAAGGTAGAAGGGCCAAGTGGTGGTCGGGGACACGGCTAGCATGTCGAATGTGCGCTCTGAGGCAATCCACAACTATATATGTCCTGACCGGATGGTCTTTGGCAAGCATGATTGTGGCATAAGTAGAAGCGCATCGGGGTAGTCCAAGGCAGATACGCAGTGCCTGACCCTGCAAACTCTCCAATGAATGAATATTCGATTTGCAAGTGTTAGTCAGTACCGGCAGGCTGTAGCGCGATAGACCCAGAAATAGGGCCCTGTACAGCTGTAGCATGGAGGCCACAGAAGTTCCCCATGCTTTACCGCACAAGAATTTCATGATATGCACAATAGATAGCAGTCTCTTCTTCAAGTACGCACAATGTGGGCTCCACGAAAGACTTCTGTCGATTATTATGTCCAGGAAACGATGCGTCGGTGCATATTTGACACTCTGCCCATTGATGTGAACAGGGTACGGCGTCATTGGTTTGCGTGTAAACGCCATCAACGCGCACTTCACAGTTGATATATTTAGGCCTTGTTTCTGAAGGTAGGCTGTTGTGAGGGTTGCTGCCCGCTGTATTCGTGCACGCACCTGAGGGCGAGTAACTGCAGCACTCCAGAGGCAAATATCATCGGCGTATATGGATAGGCACACCGACTTTGGCAGAACCTTCACCAGACCAATGAGGGCCACATTGAACAATGTGGGGCTTAAAACACCTCCCTGAGGTACTCCGCAGTAGGTGTAATGTTGGGCAGTTGTACCCTCATATGTTTGTACAAAGAAACCCCTGCCAGTTATATAATCTTTTATCCATTGCAACATTCGTCCACCAATGCCCATTGCTGCGAGAGAAGTGAGGATGGCATCGTGAGCTACATTATCATATGCACCCTTCACGTCAAGAAAGAGTGCCACTGATATGCGCTTGCGACTTTTTTCTTGTTGAACAAATGTCGATAAATCAAGGACACAGTCAATGGAGGAGCGGCCCCGACGAAAGCTTGCCATGCAAGAAGGGTATTTGGTGTATCGTTTCAAGTACCACTCGAGACGAAATAGAACCATTCTTTACATCACTTTCCCGAGGCAGCTTGCGAGGGCCATAGGGCGATACGCTGTCAAGTCCAATGGTGATTTTCCCGATTTCAAAAGTGGTATTAATCGACTAATTTTCCATTCTCGTGGAACACTGCCGCTGAGCCAGGAGTTGCTGAAGCATGTTAAAAGTTCTTTTCTAGCTTTTTGTTCAAGGTGTCCCAATGCACTATAAGTAACACCATCAGGACCTGGCGATGACATGCGCTTAGAAGCGACTAACGCACCTTCCAGTTCTTCCATGGTGAACGGAATGTCCATTTCTGGTAATCGCGTCTCAGGAACGATCACGGCGTCAATGCTCTCGTTCATAATATTTCCGGCCACTCTCGTGCAAAATTCTTCAGCCACCTCGAGTTCTGTTTTTCCATGATGGAGTGCCAAAGCTTTAAAAGGGTGCCTTTGTTGTGGAGAGGAGCGAACACCACGAACTGTTCTCCAGATATATGACAGCGGTTTATGAGGTCTAGAGATTCGCAGAATGCTTTCCAGCGTTCGCTCTCCAGTTTGTAAATGCGTCGTTGAATCTTTTTCTGGAGCCGCCTTGCTTCCCTCAGATCGTAAATTGATCTTGTGCGTCTGTATCGTCGTTCAGCACGCCTTCGTATAGCTCGTAATTTTCCCAGTTCGATATCAAACTGTGTTACTTTAGACGAAAATGGTAATTTACATTTGGACGCTTGCATAGCTTCCACTATGGTATTTTCCAGGCTGCAGGCGAGGCCTTCTTGGCAAGCGTTCTCAACACGCAATGCAAACATCGACCAGTCAGTGCCAATTGCAACACCGGAAGAGAATTTTTTTATGATACCATCGATCGTCACGTAGGTGGGTATGTGATCACTCCCATGAATCTCAATATCGCAAAACCACTTAACTTTGTGAGAGAAGCACCGTGACACCAATGTCAGGTCAAGGCAACTGCTATACGTGAGACCCCGCAGATATGTGGGGGTACCATCGTTCATGGTGGAAAGGTCGTAATCGGAAGCGAATGTAACAATGTTCCGGCCCCTGGCATTCATCCTAGTGCTCCCCCAAAGCATGTGATGATCCAAGGCCCATCAGTTCTCATTAGGATGTCATTTAATCGGTCGCAGTCAAATCGCGATGACGGAGATATATATCCACCAATAAGCGTGAACGAAACTGCATTCTTCTTCACACAAAGACACACGTACTGATTGTCGTCATTTGAACCTATTGGGTGCGAAAGATAAGTCAAGTCTGTGCGAATGTAAACAATTACTTTGCTTCGTTCTTCGCAAGCGGCTGAACAAAAAGCTTCATAACCGGACAATCTATAAGGCGTTGATACGTTTGGTTCACATATGACAAGTATAGGGAATTGATTGGCCCGAACAAATTGGCGAAAGTCCGAGATACGGGACTTCATGCCTCTGGCATTCCACTGAAAAATCGACGCACTTTTAACTTCAGTGCGGAAGTGGAGATTTTGTTGAGCCATTGTGCTTATACGAAGTTAGCAAGAACTGGATTCAGTGCATCCAGTATTTGCAGTGCACTTTTAGCAGACGGAGATTGTATGCTGCTCAGTAGCGTGCGAATCGTGGCAATTAATGATTGCACGATTGCAGCCACTTGCCTGTCCTGGTTGGAAAGATCTCGAACCGGGACGATTGCAGTCACTTGCCTGTCTTGGTTGGAAAGATCTCAAACCGGGAGCGCGGACTGGCCGTCATGAAGCTCCTTCGGTTCGCTTGATGCTGCTTCCCTTTGAAGTGCAGGCCACTCTGTCGCACTTAGGGTATGCTCACTGGCTTTGTCCTTTACAGCCTTTCCCACGGCATGTGGTCTGGGAGGCAAAGGAGGTGGTACTGATGAGGGATCACGCAAACGTGTCGAGGAGGTAGCGGGCGTCCTCGAAGACCGACGTCGACGTGAACGACGCCTTCTGACTTCAGCTGCGGCTTCTCGATGAGATGAGTGATCGCGCACCATCTCCTTCAAGATGGCAATTTCCTTCTGAATCCGCGGGCAGTCCTTCGATGTGGCTTCATGGGATCCATTGCAATTAGAGCATTTCTTGACAGTTGCGACGCACTTATCCGCTTCATGGTGCTCGGCGCAGCGGTGGCATACCACCGAATTCTCGCAGACGCTGCTCACATGTCCAAGTTTCATGCATTTACGACACTGGAGAGGCTTTGGAATGAAAGGCCGCACAGCATGTCTGAAGTACCCCACCTTCACATGAGAGGGGAGTGATGTGCTCTTAAACGCAATCTTCACACAGCGAGACTTGCCTAGCCGGGTGACATCAACAATGGGAGTATCACTTGTTGACTTGACAAGAAGTTGTAAGTCCTTATTGGAAATAGCGACATCAATGTCGTAGATCACGCCGGTTACTACATCACATCCCAAGGGAACATGAGAGCGCACCTGGTTGCCGTCCAAGTCAGTTACACTGCGCAGAACGCCCAACGCAGTTGCGTGCAAAACGTCCACAGCCAGTATATTCTTTCTGGCGTTCACTCTTATGTCTGTGATCTCATTTGGCACGAGCGTTTCCAGAGACCTCGACACAGACTGTCTGTTTAGGCGTTTCATGCTGACGGTAGGAAGTGCAGGCAGAAACAGGATGGTATAAGTGTTCGATTTTGGCGCTTCACTTACAGTTTAAATAATTGAGGATGAGGATGTCCTCATGTTTTTTCTCTTCGCCTTGCGGCTCAGCACAGGTTGGAAACCGTCATCTGAGAAGTCCTCACTGCTGAGATAGTAAGCACGAGTATCTTCACTGTCGCTGTCGCTCGCTTGTCCCATCCGCTTCCTGGAGGCGGTCGCCGCTGACGCCGCTGGTGCCGGCTGGCGCCCGGGGTGGTCTACTTCCATCCCGTCCAAGGGAGCAGCGGAAACTGATCAACAGACTTAAATTACAACTGAAATACGCCGGAGTTAGCAAAAGCAGCTCCTATTCAAAACACACTTCTTCGTCTTCCCTCCTTCCAAGAACCTGCGTATCAGTATACCGTGGTTCACACCCACATTCCGCAACACGTGCCACAAGATGCGCGTATTATCCTCAATGTTTAGTGACTTTTCACGCATGATCCCTAAGGCGGTCAATCAGGCACCTCTTGGCTCGCCCACTCCACGCGTTTACGCAAGATAACATACTGGAGTCCACAACTCTCGTGGAACACTTTACTACTGCTTTCTCGTATTTATACCCCCACCTCTTGCCATTGCTAATGCGCGGGCATTACTTGGCGAGCTTTTCCGGTGCCTAAAAAATCAGTGGAGCACCATGCCATGCAGCGACATTCTTGAGGATGTGGGAGAGCTTAAGTAAGAACGGAAAAACTTGAATAAAAAGGTGCTTAGCACAGTGAACAAAATTTCCTTGCCTGTTAAATAGAGGGCTGGGTGCGTCAAATGAAAGCTCACCACATACTGTAGAGAAGCGCGTTTACCTACTCTAGCTAGAACCTTAGAAAGCAGCAAAAGTAAAAATATGAATGTCCTTTTTTTCTACGAAAACCCACGAAGTGGACGTACCTTTCCGAGCGATACTTAGTGAAAGTGGTTCGTGGCAGGTGAATGTAAGCAAGTTCTTTTTAAGCAAGTGGAAAACGCTTATAATGAACGATACTTGTAGCACCAAAATCTCTGGTGATGTCAGTTATCTGACTCGAATTAACCAGCAGGTTTCCAATGCGTGCTAGGTAGATGTTGAAGGCTCGTTTTATTCGGTTTCTCATGATAAGCTTTTAGCCTCGGTTTGAGAGTGCGTAGAGCATAATGGTGACGTTTCTTTCATGAATAACGCAGAAGGGTTCGTTGAGACTTTTCAGCGCTTTTAGATGTTTATTTTATTGTCAGTTTTAATACCTTTGATGACAAGCCCTACCTTCAGAAACAAAAACCCTGTGTATGTTCCCGTGTCACACCATTTTCTTGCGATATTTTTGACGCTTGAAGTTCGGTTTATTTGCCGCACATAGTACAAAACTTGAGCTGTGGTTTGGTGGGTAAGAAAAAAGCTAGGTTGATATGTAGCTTGACTGGCCCCACCTCCCATTAGCCAGCACCGTACACTTTAGCAGACGCGAATTCAAGTATGTATACAAAGGCTCTTTTAAATGCAAAACAATGTTTATGAAATCTACATATATAGCAGACACTTTCGGGAAAATAAACAAAAAAGCACCAAAAGGTAACAAAAATAACACTTTTGAAAATTACAAGTAAGATAAAGGCTGCACGCAATACTACAACCAAAAAAAGTGAGACACCAAATCATAACAGCCATATAAACAAGAAGCACGTGCAAATCATTGTTTGAAAGTACACGCAAATTTATTATTGTCAGAATAAGTTTATGTAACATCTGATGGACGCCAGGCTGCATCATCTTCAAACCGTAGTTTGTTGGCGGTTGTGGTACATACCAGACTTCTGTGTACCTTAAGGTGCGTGAGGAAGCATTTGGCTGCACGTTTGAGAGTTATGAAGGCATTTCTGATCTCACGTATTTCATATTCTATGGAAGATAGTAGCTTAACTTGATGTAGATAGTAGCTTAAGACCAGCATCACCTTAGCAATTTGAATTTTATTGGGTAAAGTAGATGTCGTAAAGCAATAAGGTTAAAATAGTGAGTCAGTGAAGCTGCTGTCAGGTCGATAACATATTGAATGAGCAGTATCTGAAAGTTGTCTTTATCTAACGATGTGTTGTTTATAAGGCTACGAAATATCGTGATAATTTCTTGGCTATCAACAGGAGAGAGAACAACACTGTCTTGGCCACTCGGCGAAAAAAATTTCAGCGCATAAACACTAACACTAGAATTAGAATGGAAATGCGCAAGGAAAAATTTGTTGATGCAATTTGCAAGTTAGGACCCCATGTTTCAATTCCTTTGCAAATCAATATGTCAGGTATTTCGCTTTTATATCGAGGAATTAGAAGAGTAGATAGCTGCCACCAAAGAGCGTCACTATGGCCGCTGCTACGCTGAAAAATGTCCATTTAATGCTGAGTCTTAGCAGCTCTCATATCCTTATTCAGTTTGTTTCTATATGCTTTGTATTCCGATAGCGCCAAAAGTTCTCAACTTCTTATGAATTTTTTTGCAAAGTTGATACTAAACACCGATGCAATGAAGCAAACAAGGGCTTCCGAATTTTCTTTCGTCGCGATGCTTTCTTCAAGGATAAACGGTCGGATGTAGTGCTGCAAACTAAGTAAGGAATGTGCACCATCTGCTTCAACTGCACATAACACGTGCTCCTATGACTCACTCCGTATCGCAGTATGAAATGATTCTAGACTTTTATCAGTTATTGCCTGAGAGTACTGAGCACAATGCAATGGACGCTTACTCGTTTGTTTCAGAGCGCACAAAAATATTGCCATATGGTCACTGAAGTAACAGGAAACCACAGCAGATTCGATAAGTAATAAGCCAACGCTGGTTACAAATGCGTCAAGAAGTGTCGCTGACGGCTGTGTAACACGAGTTGGAAAAGTAATCACATGCGCACACGTGTTAGAAGACACCGTTATGCCAAAGTCGATTCGCAGAGCACTGTCACCAAGCATGTCAATGATGAAATCTCTTCCACAATGAATGCTATCGTTATTCTTATACGTGTTGAAGAAGACCAGCTAAGCGATCTATGAACTCTGATGCGACAACGCTTGGGGAAAGGTAAAAAATAGAAAATATGGCTTGGTTGGAATGAAGAGACAAAGCGCTTCGCAAATGTCTGACATAAAAGAGAGCTAGGAAATGAAGTGAAATTCGAGAACGGAACTAACAAGCATCGAGACACCACCACATCTACGCCCACTTGGACGGTTAACAATATAAGTGTGATACATAAGTAATGTAAACACATTGTTGTCTGCTGACCATGTCTCAGATATCAATATTACATCTAACCGAAAACCAAGCGGCTTAACAGTACCACAAGTTCATCAAATTTGTTGCACATTGAACAATTGATATGAAAACATGCAACGGGACCGCCAGATGGGAACCGAGAACCGATGTAACGCTTTCTCTGTTCATGATCTATATAGTCAATTGACGCCGAAGAAGGCATTAGAGAGCAAAATGTCACAATATAGGGCCCTATTGTCAGTCACTCATGCGTATAACTACTCGTTATCAAGCCCATCAGTGGCCCTGCCGCGGTGGTCTAGTGCCTAAGGTACTCGGCTGCTGACCCGCAGGTCGCGGGTTCAAATCGCGGCTGCGGCGGCTGCATTTCCGATGGAGGCGGAAATGTTGTAGGCCCGTGTGCTCAGATTTGTGTGCACGTTAAAGAACCCCGGGTGGTTGAAATTTCCGGAGCCCTTCACTACGGCGGCTCTGATCATCATATGGTGGTTTTTGGACGTTAAACCCCACAAATCAATCAATCAATAAAGCCCTTCAGTTGGGACTATGGCCGTCAGCTGCCTGGACTCAGTGCAGAGTGGTCCAGGCAGCTGAAACACGGGGCTGGAATAATCACCTATTTTTACTACGCAGTGGAAATCCTGCTTCGCTCGGCCGTGAACGTCAAAGGCGCGTGGCCCTTTCGTCGCTGGAATAGCTGCTGTGCCATCACCGACCTTTGGTCTGCCCTGGAATCGCCGATACTGCGCATGTGCTGGAGCAACTGACGTCATGGTCTTCAATATATAAAAGACAGCAGCTCCGGCTCACGGTCCCTCACTGCAGAGTGGTCCAGGCAGCTGAAGCAAGGTGCTGGAATAGTCACCTATTTTATACTGCACAGTGTAAATCCTGCTTCGCTCGGCCGCGAACGTCGAAGGCGTGTGGCCGTTTCGTCGCAGGAATAGCTGCTGTGCCGTCACCACCCCTTGGTCTACCCTGGAATTGCCGATACTGCGCATGTGCTGGAGCAACTGACGTCATGGTCTTCAAGATATAAAAGGCAGCAGCTTCGGCTCACGGTCACTCACTGCAGAGCGGTCCAGGCAGCTGAAACACGGTGCTGGAATAATCACCTATGTTTTACTACGCAGTGGAAATTCTGCTTTGCTAGGCCGCGAACGTCGAAGGCGCGTGGCCGTTTCGTCGCAGGAATAGCCGCTGTGCAATCACCGCCCCTCGGTGTACCCTGGAATCGCCGATACTGCGCATGTGCTGGAGCAACTGACGTCATGGTCTTCAAGATATAAAAGACGGCAGCTTCGGCTCACGGTCACTCACTGCAGAGTGGTCCAGGCAGCTGAAACGCGGTGCTGAAATAATCACCTATTTTTTACGACACAGTGGAAGTCCTGCTTCGCTCGGCAACGAACGTCGAAGGCGCGTGGCCGTTTTGTCGCAGGAATAGCTGCTGTGCCATCACCGCCCCTCGGTCTACCCTGGAATCGCCGATACTGCGCATGTGCTGGAGCAACCGACGTCATGGTCTTGAAGAAATAACACAGCAGCTTCGGTTCACGGTCACTCACAGAGTGGTCCAGGCAGCTGAAACACGGTGCTGGAATAATCACCTATTTTTTACTACACAGTGGAAATGCTGCTTCGCTCGGCCGCGAACGTCGAAGGCGCGTGGCCGTTCCGTCGCAGGAATAGCTGCTGTGCCATCACCGCCCCTTGGTCTACCCTGGAATCGCCGATACTGCGCATGTGCTGGAGCAACTGACGTCATGGTCTTCAAGAAATAAGACATCAGCTTCGGCTCACGGTCACTCACTGCAGAGCGGTCCAGGTGGCTGAAACACGGTGCTTGAATAGTCACCTATTTTTTACTACACAGTAGAAATCCTGCTTCGCTCGCCCGTGAACCTCGAAGGCGCGTGGCCGTTTCGGCGCAGGAATAGCTGCTGTGCCATCACCGCCCCTTGGTCTACCCTGAAATCGCCGATACTGCGCATGTTCTGAAGCAACTGACGTCATGGTCTTCAAGATATAAAAGACGGCAGCTTCGGCTCATGGTCACTCAGTGCAAAGTGGTCCACGCAGCTGAAACACGGTGCTGGAATAATCACCTATTTTTTACTACGCAGGTATGTGTGCAGAACACATTTCTTAATCATTAGGTCTTCGAGCTTTTATGTAGCTCCTGTACCGCTCTGTACTACAGTTATACTAAGCCTTAGTGCACTTGTAAACAGATAAAACATGAGTGACAAGGTGCCGACGACCATAAAAGAGGTAGCTAAACTCATTGCCGAAATTCCTGCTAAGGTTGACACGCAAAACAATGGTTTGAAATCTGAAATGCAAAAACTTAAACAGACAATTCAGTTCATGAATGGCAATTTTGAGGATCTAAAGGAAACGCTTGAGACGCTGAAAAGAGATAATGCAGCCTTAAGGAAAGATAACGCTGCACTGCGTGAGGGCCTTGATGCAGCACGCTGTGAAATAAGAGATCTGAAGCAGTACACCAGACAGCAGAATCTTGAAATTAAAGGTCTCCCAATAAAAAAAGATGAATACCTGGCTAGTAGCATAATAACATTTGCTAAAAGATTTTCGGTACCAATAACTTCGGAGGAACCTGACGTGGTTCATTGAGTGCCCTCAAAAGACAAAACGAAAGCAAATGTGGTCGTGAGATGTCGGTCACGCTCAACCCAGAACCGAATCCTTCAAGTCGTGAAAAAGAAGAGAATTACCCCGGCAGATTTCGGTTATGAAGGCGATGAGCCTGTATATGTAATTGAACATCTGTGTGCAGAGAATAAGGTTCTATTGGGAAAGGCAATATCGAGAAAGCGTGAAAATATTGGGAAATGTGTTTGGTTTTCCAATGAAAAAGTTTTGGCGAGAAAAGCTGAAAACTCCAATGTCATTTATATCCGCTGTAAAAATGATGTTTCTCTAATAATTTGAATAAAAAAAAGCTTGTTCGAAATGAACGTTGAGATACAATCTTCAAGCCTCTTTGCAGAGGTGAATTCTTGCCATAGCCTCATCCATTGTAATATACGTAGCATATGCAGAAAAACATGGATCATCTCTGTACTTTACTTTCATTGCACACTTTTGATTTTGATTACAAAGCTGTTTGCGAAACATGGCTAAAACATAGTGAAACTTACAGCATACCTGGTTACAATTTCTTTTCCACTGCGCGACACTCCCTCCCCAGAGGTGGTGGTGTAGCCTTACTTGTGAAATCTGGTATACCTTGCAGTGTTCTTGCTAATCGCTCAAACTCAGACTCATCTGAGCTTGAAATTATTGTTGTTAGATGTCAAGATGAAATAATCATAGTGGTTTATCGCGCCCCTAGAGTAAAATTATCAGACTTCATGCAACATTTTGAAAGGTTACTACATTACGCAAATTTGCTCCAGCGAAAAACAGTTATATGCGGTTACTTCAGCATAGATAGCCTAAAGGACTGCCAGTCAGAGTATTATAACATGTTATCGTCATACGGGTTTCATAACGTTATATAAACTATAAACGGTTTGAGAATGCGTCAGTCACGGCTAAGGCACGTGAAAAGACCGAAAGGGAGATTATCAAAGCGTACTTTATGAGGCAATATAATGACAAGTGCATAAGCATGCTTTCAATTTCACTTTCAGACAAGGAAATGGTCTTCCTACATGGGCATGTGTAATGTTGGCGCTAACGCCTTGCATTGTGTTCTGTTCCATTTCTCTTCTTTTGTTTTGTTCATTAGTGTTCTTGTTCAATTTCCCATGTGACGCTACGTAGTGTTTAGTAAGGTTTTATGTTATTATAGTTTTTGACTCTCTCGGCGTACTGTTCTTCGTGTTGCTCAATTGGGGCTGCTTGAAGTGAATATAAAATTGTATTTTATTGTTTTATTCGGTGATAAGCGCTATTTTTAGTGTTTTTAAACAAGTCTCTAGAGTACGTTTTTATTTTTTCACGCCTTTGTTGGTGCTTGGTGCAATAAATAACAAACGATAAATTTTAAAGATGAGCGCACACCTTGGGAATACGCAGTTTAGATTGTGGTGGGTATCACTTTTGTTTTTTGCCATTTTTCACTTTTGTCATTGTGGTGGCAGTCAATTTTGATTTGTTTTGGGTCGGCTTTGTTTGCGGTATCTTGGGTTTCGTGCGCATCGTGGAAGCGCAGCGTAGCATGCGTATATATTGGCTTCAAGAAACGACAATAAACAGTCGGTAGTCTGCGCTCTTTCCTGTCTCCCTTGTTTTCCTTCAAGTTTGTGTAGCAATTCAATTTTTCAAGTATTTTCACCAACACGTGTCACAACAAAATCATCGTCTTGTATTGACCACATTTTGTGCTACTTTGACACTGGAGAAGCTTGGTGTGCTACTTATGACGCAACTATAAGTGATCACTCCCCTACGACTTAATTATTCCCAGTCACACAGGTTCCCCGCAATAAATCACGCGACACCTATAGTCGTATCTCTTTTCCAGCCCTTCATGCATGCCTACAAAGCACTGAATCTATTTATTAAACAGATTCTTTGCTATCGGATGAAGGATCGGACGAAGTATCTTCTCCAGAAGTGAATGCTTGCTATTCAACTAATTTCTTCTACTGAACTATATTGCAGTAGGTCATTAACTGATGAGACGTTGTTGGGCCCTTGGCCAGACACCAACAGTGCAACTGCGGTCACAAGAGCAGTTATAACCTTCTTGGAAACAACTGGACTATGTACGCGGCTATAAAATGTGCCTCAGCTTGAAAAAACACTACATACCTCTCTATCTCACCATCGTCATCCATTAATCTTTCTTCTCCCCTTTCCCTTCCCCCAGTATAGAGCAGCAGGCTAGAACAAGCTATCGTTCAGGCTGACCTCTCTGCCTTTCTGTAAATAAACTTACCTCCTCCTCCTCCCTCCTATTCAAAGCTAAGTAAATGCTTAAGAGAGGCCTTAATGCAATCAACAACTGCTAAGGACAAAAAGTATTATAAAACACCAATTTTCCCGTGGATGAATCGGCCCATTTCAGAAAAAATAAAACCGAGATTTTCGGCATTCAAAAGTAAAAATGCACAGGAACAATGATTATTACTTACAGCAATTTAGAGTAGCCCGTAATAAAGTAACAGCGATGATTCGAAAAAGAATAATACACGACCTTGATAACGAAAAATTCAGGTGATTCACGAACAACATGCCACATTAAAAATTCGCTTTTTAAACCATCTGCAAGCTACATCACCACGCCAGACTTTGAGGTTCTGGGAATATCATAAAGTACCCTAGTTTTAACGTTTAACACCTAATTTTGCACCTACAGTTCTCGAGTTTCGGTCGCGGTGATCAGTGAGAAATACATTAAATACCCTCCTCGTAACCCTAATACATTTGAGTTTACTAATATAAAGGCTAGTGTAATGGTAGCTTGTAGTTTGTGGTATGCCATTCTCAGTCGGATGCGACAATATACCTTCTTTAGCGCTGAAGGAATGCATTGACATCCTTTGTGTGCCTCTAGAAAAAATCTTTAATTTATCATTTCATACGACAACCTACTTTGAACTTCTTAAATTGTCAAAGTTTATACCGATTTACAAGGCAGGTGACAAAATCATACCAGAAAACTACCGTCCTTGTTTCATTTTATATATCATAAATATTGTGTTTGAAAAATTAATAGTTAAACGAATTATGTCTTTCCAAAAACACGAAAGTATTCTTACAGCCTGTAAACATGGGTTTAGAAAGGGCAGGTCAACCGACACAGCTGTTTTGTCACTTTTCGAACTTATCAATTTTGACCTAGATAACAGCAGAACAGTGGTAGGTACATTTCTTGATATAAAAAAGCCTTCGATACTGCCAATCACAACGTATTAATAAGTAAACTAGAATGCTATGGCGTTAACGGAAGGTGTCTTGAGTTTTTTAAAAGCAATTAAAGTTCTTTAGAGTTCTTCAAAACCGTAAACAAACAGTGCAGTTAGCCAACACTCAATCAGAGTTTCGTAAGACAACTATAGGAGTACCCCAAGGTTCTGTTCTTGGACCAATATCTTTCTCGCTATTTATTAACGACTTGCCTAGCGTGGTACAAAACTTCTTCATATTTATGTATGCTGATGATACAGCTCTTATATGCGCTCAAGATCCTTTTAACCGAACCGTAGCATCTGCGAACTCAGATCTTGTTCATATCCACCAGTGGTCTTCTTCAAATGGACTAAGATTAAATACACAGAAAACCAAGTACATTGCGTTTATTTCACCACGCAAAACCCTTGAGGAACACACATACACACTCACAATAAATAATTCAGTGCTGCAAAGAGTACATACGATAAATACCTAGGCGTTACCCTTGATGAAAATTTTAACTAGAAACCTCACATTGCCGAGTTCCGCAAAAAATTGAGTGAAGCTTGTTTTCTTTTATATAAATATCAAGACCTTTTTGATTTACTGACTTTGCGTGTAATTTACTTTAGCATATTCCACAGTCATATAAACTGCTGTGTTGTCACCTGGGGTCACACATACCACACGTACCTAGAACCGATAATAAAACTTCAGAAAATAGCAATACGATTTATAACGAATTCGGACTACATGGCACACACACTACCACTCTTTCAAAATCTAAACATCATGTCGTTCAACACTATAATAGATTATAAAACAGCTCTCGTGGTCCATTCAAGTATAAACACCAACTATCTAGTTTCGTCAGCAAATTTTTCATGTTCCAATTATGAAAGCCGTAACAAAGTAAATGGAACATACCTGACTCAGCAAACAAAGAACGTATACGGTAAAGAAAACTTACTGCTAATGGAGTCACTGTGTGGAATAACCTTCCACAAGAAATAAAACAGAATAAGAATTTTTCTCTTGCACTGAAAAAATTTTTTTAAATAAAATATAGACGCCCAATATTACAACGCTTGAAATAGTTATATTAAGTACATTTTCAAAAAAAGTTATGTAGCACACTATTACAATACTTATGTACACGCCTATCTGCAATTATATATTATGTATGTATGCATTAGAATCTATTTTCTTTAAGTCCTTATTCAGTATTGTTATACTATGCAAATACATATGTCATGATTAGTTTTTATATATTAAAATGCACTCAATTATTTGTTGTGAAGTTTGATATGTTCTCAAACGATACCTTACATACCTTTTTTTATCTTTTTTGTCTGCCTACATCCATGGTCATGATCATTCGCCAAGCACTGTAAATTTTTTACGTTATGTTCAGTTCTCCATGTGTAAAATACTTGCATTTGTAAACTTTGTTTTGTCTGTAAATGACATGCGTTTTTCTAAGGTACTTTTTTGAATGAATCCCAACTCGCCTTTGGCAAGAGATTCAGATGCATTTTTTACACTGTTGTATGCTGTACACTATTTTTATGTTAATAAAACCCAATTCAATTCAATTCAATTCAATTCCACTACATCTGCCAATGATACAATTTTCAGAACAGTTTTGAATTCCCTCGACGCACAAGCACTCTTCTATTGCTGCTCTAGACATGTTTCCAGCCAACAACTTTTTAAAGAAATATAGCGGCACGAAGGAGCTGCTTGTTTTTTGCGTGTTATGTGATCGTTCTCAAAAAATGAGTTTTGGTTGGCCTTCATACTTCAGAGACTGAGTAGTCAGTCCCGCCTTCCTGGCTTTAGCCAAAATGGTGAAACGGTTGGAACGGCACGTAAAGGCAACAATGAGGTTACTTGATCGACCTGTCGATGTTATCTACCATATCAAAAACGCCCAAAATTGAAGTCATTAGTGGTCTCGCCCAATTTCAAGTGAATAGTTTGGATAGCTGCTGTTGCAGTACAATCATTTCCTTATCCAGCGGCAAAGTGTATACATCAGGCAAACCTGGAGATGACTCAATGACTGGCTTAGTGTGCATACGCAAAAAGTTGAAAAACGAGATTAAGTACGCTCATATTTAGCAAATGCTGAACGTGGGTGTGAGCCACGGCATACTGATAGGCAGGTTCTAACAAAAAGCGTCAAGCCACCTGTACGCCTGCTTTTGGAGGTATACTTTGTAGAAAAGAAACTTGGTTGATTCCTTTCTTCTAGGAATCGGCAAAACACGAAAGTCAATTGGATACAATGAGGAGTCGTTTAATGGTTACTGTCTAATGATATAAAAGAGCTTACGTAATAACTATTGGTGTTTGAAGCTATAGCACAGCTTAAACTGGACGCATCACGTTGACACTGAGTCATACATCTCCACCGAGTTGACTAAACTCCATCATTATTAATTAAACAGAACCTCTTGGTCATAGATGCTGGTGATAGCTGTTATAGGTAATGGCGAAACCGCAACCACAGAAAGCGATGTGACACCAAGAAGAGCATGACTGATTGGACGCCAAACTTGGCATAAGGTCGCCTACTCGTGGCATGTTGTGATTTAAACACCACTGCCCGACGAAAGGAAGACGTAACGCACGTCGCGTATTTCCTTTGGCTCGCCGCGAATGTTCGCGGGGCGAGCGTACGTAAGGAACGTGGAGTTAAAGCCAGACGAAGCCAGCGGGTGTCGCTTGACTCTTTGGTATGCGTGGATGCTATGAGCGACGATGACGCTTGGGTAAGATCATCACCTGAATGTGTGTTAAGGTGTTCACAAAATTGCTATTCGCCTGTTGTCGCAACGAATGAAACGAACGCCTAAAAACAACGCGTTGAAAAAACTGATTGCGGATACCACGGTCATGATGCATGCATTATACCAAGAGTGCTGTCAGGACAGTAGTGTATAAAAATGCGCATTCTTTAAGCATAGGAAGTCTGTGACTGAGGCGTAGTGGATAGCGTACCCGGCCTCTGTTGTCGCGGAGCCTTTACTTTGGCTTTACTTTACTTTGTCTTCAAATCTGGCCTATTTTATCAACGTAATCTTCTTAACAGAAACACGTCACTGAAATGTTGACGAACCCTGGCTGCAGAATACTAGAGGAGGGCAGTGGACTTACTCAGCCAATCCTCAAACACCGTTGGCGTTACATAAGCTAAGTGACACCACAAGCAAACTCAATAGCAGCTTCACTTCCTTAAGCTGCTCGCCGCTGGCCGCACGCAGGTTGCGACGTGTGATTCTTTGACATTCAAAGTATTCTTCCTTATATTTGCTGCCATCTGACTATATTGAGGGCGTATGTTTGCCTCCGCATGTCTTTTTCCCATTCTCTTTTGCGATAGAATTTACTGAAAGTGACCCGGATGACAGCCAATGCAACCCATGGGCTTCTTTCTTTCTTTATTTCTTTCTTTCTTTCATTCTCTCTTTCTTTCTTTCTTTCTTTCTTTCCTTCCTTCCTTCTTTCCTTCCTTCCTTCCTTCCTCCTTTCTTTCTTCTAGTGCCACGCAATGATTCCCTTTTTTGATTTTAGTGCGCTTGAGTTCATTGCACATCTTTTACACCACATCGCATTTTCCCCCATATGGCACCTCGTGGTAAAGGAAGATGTACTACCCTTCAAAATATGCGGTTTCATGCTGCATAGGCCTGATGTTTTGTATCAAGAATATGCCTAAATTTTGTCTTCCCGCTCGGAACTAGAAAATATAACAGGCCCGCATCTTTGTCAAGCTTAAAAATGCAGATATGCTTGCTGGGTTTGTGCCTTCGCTATGCTAGAATGAAACGTTGAAGCTTCATTGTTTATGCTCCATTCTGTTGTTGCAGAAAAATATTAGTTTTTTGGGGTCTGTTACTATCCGTCATTCGGCAAGAGAGACGGGGGGAGCGCTGCAATAAACCTTGCCTCCCCCACCCTATTTTTACTGATGAACCCTTCGTACGCTTACATTGCCCGTATGAAATTTTCGATCTTAAGAACAGCCCCCTCCTGCGTCGGCTTTACACCAAGGTGGGCTGGCAGATTGAGAAGAGTCGCGACACGGCATCGCCACGAGGTACCCACATTTCTTTTCCGTGCATAATAAGCAGCCTCTGAGAACATGACGCAGGTCGAAGTGGAGCTGGTGGACTGCGCTGGTGTCTTCCAGGGGCTTGTCCACTCAGACAGGCTCTTTTTGCCTTATTTACGCCTGTTCTGGTTTTTTTCTGACGCCAAACAACGATAGCTTCGGCTCGCCCTTCGCGTACACGTAGTTCGCTTTGCACTGAGACGAATGGCACTGGTTTTTTCTGATGTTGCGGCGTGGGTCTGGTGTGAAAAGGAACACTAATTTGATGCATGCTGCATAGGGATGAACGCTGCTGAAAAGAAAAATAAAGAACTTCGCGGTGCAACGTCTACTGAAATGAAACATGGCTTCACAATTCCTGTTCTGGAAGAGCTGACCGGATCTGTCAGCCGCAACGCTCCTCTCCAATTCTATTGTGGACGATGCAAGCGCCGCCATCCAGGCGAAGAGAGATGCCCAAATTGGTGATGGTCGCGGAGCGTACCCCACCACATAGCCTTCGCCATAAGGTGAGCCCACTGCCCTTTTATAGTAGACTGCATCCAGTTATAAAACACTTTCTTGTGAAAACGACAACGATTGTTGTGTAATTGAGCCATCTTTGTATTTCTATCAAAAAGATACATCTTTTCACGGGGCAAGGAGTGAGTGCTTCTGAGTGGCTCTGTTCTCATTTTTTCTAAGCTTTATATTTGTTACTTTATTGGGTGGAGGTGGATCGTGTATTGCTTGTTGAATGTTTTTCATATGTGCACCGTAGATTATTTATTTATTGATTTATTTATTTATTTATTTACTAATACTGCAGTGCTTATTTCGCTCTGGCAGGAGTAGGTATAAAAGATACACAAAAATATAATTAAAAACACATTGAGAATAAAGGTAACAGAGAACATAATAACGTCGTGCGAACATTATTGCAAAAATATCACAACATGGAAAAAGGAAACAAATAAATACGTTTATCAAACAGATCAGCGTATTTACACATATGAGTTATGTATTTCAGTTACAGAACCCTGCGATGGGCATGAACGAAGAGAACCAGGTAATGAATTACAGTCTTCGATAAAACGGGGAAAAAACTGAATATGAACATATTAGTTCGAGCATAGTCAGGACTGAAATTTAGATTGTGATAGGTTCTCGTCATTGATTGTGGGGCAAAATTTATGTATTTCCTATTCTTTGACAATAACTGTGGAGGAAACGATGCTTATCAAGAATTTCAATTACTCTATTTGGCGACGCGAATAGAGTGCAGAGAATTGCAATGAAGATACAGTAGAAGAGAGTGAGAAATCGCGGTCGTAACGATGGCATGTAGATCTTACCACCTTTTTCAGGACTGCTTCTAGTTCTTGAATCTCGCACTGGTTAAACGGATTCTAGACAACGAGCGTTGTTTGTGACATTATCTTTAAATTTAGACGTTGCTTTTGTGCATATTCCTTTACGTATTTAAGAGGGTCAGTTAGACGCAATAAACAGCCCCACCATGGTGGTATAGTGGCTAAAGTACTCGGCTGCTGACCCGCAGGTTGCGGGATTGAATCCTGGCTGCAGCGGCTGCGTTTTCGATGGAGGTGAAAATTCGGTAGACCCGTGTTCTCAAATTTGGGCGCACGTTAAAGAACCGCACATGGTAGAAGTTTCTGGAGCCCTCTACTATGACATCTCTCATAATTATTTGACGGTTTTGGGACGTTAAACCCAACACATCAATCAATCATATGCAATAAACAATTGGAAGTGAGCGCTGTGTGTCGTGTGTGCTTCTCGTTTGGAAGAATGTGTTAATGCGTAAGCGCTTGTAGATCTTTCAAGTTGTGCTAAGTTTACTTACAACATGACGAATTACCGCATCACCCAACTACAACCTTTAATATGCTATAAACGGGTCGCACAAAAAGAGCACAATAGGAGCAGACAGGGTGAGATATGCACACACACATTAAAGCTGAGGATGACAAAACTGCCGATTTTCCGGACATGCTTGGGAATTCCGAACCTCTCACGGAACCACGACAATATCATAGTGTATGAACATGTGTGACATTCAGATGCCGAAACGTATTGAAGTCTCAGCTTTTTATTCATACTGCGAGTCCGAAAGTGCATTACCCGAGGGTCCGCCACCGCTTTCACGCCATAGCAATTTTTTTAACTTAGCATTGGGGCAAAGCGTTTTTGCTGTGAAGTGAAGCATATCTTCGGACTTGAGTCCGAAGGTATGCTGAGAGAGAGAGAGAAAAGAGAGAGAGAGAGAGAGAGAGAGAGAGAGAGTGTGTGTGTGTGTGTGTGTGTGTGTGTGTGTGTGTGTGTGTGTGTGTGTGTGTGTGTGTGTGTGTGTGTGTGGGTGGGTGGGTGGGTGGTGTGTGTGTGTGTGTGTGTGTGTGTGTGTGTGTTTTGGGGGTGGAATTCAGCAGCTTCAATGTTTGGTTTTTCGTGTTTATATTCAACGATTTCGCACTTCATTACCTTTCGACAAACGTACTCGACCACCACAAATCGTTGCTAGAACCAGAATACTTCAAATTCCTTTGTAAAACTACCGGGAGAGTTTGCTATGTCGTCGAAGTGGCCTAGCGGCGGCGCAAGCAGCGTGGAGGAGGTAAGATAGCTTGCTACGTGCGCCCGCTTGCAGCAAGGAGTCACTCTTTGGACAGATCAGTGGCACCTTTCGATCGAAGGCCACGATTTGGCTCCCCCCGTCTCGTCGCAACTGGTTGAGTAAAACACGTGCGCAACGTTTTCTCGCACGAAATTGCCGGGTGTGGGTGCCACAGTGCACATACCACTCGCGAAATGGCTACAGGATGTTCAGATTTCCAAAAAAATATGAAAGGGCGACTCTTGTGGCTGTTGAAATAAAGCGCGACAAGTGGAAACCCACGGACTATTCTAGTTTGTGCGGCGTAAGTAACGCCATTTCATCATTTTGAGAGTTAACACTCAAAGCGCTGTTACACGGGCACTTTTGATCGCGATCGAGCCTGATGTGATTGACTCTCTTACGCCCGCAGTAGACGGACGCAAATCACTGCTCACAAATTTGATCCCGATCGGGCTTAACCGTGATCACCAGGGCACCGGGTGCAATACACATTCATTTGCGTGCTGTGTACATGCATATTTAACTAGCTCTTTTTACTAGCAGAAAATGCATTGTTGTTAATCGCTTGTTGTACACAAGCTGTATTTGCGCAAAGATGGGCGTCTATATTTTGCCCTTGTTGCAACCGGCGGCTTTCAGTGTTTGTTTTTGTAACATCATCTTGAAAGCACGCATCCCGTCAGTTCATTGTGAAAAAAATATTTTTTCACTGTCCCTGTTTTCTAAAAAAAATGTCACTTTGCGTTTTTGGATGATTAACCCATTGACTTCGTCAGCAGCAACTCACCGGCCGGGTTGGCGAGGCCAAAAGTACTTTGATTGGTGAATCGCTGGCTGCCTAGAAAAGACATGCACTATGGTTAACTTGCAGTGAGTTGTAGTGCTTGTTTTTTAAGTGTAATAAAGTGATCGTCCAAATAAAGCAGTGGTATCTGTAATTGCCGTATATTAAATGCAATTCTTTCTCATTCTTACAAATCTGTGTGGTCGCTTCACTTTATAGATATCAATGAACGATTTATACTTATTAATTTACATATACTTCAATGAAAAACAGGCTAAACCCGGTTTGATAGTCAACGTCTGCGTGCAAGCTATGATTTAATGCCGTAAGAACTACAAGTAGAGCACCAAAGATTCTCAACTTTTTTGTCAATCGGCTGTTTGCAGTAAGGTAAAAGAGATGGAAACAAAATTCAAGACCCTTTGCGCTGCAGGATGCGGTGCATGAATGAGGAAGCTGATCAATAATAGGAAAACAAAATATCAAAACATGGGAAGAATTGACAGCTTTTCTCTTTTCCAACAACATCACGCGGTTTTTCATTTTTTTCAGCTGGCTGGCAAACTTTAATATACACTTTTGTGCAAGGCACACAACACAAAGACACAATGAAACGTCATGGAAGTTCGGTGCATGTGTTTAACATCTTTAACCTCTATAAAAAGTTACCGAATTGTCCAAGAAGATGGTGATTGAAGGTGTTAACGCGGCTTGCGTGGATGGTAGTTTTTTGCTGCGAGCAACTGCAGCTACTAATGTCGCTTTAAAAATAGCGATGTAAAATAGAAATGTGAGACTTTCACATTGCCGATGCGAAAGCTGTTTTTCTCCGATGTTATTTCAGTACCGAACAGTTTCGACACAGCAAACTGTGTATGCAACCGCACAACACCTATTGGCTACCCATCATGGCTATTGGTGGTTTGCGGAGAGGAATCGCAATGGCGGACGGCGTAGCAGACGACGCTGTTATCTGCACCCTCCAAGGTGGCAGATAGTGGCGCGCGCATCGAGGAACCCTAGCAGGGGGCATTCAGGAGAGCTACACTGCGTTGAGAGAGCTCGGGACCGGACAATTTCGGTGGCATCGGCGTTCAGGTTTCCGCATTTGTCTAAATTTGTGCGACGGACAGCAGGCAGAACTGTGTGTTGTGCGTGAGCCATAATGCCAAAAGACTTGCTGTGTGCCGGGTTGTCGCTCTGGCTGCAGTGGTGCGGACGAACAGGTGTTGTTTAGTTACACGAGGGACGGTGATGAAAAGGACGAATGAAACCGTGCAATACCACGACAGGCAGGTGGTGGGTTTACCTTCGATTTTGAAAACTTTAGAGTGTGAGAAAAACATCGCCATGCCATCAACCTTATTCCGATTGATGACTTCCTAGGGAATGGAGAAAAGTGTGTATTTGTAACGCGAAAAGGAAAGTTGCAGGCCGGAGCTGTTTCTTTCACAGCTTGCTTGTTTTTATAGATTATTGCAAGTTTATTAGGCTTTTTGAAATATTTTTTTGCGATTGATTAAAAAAGTTTTCTTTCTCTTTCTGTTGTGTAGAAAGCAGTACAAAAAAAGAGACAGACGTGAGCACAGGGAAAGACGGACACTATACAAGACTATCTGATGTTGCAAAAGTCCTTCTTTCGAATCAATGTATGGCTTATTTGCTTTCCAGCAGTGAAAGAAAAGATGCCGCAAACGTGAACTAACACAAAAAGCCCATAAGCTACACAGTTAAAGCCAGCAACGCTCAAAAAAAGACAATGAAGCTTGGATTTCGAGATCATGCAATAATGGTTCTTGAATAAAAAAATCAACTGTTGATGGGAAGAACATGCTGTACTAGCCTGGATGCCTACCCTTGGCTCGACAATCAGGTTGTGCAGCTCGGCTTGACACTTGGACTCCCTTTCGAGACTGTCCACGAACTGTGACGCGGAGCTCGTCACAAATTCCGTCGCAGCTACGGTCGACTCGGGGGCTAAAAATATCACCTGCGTTACATTTAAAAGAAGTCAGTGGTCCAACAATACCTGCATTTGAATAGAGGGACCATTCATACATTCACTGTTTATTCAGACCAAAAAAGAAAAGATTGCCTAGGTTGAAGGAGCTTAAGGTAGATTACCTCTGTATAAGATCCCTCCACCAACACATTCGCTCAGGTACAGTGGAAGAAAAAGTGAGAATTTCCTATCTCAATCCAATTTACAAAGTAAATCAAATGTCCAAACATATGTTTTAAAATAATGCGCTACAGTCATCACCAATTTGAAGTAGCAAGATAAAAATTATGTAAGAACTGAAAACATGGCAAAGTTTTAGACAGAACACTAAGTATTATACAGAAATACATCTGATGAAAAAAATGAGCAAAAAATGAGAAATACAAAAGTAAGGAATGTACTAAAATAAATATCTGAAACAGATAATACAGTTATGGCTTATTACAAGTGAGGAAATACATCCTAACTTTTTCTTCACACTGTTTTTTGTGTTACGTTGTTCTAAGAGTTCATGGACATAGCGACTTTTGAGGAGTAGCTAAGGTACTTGATAGAATAATGTGTGCAATCCAAAAGCTCTCCAGAATAAAGATAATCGAAAACAATCAAAGCGCAGATCACAGGGAGTATCGCTTGGTTAGCAGTGCTTCATATACCTGCCATCAGTGTTGCCTCTTTTATTAATGACATAGAGGATGAGTTTAAGATTGTATAACTGGTAGACAGTAAGTAGCTGAAGCTTGCCTAAAAATTTAGGAGTGTATTCTCTGGGTTGCAGATTTTCTATGTAGCATACAGATCTTTTTTGTAAAACTAGCAGCCTTTCTAGATTAGTTTTTGAAGTGGAGCACCGTATTGAAAGAAAATAATGTAGATAGTAATGGACTAAAAGATAAAATAGCTGGAACTTTAACCAGTTAGGAACTAGGAACCTGAGTTTTCTTAAAGTGGAAATCAATCGAGGCATACTGATGTGTATTTTATATATTAGAGGTGTCTAGTACAGGTACTCATTGAAAAGTACACGTCAAATTTGAACAATGAAACTCGTTGGATTTCATTCTTTTTAAACCAGAGAGAAATCTTGTAATCTTCACACTTGTTTTTGTTCTTAAATAAAATAAATTTAGTTGTACTAACGATCAGTTTTAGTCGGTTCGAACCTAGCCAGTAAAGAGAGAGAGAGAGAGACCAGGCACACATTCGCTTACATCTCTAGATCTTAATACAGCTGCTAGAGAAGAACATGCTCGTATTGTCTGCATACATAACTGTAGAAGAAGCCACTAGCACGTGAACGATATCAACCCTATAGATAATGAAAAAATGAAGGGCCCAGTATAGAACGCTGTGGCACACCAAGTGTTACAGGTTTTAACTGCGAATTTTACCCGTGAACACATGTATATCGTTACCTGTCTGCTAAATAGCTACGTACTAATTCTAGAGCAATAGCTGAAATGCAATAATACGATAATTTATTTTAACAGAATATCATATTTACCGAGTCTAATGCCTTTCGAAAGTCTAAAATTGTTCCCAGGGTGAATTCTTTGCTGTCTATATTCTTAGGAATTTGTTCTTTAATGCCATGTAATGGCATTTTTGTGGATTTATTTGCTCAAAAGCCCAATTGCTCACTGACACGTAATTCATGATCATCGATAAACTTGGTATGCTTGTTTTGCATTTTCTAGCACTATCAAGAATAAGGATAACACAAATATTGTCCGGTAATTATTAAAATCATTGATAGGGCCTTCTTTGTCTAAGGTGGTTAACCTTGAAGTTTTCATGGTGGCTGGAAAAATGCCTGTCACTGGTGCTTTAATACGAATTTGTTGCAAAGGTGCTGAAAGTAGATTTGCAACAAACGTTCTTGGAATATCTTTGATGTTGTCGTTACCAGCAGCAGTATTTTTGTTTAGACTCATAATAAAAGTAGGTCTCCAATTGACATGACGATAGAAATAGAGAGTTCATACAATAGAAAAATAAGTATTTTTCAACGTCTAATTGCTTGTATAAAGACAAATATGTACCTGAAGTTAAAAAGTATGAATCAAACTTATTTGAATATGTATTTTACAGTATGAGACACCATCAGTCACAAACCTACTAGGAATGCAGTTTAGTTCTTGAGCAATTAGAAAACGTAATGGGCTCCAAACATTTGTGGGGTCATCGGAAACAGCAAGGAATCTGTTTTTTATAATATTCAGCCCGACCTTTCTTGATATCAGAGTTTAACTTGTTTCTCACTTTCTTTCATTCTTTAAGAAGCGCTAAATCTTTTGGAATAATAAACTAATGGTACGTAATAACTCCGCCTTTATTTCGCTGTTGTAACTATTTTGCTACCCGTGGTTTTCTACTTTTTTGTGCACTTTCGCATGACGCTTAGAGAAAGCTTCCTCGTAGTAATGCATGCACATCTCTGTTATTTATTGCCTTTGCGCATTCATGCACACGTTTATAAGAAGGTCATTTAGGAGCCATAAACAGTTGGGAGCGAGCGCTGCGTGTCGCGTGTGTTACTCGGGTGGATGTGTGAGTGTTTGTGTGAGTGTTAGCAAAAGTCAAGGTTGTGCTAAATTCTTTCAATATGCATGCCTTCTTGCATGAATCTGTCTTATGAGATGCTTGGGTTTTCTTCTTTGAGAACATTCGATTAGTCGACAACCTCGATCATTGAGCGAAAAGCAGGGAGAGTTGTTTCATCGAAGCTATGATAACGAACAGGAGGAGGATGAGTTCGACGTACTTTGTTTTTTTCGCAGAAAATATGCAGGAAATCGGTAGGTCATGACGCATCCGCTCGCAAAAGTTCCAGAAATAACGTAATTGTCATCAAAGCTAGTAACACACAAGTCAATCAGTGTTCCACTTATTCTTGTAAATCTTGTTGGCGAATATATTGTAACGCGGAGTGCAAAAAATAATAGAGAAAGTTGGGCTAGTTGGTGGTTCATACTTGCAAAGTATTTGGGAAGTATTAAATTTGTGCCCTGTTTTTACTTTCCAAGTAAGGGCGGACTGAAAGAGCGAGGAAGAAGAAGAGGTAGGACGCTCTCGAGGGGTGGCGTTTTGAGCGCTGAAACTTTCAGTGTAAATAAACCCATCACTTCCGTAACAGCTTTGGTGGAAGTGCTGGGTAATCTGACATCCTGGACCCCGCAGCAGGAGTTATTTGAAGAAGAAGACGCCTAGCGGGCCTAGCCCCAACAACATAAGCATGAACGACGACACAGCAATCCTGTTGACGTACTACGCTGCTGCAACGACCAATGCCACTGACATGGCACAAGGTAGCCATCGATCTTGACAACCAGACTATCAACCTTGACAACCAGATCTTGACAACCAGACTGGACACCTGAACCACTGATATTCTCAGGTAAAACTGGCGAACACGTGGATGCTCGACTGAAACACTACGACAGAGTGAGCCGCTACTACGAATAGGGCGTGCCGGCTGAGCTTGTGAACGTAGTATTCTTCTTTGCCGGGACCACGTTGCTTTGGTTTGGGAACCATGAACATGTCCTCACCACTTGGAATATATTTGTTAAGGAACTGAAGGCCTGCTTCAGGGACACGAGTTCTATGAAAAAGAAAGATGAGCAAATGCTGTCACGTAGCGCTCAGTTGCTCAGCGAAACGTGCAGAACCTACATTGAAGAGGTATTGAAGCTTTGCGAGATTGCCAACGCAAATATGTTTGATGAAGACAAAGTCGATCATTTGTTAAAAGACATCGCCGAGGACGTGTATAATTTTTCGATAACGAAAGAAAACTTGAACACTCCTTCTATTTCAGGCAGCAGTGTCGCGCATTAGAGGCGTTGAAGACCTGGTGAATTTAGCTCAAGTTCAGGCGCTTGGACAATGTTCCCACTGTTGAAAGTATAGACGTCACCACCTGCGAAGACATTGCCTTACTCGTACGTCGAGTAGTTCGAAAAGAGCTCGTATGGCTTCAAGCAGGTGACGCTCACCGCCAATGCTCGTTCGCCACATGCTCTTTGTCACCTCCCTACTGGATGCGAGAGCGCCACGTCGAAAACCGGCCACACACAGAAACTACAGATTTCACCCCGCGGCTTCAGTTTTCCCCAGCGGGTCATGGCCACCACCAGAAGACATCACCTCGACGTGCCACTGCGGACCTCCGACGGTCATCAACCAGGCCTCTACCAGAAGACTACTATGCGTCAACACGAAATGTTCCTGCGGATCACGACCCGTCTCTGCGTACTTCTGCCCCCTCTGCTTCTAATAATGTAAGCCGACAAGTCCCCGATTGCTACACATGTGGTCTCACAAGGCACATTTCGTGCTTCTGTCCCAGTCGGCTGCCACGTTTTTCGACGTACCCGGCTCGTATGCACGAAACGCCTGTGCCACCACGTTTTTCGACGTACCCACCTCGTATGCATGAAACCTGCATCTGTCACCCGGCTGACCACCGTCCCCGGCAGCAACGGCCTAACGAATTTCGCAGTGAGTCCCCCGCTTCCGAGTGAAGCCTGACGTCACCTCCAACACGTTCCTGCCGGTCACCATCTCCGCGTCGTCGGTCGCCTTCCCCGCATCAGCTGAGAAATTAGCTGGCGCGACCGAGGGAGGTGCGGTCATGGGACGGTCAGTTTCGCTAATTCCTCCTTCTGCTGTGATGTTGATGAACAAAGTGCGTGTGTGTATAGACGGTGTAGATACTCTTGATCTTGTAGACAGTGGTGCTGCTAATTCCGTTTTGAGTCTTCGTTTCAAGCATCGTTTCTTGGGTCACAAAGTTATGTTCGCTTGGAATCGTAAAGAAACTTTTTGTGGAGTTGGAGGCGAAGCGTTATGCCCTGTTGGTATTTGCTCAGTTGTACTCCCGATTGGTGGAAAAAATTTCCAAAATGAATTCACTGTACTTGCCCACGCAACTCATGACGTCGCTTTAGGGATAGACTTGCTTCATGAATGCGGTGCTACGTTTGATTTTGGAACTAGAGATATTCTTCTACAAAGTACGTTGCCCGCTGCCTTGAATGACGATTTTCCATCTCTGTCCATCCATGCGCTTTCGTTGTCTAAAATGTGACGATCCCTGGTCGGACAACAGTGTTTGTTCCCGTATGCTCTTCTCACGTCCACTGAGGACCCTGCACAGAGCTTCGCGAGCCTGATCATACAAATGCCATAAAAAGTGTGCTGGTCCCACGGCCTGTCCTTACAGCCATCGACCGACATGCTTGTTTGTGGGCGATCAATGCAGACTCAGAGCCTGTTATTCAACCAGCCGGATTCAGACTAGGAACGTTTGGGGAGCAGGCCACAGTGGACGTCAGAATGGTCTCAGAGTCTCCAGCCATCAGTCAGACTGCGCCCAACTACTCAGCCGAGATGAAGCGCATGATCAATAAGTCACTGTCTTCTTTCGAGCAGGATGTCCTCGAGGAGGTGCTTACACGCAATGCGGGAGTCTTTGACTTCGCTCAAGACAAGCTATGTTCCGTGTGGACCGAATACCGTATGCACCACCACATCAACACGGGAGATTCTACACCGATACGCCAGAAACCCTATCGCGTATTCCGTCAGAGAGGCAAGTGATCGCCGATAAGGTCAACGACATGCTACAAAAAGACGTTATTCAAGAGTGAAGCAGTGCCTGGGCAGCTCTTGTTATATTGGTAAAAAGAAAGACAACTCTTGGCGATTTTGTGTAGACTACCGCCGTCTCAGCTCCGTCACAAAGAAAGACGTGTATCCGCTACCACGCATCGATGATGCTGTTGATTGCCTGCACTCGGTCGCATACTTTTTGTCCGTCGACATAACGTCTGGATACTGGCAAATACCAATGAATCTGTCTGACAGAGAGAAGACTGCTTTTGTCACGCCTGATGGGTTATTTGAATTTAACGTTATGCCGTTTGGCCTATGTATTGCCCCAGCTACCTTCGAGCTATTCGTAGACTCCATCCTTCCCAGTCTCAAATAGGAGATATGTGTGTGTTATCTCGATGATGTAATTATTTTCGGCAAGACATTCCACGAGCACAACCATCGGCTTAGCGTTGTTCTAGATTGTGTCAAACAAGCTGGTCTTGTTTCAATTGCAAATAAGTGTCATTTTGGTGAGTGTCAAGCCCTTGTGCTCAGATATCTAGTCGACAGGAACGGTATACGGCCAGAGCCGCAAAAGATCCGTGCTGTCCGAGACTTCGAACAACCAACGTCTGTGAAGGATCTCTGTAGCTTTGTGGGCCTGTGTTCTTATTTTCACTGGTTTATCAAAGACTTCGTCCAGCTTGCTCACGCTCTGACAGAGTGGCTCCGCAAGAACGCCCCATTCCGATGGGTCGTTGAGTGTGTGACTGCTTACGAGCAGTTGAAGTATTTGCTTAGTTCCGGGCCCCTCTTACGCCATTTCGACTCGGAGGCACTCACGGAACTGCATACAGATGCTAGTGGTATTGGTGTTGGTACCATGCTAGTTCAGTACTACGACAGTCGCCAGCACGTCGTGGTGTATGCAAGCCGTACTTTCACTAAGGCGGAGAAAAATTGTACGGTCATCGAACTGGAATGTCTTGCGGTTGTTTTCGCCGTCCAAAAGTTCAGACTTTATTTGTACAGCTGGCAACTCAAGGTCATACAAATCATCATTCTCTTTGTTGGCTCGTCAAACTATGTGACCCAGCTGTCCGGTTCGCTCGTTAGGCCTTATGGCTTTAGGAATATAATTTTTCTTTGACCTACACGAGCGGTTGATGGTACGCTGGTGCCGACTGCTTATCTCGTCTTCCATCTCCGACTATGAATCTTGATTATGATAATTTTGATAACTACGTGGCTGCAATCTCATCCAACTTCCCAAATTTGGACGTCTTCCATCACGAGTGGCAGCGTGACTCTCTTCGCTGAAACCAATAATCGATGTGGCTCGTAGCTCTAAATGCGCCACGCCATTCGTGATTCATGACGCCCTTTTATATTGCAAGACTTACACCAGCCATGGTTCCACACTACTCCTCGTCGTGCCAGAATGCCTGCGTCTTGCGGTATTCCAAGCCATGCACGATGACATCACGTCTGGGCCCCTTGGATTTGCCCGAACGCTTCACCGTGTCCGACAACGTTTTTACGGGCCTTGACTCTGGAAGACCACGAAGCCTTACGTCGCAACTTGTGATGTCTGCCAACGCCACCAACAACCTACCACGCCATTGGCCGGCCCATTGCAGCCAGTTAAGCCATGCCGACATCACCAGCCAAAAAAGTTTAGATTTACTGGGCCCTTTCTCCATGTCTACCACCGGTCGCCGCTGGATTATTGTTTGCCTAAATTACCTGCCGCGGTACACTGAAACGATGGCGGTTGCTTCAGCCACATCATCTCATGTGTCATGGTTTTTTTTTTGCACTCGATCATATTCTGTTACAGGGCCCCTCGTGTGGTGATAAGTGATCGTGGCCGGCAGCTTAGGGCTGATGTTGTCGAAGAGTTGCTACAGCTTTGTGGGTGCCAGTATCGACATTCCACGCCATAACACCATCAAACCAACGGCCTCACTGAGCGCACCAATGGTACCATCACCAACATGCTTTCAATGTACGTCGCAGCTTATCACAAGAAGTGGGATGCCGTATTACCTTTTGTTATATACGCCTTTAATACCCCAAAACACGAGGTAACAGCTCCTACGCCTTTCTTTTTTCTCTATACTCGTCATAACCAAAGTTCCCTTGACACCATACTTCCTTTTTCAAGGAATGAAAACGCCAGTGTCACGCAGACTTTGTGTCGCACCGAAGAAGCTCGTCGACTTGCTCGGCTCAGAACTATTTTCCCCCACGCTCGTGCGAAATACCGTTACGACGCAAAACACCCGCTTGTGACTCACTACGGGTGATTTTGTCTGCCTGTGGACGCCGGTTCAAAAGAATGGACTTTGCCAGAAGCTTCTTTCCGAGTACTCAGGACCATTCGTCATTAATCAGTGCCTGAGTGACGTCCCTTACGTTGTTGCGAAAGTGACAGCTTATAACCGGCGTTTGCGTAAGACGGAAATTGTGCACATTGCCCAATTGAAGCCCTACAACAAAAGATCGCTTATACTCACTGGGTGAGCTTCGTCTTGCCCGGAGGAAAATCTAACGCAGAGTGAAAGAGCGAGGAAGAAGAAGAGGTATAGGATGCTCTCGAGTGGTGGTGATTTGGCAGTGACTGTTGCGCTCTGGCATTTTCAGTGTAAATAAACCCATCACATCCGTAACAATATAACTTTCCACAGGATTATGATTCGATCGAGTTTTATATTTGATTTAATAGTGGAGTGTTCCTGATTATATCAATGTTAAAATCACCAACAAGAACAATTAGCAAGGTTTCCAAAGAGACACATTCAAACAGGAAAGTAATATATCCAAAACTATTGTTTACTTTCATATGAAGGTGGGTGGTAAGCCGCAGCAATAGCTGTTCCCACGCTCTTCACAACAACGGATTCATAATTTGCCGCAACACCTGAAAATTCACCCACCACTTTGTATGTAATACCGCCTTTGATATGCAAAGAGGCTCCTTTACATCTACGACCTGATCTATATGTGGCATCGGGGGCCAACATCATCATCACCAGCAAGGAGCATGGCTCACCCGTCACGTGACGTTGGCGCTGCGCGTCAGCTCGGTTTCGCCGAGGTCCAGGCTGCTGTGAAACGTGCCACTTATGTTCAGTTGAGCCAGTGTCGTTTGTTGTAACAGTGGCGACGAGGACAATGAAGACCTCAACGTGTACTAGACCCGCAGAACCATGAGCGTGGGACGACCACCAGTGTTCGAACGAACGTGGTCAACGTCCCGAGTTCGCTTCGAAAGCTACTTCGAAGCGCAAGACATTGCGGACGCGACGAAGTGACGAGCATTGTTAGTGACCTCTCTACCGGACAGCGCGATTCGAGTGGTCCAGGGACGTTGCCATCTGAGCAAATCAACGCACTTGACGACGCCGTTACGAGCCGGTTGCCCGCTGACTATGCAGGTCCTATTGAAAAACACATGATACTGGTAGTTGTCGATTCTGAAACGGAGTGAATGGGAGCAGTTCCCATAAAATCAGCAACAGCAGAAATGACAGTGGAGCCCCTGACAGCTATGTTTGCGATGTTCGGTCAACCTCGTACTTTTGTGACAGATAATCGAGCACAGTTAACGGGTTTCCACTTCCGCGATTTCCTAGCTGAAAACCAAGTAGAACTTTTGACAACAGCGCCTTGTCATTTCCAATCAAAGCGTTTAGCTGAGTGAGCCGTAATAATGTTGAAGGAAAGCTTCAATAAAAACAAAGAAATTCCGCTACAAGTTCGAATATCAAGATTTCTGTTCCGTTACCGCCGCCCACCAGTAAAAGGGGGCAAGTTTCCAGCGGAGCTTTTGCTGGGGTATAAAAACACGAACGAAACTCCACTGCATTAGTCCTACCACAGAGGCTGTTAGAGCAAAGCTCTGCAACAAACGAGACCAGCGATGGCCGGTAGGACAGCGTATTTTGGCACGAACGTTCCGGCTACGAAAAAGGTGGATACCAAGTATTGTGCATGACCAGCAGGGCAAGCGCATGATTACAGTGAATACGACTGAGGGAACGAAACGACGGCATTTTGACCAAGTGTGATGGCGGGACGTTTCAGCTGACAAATCATGCGACACCGACAGGCATCGGCCCATCAATAACTTTCGTGTGAAAGCGCAATACATTCACCGGCTCACGCAACTAAAACTTTGCGGCGCTCAACGCGAGAGCGCCGGGCTCCTGATCGCTTTAACTTTTAAGGAGGGAAGAATCTGTGGCATCGGAGGCCAACAACATCATCACCAGCAAGGAGCGCGGCTCGCCCGTCTCGTGACGCTCACACTACACGTCAGCTTGGGTTCACCGAGGTCCAGTCTGCTGCGGTATAAACGACATGCCACGTATGTTCAGTTGAGCCGGTGCCGTGCGTTGTAACACTATAAACACCTTCCGATCTATAACAAGGAAAGTGTACAACAACTTGATTATGCTGAAACCAAGTTTCCGTAAATGCAATGAAGTTACAATCGTAGTCAAGTGACTGAAAAAATGCATCAATGTCTAGTTGTTTTTAATAAAGCGTCTTATATTTACCTGAAAAACAGACATGCTGTCATTTCTACTGCACACATTATGTGCTAAAGAATTGAACGAAGGAACATCGTGATACACAATCTTAGTGTAGTCTGCCATCGAGACAGTAATGCAATAAACAAAAGCAAGAACACTGCGAAGGAATCTGTGCTCAAGAAATTTCATCAAGATCCGCTTCACATTCGATGCGATGCGTAGTGCAAGCTCCCCAGAAGCTTTACGTAGAAAACATTTCCCATTCATCTGCCACACAAAATCGTAGTGCATTTCTCGTGCTTTTGCGTTCATCATCCAGAGAAGTTTTATGTTCTGATTGATTGATATTTGGGGTTTAATGTTCCAAAACCACTCTATGATTATGTGAGACGCCGTAGTGGAAGGCTCCGGAAATTTCAACTACCTGTGGTTTTTTAACGTGCGCCCAAATCGGAGCACATGGGCCTACAACATTTCCGCCTCCATCAGAAATGCAGCCGTCACTGCCGAGATTTGAACCCGCGACCTGCGGGTCAGCAGCCGAGTACCTTAGCCACGAGACCACTGTGGTGGGGCAAGTTTTATGTTCCACGGCGTCAAATTGTCTCCCAGTTGAACCGCGTGTTTAGCGTTTCTGTGTTCGGTTTTCTTTGACATCCACTCATCACGTAAGACACGTGAAGTGAAACGAAGAATTAGCGTGGGATTGTTTCCAGGCTTAGCTGGCAGTCTGTGTAACATCTCAAGGTCAGTACGGGTCAACGCGGGAAGGCGAAGTTTGTTGGCCAGTTCACTAATACTTCTAAGCAAATCCTTTTTATCGACAGCCGGCGTAACCTGCATTTCTTAATTATGTCGTCAACTGTTTTGTTCAAGAGCATTTTCTTGTTTCTTCTGTTTGGGAAACTTCCTGCGTACTGTTAGTCAATTCCTTATTTTCAACGTTCTCTCTGAGGCTTGTGATTTCAGTGAATTCCTTTTTCAATGCTGAAAGCATCGTGTCGTACTGTCTCGACAGGAGCTTAATCAAGTGCTCACATTTGTCGAGTTTCTTTGAAAGAAAAAATGAACATGATAGGAACATGATCCGTGGAGGCATCACAAATAAGATTTACTTCACATGCTCTATGGCTGTGAACAAGACGTGTCGTTCTTGTTATTTCTTACTGCTGCTTTTTTGCTCAAATAACAGCATAATTTAAAATACGGAGCCCCCTCCCCTCCCATAGCATACGGAGCCCTGCCCACTATAAATTGAACGTGATTTGGCACCGCCTCAATGCAGTGCGTTTCAGACACGTTTGTAGCGTTGGTGCTGTCAACGTTCGTGTGGCATTTCGTTGATAAGACTCTGCCATTATGGCCGTCAGGTACAATGACAGGTGCAGTGCTTCGCCACTCCTTTTCTCGCTGTCCGCTCCCTTTTATCCCGGCGCCCTAGTCTTCCGTCTGCTCGCACGTACGAATATACAAACGCAGTGAAGCGCGCCTCACTCTTGGCCGTTCTCTGGCTGTGGAATGTATAAATAAAACGTTACCGTACTATGGTGGCTAGAATTGGGAGGTGATGCCAACGGGGGGAGCTCAAAGCTGCTCCTCCGTCTCGAGCAGCGCGGCGGTGGCGCTGTAGGCGGAATGGTGACGCTAGTTACGCGCGCTGTGCCTTGAGCGCGCGGACTTTTTAAAGATGCACGATTCAGATAAAGTGGCGATTCTGACAACTCACTGTGACGATGGCTGATAGAACGCCATTTCAAGCATTAAAAGAAATTGGCTGCTGCTGCGAGACTTCTGTGATATTGACTCTGCTTAACTAAAAGCTTTTGTTCACATATCCCTGCAGTGCTTTGGAGTCCAAGGCCTGCGGCCTTCTTAAAAAAAAGATATTCCCCAAGTTCTTGGGGAGGAAAATAAACAAATATTCATAGCACATCATATTATTAGTAATATCTATTGCACACCGTAGAATACAGGATAAAATAATGAAAAACTACGCACATTTACATACACTCGGGAGTAGTTAAAAACATTGAAACATTTCACACAGACAGCGCATCGCTTGGTAATAAGTAATAAGAGGCATACAATCACTTTATACTCGGCGAAAAAAAACAATGGAGCTTAAGGTTACAATATCAAACTCAGAGCACACGTATAAGCTTCAGCAATTTCATTCTTTGCTGCTTAGCGTTTCGCTTGCTGTTCTGAGCTTTGACATGAAAGTGGAGCCTAGTAAGAACATAGAACTTGATAATTTTGTTTGTGAGGGACATTCTGTGGTCAGGGCAAGCAGCAAGTGTAAGCTTTCTCAGCTGCAAGAAGGAAACCAAGTCCATGATGCTGTCAGGTTTGACTTCTATCACACTGAAGCAGTGGGTAAAAGTGTTCTCGAGAGTGGTCACGAGTTCATTGAGCTTGGCTGATGGGTACAGCAGGCCTCCTCGCTCAACAGCAGCCGTGAGGGATGCTGCGACTGAAGATAGATCGTTTTTGCCTTGCAGAAGCTGCTGGCTGCACACTGCACATTTGGTGCTTGCAACGCTTTTTCTTGCCACATATCAAGCCATGTAGAATATCAGTCCAGCATCGCTGCTTTGCACGACCATGCCTGCATGCTCGGTGCCGTGGCCATATTAATTCAGCTCTTCATGGGCTTCAGCAAGGTTTCCTACGTCAAGAAGCTCGTCTAACTTCCTCCGAGGAGTGAGGTCTTTTCCCTTGTCAGCTCCCGGCAGACACATTGCTTCCTTTCGGTGGTTTTGCCAAATTCTAAAAGCTAAAAGTGTTGACCGAGATTAAGAACTGGGAGGCAGTCAGATGATCATTGCATGCAGACATTTGTGGGACGATTCCAAACAGCCTCTCCAGGGGGTCCTGACTCAAGCGCCAAGTCATCATATATCTGAAGTTCAACTTCATCATCAGGTAGCGGAGAAGGTGTAGCGTGCTTGATAAGGTAACATGAAGCCCCTCGGCTGTACTGCGGCTTAGAAAACCTCCGGAGCCAGCAGCTGTTTCCCAATCGTCCAGGTATGTCAAGAAGTTTTGAATGCACTTCTCGTGCGTCCCTCCAGGCTTAAGTGCCCCTGAGATGCACCTTGAAGTCATGGCCTGAATAAGCCTTCTCATTCTTTCCACAAAGTTGATGGTCACCGCTGTGCTCCCATGATTTTATTCGATGGTTGCATTGTACAAGAAAAGGCCTCTCAGGACTTCGTCACTGTAAAGCCGCACTGCATAATTCACCCTCATTTTCTCAAAGCCATTGGGATGCACGACCGATTTGCTAATAATATGAGGCATGGCTTTGAGAGTCGTGTCATGCTGTTCATCAAGCTTCTGGGCGCAGTCAATAGCGTCAACACTGGCATGGCCTACTGGCAGTTTCACGCCCGTTCGAACAAAAGTGTTCCTCGCACATTTAAGAAGGTGTGTGAAGTCCGAGATGAAATGCTGAAAACGATCTGGGTCTGTAGGGTGTTGCCTTCTACAGACTGTGTTTCCTTTCTAGCCGTGTATCCCGAATGAGTGCCACATGCTTCTGTTGCACGCAGCTTCATCAGTGGTGACAAAGTTTACGTGCAGACCGGCGTTTTCGCACATGACTACTGCTTTGAGGATTACTTTGCCTAACGTCTCGGACTACACATTTCTGCGTGATGCGAACACCCTAATAATCTGGTGCCACGTGCCTGTAAAAGGCACGAACAATACTACAAAGCCATGGTCACATGCTACGGAGCTTTCACTCTGGTGTGAACTTCCCAAGGTCCACAAAACCTTCGATAGTGCCATCGAATCCCAAGCTCAAGTGTTCGGATAGTTTAATCTCATCAATTAACAGTCCACCATGGCGCTGGAACAAGTTCATAGATTTTGTTTTTTTCCGCCACAGCAGCAAACACGTTTTCGCTCAGGCTGAACCCACTCCTGTAACGCTTAAGATATCGAGGTAGTGATGTTTGAGAAGGCAACGCCATGATGTTGTTTCTGCGTATGTGCTCATAGAGGCGTCACCTTTTTATGGACATAATTAGGCCCTCTAGAGCCCATTCACTTTCATACTTCATTCCTTTTGTGGATTTTCTTTCAGCCTCTGCAAAGCACGCCTTGACTGGTTGCTGTTGCTTAATGGGTAGGGCCTTCAACGCTTCTTCAAATGGCGCAAAGTCATTCTGTGCATTATTTTCTTTCATTTGTTTGATGAGTGATTTAGCCTAAAGGAGACTCAGGCGACTCCTTTTCGCTCGCGTTGTTCGCAGCTTAAGCCTGTATGAAAGCTTTTGGAACTGGACCACATTTTGCCTTTTCTTCACGTGTAGGAATCTCAATTCAGAAGCAGTCTTCGGAGGTGCTTGCATTGTCGGCAGGCTTTTTCTCGCGTTGGAGCAACCCCATGGCAAGATGGGCTGAAGGTTCTGTCATCAAAAGTCTTCCCTTGCACTTTAAATTTACTCCAAATTCACCAGTTTTACCAAATCTTCAGCATGGTACCATAGAGTCAACGTCGCGAAGCAACTTTTCTGCCATTTCGATGTCGGTAATGTCAAGGGTCTTTATTTTTGTGGCTTGAACAAAAGCTGTTGCTTGAAGCTTGTTTTCATTTGATGTCATTAGCACATATTTGTGAAAAGTCAACTTGTCACCATCGAGTGCGCACACTGAAAACACCGTGGCGTTGTCGGCTCCAGCAATCAGATGTCGAGCCCAGTAAGCGTTGGTTAGACCACACTTGCGGACGTCAGGAATTGCAGACACATTCGGAACAGGTACTTGGTGACTGTTGCTTTCTGTGCTGTACGAGCCATCTGTCTCCTCGCAAGCAGACGTGCTTGGTTCCTGACGTCGAATTTTCGATGGCAGGCCGCAAGTGGACGTTCTTGACGTCCTTTCTTCGGCACTTTCTTTGAAAAATACGCAGGAACCTTTGGGAATATGGTTGGTACCGCGTCAGATTTCAGCAGCGGTTTCCCTCGGGGAATCTGAACAGTTTCACCGTTTGTCACGTGCGTGTAAAAACGCTCAATAAACTGCTCGTCGAAATGAAGCTCACAGAGCGCCGACTTCACGTCCAACGACTTGTCGGCACGGGGTACGGCGCGTCGCCAGGCTTCGAAGAGGGCAGGGTCTTTGGGAACAGAGAAGAGAGAAGCACGCTGACCTTGCTCCCTCGATGACACACAGCGGCTCGTGCAGCCAGGAGCGAAGCAGTGGCGTTGCCTCGCTTTCGTAGGGCTGGAGTTTATCCTAAGCTCGGCACTCACACTGTCGTATCATCAACTAAATACGTTTTGTCAAAAGCGAAACAACAACGTAGGAAACTGCACACACCCAGACATACTTTCAGAGGTGGACCGGTGCCCCGCCGCGGTGGTCTAGTGACTAAGGTACTCGGCTGCTGACCCGCAGGGCGCGGGTTCGAATCCCGGCTGCGGCGGCTGCATTTCCGATGGAGGCGGAAATGTTGTAGGCCCGTGTACTCAGATTTGGGTGCACGTTAAAGAACCCCAGGTGGTCGAAATTTCCGGAGCCCTCCACTACGGCGTCTCTCATAATCATATAGTGGTTTTGGGACATTAAACCCCACATATCAATCAATCAGAGGTGAACCGGTGAGCCCAGAGGCGAGCCGACGAGACAACGCGGAGCGCGCGCTTCGCCCGCATCACTATGCCGACAGCAGCGCCGTGGTGGCCGTCGCGGCGGCACTTGAAAAGGAGGGTCGCGCGCACTCGGCGAATATGCGGGCGCTGGCGTCACCTCCCAATTCTAGTCACCATAACCGTACCAATGCTAGACTCGTCAATAATTTACGCCATTAAAATTACTACGCCGTGTACTCTCAGCCCAATAAATGCACGCACATTTTATCACGATTCCCTTGGGGGAGATGGGGGCACATTTAGGGGCGAAGCTCTTTATAGCGACACCCGTTCGTACCTCGTTGTCGCATTGTGTAAACACTGTTACATTATGACCTCTATGGTGGTGCCAGTGGGAGATTTCTTCTGTGCGTTGTTCAACAATAAAAAATAGTGCTCATTGTACATGCCAATGGCTGCTAATGGGAAATGAGACACAGGAGCATTCGGCTTTTAGTTAACGCACACGCTGCGATCCCCATTAGCAGCAATTGGCATGTACATTGAGCACTGTCTGACAAGAAAGGGTTGCGACGTTATACTCGCTGGGTGTAACCTCCTTAGTTTTAGAAAGGTTTAGCGAGCGTTGGGCCGCAGTGCCATGAATACAGTGAACTAGTATATTCCATGAACTCGAGGTGGTTAAAGGTGGGAAGTAGACCCGAAGCGCAAGCCGTAAGAAAGTGTGCGTGTGCCACCTCTCGTTTAGTCCTTGGAATGTCCGCTGGATGGCGGTGCTTCTATATGGGGAACATATGATGAAAAGATGCGAGATGTTGGTACTTTGAGTGTTGAATAGATGGACGAAATGACACACAGACAGATGCATGGATGGACTCATGAATGAACGCAGGGGCGCATGCATGGCTGAACGCAGGGACGGACGCATGAACAGACGCACGCACGGACAGGCGGATGGACGCATGGATGGTCACACAGATGAACGCATGGACGGATGGAAGCAAGAACGAATGGACGGGAGAATGCTTCGCCCCACTCTCCATCATTCACTCCGTGGATATGCTGCCAATTTTTTTTTCGCCACGACGTGTTCTGAGCTGCTGCTACCATGCGAAATATTTAGCCAGCATCGCTTTATTCGCATGCTATCATCGAGGCTGTGCATGTGTCATCATAGACACAACATTTCTGCACAGCGCAAGATTACGAGTAGTTACGCCGTAACTACTCGCAATCTTGCGTTGTGCAAATATGTTTATTCCCGAACCCCAAACCTTTGCCCTATCAAGTTTCGTCTTAGACATTTTAGACATTGACGTAACGTTTCTTGAACCCCGCTGTTTATAATTCTTTGAGCCATATCTTGATAGTTTGATTTCGTTATTTCCCGTCAACAGATGAGTAAGTAAATGAAAAGCAATCGGAAATGGTTCGCAAGGCAGTCGATTGAACAATGATTATTCTCGATAGAATTACTTATTGGGTCGCTTGATGAGCATTTTTGGGGGCGCATAGCGTCCCCAATAATTCTTTCTGTGCGACTCTTTTCCTGTGTGACTCTTCTCTCTCCCATCTGCATTTGTCTCGCTTTGTCAAGTAGGTTTATTTTCATTCTGAAAGCACGTCTTCAGTTTGCTATCACAATAAAACGTGCTCCTGCAAAGACAACACTTCGCTGCGAATATTTACAAACTGTGACAGGCTCCCGAATAGTTGTGAGGGATTATTTGACCTTCATCAATAACCCCAACTAATTTTTGAACTATTGTTATAACTGCCTACATTTGCTTGCTCAAATGTGTACCGAAACCACTCGAAATCGCAAAACAATTTGCCATGGTCACTGAGGCAGGAAAGAACATTAAAACAGACTGTTGGCTTCTGCGAGCAAATGACTTCATGTAGCTGAGTGACTATGATCCTATAAATGCGTCATCTACCCGAGGACTGAACGTGCGGACACCCCACGTTAATATGAGGCGTGTTGAAATATTCAATGTTTCTAAATAGCGGCAGAAGACTGGTTTTCTGAGGCACTCGTATTAACGTCGCAGCACGCAGGCTCTGCCAAGCTGAAAGCTCGCCACGAAACTCTTCTAAAAAGTGGCAACTGGCACAGCAACTGTAAAACTGCCCCCATCCAGAGCGCTTCATGGAGCCACTTTCCACTGAAAAAGAGAGAGAGAGGTTCGTTACCGATGTAGGGGAGATTACCCCCCGTGCCCAGCCGGCTATTCGCACGTGGGCACCGACAGGTCTAGCCTGCGGGCCTTGTTGTGGGCGTCACATGGCCAGAATTCAGTCATGAGACTACGCGTTGTGAGCTTCCCATCTAGACTTGCTGTATATAGGCCAGGCCTATCAACCCGCACTCGAAGACCATATGAGCGAGAATAGCGACCTCCTGATTGTATGCGGTGCAGAAAGCGTCAGGGTACTTATGCGGGTACATTTCATATGATATGCGTCAGTGACGGATACGCGTGCGTGTGCAATGTCGTAGCGAAACAGCCTGAGTTATATTTATTTCGGGGTGAGTAGGTGGGAACTCTCCTGGCCATGAAATAATGTTTGGTGACCTCGTTGTATACGTGCTTGGAGTATATTTGCGTGTCCCGTCAAAGTCGGTTGTCGTGTCGTCGGCCGCAAAATTTTTTTCTGTGCGTTTTCGAACGATAAAAATTCATAGCATGCAAGTTAACTATCAGTGGACTGCAAGTCTGTGTGTCCAGTCAGAGTCATCTGTTTCTCATTGCCCATTAGCAGCGATTGACATGTTCCAGTTGGAAACACCTATTCATCACTGCCTGCTTTGTGCCTCCCCCGGTTTCTCTCCTACATGATGCCGAGATGACCACCACAGTCAACGTCACAGCCAGTGTAAGCGTCAGCACCCACTGCTTCGCATCGTCACATGGTTTCCTTTATCGAGATATGACGTAATCTTCTTCTCATAATACGATGGTGTTTGAAGCTTGAAAGCTCTAACTTTCGTTACCGTGCACCAATTTCGATAATTCGTTTTGCGTTTCTCTTAGTGTTAACCCTACAGAATCTGCAGCGCTGCAAGATGCAGACGAAAAAAATTGTCCTCCCCCCTCTCCGAAGGGAATCGTGAAAAAATGCGAACACATTTATTATTGTCACAAGGGTCTTGAGAAGCATTACATGAAGGATGATCAAAAAACATGATAGATGACACACAAAAGCAAAACAGCACCAACAATATCACCAGAATAGAAAAAGAGTAGTATATTTTAATTTCAAAGATAAAATGCTTCTCTTGCGCCGAAGGTACACGGCATAGTAATATTAAAGGTGTGAATTAATGACAAGACGAGACTTCGTACTTTAACCATTTATTTACACATTCATACGCCAGCAATCGGTCGAGAGTGAGGCATGCGCTTCACTCAATTTATATTTATTTATTTATTTGAAGATACTGCTAGCCTCACATCTGAGGCTGTTGCAGGAAAGAGGGTATGTTCAAGTAGGCGTGTACGTAGGTAAAGTTGAATCAGACAATTCATATGTTCTCTACATTAACTATACAAGGGCTACTAAATGATGGCAGTAATAAACAGCATATTAGAGTGGAGATACATATTCAGAAGAGCACAGTTTAAGTAGGCGCTATTATAAAATAGGTTCGATAGGCAGTACATATGCACTAGGCAACCAGTTATACAATCGCTACAAAAATGACAATATGACATCCAACACACTTACTGTAAGGCCTGACAAGTACAGTATAATTCATGAGTTGCGCAATTTCCCGGCAGTAAAAAAGATACTGAGAAGTGAAACAATATATATTATTATTGTGTAATGCAGAAATCTTGCTTGGAGATGATAACTATAAAGCATCACCTGATATCTTGGAGTTAAAAGCTTCGAGTGATGTACACTTGATAGCATTTTTTGTTGGGCCATTCCAATCTTGAATTGCTTGCGGGAAAAAAGAATACCTGAAAATGTCGTTGTGAAAGCTGTATTCCGCTAAGTGCTTGGTATGTTTAGTTCGGGAACTAGTTGTATCTGAGTGTAGTAAATAGTTGTTCACATTGATCTTCATGCTGCCATTAAGAAGAAAGAAAAGAAACTTAAGGCGAAGCAGTATGGCTCGATCTTGTATAGTGGGTAAAGCGGCTTGCTTTATAGTTCAGTCGGAGAGTCGTGACTACGATACTTATTAAAGATAAACCTAAGTGCCTTTCTTTGTACACCCTCCAACTTTGCTGTGTAATGTTTACGGAAGGGAAACCAACTTATTATTGCATATTCCAGTGTTGATCAAACGAGTGACAAGTATGCTTGACGTTTAGTATCTATGAATGCGCATCAAAGCGAACGTTTCAATGAGTACAAAACGGTCCGTGCTTTGTTAACACCGTATGTTACTTTCTTGTCCCATTTGAGATCTGACGAAATTATGACACCTAAATGTTTATATTCTTCTACTTTCCTTAACATCTGGCCTTCCAAATAATAGTGAAGTTCATGGGCATTCTTGTATTTGTCACTGTCATACAAACTGTTTTGTCTGCAATGGGCATCATCTGCCAAGTCTGAAACCACTGTGTTATATGTTCAAGGGCTCTGTTTAGAAACATCTAACCTTCGTGGCAAGTGATTTGCTTATAGATTATGCAGTCATCCGCAAACATTCTCACTGTTGTGTTACAATTGATGTGCAAATCGTTAATAAAAAGAAGAAAAAGCATAGGAGCTAGAACGGCACCTTGTGGAACACCAGACAGCACATAGCCGTAGTCCGAAGAGTGGTCTTTGTAATGAACATACTAGCGTCTTCCTGTAAGATAACTATTTATCCACTTGGTGATGTTGTTATCTCCGAGGTAATGCGTAAGTTTCTGAAGCAACTTAGGATGGGAAACGCGGTCAAATGCTTTGGATAGATCTAAAAAAGTTATAGTCGTTTGGCCACCTTTATCCATTGTAAGTTCTAGGTCGTGGATTGTTTCAACCAGTTGAGTAGTTGTAGACAGTCCTTTCTGAAAGCCATGCTGATTCGTGACAATTAAGTTTTTTTTACAAATGATACACTGTGTTTCAGAATTAGATGTTCAAGAATTTTTCCGGCCGTACAAGTAAGCGAGATTGGTCGGTGGTTTGATGTGTTCGTAAGGTCACCGGATTTGTGGATAGAAATAACCTTGGCTATTTTCCATTTCTCCGGGATTACCAAGTTTTTATAGTTTTGTTATATATGATCAGTAAGACCTTTGACATTCATTCTGCGTAGCGTGTCAGAAATGCATTTGGTATGTTGTCGGGGCCACATGATTTTTTAGAGTCTATTTCGAGTAATAGGCAAAAAATGCCCGATTCAGTTAAGATTAAGTCGTCTAGTTTGGCAGTGTTACAGGGAAGATAACTGAGGTCGGGGTGCTTACCGTCGTCACGTGAATATACTGAAACAAAGTAATCATAAACTGTGTAGCCTTTTCAGTAGCTTCAGCCGAGGTTGGGTTACTGATCTGATGTGGCTTCGAATTAAAGTATCGCCAAAACTTAGAAGGAGATTCTTTGATAACTTTATTTAAGGTTACATTCATATATTCATCCTTTGCCATTTTTACAGCATATTTTAGTGCACGAGAATGCTCACTTATTTTTGCCGTGCAACCTGGTAACAATAGTCTACTTCTCATTTTCCTTAACCTGGCAAGCTTTCGTTTTAGTTGTATAATTTTTCTTGTTGTCCAAGGGTTTGTCTTGCGGACTGGTTTGATCTTTGTGGGAACATATTTTGATAAGCAGTGCTGAACGATTTTTTCAAAGGTTGCCCATAATTCATCTACTGAAACTGTATCGTCCTGCGAGAATGAGCTAAAGGTGGAATAGGAGTCATCTAGGTAGTCAAGAAGGCTCACGTCATCGGCATTCACCCAGTCGAAAATTGGTCTACTTTCTTTATGCTTAGGCAGTGGTGTGTCCAACAACAAGGAGCATTTAGTCGCTTTATGATCCGATATGCCACTGATAACTTCACAAGAAATCCTGTTTTCTGCTATGCTATCGCTCACAAATATCAAGTCAAGTACATTACTGTTGTTTGTTGTAACACGTGTTGGTTTTCGAATGAGCTGTCTAAGGCTAAAGTTAAAATGAAGATCAAGCAGCTCATCTGGATTATCAGTGTCGGCTGCATCATCAAGGGAATGTCATGTTCCACCAGCGAAGTTGAAATCCCCCGTAAGGATTATCTTTGTAGACTGCGTGAAATGAGCTTCCATACAATCTGCTAGTACATGTAATACATCATGTGAAGCATTTGGAGGCCGGTACATTGTGCCTAAATAGAGGAAGGATTTATCTGTCGTTAATTTACACCAAAGTAATTCAGCACCAACAACTTTAGGCATAGTTGTGACGTTAATATTTTCTTTTATCAAAATTGCTATACCCTCCCTCGTGAGCACCTATCTTTACGTATGACAGTATAACCCGGAGGGAATGTATTGTTACTTGAAATCTTAAGAGAAAGCCATGTTTCTGTCATTGTCACAATATCGGGCTGATGTTCTAGTGTGAATGCATCAAGTTCGGTACTTTTGTTAACACTTCTGGCGTTTAGGTTTACTATCAGTAGGCTGAGGAGCGTTTCATTTTCACTCAGTTTTTGCCTTCCGGACAGCAGATTTCTTTCCTACGACTGCCCTCGCTTCTTTATGTTCGTGCCAGACATATAGTTGACCGTTTATCTTGTCGTACATAAGTGTGACTTTTTCACCCTTATCTCGGTTCCTCTTGGTGCTGTCCCAAAGTTTTTTCCGGATGTTACGCACACGGACTGAAAAATCTTCGTCCACAGACACACTGGAATTCTTCAGCTTATAGCAGTTTTTCATTATTTTCGCATTATCGTCGAAGCGTTCCAACTTGATGATTACAGGTCGGGTTTTGTTTTCTGTTTTGGTGCATAGTTGGTGCATTCTCTCAATTCCCGAGATCGCGACACCTAGAGTAGTTTTAATAAGTTTTTCAGAGATTTGACAATCTAGGTCATTAGCTTTCTCGTTTTCTTCTTCCGGAATGTCATAAATAATTAGGTTGCATCGTCTGCTTCTATTTTCGAGGTCGTCAATTTTGAGTTGAAGGCTGGTAATGGTTTTCTCAAACTTTGCTATTTTATCCTCAATACCAGCCATTCTGCCCTCAAGGTTTGGCAAAGTATCCAATTTTACATGAATGGCTTCCAAAGATTCATTTACGGCCTTGTTGTTATATTTTAAAGCACTTTAATCAGCTGCCAACTTGCGGATTTCTGTCAACACTTCCCGATTCCCAGGGCCCGGATTACTTTCTACATCCCCAGAAAGCATTAATAAGTACTTCAAGGATATTATACATTGGCATAAAGTTGCATACACTTGGCCTGGGCATGGCAGCACCACAAGACATATTTCGTTACTTTTGTAACATTTGCCGAAATGTTTTCTCACCTGGATCAAGAAGACGAAAGGATTATTCGACATGTTCACTGCGATGCCGCCATGCCCAATGACGTTGCCAGGCACGGAGCGCTGTTTATAGGTGTATGATGTCGATAGCGTTGGCGTGGCTGATACGCCTCTGAAGGGAGCGTAGTCCAGTCGGTCCATCAGTCCATCAAACGCGCCGCTGCCCGGTTCGTCGATCGGTGCATTGAAACACTCGGCACATGGCAGAGCAGTCAGCGATGACACGGTCCGCTGGGTTCCGTCCGCGAAGCGGTCGAAAGAAAGCAGGAGGCCGAATGCCTGGATCAAGAAGACGAAAGGATTATTCGACATGTTCACTGCGATGCCGCCATGCCCAATGACGTCGCCAGGCACGGAGTGCTGTTTATAGGTGTACAATGTTGATAGCGTTGCGGTGGCTGATACGCCTCTGAAGGGGGCGTAGTCCAGTTGTTCCATCAGTCCGTCAAAGGCGCTCCTGCCCAGTTTGTCGATCGGTTCATTGAAACACTCGGCACATGGCAGAGCAGCCAGCGACGACACGGTCTGCTGGGGCGTCCAAATTTTGTCCGCGAAGTGGTCGAAAGAAAGCAGGAGGCCGAGTGCCTGGATCAAGAAAACGAAAGGATTGTTCGACGTGTTCTCTGTGATGCCGCCATGCCCAATTATATATACGTATAATAATATATACGTATGAGCGAGGGGACGGTAGAGTAGGGTGCAGGAAAGAAAGAGGGCAAATGGCGTGAGAAGGACCAGCGGAGCTTTGCCCCTACCTTCTCTTACACTCCCTATACACAAGCAGGAGCTCTACCGAGCTCCCGCAATACGAGCGCCCTCACACGCCAGAGTGCGCTCGTCCTCTCCACTCAATCTCCGCAACTCCGCCCGCACCATCTGCTCCGGTTTTTATGGGTGAGGGTAAGCACGCGGACCCGCAGCTGTTGCTATTGGCGAGGGAGTGAGAGCAGGGAGAGAACCCCTACCACCGCATGAACACCGACTGATGCGTGATATGCCTCGAGTAAGAAATGCATTCGCATGTGAAAATGACGCAGGGCCCTTTCACGTGCGCGCCGCTTTATGGGACGACCCATTGGGGTTTAGGGCAATTCGCTGGATAGAGGCGAAGTATGTGGGAAATCAATAAATAGTGCATGGGCAAAACAAGCTTTTCTTATGAAGAACGCAGGCCGCTTGCTTGGCGATCGGCCTCTTAGAAATGTTTTGATGGTGGTTGCCGAGTCACTGTGCATTTCTCTGCATTGATCGTAGATCCGAGCGAGACCTATGATGCCTTGAATTTACAGTTTGTAGCGTGCCACCTTGGCGCATTTGGTTACCTATCCGAGTTGCTGTACGACAGCGACTGCATATTTCTTGCCATCATTGTGCGCAGCCGCGTCGTCAAAACGTGAGGGTGCACCGTTCTTGCCCAATTTTCTAGTAGGAATTTCACTTTCACCACTTTTCGTCCTACATAATTAACGGGATGGGAGTTGCACGGAACCGGGACGACCATGACTTCCTCTAGCGCCGCTTTTGGTATTCTTGCATAGTAGTCACCACTTGAAGCGTTCGTGCAGGTTAATCCCAATTCAGCGAGGATTGATAAGTAGGCCGTTGTTCCGGATAGTCTTGCCAGTTGCGCTCCAACAGACAGACAGACAGACAGACAGACAGACAGACAGACAGACAGACAGACAGACAGACAGACAGACAGACGGACGGACGGACGGACGGACGGATGGACGGACGGACGGACGGACAATGAACTTTATGTGATCCTGAGGAGCTTTCGCGGGAACCCTTATCGGGGACCCACGGAAGCCGCTGGACGCGTCCAAGTTGGGGCTGGGACACCGTGATGTCCCGCTTTTTCTTGGGCCTTCTAGATTGCCGGGATTTGTGCCTGAAGCGATGGGCTCCGGAATGCCTCTTCCCAGTCGGCTTCGCTGGATAGAGGGCCGTTAGGTAACACGGGGCATTGCCAAAGCATGTGCGCTAAGGAACTATAAACTTCATTACATTCCGGACAACTTGAGTCAACGTCTGTGGAGATACGACTGAGAAGGCCCCGCTAGGGGAACGAGCCCGTCTGGAGCATTCTAAGTGTAATTGACTGAGACCTATCTAACTTCGGGTGAGGAAGAGAATAGATCCTTCTACTTAGCCGACAGTGAGATGTGATTTCATTAAACGTAAGGAGTGCATCTTTATGCCGGATTTCATCCTGACCCCATAAGGCCTCCATGCCGCCGCGGTGCGTTAGATCTCGCGCACGGTCATGGGCAAGCTCGTTGAGGTTAGGTACGTGCTGATGAACGTCCACACCCTTATGGACGGGAAACCAAGAGATTAAGCGAGTGCCAGGGTCTGTTCTTTTTTCTAGAATGGAGGTAGCCTCTCGCGCTAGGCTACCCGGCTCTAAAGCTTTGATGGCCGCTCGTAAGTCTGTTAACACGGTGGTGTGTGAGCGGTCGGTCATGGCCAGGGCTACGGCGACCTGTTCTGCAACTGCGCTCGTAGCTAACCTGACCGAGGCTGAGGAGCGTAATTCCCCGTTGCCGTCATTGACGGCCGGCGCGAATGTGCTAGACTTGCCGTACTGAGCCGCGTCAACTAAGACAGTCGATTCTCAATTCTCAGCGGCGTTCTGTAATATCGCCCGTTCTCGGGCTTTTTGCCTCCCTACATTGTATTGCGGGTGAATATTCCGAGGGAATGGGCTGACTACAAAGGTTTCCCGGTCCTCCCGGGATAAGGTAATTTCCCGTTGAGCAAGTATTCTAGGAGCCATGCAAGCCTCGTCCCGGATGCGTCTTCCTGCCCTGGTTGACGAGAGCCTGACCACCTGGGCGGTGACCTGCGCTTCGATCACTTCATCGATCTCGTTGTGCATACCGAGTTGTCTTAATTTGTCAGAATATGTGATTACTGGTAGCCCCAGTACCTTTTTGATGCTCTTACGGATCAGAGTGTCTAGCTTATTTTTTTCTGTTCTAGTCCAGGCAAGGGCCGATGCTACATAACTATAGTGGCTCATTAGGAAGGCATGATGGATCCGAAGTAGGTTGGATTCACTTAGTCTCTTTCTGCGTCCTGATACTCAAGCAACAAGTCTCAGCATGCTTTCGGTTTTGGCCGTGATGTTCGTCAGGGTTTTTGGCGTTACACCCTCTCGCGTCAATCAGTAGTCCTAGGATTCTGATTGAATCTACTCGTGTAATGCGCTGTCCGTTTCTTGCAAAAAGGGAGATGGGAATTTGGTCCAGGTCTGGAAGTCTCTTAACGCCTTGCCTGGCCGGCCTGTACAGTAACAGTTCTGATTTGTTTGAAGAGAGTTGGAGGCCTGTGCCTTCTAAGTAGGACTCCGTTTGCGTTCCAAAATGGATAAGATTTTTGGTGCTATAGTTGCAATATGTTGACTGAGAGCCTTCCTGTCTGTTTTCTTTACGATTGCGTGAAGTTTGGTCACCTCTGACTTTGGCCGAGTGTGCATTGCCGCATGGGACAAATGACACAACGAGAATGCGTCCACTAATCTCAGCAGATGGTCCTCTTTTAGTCCTCGATACCCGCCAGAGATTCTCTTGATCAAATGAACAGCATGGTCTGTGTTGGCTGTGTTATTGAAGGTGGTGCTATTGTCGCCCCCCGAATAAATGAAGCAGCCAAGGATTCTGATATTATTGACCCTCGGAATATCAGCACACACCATTGCTCGTGTAAAGGCGAATGTCGCTTTCTACCACCGGCTTCCCACTCCTGGTTTGCACGCCTCACTCTTTCCTGTACAGTAGCAGTAGTACTTCTGTGTGCGAGCGCCTCACATCCATCGGCGAGAGGTACTCTTCTACCGTGTCTATAGATTTTTGTATTTGACCTTCACTTCTGCCCACACACCAAATTTTGACATCGTAGGACTATACGGTGTGCTTGACGTCGTTGACATTTGCGAGTTTCCTAGAGAAGAAGAATGTGGAAATATATGAGCGACGAGGTAGAAGGAAAATCACTTGACAAGAAAGACGCTCAACTTACAACTGAACTTGTATTAGAAAACATTCACTGCGCGAGAACGCAGAAACGCGCAGGCGCAACCATCACTTCTAGGTGCCACCCCCCTTCCCGAAAAGGGTATATTTATCTACTTTAACTGCTATAAAAACATTTTTTTTTCACTTAGTGCTACCGAAGCAACACTAATACACGCGCTTGCGTTTTCCTTAATCTGTTCTGTTTCCATAATTTCTCTGGTCAATCTGTGTTTAGATTTGCCCAGAATCCTCATGCTGCCAAACTGCGGATTGAACCCACAATCCCTGCAGTGCATTAACAAGTGCGTGCCACCGGCGAGAACGTTCAAGGACGTCACATGTTCCCGGAGTTGATCATTTAAACAACGACCCATCTGGCCGATGTGCACTTTTTCGAAGCTCAAGGGTATTATGTACACAACCCCTGGAGTACACCGCACAAACAGCGTGGTATGTTTATCAGTGCAACCGCTTTCGTTCACCCTTCCACTTCCACAATTTCCTATCATGAAACACAGTTTTGACAGTTTGCAGGGAGCCGTGAGAACAACACGTACTCCATGCTTGCGCCCAATCTTCGTCAAAGAGTGTAACATCTTGTGCACATAGGGCATGGCTACAACCATTTTTGTTGGCCTCGTTTCCGCCGTGCTGGTGGTACTTAACCTCTTTGATTTCTTTAACATAGTACTGCCTACTTCCACAAGCAAGCAGTGCGGGTAACCCCAACTGAAAAGGCGTCTTACTTAATTCCGGAAACTGCGTTCTATTTTATGTGGACATGATTTGCTTAGCGATGAACTAAGGCAAAAATTCGCTATCGCCCTTTTCACTAGCTTGCCATCAGAAGAGTCAAAAGGTAACAGGCCCTGTTTTGACCACGGGGAAACTCCCAGCAAACGTGACCACCTTCATTAAAATCAATGTTAAAATCTAAAAACTACAAAGCCTCTCTGGCAGGTTGTTCATGTGTGAATTACAATGAACTTGTGCATTGTTTAAAGCAATCCAAAATGTTGGTTACTACTGAAGTGTGTGAAGAGTAAACCTTTATGTTCCACATCACCAGTAAGTCGTCAACATATCCGTAGACATTGTTTACAGGTTGTCCCACGTGCTCATGTTTCAGCTTCCCATCAAGTTTTGCTTAGAATACTTCACAAAGCACAGGGGCCACACAGTACCCAATGCATATGCCCTTCCTTTGGACAACTGACATATCTTCAAACTTCACCAAGGTCGCACACAGGTATAGCACTGAAGTAGCTTCATGAAATTCTCTACTATAATAATTATAGCTTTGTTTTGAAAGTTTAGTACCCCGACAGAGTCGATGGCCTCCCGTATAGCTAGAAACAGTTCATCGTGCGAGACAGAATAAAACGTTTCTTCGACATCAACAGAAAAACCGTAATTAGCACCACACTGCCTGACCACAGGTCTTTTACCAGTACGTCCGAACACTTGAGCTTGAAAGGCTCATCAGGAGTCAATAGGTTCAGGTGTCGTTGCAGGTAGGAGTGCACAATATGCTGCCAAAATTCTTTTCAGTGACAGTCGATCATAAGGGACACATGACTTTATGTGTTTTGGCTGAAACGAATACTTCTAGAACGTCACCTTTCCAAGACTTCACGGTTTTCGAAAGACTTTCTAGTCCCACCTCTGATAGAAGAACAACCGCTCTTGATTTGACCTTGGAAGGCGTCCCGCTGAACGGTTTGAAGTTCTTTTCTATATCTGCTTTTGCTTTTTCTTCGAAATGAAGCTTGGGTAGGACAGCAGACCCGCCATCTTTATCACAGTATGAGAGAACCGAACCCAAATTGTTGATGCACTCCACTGTCTTGCGTAGAACCATTAGGCTTCTAAACTCGCTACATGGCGCACGACCTAATGCCTCGACTGCTGCTGATAAGCAGCTGTCTCTGTCTTCACCAGGCGCCAAGTCAGCCAACTTGTGAGCTATGGCCGGAGCTCCTGCTTAGGTAGTGAATGTTCTCTAATAAAAGTTTAGTTGTAAGTTGAGCATCTTTTCTGTCAAGTGCTTCTTCCTTCTACCTTGTGCGCTCATATATTTTTACATTATGTTGTACCAAATGATCCAGCATTCCGCTTTACTAGAGAAGCAGTTGATGCTCAGGTTGAAGAGGACTGTGGATATTCGGCTCCGTGAGGTGACTCTCGCCCTATCGGAAAAATTGCCATGGTGGATACTGGAAAACATGGTGGGCGTGGTGGAAATTATGATGGATTTGGTGGGACGTAGTGGAAAATATGGTGGATATGCCGGGACATACTGGGTGGTATGGTGTACAGATGATGGGTAAAGTGGAAATGATGGTGGAAAGCAGAGGCTAGATAGTGGGCAATAATGGGACACTCTGCCCACCATTGCGATAATGCTGGCAAGCCTTAAGCATATGGTGGGTTGTGCTTATTATGGTGGGACACATGATATACCAAGCTGAGAAACTCTTCCCACCATCGCGATAATGCTGGGAAGCATTAAGCAGATGATGGTTGCTGCTTGTTATCATGGGCCACATGGTGTACCAAGCTGAGAAGCTCTGCCCACCATTGCGATAATGCTGGGAAGCAGTAAGCAGATGATGGGTGGGCTTATAATTGCGGGCAATTTAAATAGTGTACCAAGCTGGGATCTGTACACTACATGTTCTACAACAATGATTTCCATAAAAAATTTGGCCTTCCGATCAAGCCCGTACAATTGTGTTATCCGTGCTTCCGGGTTTCAGAACACACGATTTCGACGATTAAGAATGACAACACAGCGCAGCGACGGCATCAGTTAACCTAAATGAAGCATTTTTCATTGTGTATGGTGTCCGCTCAAGAACCAACAAACATCGATGTGACGCGATTCAAGCGCTCCCAGAGAACATACGTCTCTTCTCACCGACAGCCGCCGCTCGCACTCGCCGGCACTTCTTTATCTTTTATGCGAGAACTCAGACGTGGCAATTCGTATGCTTGGGGAACCAATATGAAGGCGTAATGTTTCCGGCACACTGCATTCGTTTTGGCCAAGCCGTTATGTAGTTGTTGCTTTAGCGAAAGAGCTACAGCATGGCACGACCGCCCTCTACATCGCGCGAAAAGCATCCCAATACTCAATCAAATAAATTAGGCGGGCGTATCTATGAATGAGCCTAGAAGCGTCATAAAGCGTGAGCAGATGTCGCCCTTTAGAACGAGCGCGAAGCGGATATTAAACTTGGCAGACCCCGCCGGTAAAGTGTTGCTGCTCCCCAGTCCACTTGGTTTTTTTTTCTTGCAGTTGTGAATTGTAAAAAATAGCACTGGTGCCTTTAAACAGTGGGAATCGTTACAGGCAGCAGTTGCTTGTGTTTAATAAATGTGCAATTTTTAGTAGCAGGTGCAGATCTCGTCTATGTCTTGTACATGACAAACATAACTGAAGTTGAACCGTAAATTCGTACGAAAACTAACTATTTAACACACAACAAACATCATGTTGGTATGGCGCATTCTGCTACTGGTCACCGACGCGTGCGGACGCAGGATGGCAGGCTCGTCAAGAGCTGTTACAGCGGCCAATGCTGGCCGCGGTTCCTCGTGCACATCACTTCCCAAGGACGGCCGTTTAATTCTGCCACCACTGCCCACAGGAGAAGGACTCAGACGTGCGTTGGTTCTGCACTGCGACATCGCAGCGCGTCCGTACGGGATTAATGACTTCCGAAAGCCACTCAACGAAGTAGGCATCATCCAAGAAGTAAGCGGCATAGGAGCGTATCAGATGTCGCACGTCTGGCTTCTTAACATGAAGACAGATGAAGCCAAGAAGACACTTCTGGACGCTGGCCTACTCTCCGTGAAAGACCAGCCCTGCGTCGTCGTCGACCCAGAAAGGCAAGAGGTGCGTCTCAAGTTACATTGGGTAGCTTTTGACGTCAACGCAGAGGCTGTACGGCGTGCTTTCCGGGAGTACGGTGAAGTGAAAGAAGTTATCAGCGACAAGTGGAGAGACGAAGACTTCGAAGGAGTTGAGCCCACCACAAGATTCGTTCGGCTACTACTTAAAGAAGGCGTTACTACAGATCGCATACCCCACCAGATGCGTCTCGGGAGCGGCATGGCACTGCTGGTCGGGCCAGGAAGAGCGCCGCTGTGCCTGCGTTGCCTGAATACGAGACACATTCGTCGCGACTGCAGGGTGCCAGGTGCGCTGGTTGTCGCGCTTTTGAGCATGAGCAGGCGGACTGTACTCGTTCCTATGCCAGTGCAGCAAGTCGAGCAACAAATGCCAACCACAGTGAATTGCTCATGGATGAAGAGGAAGCAGAGAGGGCCGCGGCGTCGAAGGCAGGAGTGGAGGCGTCTCATGCAGTGGCGACCAGCGAGAGAAAGATGGAGACACCTAAGCAAGACACAGTTGAAAATACGGTTATGGGCACTCCAACGCAACGGCGTTCGACTCAAATGGAAACCCAGCACAAGACTGAACCAGTCAACGGGTCCGACGCTACTTTGGACACGAATACAGTTGAAGCCACGCCAGTAAAGCGACGCCTGAATGAGGCAGACGCGGCGACCCAGCAGCGTCTGACCCAGGAAGATCAAGGGCAGTGGCGAGTGGCTGGCTCCAAAAAGTCTCGGGGTGCTGGCCGCCTGCGTTCGTCGTCGCTTTCACGCGGCGGCGACGGGACGACGCCTTGAGCGTCGGCCGGACAGTGGTTTAGGTGTTGGTAAGGTAAGCGTCTTTCGCTCGGCTTTCTCTCATCACGATGGCGACGATTAGATTGGTGACGCTAAATGTACGTGGGCTTTTTGCCAAACGGCGGCAAAACCAGCTTTACCGCCTAATTATAGAACAAGATGTAGACATCGTCGCTGTACAGGAAACTAAAGTAGAGAGTGAAGAGCATGCTGAGCGAATGGTACAGCCTTTCACGAGACTGTTTGTTGTGTGCGTTTGTCACGCGGTGGGTACATCTGCAGGTTGCCTCTTGTTAATTCGGCAGATCCTTAATGCGAAAGTGGAGTCTGTAACTACCTGCGAGGCGGGTCGTTTTATTATATGTGATTTATCCCTACCCAGAGAAAAATGGAGAGTATTCTGTGTGTACGCACAAACTGTGATTCAAGATCGAAAAGAGTTTTTTTGAAAAACTTGATGTGTATTTGAAATGTGAACGTAAACTAATTTTGGCCGAGGATTTCAACTGTGTTTCTTCGAGCATAGATAAATCAAGTTCCAGGCTATACAGAGATTTAAGCACTGCCGTTCTAATCGATATGGTGGCGATAGCTCAGCTAGAGGACGTGGGTGAATGTCTTTGCAGTGGAAAAGGGGTTATGTTTACCCACTTCCAGCGTTCAAGCCATGCTAGACTTGACAAAGTATATGTGTCTTCCGAAATCATTCCTTCGTGCCATGATTACAGAGTTACACCTGTTACGTTTAGTGATCATTGTTTGGTTTTATGCTCAATGGGTAAACATAAAAGGAATAACAAACATTTCTCTTGGGACCTCTGGAAATTTAATGTAAAGCTACTAAAGGATGAAGAGTTTAATCGAATTTTTCTAGAGGGCATAGAAGACTTAGCAAATAGAACACTTAAATTCTGGGGACATAAGTGGGAAATATTTAAACAGACCACTAAACTGAAAGCACTTGAGAGAGTCAGTATCCTGAGACATGCTGAAAAAGAACTTGAACTGGGCTTGCGTGAAAACTTGCAACAGTTAGTAGCGGATGACTGTACTCAGGCCGGAACATTTTCAGAGGAGATAAACATAACTAAACAGAAGCTAGAGTTGATAGACCAAGAACGTTATCGTGGAGCATTAATTCGAGCTCAAGCAGAAAACTTAATAGCGGGAGAAATGCCAACAAAACGAGCTCTTGGAGCTGAGAAGAGGCATGCCTGTAAGAATGAAATAAGAGAAACAGACTATAAAGGAACAAGGTGTCATACCAAAGAAGCAATATCCGGTGCTTTTTTCGAATATTACAAAGAGTTATTCACACCAACCAGTGTACACGCAGAACATTTTAATAGTGATTTCATTTCATTATTGCCAAGACTTGATGATGAAAGAAAGGAAATTTTAGAATTGCCTATAACAGAGCAAGAAGTTGGAAAAGCAATTGATAAGTTAAACAATGGTAAGTCTCCAGGACCAGATGGCCTTAGTGCTGCAGTGTACAAAAAATTCAAACACGTAGTTTCACCTATTTTGAGGGAGGTGTTTAACGAGGCTTTTAAGTGTAAAAAACTTCCACCATCGTTTTTGTCAGCCCACACGGTCTTAATACCTAAAACAGAAGATCCCGCGAAGTTAAGAAGTGTTACTGCATATAGACCAATTAGCCTAACTAATGTTGACTATAAAATATTCATGAAAATATTGGCCAGAAGACTCCAGACAGTTATAACAAAACTGATTGGGCCCCACCAAACTTCCGGCATAAAGGGAAGGAAAATAATGACCAACATAAACATAGCACGATCAATCCTAGAAAGTTGTGGCGCTATGCATCTCAATGTTGCCATGCTTAAAATTGACCTCGAAAAGGCATTTGATCGCGTGCCGCACGACGTGCTCCTTTCATTACTTGAGCACATTAACGTAGGGAGTTTGATTAGCGAAGGAGTGCGCATGGCTTACACTGGATGCACGACGAGATTGGTAATAACTAAAACTGCGGGTGAGCGTATACCTGTGCTGCGGTCAGTGAGACAGGGGTGTCCACGATCGCCCCTGCTTTTTGCTATTTTTATTGAAACTTTCTCTTTAAGTGTAATTAATAAGCCTGCAATAAGCGGCTTTGAATTACATGAAACTGAGGTTAGCCTCCTTGCATACGCAGACGACATTGCAGTTTTCTGTGCAAATTATGAGAGTATAATGCATGCTGTAAATATCGTGAAAACTTTTTGCCCGGCGAGTGGTAGTGCCGTGAACTGGGATAAGTGCCTTGGCTTCTGGCATGGGGAATGGGACGTCACGCCAAGAGTATTTCTAAACATTAAATCGCAGAAAACACCAGTGAAGTATTTAGGAGTGCCGCTGGAGTTCTATCATGACAGTGAACCGTATTGGAAAAAAGAAACACAGGCATTGCGCAATGATGTAAAAAAATGGAAAGGTTGGGGTATTTCGATATTCGCACGGGCCACAACGTGCAACTTGTTTCTGGTGAGCAAGCTGTGGTACGTAATGCAGGTTTTGCACTGCAGCAGAATAAGTGTACAGAAAATACACAGAGTATTTGCAATTTTCATATGGCGCTCTGTATGGGAAAGATCAAGCCGCACAAACCTGTTCAGAAAAGTTAGAGATGGCGGGCTCGGATTAGTTCATTTGTACATAAGACAACTTGTCAATCGTTTTCTTTTTTTGCGTGATGTAGATGACCCCTTTTTCAGAACTGTTATACAACTAAGGTTATCTAGACTGCTGCCGGGATTTCTCGTATCATCATCAAACATGCAAGGACCAAGGGTATTTAAAAGAAGTTGTTTCGTCTTTCCGCTTTTTGTTAGTAAGATTTTCGTTAGAGTATCTGGCTGAAGTACCACGTAAAATATTGTATAGAGACCTTGTCGATGTTTCACTGCCTGTTCCATTGTACCGTCAGCTATATTGTGCAGGCCCAGGACAGGATGTTCTGAAACATGTTAAAAGAATGCTTGTAGTGCCAGGGGTCAAAACTTTTTTCTTTAAATTACATACTAGTACCTTACCAGTTAAAACGTGGTTGCAGGATAAGGGAATATACGTGCCATGGAGCACAAATTGCAACTTGTGTAATAAACCAGAAACAATTGAACACGTGTTTATAGATTGCTGGAGCGGTGTCTTTTTCTGGGACATACTGCAAAGAACCTTGAAAAAAGAATTACCGTTAAGTCCACATGGCATCCGTTTTCTTTCGGTTAAAAACGAGGCAGGTGTACCTTATGATCTTATCATGCTTCTGGGCCTGCACAGTATATGGAAAACCCGATGTGCCTTTGAAAACGCGGATGTAGAAGTGCTAGCTGTGCGCCAATATTTTTGCAAATCTGTGTGCCATTTTCTTGAAATGTCGAAAAGCCAAGAGGATGCGCCAGACTGGATTGTGTGCATTGAGCAATTGTTACGAATGACCAAGTATTGATTAATAGTCAGCCAAGAGCTGACGGTACCACAATGAATTCTGTGGCTGTATTTTGTGACGCACTTAAATTTGGACCAAAATGTAAATATATAAAATGTTAACAGTCATGATATGCAAGGTAGTAAAGAAAACAAATGTTGGTATGGCGCAGTGGTTAGTGTCTCCGAATGAGAATCCGCAGGTTGCACGTTCGATCCTCCGTGGCACCTTGTTTTTTTTTACGGAACGGGTGTTTTTTATACCGTTTTTATAGAATTCTTTTTTTTCTGGCAGCTCGTCACGGTGATTCTGACGCCATTTCGCGCCCAAGCGTTGCCGGCACTGCAGCACCCACCATATCCCACCATGCGCCAAGGTGGCCGTTTCTTACCATTCACCCACTACATTAATCCATTATAATGGTGGGTGGTGGGTTACACCATGCCCACCATTCGTTTTTTTCCGATAGGGCGGTGTTTAAGCGTTAACGCTTCCATGTGCCGTCTCCGACGCGTAGTTTTTTTTCCATTATGACAGACAGGACCTAACGTACTCGAAAAGTGTGCTTCGTAACCCAAAACTTTCATTTTTCCCTAATATTATTTCGTGTTTCGCGTTGTCGAAACGTTTTTCCAAGTTCAGACCTTAAATGGCGTCCGCGTACGTGGAAAATAGGTCCAAAGTTTGGTGATTGATGAATTTCATTGCATCTTGCATTGAGAGGCTGACTCTGAAGCCAACCATGTTGTGTGAATATGTGGGTAGGATCTTTGTATCCGACGTAGTCGTTTACCCTGTTTAGGATAGTTTCCTACGCACAACGTTAGTGGGATTGCTCGTAGGTTGTCGATGCTGGGAGGTTTGCCGAGTTTTGTGATGTGCACCGTGGTGGCAGTCTTCCATTCTTCTGCAACCTTGGCCGTGCTCCACGCTTTGTTGAGCAAGTCGGTGAGCCGTTCAATAGACGTGTCATTGGGATTGCTGAGAGTTGCGTTAGCGACAACGGCTGGTAGCGGTTCTGATTTCCGGTTGGCTGCTTGGACGACGTGTCTAATACATGATACCGTGAAAGCTTCTTCAATTTCTAGTAGTGGTTGACATATTGTTTCCTATAAATGTACTGGAGGGAACTCTTCCGTCAGTGCCTGTGGGAGCTGCAAAGCATGGTGCATAAGCAAGCAAGAATTGATGGCTAGCACTTGAATTTGTCTAATTTTGCTACTTTCGGTTCCTGTTTGCTTCAGCTGCTTTGTCTCGAAACGACAATGAGCAAAGGTGTAGCAGTTATGATTCGCCAGCTCAACCTTCTAGCACATCAATATGATTCGGGTTGCGAAGTTCAAAACAGATTGCTCTTTTATTCGAAAGAAAACCGGAACACTAATACACTGAGCCAGCAGTGAACTGGAAGCCTGCAAATCAATGTTTTAATCAAATACACGTACTACCCATCATCGCCATCGTCGCTGAACGATCTAAGCGCCCGATTCTCTTGTAGTTTTTTTAGGAAATTCAATGGCATACCCGGAAATCACGTGACAACTGGCACCTGCCTCCAAGCACCACGCGGCGAGAGCCTCCCACGCTCCGGTGCACTGTGCTCGGAGGCAGCTTTGCTACTGCTGAGTCCTTTGTCACGTGATCATAGGTGGCGGTGGCTAGCTTTTGAGTTGGGTGGAGCCTAGCTCAAAGGCACTCAAGCAGCACCTCAGTGCTTGAGTAACCCTGTTTACAACCGCTATTTACAAACATGAAATATGTTTTTAGCAAACATACTTACATTCAACTGGCAACACTGGGTACTCATTAGTATCGAAAATGCACGCAACAGCTTGGCTCGACCCCTCCGCATGTGCAGAACAATCGAGATATCCAGGTGAGCGTTGACAACCTCCACATGCTAGTATACGCCACCAGCCTAGTGAGAAAGGTACATTACGTGGCTTCGAACTAGAAACATGAAGATGGAGTTCGTGCCTTCTCGTCGCTGTTGTTCCATACGTCATCCAGGAAGAGGATGAGGGAGCGGACGACGGTCGTGAGTGCTGCGTGCTCTCTGGCTTCCGGATACTCGACGAACCGGGCGCCGGGCCGCCAGAGCATTGAGGGTCCCACGAAGTGGCCCGCCAGCGCCGGGGTGGTGTGGCTGCTAGGCACGGCACAGCACACCTTGCGCAACACCAGAAGCCAGTGGCGCAAAAGCTCCTGGTGGCAGGCCGCTAGGCACTTGCATGTCCTGAAAGAGATATCGCAAGTACTTTTCGCATATCATCCGTCGTGGCTATGCAGGAATAAATTAAGAGAAATAGGTTCACTTTAGGACTGTCCTTGCATATGTATACGGCATATTGAATCCTCAGAGATAAGAGTTCTTGAGGCTCGAGCAAAAGTCTACTGAATGGCACCCAGAAACTTGCTGTTTCCACCTCTGTCTCCAGGGGGAAGTCATGGGCAATAGAAGCCGTTAATAACTCACCCCAAGCGTTCCGAATGAACACCGGCTGTTGCAAACAAAAATACATCTTGGGGTACCCGTTGCTTGAAACTTCCGGTACAGAAATGTCTCACAAAATATCACCCACCAACATAACCTCAACGTATTGACATGCCGTAGAAGCAAAATACCGAGCACCTTGAGTTTGCCAAAAATGGTCGGTGGTGCGCAAGGCGGAAATCACGAAGCCAGCGCTACGTTAACATGGGCAGTCCTGTGTTTGAAACTTGAGGACGTCATCGGGGTCTTAAGCTAGATGCGTGTGCACTACGTCTCACTGCATTGGGCCACTGACGAGGCTGTTCAGAAATGAGGGCTTGTTTAGAAGGGATAGTTGGCCTCATCGAGCAGCTTTTACCTGCAGCTGTCCGTCATAAAACTATTGATGAAAAATGAACACTATTATTATTATTATTATTATTATTATTATTATTATTATTATTATTATTATTATTATTATTCGGTGGCGAGACACTGGCCTCTAAACTGATCATCCATCTTTTGACAGATTTGCTGGTTCTCCTGAGACTTTTCCTGCCTGGGTGACAAGCTGTGGTTCCGTTGATGCCTGCCGATGCTGTTAAGCTGTCTTTCAAGCTTGGAACCTGCTTTTCTACAAAATTCACCCGGTTCATCAGGATAAGAAAACGCCCCCTTCGTGGTTCGCGCCCCTGCTCCATAAGGGACCTTCGAATGGGCAAGCTGCGTTTTCATCGGTACCTGCCATCGCCTCTACGCTGCTGCGGAAAGCAGCATTTGCTCATCTGGAAACTTTGCGTTGTTCACCAGGATAATACGCCCAACCTATGCTGCACGCTTCGCAGTCAGTGGCGAGCCACTGGCCTGTAAACTGATCATCCGTCCTTTGACAAGTATATTGTTTGTTTACACCTCTTCTTACCTACTGTAAGCCATTTGCTGCTGACTGCCAAACTCCTTTTTCATTGCCAGTTGCTATGAGTGAGGAAGACTTGTGTGTTTCATGTCATAAGACTGTGCCTTGGGCGGTCGATTTATGAAATGTCTTGAGTGCAAATGATTCGATCATCTTGGATCTAGCTGCTCAGGCATAGCTCCGAATACATTTACTACTATGGTGCAGTCGAAAAGAGACTGTTGTGTTTGCAAAAACTGCAGAGCCAACAAAAAGCAATGTGCCTCTGCTATATCTTCCGATGCACCGCCAACGGCAAGCAGCAGTGATTTTATTCCCGCTTAGTTCGAAGAAATTAGAGATATGAAAAAAAGTTTAGAAGTTCTGCCTGCACAAAGTCAGAAGGTTGATTCACTCTTGCTTCTAAAGACAGAATTTTTGCAGCTGTCAAAGTCAGTCGCTGACCTTGATGAGTCAGTCTCTTTTCTTTCAAAGCAATTTGATACCACATGTGAACAGCTCAAATCATCAGAGGGCACTGCAGTAAACAGAGGCAAACAAATTTAAAAACTGAACGAAATCGTTGAGGCTCAGGCTAAAATTTTACATCGTTTACAACAATAGAAAAACAAATCCTACCAATACAGTAGACTGTCTAACTTGGAAATTCATGGCTTACCAGTCACACAAAATGAAAATTTGAAAGAAATGCTCATAGATCTGGCTGTGAAACTTGAACTGCATGATTTTTCTGCTACTGGTCTGGTTGCCGTGCACCGCCTTCCTGGCAAGCAGGATTCTTCTTCAAAAGTTCTGGTGCGCTTTTGCAATATCGCTATGAGAGAAAAATGGTATAACAGGCATGGTAAATTACGAGAGTTATACCTCACTAAAGTGCTACCAAAACTTTTCTTCCATGACAACCTAACAAAGCTCAACAGGCATCTGTTCTGTCTTGCTAGGTCGGCGGGCAAGCAAAACAAGTACAAATTTGTTTGGGTGAGAGCAGGCAAAATATTTGCCAAGAAGGATGAGGACGCTTCGCTCATTCGAATAATCAGTGACAGCGATATTTAAAAGATCAAATGAATATGGTGCCATCTGCTCCACTTGCATTTTCCAACTTCAATACCTTTAAGAAAAGCTTTGGTCCTAACTTTCATTAAGATTTTACTTTGGTTAATGTAAATATTCGCAGCTTGCGCAAATACTGTGAGGAGTTCAAAAGTTTGTCAGAAGATGCAAACACTTACGTGGATGTTTTTGTACTCACTGAAATTAATGTTCCAGATTCAGTTCTGCATTCATTTGTGCTGAAAGGTTTCACCGCTAAAGTCTTAACTTGAGGGCTTCGTGGAGGTGGTGGCATTGCTGTTTTTGTGAATGATAAGTGTACTGTTTTCGAAGTAAACGTTAGTTTCACCCACGCTGAAGTTCTTACTTTAATATTCTGTTCCTTTCATTTAAATCTTACTTTGTTATTAATCTACCGCCCCCTAATAGTAGTGTCAGTTGATTTATTCCAGAACTAGATGCTGTCTTGAAGCGTTTTAGTTGTGAAGAAGCATTTTGCATTACGGGTGACCTGAAGTTTGGTATTTTATGTCTAGGTAAAATCCAAGTGTCTGATTATTTTTCATCTCTGTCAGCTTTCCGCCTGGAACACAAAATTACAGCTTTCACACGAAAAGTCCTAAGTGGTGAATAAAACAATTTTGTTCGGACAATATAGCAGTACGGGCACAAAATCACACTTTGAGCTCCTGTGTCAAAGCACAATGCCTAGCAGACCATTACTTTAATTCCTGCCGCCTTTCTTCGAAAACACTGCCTTCTGCCTCTCGTTGCTTGAAAGCGGACAGCTCGCGTAAAGAAATGCGTGTGTCAGTTATTGATCAACGCAAACTGGATTCGTTAATTAAAGAGTTCGATTGGTCTTCCCTAATTGTTTCTGGTTCTCATGGTGAAGTATATGATAGGTTTTGCTCAAAAATGCGTAATCTGCAACATTCTTGTACTCGTATTGCTAGGGCTAAGCAAAGACATAATCATAACTGGCTGTCCCCAGATATTTTAGAAGCAATCGCTGACAGAGACATGCTTTGAAAACAATTTAAACGGTCCCCTGGTAAAGCAGAACTTCGAACCAATTACAGAATTGCAAGGAATAAAGTGGTTGCCTTTATCAGATGCGCAAAACGACGATGCTTCCATCATCAGTTTCAGTCATCTTCCAGAAACCCGGTGTGGATGTCGTCACTGATAAACCATCTTCGAGCTAAAGAAAATAGCGATGCTAAACCTACTTATGCGTTTACTGGGGACCCTGCGCATACAGCTGATGTTTTCAACCGCTACTTGGCAAATGTGTCTGGTGGACTTCCTTCGGCGGCGAAAGGCCGTTCTGGTTTAGAGAAATCAACACCTGCCTCGACGTTCCTTCGAACTTTAACAATAGATGACCTCACTAGAATAGTTTCCGGCTTCAAAAGGCAGAAACCAGCATCTATTGACGGTATCTCTGTATCTTTGCTGCAGCGGAATCTCAACACATTATCAGAAATTCTGCTTTTCTTGCCTAATGGACTCCTGGAGACTGCTTCACTCCCATTAGACTTAAAAACAGCAATTGCAAAGCCACTATTTAAAGGTGGACCAAAAGATAGCATTGACAGTTACCGACCCATTTCAGTTTTACCTATCTTATCCCAAATAATTGAGAAATTCTTATTGGAATGCATGACTTCCTTTCTAGATAAATTTTCGCTCATTTTAAGCCGCCAGTTTGGTTTTGCCTTAGGTCGTGGAACAATTGATCCACTTGAAGAATTTTCCCATGAACTGAATGATACTTTGGAACGTAACATGTTTGCCTATGCTGTTCTTCTTGATATCTCTAAAGCATTTGACACCGTAAACCACTCTATATTGCTTAGAAAATATATTTTCTTGGCTTTTGGGGTCCGTTCTACGACTTTCTTAAGAATTATCTTGCTGATCGTTTCCAGGTATTGCCGTTACACAATCAGTTACCTTTGAGTAATAGGCTTCCCTTGAAAGCTGGTGTACCACAGGGATTCATTCTATCTCCTCTTTTTTAATTTATTCATAAATGATTGTACTGCTGCTGTTCCAAAATGTCTTGTATTTCAGTATGCTGATGACACTGTTCTGTTAACGAAACATGTATGTTACAATAAAGCGTTGTCACTACTACAAGACAGTGTTTATAAGGCTTCGTCATGGTTTAAGAATAATTGCCTGGTGATTAATCAGAAAAAAAACGAAATTAATTTGCTTTAAAAATTTATTGAAAGCAATGGTTACGAATGCAACCCCACTCCTTCATGCCCGTGATTGCGTCCCTGTAAGTGTACTCCCATTGAATATGTTACTTCTATAAAATATCTTGGTGTGTTTTTCGATAGCGACCTGTCCTGGAATGATCATTTGGCTTACACTTGTGGCAGACTACGAAAAATCTCGTGGTTACTCTTCAATATTATATCAATTGCATCCACCAATAGTAAAGTGACCATTGTGCTTGCTCTTGCGTATAGTATCCCACGATATGGCATCACTTTATTTGCATTCTGTTTTTCACGATGGCAGCGTCGGGTTGACAATATTTTAAAAAGTGTGTTGAAATCCATTGTGTGCAATTATTCTTCAACAGACAATGTAAATTTATTTTCTCTACTTCGCCTGCCGTCTTTCAAAGCGTCCTTGAACGAAACTGTTGTATTACGGCATTTCTGGGGTTCTCATTTCACGAACTAATGCATTGCCCCTCGTATATTTGAAGAAGACTTCCCGCTTTTCTGTGCCATTCGTCAAAACACAATGTGGCAAAGCTACTAGAAAGGTCTATGTCCCGACTGTTTTTAATGACATATACCCGACAGTGTTTTTTCGTCAACAATTAAACGCATTCTACGAAAGAGCATAAGGCCTCTTTATTGCTGCATCAGTTATCGCATTATGGGTAAAATCTGTTTTAAAATTTTCAATACTTATCTTCACATTTCTGCTGTTTAAGTAGTATTGCTTCCGCTAATTTGATTCTTGATTGTTATTGTGTTTAGGTGTAGCGTAACAAGTTACATGTATTTTTTTCTCTGATTGTTTACATGAAAAGCTTTTCAATATGTATGTCATCTGTCATTTGCCGATGTGCCGTGCCAAGTCCTCTCAGCCACCGTCTGGCTTTGACAGGCCTGTTATTTGTTTTGTACAACTCAAGATGACAATAAAAGATTATTATTATTATTATTATTATTATTATATTATTATTATTATTATTATTATTATTATTATTATTATTATTATTATTATTATTATTATTATTATTATTATTATTATTATTATTATTATTATTATTATTATTATTATTTACCAAACACTGATGAAAAACTTCGGGGACCCTAAAGCTTCGTCTTTTGGAGTTGAATGTGATAGCGAGATCATGTTCTTTGTGCGCTCTTCAAACACTTAGTGCATGGAACCTTTTCAAATTTGCTATTCACCTACTACGTGGCATTAAGGGAATAGGTGCAGTAGCGTGTGTGCCTTTTGTAGGGGGTACCGGCCTTCAACCATAAAGCCATTATGATATTCGCATATTTTGACACCCGTTGGCAATGGACGCTTGTACCACGCATTATTACTGCAATATTTTATGTTGCATTGTGAAGCGTGTATACAATACGGGTGTGTTTGTGAAGCATGAAAGCTACTTTTTCTGCATTTCAAAGCAGAGGAAGTTCTTGTCACAGTTTTCTTAAGCTGAGGTGTGGCCGAGTTGTAGAAAGTGCGTTTCATGCACGAAGGACCCGGGTTCGATCCCCATTTGGACCCAAACAACCCTGGTTTGGTGCCCATTCTGTTTCGTAATTTTTTTATGTTTTATTTATATTTGCTTCATTCTCGAATTATCAGTCACGCATAAAATGGTGATTTTTCGCTGACAACCGCCGACACTGACATCGAAATTTTAGCAAAACGAGCTCTTTAACGATGTCGCGTTAGTAAATTACACACACACACACACACACACACACACACACATATATATATATATATATATATATATATATATATATATATATATATATATATATATATATATATATATATATATATATATATATATATATATATATATATATATATATATATATAAGTGATCATCATCGTATGTCACGCGGGCTGGCTCGCTGGCTCGTGCCTCTGGATTAAAAAAAAGATAACATGGTTGCTGCCGTACCGGACGTGGTCTCATAAGTGGTGGAGGTGCGGGGTAGTGGTTGCAATGGCCCCGCGGGAAGAGACTTGGTACGTTTTCGGTGCTGGCATGACGCGCAGGAGGCGACGTACTTGGCGACAGAAGTGGAGAGGCCAGGCCAAAAGCAGCGAGTCTTGAGGCGGTCGTAGGTCTTGTGGAACCCTAAGTGGCCAGCTGTCGCATCGTCATGAAACGCTTGTAAAACTTCAAGACGAAGTGAGCGAGGAATGACGGGAACCCATTGGTTACCGAGAGGATGGTAAATTTGCCGACATACTGTTCCCTCTTGAAGTTTGAAACGGGCAAGTTGTCGTCTTAGGCGGCTGTTTGGAGCACACGATAAGCCAGTGAGCCGATCGATGATTGTGTGGCAGTAGGTATCGGCATGTTGGAGCGAGGCGAGATCTGTGGACGAAAGAAGGTCCGCCGAGGAAACTAACTGTTTCGAAGCAGCAGCCCTCTGTTTGGTCACTTTGGCGGGCGGTGACGAACAGATGGAAGGTGACACTTCGGCGCTTTGCGAGAGCGGGCAACGGGACAAAGCGTTGGCATCTTGGTGCTCTCGGCCCGACCTATATGTGACGCTGTAGTCACACTGTTGCAATCGTAGTACCCAACGGCCAAGGCGTCCCGACAAATTTTTCAGGGACGATAACCAACACAGAGCATAATGGTCAGTCACTATTGTCAAATGCCGGCCGTATAAGTAAGGACGAAACTTTTGTATGGACCAGACGATGGCGAGACATTCTTGCTCAGTGATGCTGTAGTTTCGCTCAGCAGGTGACAAAGTACGGCTCGCGTAGGCCACGACTTGTTCTTCGGAAGCATGGTTCCACTGAAGAAGGACAGCACCGATGCAAAGTTCACTTGCGTCAGTGTGTAGCACAGTAGGTGCTGCAGGGTCGAAATGGCGAAGCACTGACCGTAATGTGAGGCATCGCTTGAGGGTGCGAAAAGCGGCTTCGCAGTCATCCGACCAGACAACGGGTGCACTCGTGGTCAGAAGTTTGTGCAGAGGAGCCGCAATAGTAGCGAAATCACGCAGAAAGCGGCGGATATATGACGCTAAGCCAAGGAAGCTGCGGAGGTCTCTCTGTGTGGTTGGTGTAGGAAAGTGCAGTACCGCGGAAACCTTGTCGAGATCGGGCTCAACGCCATGCTTACTGACGACGTGACCTAATACCTTGATGCTATGACTGGCAAACCGACACTTCTTAGTGTTGAGCTGGTTGGTTCTTAGTGTTGGCTGAGAAAACATAAGTGGCGCACTTCATTTTATTATATATATATATATATATATATATATATATATATTATGAGATTTAACAGACAATAATGCAAAGGAATGTATAGGGGAAGTTATTAGAACAAATGGAATGTAAATAAGAAGAAAGAAAAGAGGGTGAAAAAATAACCAGTTGTGAGCAATAATCGAACATGCGACCTTCGAATAAAGCGTTCGATGCTCTAACCACTGAGCTATCACAGCGGCCGTCTCTCCACCCACTTTTTGGGTTTATACGTGAATTTAGAACTGGTAGTGTCAGTCAGCGCCATTGTAGCCAAGCGGCGAGTGTGAAACACTCTTTTTGACTCGGTGTCATTAGGTTGTATACGAGGGACTATTGGTCAGCTGCCCGCTCGTAATAAGTTCCCGTGCTACGTGACGCCACACATGCGGATAAAGAATTTGTCTGGGCGACTCGGTCGCTGGACACTCCGTTTGCAAGAGTACACTTTTGACGTTGTGTACAGGTCTGGCAAACAGAATCAGGATGCCGACACTCTCTTTCGCTGCCCTCTGCCACTTTCATCTCCAACCACGCATTCTCGATGCCCCTCAGGTGCTCAAGCGGCTTCCTCTGCACTCCCGCTATCACCCCTGGCAGTTGCTGCGTCACTATCTTTAAACAGCAGCGCTCAGTTTGCCGCTTGCCAACGTGACGACCCATACAGTAACCGCATCATTGGGTACTTGAATGAGTCGTCTTCCCCCTCTAGTGCCAGACTACGCCGTCAGCTACGGCAGGTTAAGCTAGACAACAATGTCCTGCAGCGATATACTTACAATGCGGATGTACATCGGTGGGTGCCAGTACTTTCCCGTTCACTGCGAAAACAAGTTCTCGAAGCACTCCGCGATGACCCATCAGCTGGACACTTGGGATTTCAGAAGACCTACAACCGCGTTAGGAGCCGTTTCTTCTGGCTTGGTCTTTCTACCGTTGTGGCTAATTATGTCGCTTCTTGTGCACTTTGTCAACGCCGGAAACGACCAACTTCTGCTCCTGCTGGATTATTACAACCCATTCCATGTCCCGATACACCTTGTGTCGTTGTCGGCATAGACCTCTTCGGACCACTTCCCGTAACGCCAGCGGGCCACCGCTGGATCGTCACAGCCGTCGACCACCTCACACAATACGCGGAGACCGCTCCTCTACGCACTAGCTCCGCCTCAGACGTTGCCGCCTTCTTTTTAGAAGCCATTGTGTTGCGTCATGGTGCACCTCGCACGTTGTTGACCAGGGCAAGGCCTTCCTGTCGACAATTCTTGACGAAATTCTAAAAACTTGTGGCACAGTTCATAAGACCACATCCGCTTACTCCCCGCAGACAAATGGCCTGACAAAGCGATTCCACCGGACTCTAATCGACATGATATCCATGTACATCTGACCGAACCATGATAACTGGGACAAAATCTTGCCGTTCGTAACGTTTGCACACAACACCGCTTTTCAACGAACCACCGGGTATTCACCTTTCTTCCTCGTCTATGGTCGTGCACTGACATTCAGTATTGACGCCTCTTTTTTCAATGTAACGACAAAAACGTGCATAACTACGACAGAACATTTCATCTCCAGGCTCGCTGACGCACGGCAACGTGCTCAAGACAACACGGAGGCCAGTCAACTAGACCGCAAGCAACGCTATGATTGCTTTCGTCGAGACGTCACCTTCCGTCCTGGAGATGAAGTACTACTTTGGACACCTGTTCGTACACCCGGATTGTGTGAAAAGCTTCAGTCACGCTTTCTCGGACCTTACGTTGTTAGTGAACGAACATACCTGTCAATTACCTTGTCACTCCCGTCGAGGGTTCCTCGGACCATCGTTACCGTGCATCCGAGATAGTTCACGTTTCACGCCTTAAACCCTTTGCTCGTCATACCTTTTCCGCCTAAGTCTCGGCCGGGCCGGCCGCTCAAGTGCGCGGGGAAAATAAGTGTGAGCATCATCACTCGTTCCATCTTTTCATCTGCACATACTCATCATCACCACTCCAGTTTAGGTTGTGGGGCACATACTCGAGACAATAAAGAAGAGTCTTGAGAGTACTGGACGCCATCTTACTATATATATATATATATATATAGAACTTGAAGGGAAGGGGAATATATATATATATATATTTTGAAATTGAAATACCAGCGAAGCTCCCAACTGTGTTTATACACATTCACAGAATATGAAAAAAACAGAGTTTAAACTGTATGCAACTAATAGAGACCTAAAACGTGGCAAAGAAACAAAACAACTCGCACGGAGATCTCTCTGTGGACATGTGCAACAGAAAATATTCGCATTGTGACCAAATATTCTGTACATTGCTATAAAACTAGTGAATCAAGCAGTGGCTATTTTGTGACCATGCAGTTCAAAAGAATGGGATTCTCAATGCAAATATTCTCATAATTTTATTTTCTTATAGTTTAATTGTTCTCAATGCAAATTCCTCATAATTTCCCAAATCAAAAGCTGGAGCTTCATGGCATTTAGAGCTCCCCTATACCGCTTTCGGTATTTTTTGACAAATCAAGTAAACACGGGGTTTGCGTTCGTAATGTGATCACGATCAACAAAGTGAAATGAGGCCATGCTACAAACTGACGGCAGGTCAAAGATTGAAAAAAAAAACAATCTCCAGTCTTCTTTGGCCCCTCGTTAAAGAGTCCCTCAGACGGTTTTTTCACATTCCGTTTTTGATTAGATCACTTATGGAGCGACTCATCGGCACCATATTTCAATCAGAACACCCATTATAAACGGAGCTATGAGCATTAAATAGGTATCACCCTCCTCCGCTCCGCCTTTCACCCTCAACTGTCCTCAACTCTTCCGTCGAGCGCTGGGAGCTAAGCTCCGCCTTCACGGGGCCTGCATCACGATGTGACGGGAGAGCACGCTTGCGTGATGTTGCTCGCCTACTTCCGGTAAGTCGAAGCCAGAGCAGGAGCTACCGGTAGTCAGGCGCTGGACCGCTGCTGGGCGCAACGTCTGTTTGTGCGCTCAACGCGAGCAGCCTGTGTTTTTTTTTTCACTGCGCTTTGAACCACTGCTCATCATGAACCTCGCGCTTCAAGAGCACTTATGCCGAATGAGCGATGAAATGGGTTTCGAAGTGTACAGCGACACACCAATTCGCGATCCTGCGCATTCGTGCCGAGGATAACGGCAGTGATCCGCCACAGCCTCACACACCGTGCTTCCATGACGAAGGCAACAATCACAGGTAAGTGTAATTGATGTAAGTAGCCCTTTTTGTTCGATACCTGTTCGCCCCACCACAGTGGTCTAGTGGCTAAGGTACTCAGCTGCTGACTCGCAGGTCGCCGGATCAGATCCCGTCTGCGGCGGTTGCATTTTTGGTGGAGGCGGAAATGCTGTAGGCCTTGTGCTCAGATTTGGGCGCACGTTAAAAAACCCCAGGTGGTCGAAATTTCCAGAGCCCTCCAGTAAGGCGTTCCTCATTATCATATGGTGGTTTTGGGAAGTTAATTCTCACAAATCAATCAAAAAAACAGTCGAGCAATCGATACTTGTCAGTCTAACGTCATCCTAGGCCGCGCACTATGTCGCGCGTGTAACTTGTATGTTGTGCTGGATAATCACAAGCATACGAACAGTTTCGTCATCTTTAATTTCACTGTGTTTGTGCGGTGTGCACAATAATGATAACTTAGGCCGATTTTCGCAAATGAAGGTGTGACTACGGGCTTTGTGGAGCAAGGCCGATGGCCTTTGAACAAGTCTGCTGTCGCGGCAAACCACAAGTTCGCTAAGTACGGACTGCTGCATAACTCGGCACGAAGGGTTTCGAAGCATGTGCCTGATGTCCGCAGTGCTGTGTGTTCTCTTTTGTGAGCAGCAGGAAAACGGCAACGCGGTTGAAGGAGAAGTGCACAGATGACAGTGTATTAAACGAAGAAAAAAATTTTGAAGTTGCCGTTCCAGCAACGTCATCCTATTATGCCTTTCCCAGGAAGTATCACTTTCTGGCAAACCACTTCTTCACGCAATTTATTTTGAAGATGATTGGATGACGTGGCACAGTTATGTAAGCTGCGTGCGTAGTCGCGGCCATCCAGAAGCAGTTCCCGTTAGCCGACTACACGGACTTCCGATATCCACCTCTGTGGCTCCGTGAAAGCTTTTCATATCTTAACTTAAAACTAAGTTGCAAGATGCCCGTGCTTTTAACTACGTATGAATGATTTCCGCATTCATTTGAAGTTAGGTTGACCTGTTTTGTACAGGTTTGTTTTTTCCAGTAGACTTGTTATGCAATCTTTTCCTCCAAAATAGTTGTGCTTCGTGCACGATTTTCAAGAGAGCTATATTTAGGCCTTGCTCACGGCATCTACCGCTTATGATGATAATCGCAAACTATTTCATTAGTCAACGGTTTCAAAGTAGAGGCAGCATTACTAAACAGAAGCATTACACCAAGGAATTATTTAAGCATTTCCTTTCAAAACTCATCCAAACAAGAAACGAAGGACATTTCTCAAATACTCCTATCCAGTCTATCTGCAAACTTTTGATGCCATCTCAAGTAGATCTATCTCTTTTTGGGCTGCCTCCCGCAGCACACAGACGCCAAAATAAGTGTAGCTTTCTCTGTGCTGCCAGCCGTATCACACATGCAAAAATAACATTTAACGGCACTTCACAAAAAGCAATCATAGTTGCATCCTTTCCCGACTGCCAGGAAAGCAGCTTCTGCTGTCAAATGTGGCTCTCTCGCTCGATTCACCCAGTGTGTGCTGCCAGCTGTATAACACACACGTGAAAGTAACATTTGATGGCACTTTCCAGAAGTCAAGTCAGGTTTGCATGTTTCACCTGCTGCCAAGAAGGTTCGTTGCATCGCCCTTGTGTCAGAACACTTCAGCTGCGTCGTCACTATGGTTGCATTCCCTCTGCTTCACCGAGCTTTCGACGTGGCCCCATTCGTAAGTGTCAGAGGCCTTCAACTGCTTCGTCTCTACGGTTGCATTCTTTCTGTTTCAGTGAGTTTTCGACGCTCTCTAAATACAGTGTAGTTCTCTCGCTCGATTCATACAGTGGCTGTCTATGTGCTACCAGACAAAGCACATGCACATGAAAATAATTAGAAGCCAGTTTGACGGTAAGCTTTGGATACTGTGCTAAGTATTGGTTACTACCCGCCACGTTGGTCTAGTTTCTATAGTACGGAATTAATAACCCCAAGGTCACTGTATAGAATCTCGGCCATGGTAGCTGCATTTTTCGTGGAGGTGAAACTGGTTGAGGCCCTGTACTTAAATTTAGGTGCATGTTGAGGCCCTGTGCAAATTTAGGTACATGTGACCGAAATTCATCGCACCCTCCACTATTGCGTACCTCATTACTGCATTATTGGTTTGAAACATTGAACCCAATCCAACATCATCAGAATAAATGAATGTCACTGATTTGACATCAATGGTGTTGGAAAGCGTGTGCGCCCCTGAGCAATGAGCTCCTCCATAGATGGCCGGTCATAGGTGAGGGACATATGGCACGGCTTTGCTGCCTCATTCCTTGCAAAGTTCTCTTTGTATCATGAGAGTTCGTGGAGGTTCATGGCATGTTTCAACAGCTCTTCAACCTGCCCTGCATGGTGAAGAAAGACAAAGTCACTATCATGTCAGGACACATTACAAGATAAAGTTAATTACCGTATTTTTTATGATAGGTACACCTACCTTATGAATTATATAAATCCAAGTTAGGAGGGGGGTTATGTGACAATGAAAATCAATCTATTACAGCTGGTGATGGCCCCTAACATGAGAAGCACGCATGCTGTCGTGTGATTATATTATTATGTTTCCCTACAGGCTCTGCTTTTAGCATAATTTTATTGCACGCTTGTCAAGGAGAAGCTTTTTTTCTTTTTCCTTTTGGCCCTTGCTTGCTATCTGGAGTGCCACAGTTTGTTAGAGGCGCATCTCTTCATTTAACAGCCAACACTTCTTACCAGATGCGCACCCCTTTTTTTGAACTATCATTGCTAGGTGCACCAGCTGAAATCTCCTCTGCAGGGGTGACATTAATGAAAGTGGGCGCCACCTTCAAGTCTCCTTACATAACCATATTGCAAACTAGCTGATAAAGAAGCCAAAAAAGGTATAGAGGATGTGACTTTTACTTTTTTTATTGAAACAGAAAATTAAAAGGAGTTGTCTTTGTTACTAGGCGACGGCTACTCCTGTTCACATGATTGTTAGACATAAAAAGTAGAAAAAAACAAAGTATCGTATATACATTCGTATATATATACATTCGTATATAAGTATCGTATATACAGTCCTACTTATGTGAGTTCAAAAGTTCTCGTATGGGAAGAACAAACACGTAGCCGCCACGCTCAACTTCAACTATAGTCCGCTCAGTTGTGGTCACGAATCTTGGTTTTTTTGAAAAAGCGTTGCAGCACCTTCATCGCTTTCTCAATGATTTTATTTTGTTTATTTTATCTTAATGGCCCTAAAGTAGTAATTGCGACATTAGTGTCGAGAAAATACAGAGACTTTGTGCCTGCAGTAACCAAACCTATGACCCCCAGATTACGTGCCCGGTCATTTTACCTATTTTAAACTGGGAGTGTCAGTTAGCGCTGCCTGCTGCCACTGCGGCGAGTGTGGGACACTCATTTTTTGCTTGTAGGCGTCATATAAAAGGTTATATTATTATGAACTGGCAGCTGACCAATATTCCGTGGCATACTCCGTGAAGGCATTAAGTCTGTGAAAACGAGACCCCCGCTATGAATGAAAAAATAAGGGTAAATTTAAGGGCCTGTTTTCTTTGTTAGACAATAATAATGAGAACTGACTAATAATTATGCTAATAAAAGCGTAGAAGGTGTTAATAAAGTAATCCTAATGCAACTGCGGAGAGGTTTTTGCCTCAATGATAATGTCTGTAGCAAATGTTGTGTTGCTTAGCATGTGGGTGAAGGAAAAATAAGGAGGGGGCATAGCACAATGCCACAGAAATCATGTGCAAAATGCCACACACAGCCGTGTAAGGCTTTCTTTGACCCGTACTTTCCCAATAAGAGATATGCTCCTATTTTGTTTTCAAACGGACACTTATAAAGTAGTACTTTTTAGTGTCTTTGAACCACTTGGACTGCCCCTCTTGCATTTTAACTTGCAAAAAATGTAGTGGTGAGTGCTAATGCCAGGCAATCTTCAAGAGGTGTTTTTGAGGTCAATCGGTAGAGTGAGAACTGAGATATCAAATGCGTGTCAGCATTCACGCATCTGCAGCCATTACTTCACCTCCAAATATACTACATTTTTATTGCTTATGGTCTCGATTAACTTAAGTTCTCTAAAGACTTCTTAGTTTTACTGATTATCGTTGCACTAAAGAAAATTCAAGCGGCCGATATAGGTAGTGTCTTTGCTGTGATAGATTCAAGTAAAATGTAGACAATTTTCTACAGCTCAAACGTGCACTAGTGACAGTTGCATACTCGATGCGGTAAGGAGAAAAAACACTTCTAGAAAGCTTGTTGATCTTAGCAGTCAAAATGCAAAATGAATACCTGAAATTAAGGTCCTTATTCTTACATTGTGCCGCAGGAGAAATGCTAACGCAGCTGGTTACGAAGAGACGCTAACGCATCTCTTCGCAACCGGCTGAGAAAACATAAGTGGCGCACTTCATTTTAATATTAGCCGAAAATGCGACACAAGTTTGCTATCGCAAAACATTCACTCCATGAACTAAGTATAGGATTACTTGAAAGTCTTATGTAAAGTTACTGGTAATGTCTTATACAAAATAAGTTGATGTAATAGCACATAAATAATGCGTAAATAGAGTCAGATGAAATCAGTTTGATGTTTCTTTGTGCCCTCTGTGCAACTGCTTTGGTAGGGGGCAGCCCATTGTAGATGCTTCGCAGAATGGAATTGCACACATGTGTCAGTGTGCCTCTTCTTATTTGATGAACATTTGAAAACCTGTGGAACATGTGCTTGAATTAAAAGAAGGCGTTGATCTCGAACCACCCTGTGCTTATATGTGAAAAAGTCTTACTGTTTTCGGTCAAGCCTTTCAGTAGGGCTGCGTCTTAGTCGGGCATAGGTTTCATGATAATTGTTGTGCTAGTCTTGCAGCTGGGCTTAAGCGCACTCACTGCAGGAGAACGTGGCCTCCCATGCTCTTCGTTATCTCGCTAGAGGTTCTTGTAGCATCTCAAAACGCTGCTCTAAAATAGAGCGTCATTATTTGAAATCAGCACCAACTTTCTTCGTTGCTGTTGTCATCCTAATTCTCTTTTCTATCTAATGTCAGTGAAGAGGCTTTGTAAAGGCTGCTTATACAGTCGAACGGCTTACAAGATACATTCATACAAGAGACAAAGTGGCATAAAAAAGACCAGTGTCTCTACTTTAAATAGGGGTAATAAGAAAACTTACATCGTTCTGCCATTGCTCCCCGGTGCATGCCCCTTATACAGGTCTTCGGCGAGGCCCGGGGCCAAAAAGGTGCCCTAGGGGCCTGCCCTACCTTCCTTGGAATTTGAATGGAGGGGTGAGTTCCACCAAAAGTGATTAATGAAAAATAGGGGTTTTTCAAGGTGCTCAACAGGTGGGCCACCCCTGAAAAAAATTATGGCTATGGGCCTGTATTCATTTGTGCAAGCTCTTATGTACATCATTATTAAATCTGCAGGTTTCCCTGGAAGTGTTTCGGTAGGCTTGTCAGAGGAATGAAATTGCCTCTTCACATTATTATACTATTGAAACACATAGGTAAGGAAAATGAGCATGCATTGCAGAATAGACCATCTAATCATTATCATAGTCATCATCATCACATTCATCATCAGCCTGACTACGCCAAGTACAGGACGAAGGCCTCTCCCATGTTCCGCCAGTCAACTCGGTCCTCTGCATGCTGCAGCAATTTTATACTAGTAAACATCTTAATCAGCCTGACTACGTCCTCTGCAGGACAAAGGCCTCTCCCATGTTCCGCGAGTTAACCCGGTCCTGTGCTTGCTGCTGCCAATTTATACCCGCAAACTTCTTAATCTCATCTACCCACCTAACTTTCTGTCTCCCCCTAACCCGCTTGTCTTCTCTTGGAATGCAGTTAGTTACCCTTAATGACCAGCGGTTGTCCTGTCTACGCATTACATGCCCGGCTCATGTCCATTTTCTTTTCTTGATTTAAACTATGATATAATTAACCCCACTTTGTTCCCTGATCCACTCTGCTCTCTTCTGGCCTCTTAAGGTTGCACGTTGCCATTGCTCGCTGCGTCGTCCTCAAGTCAAGCTGAACGCTCTTTGTAGGTCTCCAGGTTTCTGCTCCGTAGCTAAGTACGGGCAAGATGCAGCTGTTATATACCTTCCTCTTGGGGGATAGCGGCAATCTACCTTTCATAATTTGAGAGAGCTTGCCAATTGTGCTCTGCCCCATATGTGGACAATTTGTGTTTGTGTTTTGGCAAAGATACGTGATCTGTCATTAACTACTACTCTTAGATGAAAATATTTCAGAAAACTAAGGGGCTCAACTTTCTTTGTTGCAAACATGAAAGGGCAGACACAACCCCAGAGAATAACTGCATCAAGTGGTGGGGACTTAAAAGAACCTGTTTGTCGACTCACTACGCCTTCCCCCTACACGATGAAGAGAAGCACTCGGCCAGGAGGAGGCGATCCGATCAACCGAGCATGGCAAAAAAAATTCCTGACAAACTGAATGCTGACAAGTTGGGGATATAAAAACAAACAAGTTTATAGCACTATTTACACTTATTTACAGAATATTGAGGTTAGGAGTTTCACAAACGAGCGTGGTGGTTGAACCGTTAAAAAACTATGGTTCAGAACAACGTCCAGCACTTTCAAGAGTCAATTTAGACCCTGTCTGGTTCCTCCTCCTTGACTGAAGCACCAATCACACACAACATACCGCTTTCCAGAGTATCAGACAATGCACATGCCGGCCGCCGAATAGGGGTCGTATTTCCTGATTTAATGCTTCTGTTGTCCTAGTTTGACTGAGGAGAAGGGGAATGAGTTCCTTTCCGGAATTAGGTCGCGGTTGGGGTAGTGCTGCTGTCTTCCCTTGGAAGGGCTGCCAAGGAGTGGAGACTTTAGCATTTCCGATGGAGGCGGAAATGTTGTAGGCCCGTGTGCTCAGATTTGGGTGCACGTTAAAGAACCCCAGGTGGTCTAAATTTCCGGAGTCCTCCACTACGGTGTCTCTCATAATCATATAGTGGTTTTGGGACGTTAAACCCCACATATCTATCTAGTGGAGACTTTAATTGCTCAAACACTACCTGCGTGGTCACGCTGCCTCGCCGTCTTCCCAGACAAGCCAGCTTGGATGGATTGCTTGTATGGCTCACGGACCGTCTTCTAATCGTTTTGTCGCTCCCCGCCGCTGGACGCTCGTTCTGAGAGAACTGGGGTTCCGGGCATGGGAACGCTGCTCGGCTCTACCTCTCATAGACAGCATGGCGCCTTCAGACGAGGTTCACAACAGCTTGCCTCTCGCAAGATGAGTCACAGATGGCAGCAGTCACCGTTGTTGCTCGAAGGGATGACACAAGTGTCCACAGTAAAATGATAGGAACTCTGCTCGCTTGACGCATAGTCTGGGTAATTTCCGAACTTCAGCATTGTCTCTGAAGCTCTACCACCTGCACAAGCAAGCACTCGGCCCCCCTCCGAATAAACTAAGCCAAAAGAGAAATGGAAAACCAAACTTTATTACTAGCTTAAAAGAAAAGCTCACACTCAAAACTCTCGGGGCTCACTTGTGCTGAGAAACCAGACCTGCTACCTTACACAGTCACGTAAGCGGCACAAAAAAAAACTCAGATATCAATTTTGATACATCAACAGCACTCCTGGATAGCTTAGGAAAAGCGGCTGAGCACGTCAACGTTTCCATTCAATTTGCACTTCCTATACTTAATGTCAAAATGATATTTCAAAGGAATCAAGCTCCACCTCACAAGGCGACTGTTCTTCGATGTCAAGGTTTGCAGCCACGTAAGGGGACAATGTCTGTCTCTAAATTTAGGACTTCTGAGATAACACTGCACTGATGAATGACCTACAAAATGCAAGCGCACTCTATTGCTCATTCTTCAAAGAAAACAACTACAAAAAGTTCACAAACACTGTATTACAACAGCTTAAAAAGACTAAAGTTACCTGCCTAGGCTAACGCCTCCGAGTAAAAACTACTGGGCTCTCCTGAGCGCTTCAATTGCTTTTATTTTGATAGCGCATAATCCCTCACAGTTTGTCTAAATGCTCATGTATACGTTATGTTGTAACACACCACGTACATCAAAAACATAACCCTATGTCAATTCACATTAAACATTCCTCATAACAATTGCACAGGTTTTGTGCTAAAACCGTGCACTAGAGCTTTCCAATTCTCATAGTGCGTAAATACAACTCTACCGTGTCGCGCCAAGCTTAATCATCTTACGAAATCATTTGGTTGATGCTAATATCTTCCCTTAAATGCTCATTCACTCCAAATCGACCTGGCAGTGAAGGCATACAATATTACACTAAGCCTTTGGAGCACTAGAAAAATAACACATTTTTTTCGTTTTTACTTTCTTTGTATATTCACACAAATAAATAAAGCACTTTGATGCTAACTTTCAGCCTTTAGTTCAGCGGTTTTCCTTCTGAAAAATTCACACCACATTGCGTAACGTACACAATAAATGACTGAAACGTGCATATACAAGCAAAAATAAATAACCATACTGAACACGCAGTGCAACAATGGCTCAAACTGATCGCCCCCTTTTCTCCACTAGATTCACTTTAATCGCACAGGGCAGGGTTGTGGTCCCGGCGGCTTTCAAACATACCAGAGGCTACAAAACGCAGTAATGCTAGGCTGTGTCCTGCTGTCACGCCTCATACTGCACTTCAGCCGGCTTCCCTCAGGAATGTGAAAGGGACGCCAGATGCAAACGTCCAACAGGAGACATTGTCTCTTTGTGCTCACCCTAATGGTTTTTTAGCCATTGCGCTTTTTCGACGTTCACCCTTTGGGCAAGGTCGCTTTCTCGAAGTTGTCAAACTCAACCGCTCGTTTCGTTGGGGTGACGCACCTTGTTTCCTTCCTCTGCAACTGGCTCGGCGCTCATGCCTCCATGAACGCCACCATTGACGTTTCCTGAAATGGAATAATAGCCTACCCTTTCGTCTTTCTTGCGACGAACTGTCGACGGCAGTGTCGACGGCAGTGTCGAACACTTCCGCTTCTGTCTTTCTCTGCGATGTTTGCATACCACGTCGATGGTATGGCTGCACTGCTGGAACGTAGCGTTCTTGCTCTCATCGGCCACTGCGCTAACCATGTCTACATTTAACGATCTCAAAACGTCCTCTCGAGGTACGAGGAAGGTTTACAGCTCCTTACTGAGCCCATTAGAGCTGCTGGCATTCGCCTAATCTTCGCAAGTACCGTCTTTTAAAACTGTCTGTACCTCCAGAGCGGCCAAGGCCTTGCTCTTGGCATGCTTTCTTTTTTCCTGAAGGATGGTATCCTCCTCTAACTGCTCAGTAGCCAGGCTATCCCTTATCCTATTCCCAAGTAAAGTGAAGCTGTCTGATGCTGGCGGAAGTATCGCATACTCGCGAGCTTTCTTCTCTTAGTGAACAATCTGAAGTGTCTCGCTATCACGGTTGTCCGAACTGCTTTCCTTCATTTCCACCACTGTTATATCACGCACTTCCTTCGTGGCATTTTTCACAGGCGTTAATTGAGTTGCCAATTTTCGTGTCTTCGAACGGGTTAACGCTTGTACTACCCAGTCACCGAAACGAATGCCCTTCACCCGCAATAACATATCCGACTTGTTTGAGAACAAGTACGGATAAGATTTAGAGAGTTTTCCCGAAACTACAGCCTCGGTTGTTATTTTGACGAAAGGGCCCTGAATTACAACAGCTGAAACGGCAAGCATACTCTCTGTTCTTCCACCACCTGGCTGATCCACTAGCATTGTCTTGTATAGTCAGAAGGTAACAAATACGACGGGTGGACAGCATCCATTGTCGCTGCCGAGTCGCGCAGCCCTTTACATGGCTTTCCCTTCACAACCAGGTCATGCATGTGAGGCTCCATAACCTCGTTTTTTTCGCAGTCGCTGATATAAGAAAACGCCACCTTTTCTTTTTGGCAGTTCACTGCTATGTGACCGGCCTCATTGCATGTGAAGCTAGTGAACGGCTTCTTAACTCTAACAGCCTGCTTCGCTTTTTCCGCATTTTGCCCCTTCTCACTTCATTCTCTATCCTCCTTCTTTTGAAATTTGCCAGAAGGAACCTTTCTTTCCATTTTCTTATTTCGAGAGCTCGAAAATGTTTCCCATAACCTTTATTCGAGTTTGATTTGGAATGATAGGTTTATCGGCTCCCAGAATGCTGCTTTATTGTCTGCGCGATGCGTACTCCTCGACATGTTCAGCCGCTTTTGTCGCAGAATTTGTGTCACCCTAGTCCAGTAACTAACCGTTTTTTTTCGTACTCTGGGAGACAGTTCACAAACTGTTCTAATAGAACCCTCTCCACTAAAGCGTTCCTGTCACTCTATGACTAAGTGCTCTTTAGCCATTCTGTCAAATTCGCTCTCATTTTGTACAGAAAGTCAGGATAGCTCTCCCTCTTAGACTTTTTAGTGCCCCGAAATCTTTGTCTAAAAGCCTCTGCGCAAAGTCTATCCTTTCTTAGAAGGCAAGCCTTGACCTTCTCATAGTTGTCTGCGTCCGCTTGCTGAGTCGCGCAACAACCTGCGCTGCCTTGCAGGACAAAACCGTGGGTAGCCTTTGTGACCAGGTGTCTTGCTCGAATCACATTTTCTCGCACACTCATTCGAAATTTAACAGGTACAGACCAATATTATCTGATACCACATTTAGGTAGATGTACATATAGGTAGATGTACATGGACATCTTAAACCCTGCCCTCTTTGTTGGGATACCATTTGCTCGGCAACACTGCCAAACCTTTCCCTCAACTCAAGTTCTCGTTTGTAGATCCCGATCTCGTGCATCTGCTTTTTTGCTTCATAGCAAAAAGTCAGATGTTCTATGCGACATTCCTCTCTTTCAAATACCCATCTTTTTTATTTACGCTCGCATTCTAAGCGACACTTCTCTCTTTCGCGCTCACGCCACTCTTCCTCCTCTTTCAGCCGTCTTCTTCTTTGATATATGAGGTCGCATAATTCACAGAGCTCCTCAACATCAGCCTTCATATCATTATTCACTCAAATGATTACGGGTTTTCGTGCCAAATGCTTTGTATCAATCTCCAATTCCTCACACAACAGCAACAAGCCCGGCTTCTGCAGCTCACAAAAGCCCATGATCGTACTGAGTGCTCGCTACTTTCAAAAATCACTTTGCGAAACTACAAACTGAGTCTTTCTGCAAAGTTAATTGCCAGTTTTAAAATTTACCCTCTTTTAGAACCTGGTTCACTCAAAAGAAAAGCCAAGCACTCACCCCTACGTGATCCATGTCACGAGGGAGCTGCTTCCCGTTGGCCGACTGTTGTCACTTGTAGCTTCGAATCCCAGCGCTGTTGACAAGTAGTCGCTTCGTATCTTATCGCTGCTACCAGTTGTTGCAAACCGGGGTCTAGCCGACGCTTCGACGCTTCACGCTGACTTGGGTTGCCGATACGCCAGGGTTACGACGAACCCGTACTGTGGTTGTAGCGTTTCGCAACTTCGGGTAGATTCAACGGACGCTGACAAGATGGGTATTTGAAAAACAAACAGATTCATAGCACTATTTACACTTATTTACAGCATAGAGAGGTTAAGAGTTTAAAAAACCACGAGTATGATGGTTGAACCATTAAAAAACAATGATTCAAAACAACTTCCAGCACTTTCAAGCGTCGTTTTAAGCCTTGTCGGGCTCCTCCTCCTTGACTGAAGCACCAATCTCACACAACATACCGCTCTCCAGGGCATCAGTCAATGCACACGCTGGTCACCGAATAAGGGTCGCATCTCCTGACGCAATGCTCCTCCGGTCCGAGTTCCACTGAGGAGCAGGTGAATGGGTTCCTTTCTCGAAGAAGGTGGCGGCTGGATTAGTGCTGCTGTCTTTCCTTGCAAGGGCAGTCAAGGAGTGGAGACTTTAGTTGCTTAGACACTACTTGTGTAGCCGGGCTGCCTCGCCGTCTTCCGAAATAAGCCAGCCTTTAGAAATCGCTTGTGGCCCACGAACCGTCTTCCAATCTTTCTTCTTGCTCCCCGCCGCTGGACGCTCGTTCCGAGAAAACTGGGGTTACGGGCATGGGAACGCTGCGCGGCTCTGCTTCTTATGGACAGAGGGGCGCCTACGGACGAGGTTCACAAAAGTACTCAGTGTAGGTAGGCTTGTCACATGCTTTTCACCGAAGAAAGAACTCTGTCGCGAACAATAGTCGACGTCACTGCTACGTCACTCACATGTGACGTCACTTGAAGACTTTTTTCCCGAAGTTATTTTTGACTTTCCCCTGTATTGCCACGGAGTGCCTAGTATGTCACGTGCTTTATGAATGTTGTTCCTAGTGTCATCTTGACTACTCACGGGGCAACGATGGCATGCCATGGGTAATTGGATTACAATGCCGCATGAAAATCTACAAATGCAGGTGCTCGCAACTATGTTCGTTCTTGTTCACTCCGCTTTGGAATGGCGCAGGTCAACTGTGATCGAGCTGTCACTGACGACGAAAGCCGTCGTTGCAAGATTTGCAGTATGTTGTTCACCAAGAGGAAAAACATGCTTCGGCATGCCAGGGACGTCCATAAAGTAACCCTAGAAGTCAATACGCGCGTGAAATGTGACGTTTGTGGCGTTGGCTTGTCTTCACTGGAAGAGTATGCGAGGCACCACATCGCAACGCACAAATTCGTCGCCGAGTACGTGCGGCACACGTTCCTCAACGATAATGGTGAGTGACCTATGCTTTAACCGGTTTACAGTTGTTAGGGAAAGCAATTCTAGTACATTATTATCATCTTTTGTGGTGCGGCTGTACAGAACATGATCGCTTGCACGTGTATTAACTGAGCCGGCTAGGTAATTTTTGTGTGCTTGTCGCATGGAAAATAAAAGAATGTACAGAAGGGCTAATGCCGTTCGTGATCGCACTGGAAGTACTGCGGCTTGCGTCACTTACTGTTTTTCTCTCTAAGCTCACATGCCTTTTTGGTGTTGGACAGGACGCACGTGCTCTTGTGAATGGTATCGTCGATTTCATGGCGTAATTCTGACAAAGGTTTGAAAGCATTGATTCAGGCTTGATTGAGCTCTTGTGGTGCGCCATACTTCACCGGTGATTTTGCGTCAAGGCAACGAGAAAATAACGTTTTTATGAAGTATTCGTGCGGGGAACAATAGACAGGCTTAAACAGCCAAGTTAAGGAAAAATGCGCTTGTCTCTTTAACGCAATGTAATAATAATCGGTCATTTGAGTCAATTATTTAGTAAGCTCGAGCGCAGTTCAAATTATAGTACGGTGTACCTAATATTTTTAACCAATTTTTGGGTTCAGCTGTACTTTCTGCATGTTAACTGGAGATATATTAGCATTATATTTAAAGAAGAAAAAAAATTCTGCGAAGAACTTATCATATATCTGCCTCCACTACTTAAAAAATGCAGAGCAAATATATCCAATAGACTTATGATGTATTGAAACAGGTGAGCACACCAGACTGGGACAGCGAAAACGACGCACAAAGGGCTGCTTCCAACTAACATTTATTGCAACTGAAACACACCATATATGTAGTTCCTTCACTCATCACGTGGTAACATTGAGTGCTTCAGAACATGAGCATGAAAGAAACTTTTCTTTTGTTTTTCAAGCTTTTTTTTACTCGCCAAAAATTACAGGAGTTAACATGCCCATGAAAAATAAGAGAAAAAATGCTTAAAAGGGCCCTGCAACACTTTTGCAACTGCCTTCTTTACGAGTGGAATGCGCGTACTAATGTCAGCACAGATGAACTCCAAAACAATGATGGAGATTGGTGCAGTAAAAGTGAAGTTAGTCCTCAAAACTCGAGCATACAACGACAAGATACGTTCCATCTCGCATTTCACTCCCGCTGACGTTAGTGTCAGTTTCCAATCCCTGCGTGCCTCTTACAGAGGCAAACCGGAATACTCGCCTCGTAGCGGCTGTTGTGCAGCACTCGTAGCGTCATTATTTAATTGTTTTCAAGTTTGTATTTGGAAGAACAACTCCTTTTTTATCCAATGAAGTATAAGGAATGCTTTTTAATTTTTCATGCACAATTGTGTGGCATATCTAGAACTCTATGAATATTACATGAGACTTATTGAGTTGAACCAATCAAAATGCACAAACAGTGTCATAACTTCAGGTCATGAATATAGCCATTGTGTGTGTCGCTGTATTTCAAAAACAATGTGGTTTCTCCGTTGAAATAAAATTATAACTGCTTTGTTTTTCGTGTTGTCACTCGCGCAACAATATCTGTGTAATCCACAGTTCGACAGGAAGTGGTGAAAACTACCCGCCTAATTTGTGTCACCGGTACTCTTTAATACCATACCAGAGAAGTTGCTGACCGAGCTGATGGATGCGCTATTACCAGAATAATTCCGGCAGATCCCATGCGCTGTAAGAATTGATGTAATGCGAAGCAGCCAGTAAAGGGGTGTATACTTCACCTTGTAAGTCTTTTGGCAAATGAAGTCATCCATGTCATGGCATTTGGTTTTTTTGTCGTGCACGCATCAGTGTACAATCGTTTATTACCATTCTAGCCAAACATATACTCTAGTACGTACAATGCATGACCTGTCATTATGTTCATCACGCACTTATGTCGTGACATCCATATTTTCACGTTAACACCTGTAGTTTATGTTCGTCCTACAATCGCGTTCTGCAATACTAATTTTGGTGTGTCAAACTAGCGAGACGGCCGCGAGGAAATTCATGCGGATTTCTCAGAAAGAAAGCCTCTTATTTGCCAAAACATTTGTCTTGTTCCAAGTATGAACTCGGGATCAATGCCTTTTGAGGGCGGTCGCTCTATCATCTGCGCTAACTAGGAAGCTAGCAGATGGCCGCGTGAAAATGAATCCATTAACAACTCAATGCTCAGGGGCACAAAGTGAACCTTGGACCAGAATCACTTTTTTTGCATCTAAGAGGCTTTCTTTCTGAAAAATCCACGTAGATTTCCTTGTGGCTTTGTGCTAAAACGGATAATTGTCTGTTTTTCTTTTCAAAATACCCCCTTCCGCCGCCTTTCAGGACTCCACAAAGCTCATTTTCATTACATTGGTTTAATTTTTCTCTGTGATACTGTGCATTACTTGCATTAGAGAATTCAGTGAATGGAAAGCTCAGAAAGAGGCCAACGAGAACTTTTGGTTTGTACGTCACATGGCTCCCAAAAAGCTAGCCAGTGGGCAAACAAGGACCCACTACTACTGTAATAGATCAGGAGTGGCTAGACCAAAAGAATGTCATGGTGAACGTCGAGAGAAAAGTCAGGGTACCTGCAAGTCTGGTAAGATATGTCTTTCATTTCTCACTGTGATGGAGCAGGATAACACTCAGGGTCCAGCAGCTGAAGATGTCTGCATAAATGTTAGGTGCCAAAAGAAGCACTACAGCCTTCAAGCTGAAATTCAGCACTTGAGGATGACTGACGAAGAAAAGGCCAACATTGTGGAGCACCTGGAGCGGGGTGTGACCACGAAAACGTATTGAAAAATATAAAACATCTGTTGCTATGAAGCTAAGACCAGCACATTTGGCAGAGCGCGTAACTCTGCATAACACCAAGTGGCAGTTTCACATTGCTGCTCCTGAACAATGTCATTCTAATGATGCTGTTAGCGTAGATATGTGGGTGGAAGCAATGCGAGACAAGGGTGAAACGCTTGTTCGCCTGTAAAAGGCACAGGGTGCAGTGGACCCAAATGGTACTTTTGGTGCGACTAATTTTGCCCTTGCTGTGATGACAGAGCCACAAAAAGAGTTGTTGGAAGAATTGGGCACGGGAACTGTGTGTCTCGACTCAACACATGGAACTAAAGAGTACCAGTTTGAGCTGACAACTCTTCTTGTGCTAGATGAAGTAGGATCAGGTATACCTATAGCCTATTTCATCTGCAATAAGATGAATGACGAATACTTGACAGCTTTTTTCAGGTCCCTTGAGTTCGACATCAGCAAAAAAGTGGAGGCTCAAACATTTATGACTGATGACGCCTCACAATTTTATAAGGTATGGTCATCAGTTATGGGTGCTCTTCAACAGAAACTTCTTTGCGCCTGGCATGTGGATAGGAACTAGATGGAACAAGAAAATACATGAGTGCGTTGAAAAGCAGCTGAGACCGGACGTCTACCACAACGTGAGACTCCTTTTAGAGTTTCTTGACTCGCAAGGATTTAAAGAATATTTTCAGTCAATTCTTGACAATCAAGAATCAAAACTGAGGGATTGTTTGAAGTACTTCAAGGATAACTATACTGTTAGGCCTCAAGAATCACTGCTTTAGGACTAGGGCAGGTATCAACACCAATATGCACCTTGAGAGTATGCACAGGACGTTGAAGCAGAGCATGTTGGAGGGAAGGAAGAATAAGCGTGTTGATAAACTAATTTCTGCCCTAATGAATTTGACATATCATTTTTTGATGAAGAGGGCAATCCAGATGATCAAAAGAGCAAAGGGCAAAAAGTTGAGTGAATTCGAAAGGTACCACAGGTCTGGCACTGAAATGATAGGCTGTGCAAAATTAAACGAAGATGGCAAGTGGACTGTGCCTTCTCAGTCTACTAAAGGGCACTCTTATACCGTGACGAAAGTTATGGATGACGCTTGCTGTCCCTTGAGATGCAAGGAATGTGCAGTGCATGTGCATACTTACAGGTACACTTGCTATGCGCACTTGATACATTTCACAGTGTGCAAGCACATTCACTGAGTCATCATTACTAATACACCATCAAGCAGTAATAATAATGACTATGAGAGCCCACTTGACACAGCAAGTGAGAAATGAGCCAGGCCTTTCACATAATGGAAAGCATTACGACGCTGGACGCAGCCACAAAAGTGTCAAGTCCACCATTATTCAAAGCGAAGATGGAATCTGTCAAACAAGCAATATTGGATGGCGATGTGTTGGAGGAAGTGTTTGAGAAGGCAAATAAGTTGTTTGAGCCAGTCTTGCAGCTTGTTGAAGGCAACAAGAAAAATGCCAGACCAATCTGATGAACAAGCAAACAAGAAAGTCGAGCATCAAGTCAGATTATATTCCACAAAGAAGCCTAGACCAGCCCAACTTTCATCAAGTCTTTCAAAACCTACCGAAGCTAAAAAAAGAAGTTCTGAAACAGCAGCTCGTGGACAGAAATGTAGAGTCTGCACAGATAATCACATCAGCAGGGCATGAGTATCGTTAGCAAAAGAAGCTGTCAAAATGGTGAAGTGCTCAACCAATATTGGGCTATTAGGACTAATGAATAATGAAGCAAGTTGAGTGCTTGTCCACTAGCACGCTTATCACGACAGCCATTCTCTTATGACCAGTGGTTTACCTCCTTTGTGGTGGTGTGCAGCCGTACATAACAGCTGGATGGTACGTATGTTAGAGCACGAGAGGTGCCTCCATGCTTGCTGTATGAGCTGTTGGTAAGTGTATAGTGAATAGGTACAATCTCAGAATCCATAGTTTTGGTGTCCAGCCATTCATAACAGCTGGATGGTACGTGTGTTAGAGCGTGAGAGGTGCCTCCATGCTCGTTGTATGAGCTGCTGGTAAGTATTCCTGTAAACAGTGTAAGTGCATTTGATGGTGTATGTAGATATAATATATATCTTCTAACGTGTTTTGTTGCTTATAAACGTGAGTAAAGTCCTTGTGGTTAAGCAGTCGCTGTGCAACTACACAAGAGTGGCTGTGGTGTGGTTGGACAAAGTGCTACAGAGCTTAAGTTTGTGGTTCAATTCCAGGCTTAACAAGTGTATTTTGATGGGACACAAATGCACAACTGCTTGTGTATAGGAATTTTGAACAGTTCTAACATACGAGGCAGAAACTCAGGAAGAAGCTAAAAACTGTAGAGTGTGCAATTGAATGAAAAATTGTAGGCGTAATTCTAAAAGATTGGATGACAGCAAAATGTATCTGGGAACACACAGGAGCAACCAATATCCTATTAAAGCTTAAGAGAGTGCAAAGCGGACCTGGTCAGTCCACGACATCAGGAAAGACTGTTCAGTGGAGCCAGATTATGTATACCAAGAGATAGGAAGGGTAGCAAACTGCAAAAGGCAATTCAGAAATAGAGGGTTAAACTGAAATCTGCTCACGCAGGACAGAGTGGGTTGGAGATCATTGAAGCAGCCATCAATCAGCAGTGGACAGAAGGCAGTTCCAAAAGAATGGCTTCAATTTAGGATGTAAACGTGTGCTTATCAATTTATATTTTTTACTGCCTCTTCAAATAAATTATTTTTCAGATTCCAAAACTTGGTGGTACCTGCTGTGGTGATGTATGCAGTGCTGCGGTCGTGAGCACTCTGTTAACGCATTTGCATATTTGGCTTGCCAAATTTACAAATTCTTGCTTAAAACAAATCCGCCGCGGAGATACAATGCTTAGGGTGTTTGGCTGCTGACGACACAAAAGCCAAAGGTCTATACCATCCGCGGCGGTCATATTTAATGGAGGCGAAATAGTAAACTCTGTAGCACGTGCAATGTCAGTGCACGTTACAGAACACCAGATGGTCAAAAGGTATCGAGCCCTCCACTACGGGGTGCCTTATCATATCATTGTTTGGGCACGTAAAACCACAAAAATTACAATTGCCGATGATGACCACTGCCTGAACAGGTACACTGATGACAAGTACATTGTGTTGACATTGGCATTGGACTGGGGCTTCCTCTAATAATAAAATTCTAGTCTCTCACCTGCTCTATATGATACAGCTGCTTAATTATTTAACGTATTGCTTAGCGTTTAGGTAGTCAATTTCCTGACCTGCAATTACTCACCAACTATTTATCATTTCAGATTCTGTAGATTTTCCAAAGCTCTAGAAAAACCAGGATATCAAAAGCCTGGCCAAAGTTTTATGTTCTTTCGGAGTGAAGGCCTAGCACTTACAACCAACAGCATTATAATAAACGCTTACTGTGCAAACGTGACCTGGTTGTCTTCCTGTGAAGATGAAACATGAACACAGTGCCTGCACTACTTTCATAACGGTGATGCAATGCAGTTATATTTCAAGCCACGTCAATGGCGCGTCAATTGAAGTTCACGGCGGAGTCTAATTCAGTTTAAAATATTAGTTTTAGAATGCTTAGACTAATAATATTATTATTGCTGCGGTATTTGTACGTTTTTACGCCGCTTTGCGATTCGTACAAAATTTACAAAAAGCTCGATCAACATTGACATCTTTTGCAATGGTGGATTGTTTACTTGCAAACATGCATGCAAAGTTCGGTTGATAAAAATTACTCTTTCGCGACTTTTTTAGTTATACGCGTTAATTTTTGCAATTCTTATGAAGTTTGGCGTATGTTTTGTCACATGTGAAAATGTGATACTTCTTCACTCTTGGATATTCGTACTCGACCACTTCGACATGTGAGTAAAGTACGCGCTATGAAGCAACTTCCAATTGATCTTAGTGCTTTGTGCAATTGTCACGCGCTCTTACTTTCAAAAGTACGAGCTGTTTGATCGATCTATTGTGCTAGATGTGTCGAACTCTGAAAATTCATTTCCGATGATTGGGACACGATCGTCAACGTGTATGCACGCATGGACACCGCACTATATATAAGCTCCACACCACAATCAAATGTATTAAGTATTGGCGCGAATAAATATTGCTTTGCTGATGGGCGTCAATGGCTGCCCAGCGTCCACTCAGATGATACCGGTAGTACATAATGCACAGTTGATTGTAGTTATGCCAAATCAGTGTGGAGGCGGAAATGTTGTAGGCCCGTGTGCTCAGATTTGGGTGCACGTTAAAGAACCCCAAGTGGTCGAAATTTCCGGAGCCCTCCACTAGGGCGTCTCTCATAATCAAATGGTGGTTTTGGACGTTAAACTCCGCAAATCAATCAAATCAATCAATCAGGATCAAATTTCTCAATAGTGGCCGACTCTTTTCTGCAACCAGCTTGCCGTAATCACGGTAGAGCAATTCTTTCTGGTCAGACTCCATCGTGATCAAAATTGACAGTATGACACCCATAGAATACCCATTTCTCTGGGAGGTCAGCTTGTGCATATAGAGGTGCAACTAGATAAGAAAGGCAAAATATATTGTTCGGTGGCAGCCGATACTCAAGGCGTGGCATGAAACTCTTGCTGAACCCTTCTCGCTCAACTTGTACAATTATCTTATTTGCGATGTGTCTCCACTTCGTCCTGTTGTTTGCATTACTATAATCAAAATGGAAGTCTACCAACTAGCCCAGGTGTCGACCTTGCTGTGATATACAAACAAATGCAGTCACCGACAGTGCACACTATGCGCTCACTTTCTCGAGCTCAATTTTCGTGACGTAATGCCTGACAGAAGCACCTTGTGGCTCCCTTGTTTACAGTTCATTCACCTTGGTGCAGTTGATGTGCCAAGATTGTATGCCTTGCAAACTCGTAAATGGTATAGTGTCTTGGTGCCATGTCTTCCATTGGTTTCTCTCTGTAACATTAAATGTCTGCAGCCATTTTTCGCCTGCACCATAACGGAGATGCCTCAACTTCAGCAGTGCCTATGTTAACCAACACTGCCTTCTAAGAACTATGTCAACAATCCCAGCGCTATGTGCTGCTGGGCCTCATAACAATAACAAAAGCTTGCTCGATGGCACAAACTGCCCATATGCTTTAGCCCCACAATGCAGCTGCACAGTTCTCAGTAGAGTGTGTTGGGAAACTGTCCAGTTTTACAAACACTGTGATGCGCTGTCAGCTGCAAGAGAATAACTTGTTTATAACAGCTCACTTTTGCGGAATGGAGGAGGGGTAATGTATGTCAAAATGGCTATCCACTAGTGTTTGTTGCACAAAACTGCAATTAAGTCCATATAGATTTGTCATGAAGAATAGCATTTTAGTTGGTAAAAAATTTGATATGGTGCGCAGTTTGAAACCATGACCGATGCGTTTCCGGGATGATTTCTTTACTATTCGAGCTAACCGATATGCTGCCAGCAATCACAATGCAAGGGTGCATTCAACTCAAAGTGCATTGACACTGATAACCAGATGCAAGTAATCTTTTGAAGTTTGATTTTCATAAATATATGGTAAAGAAAAATCACGTGCTGAAAGCTGCAGAATGTTTCCGCAGGTCTCTTGCCACATTCAATGCACGTGCTCAGAATTTTTGGCTTATTGGCACTTGCACAACACATTGCTAGCATCCTAGTTATATCTGTAGAGTAACAACCCTCGAAAAGTACTGGTTCCAGGCTTGATCCTAGGAGCACAACGTTTTTTTTTTCTTTCTTTCCGAAAAATCGGTATGTATTTCGTGGTAGCTTTGTGCTAAAACAGGCAAACGGCCAATTTTCAATTCAAAGTAATTTGCTCTCTATGCAGATCATGTATGTGAGCGCAACTGTGATATCTTTAACCTCCTAAGTGCCAAATAAATCACAAAAAAATTGTTTCAAATTTGCCATTTTTTAAATAGCAAGACAGCACCAAATTTGGCTAGTTGGTTCATATTCAATCTTCAAAGGTATGACTGTACTTTTCTGTGTCCCTGTCTGATTAGTGCAGTTATACCTTTGAAGAATGAAGAGTTTTATACGACGTGAAATGCTTCGGTGCCGTGTTCAAAACAGGAAAATACTTGCAAAAGCACTCTGCATCAGGTAATTCATTATTCATAATTTTTGCACAGTCATGCAATACCTAATTTCTGAGGCACTTGAAGTGTAATCTCAAATAAAATTCAAACATGACTAAAATAATCAATCACCAACATTCTCATTACTAACCCTTTCATCCTCTAAAGGAGAAAGATATCCCTTGTGATATCGCCTCACAGATGAGGCCATTTCGTTTATAATGAACGGGAAACCAAGGCATACATCGCCCTTTTAGTGGGAAGGCTCAATAAAAGCGGGAGTCATGAAACTTGTCCTGCCGTGTGTGTTTTAAGTACCATTTCAGTGAGCTCCTTGAAACATTGTTGAAGAGCCACGACAAGCACAGGTCGTCATAAGTGCTTGAGGGGTTAATCATGTCCAGCTGAGCTAGGCTTGGTGCATGCTGCCAAATGTGATAACAGGAGCTCCAAGTGAATGCCCTCAAATGTTCATTGTTGCAGCGCTCCAAGAATGAGGGAAACGCTAAGAGAATCAAACAATGGGACACAGCACGGCATACATTGGCTTCTTTCTTCACGGTGTAACATAATGAAGCAGTACCAACTAGCCCACACTGCACTCTAAAATGTGTTCAGACCTACCTGCTTGGCAAATTCACAAATAGCAATGAAACAGAGTGCTTGCGGAAATAGCAACACCTTAACTACAACGCCTGCACATACACACCTGAGCATGCAGAGATAGTGTCCTGTATAGACAGTCACTAGCTTGATGAATGTGCAATAAATGCAATTATTTGTGCATTAAAGGTGTGGTGATACACGTGATTTCTACATTTATTTACTGCAATACAGAAAAGTTCACGATTTTTTAGTACTGATTAGCATCAATGAAAGAAAAATATAGCAAAGTCATGCTACATGTATTCCTTTCAATTGAAATACCCTGGGGCACAATGTTAATTATGAAAAAGTAATACCGTAGTTTCGTTATTTTAAGTACGCCCCCTGTTTCTGGTAATCCAAATTTGAAAAACGCTTGCTTGCGAATCTAAGCACTCAACCATAGTGCTGTAGCAGAATTCGGCATGGACCTATCTTGCATTAGGAAGCGCAGGAAGCAGCGGTAGCTGATTTTAAAGGGCGCTGCAACATGCGAGAAGTCAGTAGTGTAGCCAGGAATTTCTTCAGGGGGGGGAGGTTCAACTATACTTTTGCATGTTCGTGTGTGCCTTTGTTAGTGTGCGTGTGTGTATACACATGCAAAACTAAATACTTTGGAGGGGTGGTTGAACCACCCACGTCCCCCCTCCCCCCACCCAGCTACACCCTTGCAAGAAGTTCAAGGGAGTACGCAAGCAGGGGCATAGCCAGATGGGGAGGGGTCCATCCCTCTCCCCCACTTCCCTTTTTTTTAGTTTTTCATGTGTATATACGCCCACACATACAAAGGGATGCACGAACATGCAAAAAGTATGGTGAAATCCCTCCCGAAAAAAAATTCTGGCTACGCTCCTGCACGCAAGGGTCGGCACCCTAATCTTGAACAGGAAGTCTGCGAGTTTGTTTGCAGCGAAAAAAACAGAGATTTCACTGTCCTTGCCAAAGCCATCCAGACGAAAGCGATGGAGATCACGAGAAGAATGGAGATTACCCGTGCAGTGTTTGCGACAGTGATCGGAACATTGCCACAACATATATTTCAGACACATGGAAGCGGATTAAGGTCGACATTGCCATTAGGTCATCTAAAAAGTGACCAAGGATGACCTCCTGTGGGACAGCGAGAGTGGCGGCTCAGATGGTGCGTCGGACACAAGTGGTGAAACAGACTCGAACGGCAGTGCTAGTACTACCTCACGGCGGGCTCATGAAGTGCACTTTTTTTTACAGCAAAAGCTGTTAACAGATCACAACTGCAGTGGCAGTGGGGCTTTTGCCGCCGCCGCCGCGCGCAGCCACAATCACATAAAATACGAAAAATGAGAAAAATTTCTAGGAACATAAGGAATTTCGTGAGGGGAGCAGTCAAAGTGAGCTCCAGAGTTATACAAGAACTTGGTAGTTTGCAACGTAATTTTCTGAGGCTTGTTTGTGAATTGGTATCACCTTGGCACACCTCTAATTGGCCGGAACATCACCAATGTGGAATGACTTTGTAAATGTGTTCAAACGAAAAATGAACACCACTTGGCATATCGCCTTGGGAAGGCGTTGGCAATTTGATCAGGTCCTGGGCATTTTTGTCTCATCTAGTTTAAGGAGCAGATCCAGAATTCTTTCTTGTGTTATAGTTAGCTCAGCTAGACTTGGTTCACAAGAAAATTGCATTTGTGGGGTTGAGCCATCGTCCAAACTTACATTTGGTACAAAGTCGGTTTTTCTTTAAAAAGTAATGACGCCAATTTTGAATATATTTGGGTTGTTGCTCTAGATCAGGGGTCAGCAACCTTTTGAAGTGGAGGGCCAAGTCGCACGAAGTAGACACTGCGGGGGCTTGCATGGCAAACTGGAGGGGAGTTTAATTTGCAGTCAAATAGGAAATCGGCCGATTAACAATAATGATCTACAAAACCTGCATGAAAATCAAGTCGAAACTATATAAGTCAAAGGTACTCACCAAACAAACGCAAACAGTTGTATAGTTGCTCATTGGTTACTTGGGAGGTGCATAGTCTAATTATAGGTGGGGGGGGGGGGGTCCTGATGCTGATGTGTCTGAAGCTGCATAATACGGCCTCGCGGGCCGCAGATCACCGACCTTTGCGGTAAATAAAAATAAGTGTTGAGAACCCTAAAAAGAGTGTCGTGGTGCTTTTTCTGTATCGAAGGTTGCTTCACAGAGATGTGTCAAAAACAGTCTGACATCACGAGAAAACTCAAACTCGCAAATAACAGAAACGGCTCTCAATGCCACGTGTTCACGTAAACGATGCCAAGTGACTGGTCGCTCAGACCTCAGACAATGATTGCTGCAATTTGGGCTGCACACTGGACATAGATTTGCCAACACAGCGACCTGTGAACTTCATCAGTCTAGCAGACGTCTGTCATCATCATTGCACTTCTCGAGCTGCGATCGCTCGAGGGCATGAAGTCACCTGTTCTCATTCATTAGATAATTTATTTAGAAGAAGCGTTCATTCAGACATGCTGTCTTTTGTCTTGCATAACAGCCTTGTCGCTGGCGGACCTTGAGGTGCACCACAACCTGTGTTGACTTGTCGTGATAATGTATCTTGCAATCAGGCTGGCTTGCTGATGCTGAGGAATGCTAACTTTAAAACCAGATATAAATATGTTATACATGTTGTCTTGCTCCGGTGTGTGGAGAACGCTGAATGTGCTCGCCATGGAACGCTGACTGTGCTCACCATGACTGTGCTCACTGGGCACCCTAAAATCTTGTCAGTACTCCTAAACCATCTAGAGGTTGAAATTTAGTTGCACAGGAGTCTGCAATGAGAATTTTTCAAATGTGTGCCGTAACAATAGCGCTACATGCATTTAATGATTTGAAATAGTCTTTTTTATATTTCGCTTTTTCCTTTGCTATGCTTTGTTTATCGACTTGTCTCTTCCTCACCATGTGAGCACGAAGAGCAGTGAGCACACTTACCTGCGAGCAAACAAGTTTTTCTGTGAATTACATGAGAAGACAAGAATGTTTATGTCTCAATAAATGCTCAGGATCACCAAAAGGCTTGTACAAGAGAAAGGACTGTTTCTTAAAATTTGCGGCGTGCTCATCACTCTTAGTGTCGTCACGTTTGGCATTGTTGACCGCAAAGGACTCTTCAATGCGATGCCCACTTACTTGAAATGTAAAAAATTATCGAAGGCAGTTCATTGGTCCTTAATGAGTGTGAATGAAATATCGAATGTTATGGGCAGGCGCCAGAGAAGGAAAATTTTTTGTTAGATCAATAACTTTGTCAAATCTGATATCGTTAGATAAAGTATTAAATGTTAATATTTTTATAGAACTTGCTGGTACAGTAAATTCTAAAACACAGATGCATTTTTTCTATTCGTGACCCAATAACGACGACAGTGAAAAGGATGCCTAGCATCTACCCACTTCATGCAATGCATCTGGCTTCAAGTAAAGTGGTGCACGTGCTTCACAAAGCAAGGGGTGCATGAATAGTAAATTTTAGAACCAAATGGAATACTAATGTGAATCAAATGCCAATTGAGTAGCTTTTGAGTAGTGAGGTGACTGTTTTTGATTGATATGTGGGGTTTAACATCCCAAAACCATCACATGATATTGAGAGACGCTATAGTGGAGGGCTCCGAAAATTACAACCACCTGGGGTTCTTTTACATGCACCAAAATCTGAGCCCATGGGCCTAAAACGTTTCCGCCTACATCAGAAATGCAGCCGCCGCAGCAGGGATTGATCCCGTGACCTGCGAGTCAGCAGTCAAGTACCTTAGCCACTAGACCACCGCGGCGGGGCAAGGTGACTGTTTTTAAGCAGCGCTGGAATGGTTATTATAACCATTTGCTAAAGAGCTTAAGAATTCAACATTTTACTCGGCACAAATATTCACAGAGGAAGATTATGTTTACCTATAGGCGATAAAAGCATACGAAAACTATGTAAAGTGAGGCAAATTTGTATACAGCCGCTGCTAAAACAATAGAAATATTTGGTAACTGAATGTTGGAATACTGCAGTAACTACAAGGTGCCACCTTGCAACAGATTTAAATAAAACAAGCATATATATATTAAACAATATTGTCATGTGGCAATGACGTGTACGAAGGCAGCAGTCGGCAGGTTGAGAACAAAACTTTTATTTGGCGAACTTGCGCCAAGAAACCAAAATCACACTACAGCAATGCTCGCTGTACTCTGATGGCAGCGAACAGCGAACAGAGCAGCTTCTGTCAATAAACCGACAAGCGGTAACGCGCGTCTGCATTTATACGTGAGCCGTCGAAGCTACCAGCGTTATCGCTGGTGGCTGCGCAATCACTCGATGAAGGTAGACTATTCGCGTCCAGCGTTCAATTTTAACGGATTTACGCGAACTTATGAGTGAAATTCTTTGTATCACAAACCAGCCCAACTATTAATGCTGCCCATAAAATTCTATTGTATAAAAAACTTTTGTTGAAACATAATAAATGCTTTGGCTAGTGCAATGATTATACCAAAACAAATAAGAAATTCCTTAAAATACATTTTCCAGCAATGGTGTTTTTGATCTATGCAGCCACTACTGTGCATGCCTACACAAACTTTCCTGCAGCTTGTTGTAGCTGCAGTAGCTGCTGATAGTTATATGCCTATTGAAATTTCTGGGGAAAAAAGGCATACAATTAGGCTTTCGCAAGGAAACTAGGGATGGAGGGAGAATGTGAAATGTTTACATTATACACAATATACATCCTTACCTTGACAGAAAACTATCCCTGGCCAGGCAAGCCAACCAGGAAATCTCTAGAGAGGGTAATGGTTGGAAACATTAGGAACGGCCGGACAACACTAGGGTGGCCCTGAAAAGGGCCGTTTGATCGGAGTTCAGCGAGGTTGAAAGTTGGGCTGGTCGAATTGGTGACAGAGCATCTTAACATGTGATGATGCACACAGAAACCAGACATGTAAAGAAGAATACGGTTTGACAGGCCAACCACTGCACTTACATCCAGCTTATTTTGAAAAAAAAGGTGGAGGTAATACACATATGCACAAGTAAACCATTTGCAACGAAGAGCTTTGCTCATAACAATGCATAAAGTTGCTGCATGTGGTGCACTTGTGCATGTGAGTGTTACCACTTCTTCCCCTTCAAAATAACCTAGTTGCAAGTACAGTGGATTGGCCTGTCGAATCGAGTTTCGACGAGCATCTTCGGCGCCTTGAAGCTGTACTTCAAGCCATCAAGACTTCCGGACTCACACTGAAGCCAGGAAAGTGCAGATTTGCGTATTAGAAGCTCTTGTTTCTGGAGCACGTTATCAGCAAGTCGAGTTCGTCCCGATCCACAGAAAACAGCCGCCATCGCCGACTTCCCGCCGCCCACTGACAAGAAAGCCGTGCGCCGATTTCTGGGCCTGTGCGCCTATTATAGGCGGTTCGTGAAAAAATTCGCCCGCATCGCCGATCCTCTCACTAACCTTACCAAGGCCGACGTAGAGTTCAAGTGGGAAACACCACAGGAACACGCTTTCCAGGAGCTTAAACATCGCCTCCAGACGCCTCCGTTACTTGCCCATTTCGACGAATTCGCCGAGACAGAAATACATACTGACGCAAGCAGCGTAGGTCTTGGCGCCGTTCTTGTGCAGAGGGCTGACGGACTTGAAAGGGTTATTAGTTACGCCAGCCGATCGCTATCCAAAGCAGAAGCAAATTATTCCACAACAGAAAAGGAGTGCCTCGCCATCATCTGGGCTACGTCGAAATTTCGCCACTACCTCTACGGCAGGCCATTCAAAGTTGTGAGCGACCACCACGCCTTGTGTTGGCTAACCACCTTGAAGAACCCTTCAGGTCGCCTCGCACGATGGAGCCTGAGACTTCAAGAATATGACATTACTGTCATTTACAGGTCAGGCAAAAAGCACTCCGACGCCGACTGTCTCTCTCGTGCGCCTGTCGACCAACCGCTACCCGACGACCCGGATGACGACTACTTCTTGGGAACGATAACTACCGACGACTTCGCTGAACGACAGCGGGCCGACCCGGAACTTAAGGCCCTAATATAATACCTTGAAGGCAGGACCGCCGAAGTCCCGAAGGTATTCAAGTGCGCACTTGCGTCGTTCTTTCTACGAAACGGTCTTCTACAAAAGAAAAACTTTTCACCGCTTCGAGCTAAGTACCTCCTTGTGGTGCCTTCAGCTCTGCGACCAGAACTCCTTCAGGCCCTGCACGACGATCCGACGGCAGGGCACCTCGGTGTTTCTCGCACGCTCGGGAGGATACAAGAAAGGTACTACTGGCCACGTCTTACCACCAACGTCACTCGTTATGTGAGGACATGCCGGGACTGTCAGCGACGCAAGACACCGCCGACAAGGCCAGCGGGACTTCTGCAGCCAATTGATTCACCTTGCCGACCTTTCCAGCAGATCGGTATGGACCTACTGGGGCCGTTCCCGACGTCGGCTTTCGGAAACAAGTGGATCGTGGTAGCTACCGACTACCTTACCCGCTACGCTGAGACAAAAGCCCTGCCAAAAGACAGTGCATCCGAGGTAGCTAAGTTCGTCGTCGAAAATATCGTCCTACGTCACGGCGCCCCGGAGGTCCTTATCACTGACAGAGGAACGGCATTCACTGCCGACTTAACTCAAGCGATCTTAGCATACAGCCAAACAAACCACCGCCGGACGACAGCGTACCATTCACAGACCAACGGCATCACCGAGCGGCTTAACAAGACGACCGCCGACATGCTGTCAATGTACGTCGATATCGAACACAAGACGTGGGACGCCATTCTTCCGTATGTGACCTTCGCATACAACACGGCGGTGCAGGAGACGACGCAGATATCTCCATACAAATTGGTCTACGGAAGGAGCCCGGCAACGACGCTCGATGCCATGTTACCCAACGTCACCGACGAAGAAAACCTCGATGTGAGCGAATACCTTCAACGCGCCGAAGAAGCCCGACAACTTGCGCGTCTCCGTATCAAGAATCAACAAACGACCGACAGCCACCGTTACAACCTTCGACGAAGCTTCGTGGAATACCAGCCCGGTGAACGTGTTAGGATGTGGACGCCGATACGCCAATGTGGACTAAGTGAAAAGCTTCTGCGACGGTACTTCGGACCCTACAGGGTGGTTCGACGTCTAGGCCTACTTGATTACGAGGTTGTCCCCGACGGCATCACGAACTCTCAACGACGCCGATCGCAACCTGAAGTCGTCCATGTCACGCGCCTCAAGCCGTTTCATGCGCGCTAACAAACTGAAACAGTGTTTTTTGTAGTATTGTTGTATCGTGATTTATTCATAGTACTTTCTTGCATTATTATTGTACCTTCATCTCTAGTTAAAGCATCGGGACTATGCCTTTTTTTCAGAGGGGGGCAATGCCACGTTCCATTTCACAAGTTTTTGCTATCGTCCCAAAACACCACATGATTCTCAGCGCAAACCGCGCCTGCAGTTTTTGAGAAGGTTCCGGACTGTAGTAGATCATTTCGATAAGATCACGCCCACTGTGCGAACGGTACAGATTGTTCTGGAACCTACGCCACCACCAGCGATAACGCTAGAACATTCGATGGCAAGAGTATAAATGCCGACGCGCTTCGCCGCTTGTCAGTTGTTGATCGAAGGTCGACGCTCTGTACGCCGCTATCAGTCCGAGACTGCTATCTGTGCGAGACTGCTGCTGTAATTGGACTTTCCGTTTACCGGGCACAGGTTCGCCTAAATAAACAGTTAAATCCCAACACGAAGTCTCCTGTCTTCGGCCACGTCACGACCCCGTGACAATATTCTCCCTGACATGTCTTGTTTCGGTGCGCTGCTTCACGCGTCAAGATTGTCTAAAGCTGTCTTGTCCATGATGAGAGATCAGCCGAAGGAATCGGGAACATTCCCAGGATTTGTGGCATTTAGTGTTCCAGTGGCTGCACTTCAGCACCCTGTAGCGGGCACCTGGCTCGCTGCGCCCGTGCGACTGGATTCCGAGTCCAAAGTTTCGAACAAGAGAAGCCACGATGATTTTGGCGAGCTGATTGGTGCCCCGGGCTCTGTCTACATGGTAGCCGTCAAATGCGAAGAGTGCATGTCGTGGCTCTTTTGAATAGCTGAGAGAGCGATGCTGTGGTAGCAAAAAATTACTCTGATTAGGAAAAATGTGATGCATTAAGGCAAGAAAGAAATCATAGGTCAACTTAAGTAGATGCGCCCACACACACACCCACACACACACACACAAAAGGTAGTGAACATGGGGCCACTGCATATTTTCCGAAGATAAGGGAGAATACAAAATTTTGGCAAGTTGGTGGTCCATTAAATTGCCTAACAGCGCAAGAAAGGACTTGCACAGCGCTTGTCTGCGTTTTCTTCTCGTATTTTTTGTGCTGTTAGTCAATATAAGGGATAAAGTTGGCAACATGATGCTACTATGCTAGGCCGCAAAAGAAACGTGAACGGAGCTTTCTCAAACTATGTAATTATTACCGTGACTACGTGTCTATTTACTCTACGTTACTATTACCACTAAACGATTTGACAAGACGCCAGGTCCCAACCCAAATACCGTGGAGCAATGCCACGCAAAAAGCGTGTAAAGCCATTAAGGAAGAGTTATTAAGGGTGCCGACACTTCATGCTGCCGGCATAAGCAAGGGTTACATACTGGCAACAGATGCATCTGACGTAGCTTTAGGAAGATGTATTGCTCAATTTCATGAAAATGGCAAGAAATTGCCGGTGGCCTTTCTCGGCAAGAAGCTAACACTGGCTGAAACCCACTGGGCCACGACAGAGAGAGAAGCTTATGCTGTCATATGCGCATTACAGTGTCTTGAGGCGTGGCTTTTTGGTGCAAATGTCACAGTGGTGACTGACCATAATTGCCCAAAGTTCGTCACTTTAACGTGTACTAACAATGAACGGCTGATGTGCTGGGCACTGGCACCACACAAGTTTAATGTCACAATAATGCACAGAAGGGGTAGACTTAATGAGAATGTGGACACGTTGTCTCGGCTGGCAACCCGTTCTCGTTGAAGTAGAATATGAATGCATGGATAGGAATTATACTGGTCATAGTACTGTGCGCTTTTAGTTTTTTTTCTGCAAAAGAGTAGCTACTTGGGCTGGCTGGTATCGCATTTTAAAAGAAATATACTTTCTTAGCGCGCAGATAGGAAAGAGCGCTTTTAGTGAGTGGCACATCCCTACTTTGCACTCCCTCTGTGATTCAAGTGCATTATTCAGCCTCTACAGGCAGCAACAAATGCGGACGTCGGACATTGGTCAGTTTCATCATGAAACGTTTATGCAACACAGTGGCGGCAGAGCAGTCATGGACACATTACCAGTAAAAAGTAACAATGTTACAGTTAGTTACCGTGAAAAAGTAACGTCGTTACTTTTCCACATGAAATAAGTAATTGCTTGCATACGAAATTATAGAATATATTTAATAAAAACGTATAAAGAGAAACAGGGAGTGCGTAATGAGTGGAGCCGACATCCATTAAGTATATTCCCTATGTTGTTCACTGTGTGTCAGACTCTGTTCTGAGAGCTTTGCGTCTGCTGGGCATACAAACCGCTTTTAAGCCCCGCTATAACTTGGGACACGTGTTCGCGAAACCCAAAGACCACACACCTGGAAACTATCAGTACGGAATCATCTACAAGTACGATCCGGGTATTGCGAAGTGACATAATTATATCGATGAAACGGGCAGCAAAGGATCAGGGAAGGACCAGGAAAGTACCAGGAAAGCAAAGGTTGGTAAAGACAAGAAAACGAATGACACCCGGGCACTGGTGGAATGAAAATGACAGTCTCCAGGCCACAGTGAAACACAGCCATAGTTTATAGCGCACATATTGCAACACTGAGATGGTCACCGATCGCGCAAAGACGCTTGATGACCTAATTTGTGAGTAATTAGCGTCATCCTGTCAAGCCCAAGATGTCGACCTTTGAGGCTGAGAAGCAAAGACATCTCAGAAGACGTCCTTTACTGCATTCTGTAGGCAACATGAGAATGAAGCTGAAGCAGGCGGCATAACCCACAACCTTGTTCGTCCTTTAACGTACATTGGCATGCAACAGAGGAATAAGCCTCCAGCGGCTTGAGGAGGCTTTGGCGAAGCAGCGGAGAAAAGGAGCAGACAATCCGTCTAACAGGCGCGGAGGCACTCGAGTAACTGTCACCTAGCCGGAGCACAACATCCTCGAGATCTAGGCTCTAATATTATCGGACTCTAATAGCCGTAATCTTAGGATAGCCCCGCCGCAGTGGTCTAGTGGCTAAGGTACTCGGCTGCTGACCCGCAGGTCGCGGGATCGAATCCCGGCTGCGGCGGCTGCATTTCCGATGGAGGCGGAAATGTTGTAGGCCCGTGTGCTCAGATTTGGGTGCACGTTAAAGAACCCCAGGTGGTCTAAATTTTCGGAGCCCTCCACTACGGCGTCTCTCATAATCATATGGTGGTTTTGGGACGTTAAACCCCACAAATCAAATCAATCTTAGGATAAGAAACATCCACACCCGTGCGAGGCGAGGGACTTCCTACACGCCGGATGTATAAATAAATGTAATTTCTCTCTCTTTCTCTCTAGGGGACTTCACACACAAATATTATAAGGCTACGAAGACCATGCCATGAGGACGACTTCGGGTGATACCTAAAAGGTGCTTTTGACAAGGACAAGGTGAAAATCCACATTGATGGTGCGTGAGTGCCACGAGTCCCAAGTACTGTAGTTTCGATCGACACACTCTAGTGCTACTACAGTAAAAAAGAAAGAAAATCAGTTGTTTTGGACAACGTTAACTGAGTAAATGCTTCGAACAGATACACAATGGCTAGTGCAATCAGCAAGGCTGATTGATTGATATGTGGGGTTTAACGTCCCAAAACAACCATTTGATTATGAGAGACGCCGTAGTGGAGGGCTCCGAAAATTTCGACCACCTGGGGTTCTTTAACGTGCACCCAAATTTGAGCACATGGGCCTACAACATTTCCGCCTCCATCGGAAATGCAGCCGCCGCAGCCGGGATTTGAACCCGCGACCTGCGGGTCAGCAGCCGAGTACCTTAGCCACTAGACCACCGCGCCGGGGGTCAATCAGCAAGGCTCTTGGACTGTAAGATGTGAAAGACACGTCTGTAGCCAGACTCGGCAGGCATGCACAAAATGGGCAGAGAAATCTGCAAAGTGGAAGCAATGCACATCCTGATGCGAACTATTCAGCACATCCAATTCACGCAAGTGTTGGCCGTGCAAGTCTGATGCTCGGTCCCTATTGTTGGATAAAATTTTAGAAGCATGCAGCACTTCGTCAAAGGTGGATACTCCAGGTTGGTGGTCGGCAAACAGCGGGCCACACGCGGCCCCCGGCACAAATTCGCACAACCCCTTTCCTCCCCCTCCTCACCCCTTCCTGCTCTTTCACTAACTTAGAAACACTTCCACAATGTTCAAAGTCTGTCGCTCACACGACCTGGATGTAGATAGCATCCGCAAGTTGGCTAACAATATTCTGAATCTAAAGTCGCGATAAATCAGTTTTTTTGTAACCTACGTTTGCAACTTGGAACCTGTGAATTGAGTGCTGAAAATAAACATGACTTCTATTCCATCTTTAGACATTATTACATTATTGTCAATTTGCAAAATGGTTTTCTCCTTACGTGCATAGCATACACCCTTCCCCTCTCCAACCACCCCCTCTCTTCGCTCAGACGTGTGGTCCCTGCCTCGCCAGCTTCAAGCCATACTGCGGCCCTCCACTTGAGAAAGGTTGCGGTCCCCAGCTCTAGACTAACCTCAAGAGCCACGCAGCTGCTGACCCTGCCTTCGGGGAGGATCACTGAGTGCGTGAGTGGGACAGTTTTTACAGTCTTAGAGGCAATTAGTTGCTGCCCTTCAGTCATCTAGATGGATTATATATGGACAGCTTAAGTATACACTCTAAAAAAGAAAGTTATAAGGGCGTATTTTTGTCCCACAAGAATAATCCTCATCTATCTTGCGTTCCTTTCCTTGCCTTATCGCCGCAAGCCTGGAAATACCAGGTCACCAATGGCATACGTGCTATCAGCGCGCCATAGGATGCTTGATAGGAAAGTGACCAGCGCAGTCTTTTCAAGAAAAGAAACGCAAGCAAGCCATATAACGATTATTGTTGTGGGACAAAAAACGCCTTTTTTACTTGATACACCTTCAGATTGCAGTATATGCAAGTGACATGTCACCATGGATGACGACAACAATAAAGTGCGCACGCGACTGCCCTACAGCTATGGCACGTGCGCGTGTCTTGCATTGAACGCAAGCTGGCAGTGACTTGAATGTCTGAGCTACGACTGTTAACTTGTTTTTTCCTGTAGTTGATTCAGTGATTCCACTGGGTCAGTGATTACGCCACGGCGCTCAAGACGCTAGTGGCAGAATGCAACTTTGGTACAAGCACAGACACTACGGCAGACAATACACAACGTAATGCTGCGTGCCCGTTTCGTTTGCGGTCTTCAGAATGAGCAGGTCCAGCAACGGCTGTTTGCAGAAAAGTGTTTGACAGTCAAGAAATTTCTTGATTGTCAAGTTCTTGGATTGTCAAGTTCTTGGCAAGTTCTTGGATTTTGAAGTCGACTCGGGTGCAGCCTGCACACTCATCAATAAGGCCACGTTCAACGCCACATGAACAGATGACCCACCACAGCTTCAGACTGACAACATTTTCTTACGCATATGGTGAGGACAGTCTCTTGGAGTTCTCGGGAATGCTGGCTTTTTACGACAGATTCTTGAAGAACAGGGCAACAGTTGCCAGCTGTCTCTACCAGCTCCTTCAGGAGGACGTCAGGTGGAGATGGGAGCATTTGACAAGCTTAAGACAATTGCTTCTCTGTCAGACTGTACTGGCACACTACGACGAACAGAAGAAGCTTCTTGTCTCATGTGACGCTTCACCATATGGCATAAGAGCTGTTCTGTCTCAATGTGACAACCAAATAGAGACGCGCCAATCTCGTTTCCATCTCGGACTCTAGGGCCGGCTGAACGCAATTGCGCTAAGTTGGACAGAGAAGGCCTTGCTGTGGTGTTCGCAGCCCCCAAGCATATTGCGGGTTGAGAGGTGACTTTCGCCACTGACCATCAACCACTGCTTGGCATATTGGGTCCACAAAAGCCAACGGCTCAGATCCTTTCTCTACGAATGACCAGATGGTGCATCAATGTATCGGCGTATGACTACAACATCGTCTACAATTATGGGAGAACCATCAGAACACCGATGCATTAAGCCGATTGCCTTTACAATCCCAGGTCTTTTTAAGAAATGAAATGGGACCAGCCAGATAACGATTATTGTTGTGGGACAAAAAGACCCTTTTTACTGTATATTTTTTGACATTGCAGTAATGCAAGTACAGTGATCAACTCAACATTGTGATTTTAGCACTAAAAAGCACATCCCCTTACTCTTACATAAGTTCATCTATTTAGCGCTAAAATTATGATGAGTTCCCACCAACTCTTCCAAAAACAAGTTTGTACACAGTGGTCAAGTTTGTAGTGTTAGTTAAAGTACACTCAAAGTTGCTGCTTTCAATGGCCTTTTTGAGCCTGATGAAGGAAAGGCCATCTCTGTAATCTCAATTACATGGCAACGCTTCTACAAAGCCCTTGTTGTCATAGGAATATGTAGCTCATGAACGAAACTTTCTCGAAGCCCACATGACAGCATCAAAGTAAAGCTCTTCAACTGGCACTCTCCAAAAAAGAAGTAATATAAAGGCAATTGCGGTAAAACGCAAGCTCAGTCTACTTTTAGATGTCCACGAAATGCTTCAAAGCCAATACTTCTGATGCCCAGTTTGACTACCTTGCAAATATTAAGCTGCCACAGGTGGGGGGCTTTCACAGACAACTGGTAAAAGCTGCTTTGTGTATGTAACCCAAGAGCAGTGCCGCGTAAGTAAAAACGTGTGAGTAAAACCATCTCCACTAAACTCTCCACAGATTGGTACATGCTGCACTGTTAAATGGAACGTCTCAAACAAAGGTGAAAAACAACTAACATTGTGGATATTGCCAGCAGTCTTGAATTCGTTGCAAAAGACTTCTCTGCTGAGCCAATCATTATATGACTGCTGACCTAGCTTCGTTTTGGAGACTGAAGAGATGAATTCAATTCAACAAAAGCAAAATGAACTACCTCAGTTGTGCGATTTGCGCTAGAATGCTTTGGTTTCCCGTGCTACACAAATAGCACAAACCGGCTCTCTCAACACCAGACGCGTATAGATGAGACTCTGGCTAAGAGCATGTAGAATATTGTTACCATTATTGTTTTGAGGGTTTGACGTGCTCTATACCAGTACTTTTATTTCGCTATTTTACATTCCGCTTTATTCGAGTCTGTTGGTAGTGCCGGTCGTGATCCGCATGTCGGCATTTTAATCGAAAAGATCTCTATTACATCATTTTACCGCAAACAATGAGCGACTAGCGTGGCTAAAGAGTTTTTTTTTTAATCTGCGTGCTGACCACGATGGTACGGCATTTTCATGCCGGCGCAGGTTTACGTCGGCATTCAAGAGGCAAACACATGGCCAGCGCTTTAGCGTAGCCGTAAGCTTGCGGTTCAGCAAGCGCGATTTCTTTTTGATACGCTCCGCATCGGCGTCTTTGGGGTTGAAGCAGCGTGGCAGCATTTTGAAGACGTGGACAATAGGGGCCACGTCGAGCTGCAGATGTAAAACGAACTTCTTAAATGCCAAGAAAATCCAACCTTGAGCACCTCACCCCAAACATAAGATAATAATACGTACCCCAATATTGTCGCATATTTCCTAAGGCTCCGCGTTGACGTTAGGAAGGTCGTTGCCTCCAATGTATAAAATGGCTAAATTGACACGCTGGAATTGCATCGCACTGACAGCCTCGGCCATGCGCACAGCGTCATAGCCAGCGAAACTAAATGTGCAGGTCTTGACGGAGGCCTTCAAGGGAAGGCGACTCCTGCAAATAAATTTCACTTGGCTGTCGCCAATGACCACGCCGCGCAAAGAAGGCATAGCTAGCTCCTAGGCATAGCTAGCTCCTAGGCATAGCTAGCTCCTAGAAGGCATAGCTAGCAAGGACAAGACGAACAAGGTTTGACTGTGACTGCTGACTGGCAGGCTGGGGACGAGGCCGAGGAATCGTCGGATCTTTCCTTAGCTACAACAGTGTCTGTCTAGGGGCAGAGAGTACCTCCCTATGGCAACGTCAGATCCGGTTTTGCGGCAAACCGGGAGAGTCCCGACTCCGGGCATACGCTTTCGGCTTGTCTACCTTGATACGTGGTCGCACATTCTGCAGGACGCTGGCCTGGCTTTGCGTAGCTGACAGCGCATTCTGCAAGAGTATCTCTCCCGAGAAGATACCATAGCCCGAAGATGGCCTACAGTTGCGACATGTGTCGGTAAACTTGTGGCGGCGCCTCTCTGTTCGCGTCACTAGGTGATGGAATGCCAAGCGTGGCGCTCTTCTTCGTAGGCCTCACCTCTCCTAACACAAACGATGCAACCTCCTGGTCGTCCCGCAGGAAATGTCCATAACCTACATTGTTGGAAAGTCTGAACAATAATCCCGCGTTAGTCGAAGGATCGACACTCTGTGACGCGACATCAGACAACATGAAAAAATGTCGGAATTCCGACATGCCTTTTGTCTTACGTTGACGGAGCATTGGTAGCAGCTCTGTTCCACAAAACTAGCTGCGTTTTGGGCACCAGATGAAGGCTTTCACCATATGCCTGCTGATGCAGAAGCCTAGTTAATGTTCAAGCCACAAATAGTCGCACTGTGCCCAATTAACGTCCGCTTTCCGTAGCTTGAGTGATTGCAGCTACACGGGCTCGGGCGAATAAGGCGACAGGCTAGGTCAACAAAACAACACTTTATTGCTACGATAGAAGTTACACGTAAATGTCTCGAAAGAAGAATGTCTGCTCTAGGAAGATAACAGATATAATAGGCTTACGCATGTCGTCGTTGTTCGCTTTAGCGAGCATACGCGTGCCAACCACTGGCACGCGTATGCTCGCGTCTACGCGTCAAAGGCGTCAAATGCGCCTCTCGGCGTCGGCGTCGGAGGGGCATACGCGAGGAGGCACGAGAAATGAAGCTGGGCTTGATATTTTTGCAACGCGTACGCTACGTCGCCACGCATACAGCCGCCAACTAACCAGGGGCTGAGCGCAAACCAACCACAGGCCGCGATGCCTTCTAATGTTATGCGTAATGGCCACCACCTCGAAGGCACGGCTGACTGATGGCAGCAAGCACGGAAACTACTACAAACGTTCCTGAATGACCGCTTCGTAATCTAGAACGACAACGACACGACGAACGACTGGGAGTGCTACCAGCGCGACGCAATTTCGTGCCGAGTTCTTGTACCAGTCCTGTGCTTGCGCCAGTCCCGGCTGTGCTTGCGCCAGTCCCGAGTGCGACCGTTGGCCGATCGAAAACATGGCACAGACTACTGGAGCATGACGGTTATTTTTTGCTTTTAACTGTGATTTTTTGTGTTAAAAACGAGTGTAAACAGACTTCGAAGGTTCGAAGCTTTGAGCGTGAGCCCTCGCCTGCCGCGGAGCCAATTCAGAGTGGTGTCATCTGCATCCACGTAGGCCTCTACCGTCTAGTTTGTACGCACCAGCACATTCAAGGAACGTCGGCTGAAAAAAATCTACGGTAGCTTCCGTCGCAACATAGACACCATATACGACACCCGAAACATCGCTTAGTGCATACGGAAAAGTTTTTATCTGCACTGTGTTTGTTTTCAACATCGGTATTCATCATCGGTGAAAGCGAACCTCACACTGGCCAGCACATTTCGGCGATGTGAAATCGTACGTACTTACATAAGTGTATATAAGTGTATTATATAAGTTCTCACCCAGGCATCGTGCAGGATGTGGAAGTGGTTGGAAAGGTACGATGCAGTGACCGCAGAATGGTAAGGTCTTGAATTCACCTAGACTTGAAGAAGGAACGACAAAAACTGATACGCAAGAAGCCAATCAATGAGCTAGCACTGAGAGGGAAAGTACAGGAATTCAGAGTGTCACCGCAGAACAGGTACTCTGCTCTTAGCGAGGAAACCAACCTTAGCGTAGATACAATGAATGATAATCTGACGAATATCATCACGGAGTGTGCAGTGGAAGTTGGAGGCAGGGTAGCTAGACAGGACACCGGCAAGCTTTTCCAGGAAACGAAGAACCTAATTAAGAAGCGTCAAATCATGAAAGTGTCAAGTACAACAGATAAAATAGAACTGGCAGGGCTTTTGAAGTGTATCAATAGGCGTAAGGTATGCGATGTAAGAAGGTATAACATGAAGAGAATTGAACACGCTCTGAAAAACGGAGGAAGCGTCAAAGCAGTGAAGAGGAAACTTGGGATAGGCAAAAATCGGTTATATGCACTAAAAGACAAAGAAGGCAAAATAACTACCAATATGAATAGGATAGTTAAAATAGCGGAGGAGTTTTACAGAGATCTGTACAGTAGCTGGGACAACCGCGACCTTAATACTACAAGAACTGGCAGTAACCCAGATGACACTCCGCCAGTAATGATAGAAGAAGTCAGAAAAGCGTTGGAGAACATGCAAAGAGGCAAAGCTGCTGGTGAGGATCAAGTAACATCAGATCTGCTGAAAGATGGACAGATTGGGTTAGAAAAACTAGCCACCCTGTTTACGAGGTGTCTCCTGACGGGAAGAGTACCAGATTCTTGGAAGAATGCTGACATCATCTTAATACATACAAAAGGAGATAAAAAGGACTTAAAGAATTACAGGCCGTTCAGCTTGCTCTCTGTAGTATACAAGTTATTTACAATGGTAATTGCTAACAGAGTAAAGAAAACATTACAATTCAATCAACCAAAAGAAAAAGCAGGATTTTGAACAAGCTACTCAACAATCGTCCACATTCATACTATCAACCAGGTAATAGTGAAATGCTCAGAATATAACCAACCACTATACATAGCCTTCATAGATTACGAGAAGGCGTTTGATTCAGTAGAAATATTAGTCGTCATGCAGACACTGCGGAATCAAGGCATCGACGGAGTATATATAAACAACCTGGAAGAAGTCTACAGGGGATCAACAGCTACCATAGTGCTTCATAAGTAAGCAACAGATTACCAATTAAGAAGGTGTAGGGCAGGGGGATAGAATCTCTCCAATGCTATTTACCGCATGCTTACAAGAGGTTATCAGAAGCCTAGAATAGAAACAGTTAGGCATAAGAGTTAATGGAGAGTACCTTAGTAACCTGCGCTTTGCCGAGGACATTGCATTGCTGAGTAACTCAGGGGACGAATTGCAACTCATGATTACGGAGTTAGACAAGGAAAGCAGAAAGGTTGGTATTAAAATTAACCTGCAGAAAATGAAAGTAATGTACAGCAACCTCGGAAAAGAGCAGCGCTTCGACATAGGTAATGGAGCACTTCAAGTTGTATAAGACTATGTCTACTTAGAGCAGGTAATAACCGCGGAACCGAACCACGGGATTGAAGAAATTGAAGTATAAGAATGGGGTGGAGAGATTTAGGTATAAGAATGGGGTGCAGCACATTTGGCAAGCACTCTCGAAATATGACAGGTAGATTACAACTATCCCTCAAGAGGAAGGTATATAACAGCTGTATCTTGCCGGTACTTAGCTACGGAGAAACCTGGAGACTTACAAGAGGGTTCAGCTTAAATAGAGGACGACGCAGCAAGCAATGGAAATAAATATGGTAGGTGTAACCTTAAGAGACAAGAGAGCAGAGTGAATTAGGGAACAAACAGCGGTTAAGAATATCATAGTTGAAATCAAGAGAAAATGGACATGGGCCGGATATGTAGCGCGTAGACAGGATAACCGCTGGTCATGAAGGGTAACTAACTGGATTCTCAGAGAAAGCAAGCGAGTTAGGGGGAGACAGAAGGTTAGGTGGGCAGATGAGATTAAGAAGTTCGCGGGTATAAATTGGCAGCAGCAAGCACAGGACCAGGTTAACTGGCGGAACTTGGGAGAGGCCTTTGTCCTGCAGTGGACGTAGTCTGGCTAATGATGACGATGATGATGATTTGCGAATTGTATGACGCTGAAACATTTGTTGGCTTCGGTGCAGAACGTTTTGGTGTGTTGCCAAGCTAATAACAAGCGTGCGCTGGTTGGTAGCAGTGTGATGTGATTTCGTGTCGTGTACCAGCGACGCTGACACATTCTCCTGTGAGCGGTCTCATGTATATTCATGTACAAGATAGAAACTCGAGCGTGCGTTGCTGTGATGGTCGAAAAAGAAAGTTGCATGATTAAGTGTTGCTGGTATTGCCTGCTCTTTCACTTCTCGCTTGTTCTGCTTCTCTGCCACGCTCAGTAGCACATATGTTTTTGGAGACAATCTAAAACACACATTCCTAATTCATAGTTCATTCTGATATTTATATTTATAGGCATACAATAGCGCTTCTCCGTCGCTTTAGAGTTTACTATAATTTAACACGCGTTTTGTTTACAGCTGGGCAGATAACTGAAAAGCTTGTGAGAAGCATCTGATTTAAAATCAGCTGCACAATGACACGATTGTAGGAAGAGAAGGTCACCCCATGTGTGCACAGAATGAATGAACGTGCACTAGTACTGTACTGCACTTTGTATAGAAGAAATGCAAAAAGTACCTCATGTGACTTAAGACACCTTTCATAAGGGTGCATGTATTTATCTGTTCCTCCAGACTGTAATGAGCTGAAGATATTATTAAATGGTTTTGAACATTGAATCTTTGTATGTGTGTCCAAGGACTGCTCTATTTCTGTTCAGTTTTTTAGTATACGCAATAACTTGGACTATATATGCATGCACTTAGACATATTCAAAATATCAAGATATTCAGTTTAGCTATGTGAAAAAACTTGTGAAAATTTCTCTACTGTGCTCTGGTGCAATCCTATGAGCAGTATCTGTCCCATCAAACATTTTCAGCATGCTGTATTGCATTATAGGTTAATTCGATTATTGATGACATGTGAAAGCCTTCTACGTAGTGCTTGACTGCAATCTCAAAACCAATCTCTGCCTCATCAAGAAGTACCAGGTATTTTGTAGATGTTAAATGATATTTAAACTGGCAGCAAAGTACAGAAACCTTCAACACAGCACTTATCTGCAATCACAATCCAGCTTAGAAGTTTTTAGTGCCCTATAACACGTTTAAAATAAGCTATAAAACACCGCAATGATCAACTTAGTTTGGCTCGTGATGCCAGTGTGCCTGACTTTTTGGAGGCACTTCTATAATAATAATGTTCTATTTATCTCATTTCTTACCGAGGTGCACTCAGGGGGTCGTGATATTTGTTTACATTGGCACACTTATTGTCAAATTACTGTTTAACTGCTTTCATTTCGTATATATGTACACCACTCCTGCAGTACCCTCACATTGGTCTGCCATATTTGAAAATAAACAAATATACCATCCAAAAGTCTTCCACACTGGGCTAGGTTCCAGTCTGATCTTTAATATCTGTTGAATCATGAAATGCCGCGTGTGTTTTATTGCATTGGAGAACATTTTGGCTACCTTCCATACAGGGTTCATTTCCTGTATTATGACCGATATCTGTGACTCCATGAAGATTTGGGTGTGGTTGGTCGTTTTAGAGAATATTTCAACTATAGACAACGTCCAGAAGTCTTCCCCACGGGGTTCAGTTGCAGTTCTATGACCACTAATTGTGCTATCATGAAACTTTCAGGTACAGTTAGTTGCGTTTGAGCATATTTTGACTACAAAAATGCCCAAAAGCATTCTACGTAGTGCCTGGTTCCATTCTTATGACCAGTATCTGTTTTATCATTACGAGCCAGGTGCGGTTTGTTGCATTAGAGGATATTTCCAATATGCTTAATATTCGAAAGTCCTACGCACAGCGCACAATTACAGCCTCATGACCCAAATCCGTCACTTCAAGAAGAGTAGAGTGTGGGTTGTTGCGTTGGAGAACATTTCGGCTGCAGACAACGTTCAAAAGCCTTCTATACAGGGTTCAGTTCAAATAATATGACCGTTATCTGTGAATTCATGAACAGTTTGGTGTGGTTTGTCGCTTTAGATAATACTTTGACTGAAGACAACGTCCAGAAGTTTTCATACTGGGTTCAGTTCTACCATTATAACCGATATCTGCGACTTCATGTACAATTGGGTGTGATTTGGCGCTTTAGAGAATACTTTGACTAAAGACATCGCGCAGAAGTCTACCACACATGGTTCAGTTCTAATATTACGACCGATATCTGTGACTTCATGAACAGTACGCTGGAAGCGGTTTGTCATTTTAGAGAATACTTTGACTAATGACAACGTCCAGAAGTCTTCCATTCAGGGTTCAGTTTCAATATTACGTCCAATATCTGTGACTTCATGAACAGTTGGTGGTGGTTTGTCGCTTCATAGAATACTTTGACAAAAAACAACGTCCAGAAGTCTTCCATACAGGGTTGAGTTCCAATATTATGACCGATATCTGTGACTTCATGAACAGCTGCATGTGGTTTGTCACTTGAGAGAGTACTTTGACTAAAGACAACGTCCAGAGGTCTTACATACAAGGTTCAGTTCCAATATTATGACCGATATCTAAGACTTCATGAGCAGTTGGGTGCGGTTTGTGTCTTTAGAGAATACTTCGACTAAAGACATCGTGAAGAAGTCTTCCATACAGGGTTCTGTTCCAATATTATCACCAATATCTGTGACTTCATGAACAGTTGGGGTGGTTTGTCGCTTTAGAGAATACTTTGAATAAAGACAACGATCAGAAGTTTTTCATACAGGATTCAGTTGCAATATTTTGACTGATATCTGTGACTTCATGAACAGTTGGGTGCGGTTTGTCGTTTTAGAGAATACTTTGGCTAAAGACAAGATCCAGAAGTCTTCCATACAGGGTTCATTTCCAATATTGTGACCGATATCTGCGACTTTATGAGCAGTTGCTTGCATTTTGTCGCTTTAGAGAATACTTTGACAAAAAACAATGTAGAAGTATTCCATATAGGGTTTAGTTTCAATATTATGACTGATATCTGTGGCTTCATGAACAGTTGGGTGCGGTTTGTCACTTTAGAGAATACATTAACTATAGACAACGTTCAGAAGTCTTCCATATGGGGTTCAGTTCCAATATTATGACCGATATCTAAGACTTTATGAAGAGTTGGGTGTGGTGTATTGCTCTAGAGAATACTTTCTTTAAAGACAACGTCCGGAAATCTTTTATAAAGGGTTCAGTTTTAATATTATGACAGATATCTGTCACATCATGAAGTGTCAGGCACAGTTAATTGCATTAAAGCACATTTCGACTATGGCAAACGCCCAAAGGCATTCTACGCAGTATTTGGTTCCTATGTTATGACCAATATCTGTTTTATCAATAAGAACCAGGAGTGCTTTGTTGCATTTGAGGATATTTCTAACACACACATCAGCCGAAAGCCTGCTAATCTGGCCTCATTTGTAGTCCTATGACTTAAATTTATCAAATCATGAAGTTTCAGGCATGCTTATTCAGTTGAGTGATATAAAATATGAAGTTTAAGTGTACCGAAGGTACAAGCATATTGAAGTTGAAGTTGAAGTTGAAGTTGAAATTTTTATTGCACCACAACGATACACCGTGATTTACACAAACAAGAAACAATTGTGGCATGGAAAGTAGGAAAAAAGCTGCGCTATAGCAGCTTGACTAGCCCCACCATATTAACGATATTAACGATATTAGCCATATTAACGATATTGTTAATAAATTTAGTAGTGCAGGCATAGAAGCCCGATGGTCTGTAAACCTGATTGGGAGGGCAGCCACCACCTTATTCACCGAAGAAAGGATGGGGGCTCAATGTCAACTCCATTTATTAACATAATCGGGAGGGGGAGCTAAGTCAGCCCCTACGTGGACATAATAGGAAGGAGGAGGGGGCACTGCGACGAACTCCCCCTCCCCTTAAAGAGAACCCTGCACACGCCTATGATAGACGTACAACGTACAATATTCTAGACGCGAGTGTTCATACGCGGGAGCGACGCACGCACCGATGTTAATTTCCGGTGCATACCGCCGTGGTTACATTGGGCACTGGAATGGCAATTACTTCCAAAATAGTCTAAACTGTGGTAGGTGAAGCACTATTAATTTTAAACGTGTTCTCATATCCTCTAAAACATACAAACCCGCTCCAGTTAAGAATGCGCCGTTCTGTGCTGAACTTGGACAGTTCTAAGCCAAAAGATCAAGCAACATTGTGCATTGGCCCTGGACGCGTGGGCGTCAACGCTGTTGATGCGTGCCAGTTGTTGCGCGCCCTTTTCCTCCACAGGCGCGACTAGACGCTTTTGACGCGTAGGCGCATGCATAAGCGTGCCAGTGGTTGGCACTTTAGCTCGCAAGGGAATCTGGGGGTTGTCCTCCCTGTTTTGTGGCCGCAGCCAGAAAAACCGTCTCTTGTGACGTCCCGCTGTCGGCACCTTCGTTTTGACCATGCTCTCGGTTTTCCTCTCCTCAACGAGGGTCGGTTTCCTCGCCGAAAGAGGGTAAATCGTTCCACGAGCCTGGAAAGAGAAATAGCGCTCGCCTGCCGCGTGGTGCACTGGCCCCTCGAAAAAGGCTTTACTGTCTGTCTCGAAGAGACCGACGTTTCATCGCGCCTATATCCTGTTCGAGAACTTCCGTGCAGCACTGTGGAAGCTACAGGCCTTCTCAACCAATCAGGAGGGCGGGCCCATCAAAGTGTATCCTTCGGCGATCTGTCGTCTGCTAGCGACGTGCGCTGCAGCGAAAACGCCAAGAGCGTTTTGGGACACTGTGCAACTGTGCAGTGAGATGACCTGTAACTGTGAAAGCGGTTAAATATTCCCCTCGGCACCAAAAAAGCGGGCGTCTTCGAAATACTTGCACGTAGCCATTTGAGGAATAGGGTTCAGTGGCTCATGTTTTTGAAGCGCCGCACTAGGCAAATTGAATATGAAAGCACCACGCTTTATCAGATTTCGTATACGCATGCCTATGGACATGCAAAGTGCCACTCACGTTCGATACGAAATAACGGCTCCATTCCCGGTGCTTCACCGTGCTTCCCGGTGACTCGCCGTGCTTATCGTACTCCGCTACCCATTTGTACAGCGCACGCTCGCTGACGTTGTTGAACACAGCCGTTCTCTTAATGAGAGAGCTCATGCTTGCATTTCTGCCGCCTTCCTAACGCCGTGTCCTGAACACATTTAGAGCCAACTGCTTCGCTCCCTTGTCGCAAAAGTTGATCCGGGAACGATATCCCACAGGTGAACCAGGTGCCGTCATTTTGACAGGTGTGACCAAATCGGCCATCGTGGACTAATCACAACCCAAGACTCGGTTCTTCGCTGCGCTGTGGACGTTCGGGCTGTGCGGACTACTTATGAAAGTTTAGACAGTGTCGCACCATTCCTTCGTACTTTATAAGTAAAAACATAACACATACGAGCCACAACAGCGGCATTTCTTTCGTCATTTGCATGTTATAACACGTACAAGCAAGAACTCGTTCTTAAGTAATGTGGAGCCACAAAAATTGTTTTGTACAGAAAATGTGACAAAATTGTCATACAAATCCCAGCTACAACACGCAGAGAAATCTTCAAGTAAAAATCCTCCGACGAGACCGCTTGCAAAAGTGACGACGACAAACGATGAACTATGTATACGGGGCACTACATCTCGCTGCGCAAGAACTTGCGTTCGAAGGTCGCGTAGCATTGGCTTTGCTGCAGCGAACTTATGGAACAGAGTGCCGCACTGCCACGAAAGGGAAAGAAGCAAGGGCGCGTGGGCTACCCCACAACTTTTTTGTCCAACTCTGCCACCTCGATTTCATCTGCGTTACCAACACCTGTTGACGTCGCAGTGGTGGTCAAGTATATGCTGCCAAACATTGTAGTGAAAGCGTGGTTCGAGCTCTCAAAACTGAATTAGGCACTTTGGTTACACAATTACGAAGATAGCGAACTCTAATGAAAAGTGCGGTGCAGTAGCTGAAGCAGACGCATATGTCATTGATGGCGAAAACGTTAATTTTAAAAATGCTACACCTGTATGAACTGCCAGTAAGGCAGCCTTCGCGCGCTCCTACACACAAACACCTCCCGAGTTTTTAGACGTGGCTACAAATTGGCGATAACTGTTGCATGGGGCGTCATTTTGATGATCATCTATTGCTGAACGAACTTTGAACCTTTTTAGCTTTGAACCTTTTGAACCTTTTTCAACCTTGAAGCTTTTAGCGCTCGTGTCATTCGTGTCCTTCTTGTCTCTGTATTTTAATTCTGTTCTCGCGCTATAACTATAGTCTTGAACCACAGTTGAAAGGGAACAGGAGTCGGAAGCGCTCGCTATGTAATGTGACCTGCGCTCATTGAAGTTAGAAATGTTATGTCGCACAATTCAACTGAGCAATGAGAAAACACGATAAAAAAGTCAAATTCAGACACACAAGTGATAACATTGTTGTTACCTAGCACTTGTATTGCCACCTTTTCATCTTGAATCATGGTTTTTTAATGCCAAATTTAGAATGCCCTACACTCTCGCCCAACGTTCAGTTGAGCTAGGATATTCGAGGAGCTACTTGTATCGTTTTTAGGCTTTGGTTCAAACTGCGAATATGAATTTCTCCTCACGGAAGAAATTACCGTGAAAGAGGCAACACTTATTAAGCTTCAATTTTAGCAACTGTGATTATGCGCGCATTCATCATGCCATGGCCTTTTTTGTTGTCGTTGTTGTCACAACTTCTATTCCTTATATCAAAAGTCATGCGATAGACAAAAATAGTCATTGTTTCAACGGCGCCGACACTATACCAACAAGCATGGTATTATTGCTACGGTCTATATATATATTTATTTATTTATTTATTTATTTACGATATAAGAACATGGATAAATATATTCCTTAACAGTTTCGGGAGAGGACCTCTCTATGTCAGAGGATGAGTTAGACTAACGTAGACGTTCATACTTCGTTGCCGCCGCGTCCTTCTAGTCTTGAAAAAGGTTCTCGAGAGTGAGAAAAGAAGAAAGAAAAAAGAAATAACTGTGAACGCTGAGCACAGAACCAGACTCTGCACATCTAAAAGTTTTTGTAAGTTCACATCTGATTCTGATCTTGTCCTTTCCAGTTCTCGACGTGTGTGAAGCCACCCAAGGTTGCCGCCGCGGTGCCGGAAGGGGCCCACGCCGCTCGTTTTCCTTTATAGGCCTTCAAGTTGTAGGCCAGCTTAAATACCTCTCTTATTACGTGCACGTGTAGAGAAAAAAAAAGAAAAGAAAAACACTGTACACGTACGAGTCAGTCAAAAACGAGGGACACACAGCCATCCAAGGCCCCAGCAGCGGCGACGTCACAACTCTCACCAGCGAGGCGCGACAGCACCAGGAGGATGAACACGGTGAAGGCGAGGGCGGCGGCTTCCAATTGAAACGCGGAAATGAAAGGTACGGGCAGTCTCAAACACGCATGGTCCCACTTATTTCTATCGATTAGGAAAATCATGAATAACGGGTGCATTACGAAAAACATGCGGAGCAATTAACCAAATACATATCTCACCGAATTGCACCTAAGGGCATCCGCCTAGTCTGCAACCCCTCAATGTGTACACTAAGTGAAGCAGAAAGGAGAAAGTAGAAAGAAATATTACTAGAAGCGTCCTTGCAACTTACTCAAGTCATTGCGGACCTTAGTGAGCGTAAAACCACCGAATACAATGTCGTGGAGGCCACCAAAAAATTTGTATCTAATCTCTGAGAGCATGAGGTACGAGAACTAGAACGATATGAACTAAAAAAGACAAATCAAACTTCAATTGTAAAAGATAGAAAATTTTACAGAGACAGCAGGAGCTTCACTGCCTGCTACAGGAAAATGGGAATGAGACTCTGCAAGAACGCCAGGAATCATCCTTACCGCAACCTAACTTTGAAGAGGAAAATGGGTACTCGAAACTACAGCGTAATCCTATTCAAAACAGCCTGACTCTCGAATATGACGGGGACACTCCCGTGCCATGCGATAGCCGAGAGCCGCCAAAAACTTATGAGAGCAACGCTCTCAATCTCTCCAATAGAACGCTTGCACCTCTCCAGCTACAACTTTTGTCGGGAGGCTTAAACTTTTCTTCATCATCAGGTAGATTCAATTAATTTGAACTGTAACAAGACTTCGATAACTTTGCGCGTAATCTCCGCCTCCGTGAATGCTTTCATGATCGGAAGGACTGTATGGGCGAAAATAGAGTGATTGGTGGGGACAAATTATGGTGTCTAAGTGAGCAGAGGGACAAACACCTCGATATGTATATATCAGCTGTTCAAAAAGAGATCATCAGAGCATATGAAAAAAAAATCGGCCATCTGGAAACAACCTATCAGCGTCAGAACGGAGGACGCTGGATAAACTACAAAAAAGAACGCTGAGATTATCATCAAACCTGCTGATAAAGAGGGCTGAATAGTAATTCTGAACACGTCGGACTACCTAATAGAAGAGGAACGACAACTATCAGACAAGAACTTCTACAAAGAACTTCCAATGCACCCTATTCCCGAATTCAAGACTCTTATAAAAGAAACCCTAAATAATCTCCGCCGGGACAAGAATATTACCGGCAAAATGTTAAAAGTAATGTTACCAGCCCGTTGTGTGCCGGGTCTATTCTATCTGTTCCCCAAAATACGCAAGGCAGGCAATCCGGGACGTTCGATAGTATCCAGTAACGGCACATCAACAGAAAATATAACAGAATTCATCAATACTTATTAAAAGACATCCCACGAATTTTTCCTATTACCTAAGGGACACAAACCAATTCATCTGCAAAACTTCAAGGCTCAACATTCTAGGTGATAGTTTTCTGGTAACTATGGACGTGTGCTCACAGTGCACTAACGTACCCCACAATGACGGAATAACGGCTATGGTTTCTGAATATGTAAAATATGTCTCATCACCTTGTGTAATTGGCGATGTACTGTTTACAACTCTTGAACTTGTACTCAATGGTAACCATTTTGAGTTCCGTGACAAGCACTTTATTCAGGTTAGTGGCACTGCAATTGGCGAAAAATGGCCCCAAACTTTGTAACCATTTTCATGGCATTACTTGAAATCCAATTCATTGAGGGACGCACCTTGACACCTATCTACTACAAAAAATACTTAGATGACATTTTTTTAATAAGTAACCGTGATGAGGGAAGCCTTCTGCGCTTCATAGAGGATTTCAACAAACTCCACCCATCGATTAAATTCACGCACAAAATTTCCAAAACTAGCAACAACTTCTTGTACGTCACTATTTCGGTCGAAAATGACCACCTGTCAACAAACCTTTACAAAAAGTCTATAGACCAAAATGTAACTACATTTCAACAGCATTGAAATGTAGGAGTGTAAGGATCCATTGTAAGGAGTGCGGTTGTCTGCCTTATTTTGATAACACATGCGTGTTATATCGGGACAGAGATTTGTTAACTCGTTTGATAGTAGAAGCGGCTGAAATGACTCGTGATGGTTTTGATTGTGTTGGTGCACCCTATATCGCACTCACGAGGAAAGACCTTGTTTATTGGATGGGGTGATAGACAATAACGAATAGTTGTGCACGGGACTGGCACGTGTGCTTTTTGTTGTCTACCATTTTTTTACTCGTTTTCTCTTTTCACCCCCTTTATAAACTCTGACGTTTGCAATAGACGTTTAGTTGAAGTTAGGCGCTTGTGTTGTGTGTTCTTTGTAATAGTGGCTGCGCTTCTTAGCAAGATGGATCCTTACCAACTGGCCCGATACATTTTTTTATTGAAGCATCCAAAGCATTACAAAACGGGTATTCCCTATTTTCAGGCCTACCGAAGAATGTGCACCGATATACAGTGACTCGACAGACATGCAGAACACCTAAAGAATTCCCTACTGAAACAAAATTATCCCGAAGACATTATTGACGATGCTGTACTGGGTGCTCGCAACGGGAACCGGAATGCTAAAATTAAGGGGAAAAAATAGTATCCAAAACAACTTCCCAAACAGACCTTGTCGTAACTTACTCTTCATCAGTGCCATGAGTCAACAACATACTTTCCCGCTGTTTCAACATAATGAGACAAAGCAAACGACTAACTTTATTTTTCGCAGAGCCACCTCACGTGGTGTACCGCAGTAATAAAAAGCTGAAGGATATTCTGGCGAAAGCAAAAATAAACCTCTTCAAAATGGATCAGGGGACCATCCCTGCGGAGAAGCTCGCTTCAAGGTCTGCCCACAGATGGTCACAACACGTGAATCGACAGCGAACTTGTCGGACTTCAAGTTCTGCATAACTGAAAGACTTAATTGTGGCTGCAGTAACGTAATACACATGCTACATTGCAACATCTACGGGCAAGAATATATAGGCCAGACATACAAGCCATTTCGACTGCGGTTCAATAATCACCAGTATCATGCCAGATTCCTGCGGAAGCTACCTTTGTCTAGACATCTGCACCTGCCAAACCACAGTTTTGAAAATATTGTCACGGGGTCGTGACGTGGCTGAAGACAGGAGACTTTATGTTGGGATTTAATTGTTTGTTTGGGCGAACCTGTGCCCAGTAAACGGAAAGTCCAATTACAGTAGCAGTCTTGCACAGATAGCATTGAACGGAGCATTGGACGACGTCGTCCAAGTCTGCCACTTCAATCCTGCCAGTACTGTATCCATAACGCGTTGAAAATTTGCAGGCGCTGAGCAAAGACCGAAGGGCATCACCTTTAACTCGAAGAGGCCGTCCGGTGCTACAAACGCCGTCTTCTCGCGGTCTCTATCGTCGACTTCGATTTGCCAATAGCCAGTCTTGAGGTCCATTGACGAAAAGTACTTGGCGTTATGGAGCTGATCAGGAGCGTCGTCTATTCGTGGGAGAGGATACACGTCTTTTCTTGTGATTTTGTTCAGGCGGCGATAATCGACGCAGAAACGTAGGATCCCATCCTTTTTCTTCGCTAACAACACGGGGGTCGCCCATGAACTTCTGGACGGCTGGCTGATGTTTTCCCGCAGCATTTGATCAACTTGTCTCTTAATGGTTTGGCGTTCTCGCGTCGTAACCCTGTACGGAATCTGACGGAGTGGTCTGGCATTTTCTTCGGTTATGATGCGATGTTTCGTGACCGGGGTCTGCCAAATTTTTGATGACGACGAAAAGATATCTTTGTATTGCAGTAGCATGGTCTTGAGCTGTTCTTGTTTATGGTTCGGAAGTCTGAGATTGACGTCGAAAGCTGTGGGAGGGGCTCGGTTCCTCAGGGCAGGTTTCGCAGAATCGGCGAGGGAGAAAATACTGGTGGCTTCCACAATTTCTTCGATCTATGCGACCGTTGTTCCTTTGTTCACATGTTTGTACTCATTGCTGAAATTTGTGAGCATAACCATTGCTTTGCCTCCCAGCAGCTCTGAAATTCCTCTTGCGACGCAAATATTTCGGGTGACCAACAGATGCTGACTGCCTTCAACGACGCCTTCCAAGTCAGGTGATTTAGGAGCACCGACTAAAATAATGACGCTGGAGCTAGGCGGAATGGTGACTTGCTCTTCCAGCACATTCAAGACATGATTTCGTGACGGCGTGCGCGACGGTAGTGCTTCTTCTGTGGATAAAGTTATCGACTTTGTTCTTAGGTTGATGACAGCACCATGGAGGCATAAGAAGTCCATGCCAAGGATGAAATCTCTCGAGCAACGCTGTAGAACTACGAAGTCTGTAGGATAAATACGGCCGTAGGTGGTGACTCTCACTGTCCAGATTCCTGCAGGCGCTACGAGATGACCTCCAGCTGTGCGGATTTCAGGGCCTTCCCAAGATGTCCTAACTTTCTTCAACTTCGCGGCGAAGGACCCACTGATGACGGAATAGTCGGCTCCAGTATTGACAAGAGCGGTCACATTGTGGCCGTTGATAAGAACGTCGAGGTCGCTAGTTCGCCGTCTCGCGTTACACTTAGGGCGTGGCGTCGGGCCACGGCTGCGTCGGCTTGTTTGCGTCGTCAGGTCACCTTCGGTAATTGAGGTTTCGCCGTCAAAGCTTTGCCTGGTTGACGTTGTGTTCGGGAAGCTCCGTCGCGGCGTCGTCGTCGTCGGAGGATTTTCAGTATTTCGTCACACAGCAACCGCACCTCCATCGGTTACTGCACTTAGTTTCCCGGATACGGGCTAGGAGACCAGCCCCGCGCTGGGCCAGAGTACTGCCGGTGGTGCGGTTAGCGGTGACATGCGACGGCTGGGCGACGACGAACGGGAAAGACTTCGTGGTGTCCATTGAGTTCCTGTCAGGTAGTCGGCGATGTCACGTGGCCATTCTCCTGGCTGCGGACGTGGTGCATTGACGGCGAAGCCACGCAGTCTCATCTGTCGGTACTGGCGACGGCGGTATTTGGGCCCGGCCTCGCCGCAGTTGTAGCAGAGCGGGCGGTTGCCAGAAGCACGCCAAACGTCCGTTTTTCTCGGCGCACTGCACTGGCCCGCTGGCGAAAGTAGGACGTCGGTAAGAGTGGTGGCGTCTGGCGGTGGAAGTGTGACGGCGCGGCATTTCGGCTTAGACGGGGAGGAGCGTTGTGGCGCACTGCAGCGGCATAGCTCATAGTTTCCGGCTCGGGCAGCACTGTTTGGGGAATTGGCATGATTGCTGAACTTCTTCTCGCACATTGTCGGTGATCGAATCAACTTGAGGTTGTGCAGGAGGCAACAGCTTGCGCAGCTCTTACCGCATGATCGCTCGAATCGTTTCATGCAGGTATCCAGAGTCACTGGTTGAGCAGCAGCGCATTCTGGAGTCAGGCGACGATTATACTGTCTGGTGCGCATGTCCAGGATCTTTTCGATAGTGGTCGCCTCGGATGCAAATTCTTGGACAGTGTTCACCTCATTAGTCCCGCGAAGAGCTCCTGTTTGACCCCTTGCATGAGGACACGAACTTTCTTCTCCTCAAGCATGTCTGGGTCAGTGTGACGGAATAGGCGGGTCATCTCTTCTGTGAAAATGGCAACATTTTCGTTTGGCAGCTGAACCCAGGTCTCTAGTAAAGCAGCGGCCCTCTCTCTGCGAGCGACACTCGCGAACGTTTGCACGAATGCGCCGCAGAAAACATCCCACGTTCGGAGCGTGGACTCCCGATTCTCGAGCAAGGTCCTTGCGGTGTCTTCAAAACAGAAGAACACACGACGGAGCTTTTAGTCATTGTCCCAGTGGTTGAGGGCAGTCACACGGTCGTATTCTTCTAGACAGGTCTCCGGGTCTTCGAACGAAGACCCATGAAAAATTGGTGGTTCCCTGGGTTGATGCATGACAATCATGAGCTGGGACGCTGCGGTTGTCATTGTCGCTGCAGTCATGGTCTTGACCTTGGTCTTCCGCGCCTTGTCTTGTAGAAGCCCGTACTCCGGTGGTAGACCTTGCAGTCGGCGGCTTGTTCGCTGCTCCTGGTTGGAATCGGTGTCTTCTCCGCGACGTGTTCTGGGTTCACGGCTTGACGGGGCGTCCGGTACATGAACAAAGCAGCACCTCCACAGATGTCACGGGGTCGTGACGTGGCCGAAGACAGGAGACTTTATGTTGGGGCTTAACTGTTTATTTGGGCGAACCTGTGCCCAGTAAACGGAAAGTCCAATTACAGTAGCAGTCTTGCACAGATAGCATTGAACGGAGCGTCAGCCGTCGATCAACTACTCACAAGCTGCGAAGTGCGTCGGCATTTATACTCTTGCCATCAAATGTTCTAACGTTACTGCTGGCGGTGACGTAGGTCCCATAATAATCTGTACAATTCGCAGAGTGGGCGTGATCTTATCAAAATGATCTACTACAGTCCTGAAGCTTCTCGAAACCTGGAGGTGCGGTTTGCGCTGAGAATTGTGTAGTGTATTGGGTTGATAACAAAACTTGAGAAATGGAACGTGGCAATATCAGCGTAACTCATTTACAGTCCGTTTTCTAAAACAAGCGCAAGCGTGAACAGCTTGAAGCATATTTTATTTTCAAGTTAAGGACATTATAAGCCGGCATCAACGAGGACCCCGGTACACTCTCCTGCCTCCGAGATGTAAGCCAGGAGGAAATCGGCAACAAAGATTCATAACAGGAGACCATGTTTGTTTTCCGACTAACTCGTACGTGTGCAGTAGTTTTCTTTTTCTTTTTTTCTTTTTTTTCTCTACACGTGCACATACAAGGTAAAGTATTTGTGCTCGCCTACAACTTGAAGACCAATGCAGGGAAACGAGTGAAGATGAAAAGTAAAGAGTTGACCGACCAATCAAGGGGACACTTTTCCATTACGCGCGGTGGCACGGGCCCCTTCCACCACCGCGGCGACAATCTTGGGAGGCCCCAAACTCGTCGAGAACTGGCCAGTACAAGATGAGAACCATCCCCTGTCGGGACAATCGGCTAAGTAATACGTGCTTCTGCTTGTTGAGTGCTCCTACCAAGTGTGGGTGGCACGGTGCGCAATCTTTGATGGCAAGCGACCGGGGCTTCACGAAGTGCTCGCAAAAGTACGGAAGGAGGTCTGGTTCGTTCTCCACCGAGAGTGGCAGCGCCTAGGTGCAAAGAAGTTTTATGAGATGTGGCACCGTCCGGCAGTAATATTTATTGAGTCGGGAGGGCACATAACTATTATTTTTAATGATGGCTTTCTCTAAGTTTCCTCGAGTAGGCCTAGTGAGCCGGTCACCCCCAAGTTTGGTTTGTTTGGTTGTTCACCTGAGCTTTGCATGTGCTAGGTTGATCCTGTCACCTTGTCCGGCTTTACCCGCAAGGTCCGTGTTGGCCCCTTCTGCAGGCTCGGTGACTCTACTCGTCGAGGCGGAGGGTGGCTCCCTTCTTCGAATTGTACTAAGCAGGCTTTCAGCCGTGCCGGTTTCCCTGGATACGTTTGGTTTGCGCGCAGCGGCATTGGCCTCTGCACCAATAGTAGTCCCGTAGACGCCACAGAACGGATTGCGTCTCACTGCGCCCTAGTGGTGAGGAGATGGGCCGTGACCGTAAAGCGCCTCGCTCGGAGCGATAGCCCATCCGTTCTGAGGGGCCGTCGTCATAGGCTCTCAGCCGCGCGAATGTGTGAAGGCACGAACACTTTGGTCGTGGTGACTGAAGTTACCGCGACCAAGGGCAGTCCTGCTGCCACGTGTGTACGTCCGCTTTGCGTGCGGTGTCAAGAGCCACCGTGCTGAAGGGTAGCAACTGTGTCAAGTCTCGCTGGGCCCTATCGGTCAGGAGACAGGCCACGACCGCAGTGCACTCCACGTGCTGCGATAGCCCACCTTGCCAGGGTACGTTTACTTTGTGCGTCACGACCGAAGTCGCTTCGCCGAAGGGTAGTCCCTTTGTCGGGCCTCCCTGGCTTGTACGCCGGGAGCAGGCCGCGTCTGTTTGGTGCCTAGCGCCGAACGGTGGCCCCCTTGCTAGGGCATGGCCGTCTGCCCGAAACAAAACGTGTCCCCACACAACCCTGGTGGGGAGGCAGTGCCGGGACATACGTAGAATGATGATGGGTTGATGAGTTAAGTGTGACTCTGGGGCAAAGCGCTTCGACGCCCCATCTGTTTGCTATCTGACAACGGCACAAGATGAGAACCACGTGTGGACTTGCACCGACTTTTGAATGTGTGTTGTCTGGTTTTGTTCTCAATGTTAGCAGTTTTTAAGTGCGAAGCATTTCTTAGCAAACTTCGGCAACATTGAGCGTATCTATCTATCTATCTATCTATCTATCAATCTATCTATCTACCTATCTATCTATCTACATATCTATCTATCTATCTATCTATCTATCTGTCTATCTATCTATCTAGCCGCTTACGTTCAGGTGATCTCGTGGGCACCCCTTTAACTTGGCGTGAACCAAAATTACTATGGGTGGTATGATGATTTAACAAATATGACGCGCTAGTCAAGACATGTATTACGTCACAATTCCGTCGCGTACGTCGTCAAACACTTCCTACACGACAGTGGCACATACCCACGGGCGGGTATGTGCCGCTGCTATGCGGGTACGTACCACAGGTGATTGACACTTAGTATCTACACTCTAAGACAAAATTACCCGAAAAGGAGTAACGGAGCCCAATAGGCGCGCGTGATGAACGGACAGACCATTGAGGAGAAACCGCGTAGGGAAGCGTGCCACGTGAAACCACTTAGGCCCGTATTCACAAACGCTCCTCGACTCGACCCTTAACTTGAAACGCTCCTTAAGTGGCGTTTTCCCATTCACAAACCGCCCTTCACTTGAAACGCTTCCTTCATTTGAGAAAATCTTGAGCGTTTCCTCGAGATTGTCAAGGAAGCGATCGAGCTACCTTGAATCGTCCCTCGAGTGAAATATTTGCGCCAGCATCGCGTTCGTGGCGGAGCCCGTCTCGCTTTGACGGCATTGATCGATTAATTTGGCTGCCACCGCCGCGTTCTTTCGACAATGACGGTGCGCGTTTACTACGGAGCTGTCTTCGAACGGTTCAGCAACGGCTACTGTGGCGCCGGGACAAGCGGGCGTGGTGTGCCGTGATGTGTTGCCGTGATGTTGCCACCAGTGCCGTGATGTGTTGCATTCCGTGCATGAGCCAGTGGATTACCTGCTTCGGGCGTGCGTATACTCGTCTTGCGAGTGCTCCATGACTTACTGCGGATTCCAGGGCTTTGAACCGTTCTGATGAAGCTCGCACACCCCATCAGTTCAAGCGTGGTGCGAAAGCTTGACAAGCAAGCGGCACAGCAAACTTTTGATGCGCCGGGTTCACCGTACTTTAGAGTGGCTTCCTCTCTGTTGAACCTTTGCTGCCCTAGCCGAAATTTACGACGAAGCACACCTCCGTTAGACGACCATCTGTACCAATGAGAAGGTAAGTTCTCCTGTGTTTTTTTTTATTTTTTTCCTGCTTCGGTGAGATTACTATCAAAGACAGTTTAGGAAAAGCACAACACAATACATTGGGCGCAATGAGTGTGCTGCTGTAGCTACTACGCATGAAACTTAGCTTCTTTATACAGTATCTATGCAGCTCACAATACCAATGAACAACCAAGTACACATTTAGGGGATCAAGCAGATGATCATGCTCTGTGAAACCTGCATGTACGCAAACGTGCATCGAGTGTCGTATGAAAACGCAAACATATGAAATATAAATACAGCAGATACATAATGAGATTGTTTTTCCCCATTCCTACCCCCCGATGAAGAATTGCTGGCTATGGCACAGATTCGTGCAATTAGATATTGAAATTATATACCCATATGCCTGGTCAGCTGCCCAAGTGCCTGAGCCAAACATGTGTAAAATAGTCAAAGCTCAATACTTCAACCATGTCTGTTCTTGAACTCGAGACATACTAATGAATGTGTGCACCGCTAGAAAAGAAAAATGCGGCTTTTGTATCCAAGCTTTTAGGTTTTTCTAATATTATTTCTTGCCTCTTTTGTGCAGGGGACCAGGTGCCGACAGAAGAACGCAGAGAAAAGGCCTCCTAAAACCTGCCGTATTATCAATGCATTGCAGAGTTTGCACGACTGTATACAAAAGCACAAAAACAGCAGTGAATGCTTGCAGCTACACTGCATTAGGCGCGCTATGGTGTCTACTTCCTTAATCTTATTTATGATGTCCTCCGAGCTCGTACTTTATCTTTACAGTGTGTAGGTTGCATATGTTTGATTGATGAACACTTTTCATTTGCACTTTTATGTTTGCCACGTTGCTCCTCATCAGCCACATGTAATAAAGGTCCACTTGTCATTCACAACTACTGTTTTGTTCATTTATCAATACATAATTATCGTCGTGTTTGTCTTTTTATGATGAGACAGGACTGCAAAAACCACTTCTCCGATTCTACAGGAAAGCAGTTCTTGGAAAATTAAACTTGTTTTATATAAAGCAGCACCACTCCTCTTTCACGGAACTCAGATGGCGTGGATCTAACTGGTAGACTTGCTAATGATGCAGAAATAGCGGATATTTTATTTACAGGGTCCTGACCAGATGTACCCCCGGTGACTGCAATACTCTTGAGCATTTTTCACCGCTTTGTTGCACGGGTCTTCAATAAATCAGCAGAATAATATACGCTGCTCTTGACGACACTTTTTCGAAGGTTGAGAGAACCCACAGGATAGTTTTTAAAACAGAACAGCGCCAAAAGTCAGACGCGGCTTCAATTTTATGATTTCCAAAAAAATTAAACATCCCCGATAACTTATGTTGTGCCGGGGCTTTGAAATGCATCACAGACACCACAATCCTTTTCAACAGGTATTTCCAGTAGTTATATTGCAAATAAAATCCAAAACATTACTGCGAAGGTCATTCATGCACTAACGAATGTGCTTATGAGCATGCAGATGAAGGAGACGAGAAAAAAATTTAAGACATTGCCGCTGTGTGAACTTGGAGACGGAAGCTACACAAATTTAAAGGTTACGTCTATGCGAATCTGTCAATTAGACGCATCCACAAATGCAGGGCAAATAGAAAAACAATGCAAAAACAATAACTTATTCCTTGGAAGTTTAAAATGTTAAAGTTGACACACACACACACACACACACACACACCAGTGCCTGTTAACCGACTATATATGTTGCTAAATGAAGAAAACAACTTTAAAATGTATTTTTCGCCAATAGCAAAAGAAAGGCACACGATCGCTTTTCTTAACTTGCGTAGCTGTCTATAATTCGAACGCTCAGCCACGAGTATAACATGCCTAGTTTTTAATGCTACCCTGGTATAACCTTGAATATCAGTTGCAAGCAATGTCTTTCAAATTTCCTATTATACGCAGAGGAACATCTACGAAAGCGCCACGGTGAAATTCGCAGTAAATGAGAAAAATAAACACTGCACAGGCCCCTGAAATTAGGAACTGTGCACGTACTCCCGTAGCGAGAACGAATTTACGTACGAGTAATCCTTGTACATAATGCGGTGGTGAATGCTAAAAGCACGCCAATATAATGTGATATATAGTAAAAAAATACTCATTCCACCGCGTTATACATTTGGTGGCTACATTAGTGATCAGAAGGCTCTCAGTAAAGCGAAAGTAAACAAAGCAACAAACCATCTATTGCGCTTCCTGTCATCACTCACGTAGTTCGTTAGTCACCCCGGCGAAAGTAGGCTCTCAAACGACACACACGCAAACACTACCGTAAATATAAACTGCAATAATAGACGCATACAAGACAAAATAAACTAAGCAGGTAGGCACGTTCAGCAGCAGACGAAATGCCATCAGCTGTTCGTTCAGCTGCCTGGGTGCGACTGTTGCCAGACTTGAAGCAGGGTTTCGCTAACTCTATCACCACAAGGCTTAGGGAAACAACACTACCACTCTAAATGCACGTATTTTGCTGTAATGTCAATTTAGAAAAAAGAATAGCTAGAAAAAACGTTCTTTTATTGTACAGAGATAGGCAATTCTTAACCACAATTGCGAATACTCTCGTTATCAGGCGCTTTTCTCGGCGCATGCAGTTCACTCAAGTGAAGGAAGCTTTTCCAAGGCCTCCCTTGGCGAAGGAAGTGTGGAGGAGCGTTCATGAAACGTAGCGGCCCCTTGAGTGGAGGAGCACGCTCGACCTTGACTTCGTCAAGTCGAGGAGAGCCCTTGAGTGAAGGAGCGTTTGTGAATACGGGCCTATGGCCCGTATTCACAAACGCTCCTTGACTCGACCCTTCACTCGAAACGCTCCTTAAGTGGCGTTTTCCCATTCACAAACCGCCCTTCACTTGAAACGCTTCCTTCACTTGAGAAAATCTTGAGCGTTTCCTCGAGATTGTCAAGGAAGCGATCGAGCTACCTTGAATCGTCCCTCGAGTGAAATATTTGCGCCAGCATCGCGTCCATGGCGGAGCTCGTCTCGCTTTGACAGCGTTGATCGATTAATATGGCTGCCACCGCCGCGTTCTTTCGACAATGACGGTGCGCGTTTACTACGGAGCTGTCTTCGAACGGTTCAGCAACGGCTACTGTGGCGCCAGGACAAGCGGGCGTGGTGTGCCGTGATGTGTTGCCGTGATGTTGCCACCAGTGCCGTGATGTGTTGCATTCCGTGCATGAGCCAGTGGATTACCTGCTTCGGGCGTGCGTATACTCGTCTTGCGAGTGCTCCATGATTTACTGCTGATTTCAGTGCTTTGAAGTGTTTTGATGAAGCTCGCACACCGCATCAGTTCAAGCGTGGTGCGAAAGCTTGACAAACAAGCGGCATAGCAGACTTTTGATGCGCTGGGTTCACCGTACTTTAGAGTGGCTTCCTCTCCGGTGAACCTTTGCTGCCCTAGCGGAAATTTACGACAAAGCACACCTCCGTTAGACGACCATCTGTACTAATGAGAAGGTAAGTTCTCCTGCGTTTTTTAGTTTTTTTCCTGCATGCTTCGGTGAGATACCTATTAACGACAGTTTAGGAAAAGCACAACACAATACATTGGGCGCAATGAGTGTGCTGCTGTAGCTACTACGCGTGAAACATAGCTTCTTTCTACAGTGTCTATCTAGGTCACAATACCAATGAACAACCAAGTACACATTTAGGGGATCAAGCAGATGATCATGCTCTGTGAAACCTGCATGTACGGAAACGTGCGTCGAGTGTCGTATGAAAACGCAAACGTATGAAATATAAATACAGTAGATACATAATGAGGTTGTTTTTTTTTAATTTAACCCCATTTCTCTCCCCCGAAGAAGAATTGCTGGCTATGGCACTGATTCGTGTAATTAGACATTCAAATTATATACCCATATGCCTGGTCAGCTGCCCAAGTGCCTGAGCCAAACATGTGTCAAAATATTCAAAGCTCAATACTTGAACCATGTCTGTTCTTGAACGCGAGACATAATAATGAATGCGTGCACCGCTAGAATTAAAGAAAATGCGGCTTTTGTATCCAAGCTATTACGTTTTTCTAATATTATTTCTTGCCTCTTTTGTGCAGGGGACCAGCTGCTGACAGAAGAACACAGAGAAAAGGCCTCCTAAAATCTTCCATATTATCTATGCATTGCAGAGTTTGCACGACAGTATACAAAAGCACAAAAACAGCAGTGAATGCGTGCAGCTACACTGCATTAGGCGTGCTATGGTGTCTACTTCCTTAATCTTATTTATGATGTCCTCCGAGCTCGTACTTTATCTTTACAGTGTGTAGGTTGCATACGGTTGATTGATTAACACTTTTCATTTGCATTCTTATGTTTGCCACGGTGCTCCTCATCAGCCACATGTAATAAAGGTCGACTTGCCCTTCACAACTTCTGTTTTGTTCATTTACCAATATATCTCTTCTACGAAACTGAGATGGCGTGGTTATAACGGGTAGACGTGCTAATGATGCAGCAATAGCAGATATTTTAATTACAGGGTTCTTATCAGATGTATCCGTGATGACTGCAATACCCTTGAGCATTTTTCACCGCTTTGTTGCACTGGTCTTCAATAAATCAGCAGAGTAAAATGCTTCTTGACGACACTTTTTCGAAGGTTGAGAGAACCCACAAGATCGTTTTTAAAACAGAACAGCGCCAAAAGTCAGACGCGACTTCAATTTTATGATTTCAAAAAAAAAATAAAGCAATTCCTCTAAATTATGTTGTGCCGGGGCATTTGAATGCAGCACAGAGACCACGATTCTTTTCAACAGGTATTTCTAGTAAATATATTCTGCCAATAAAATCCAAAACATTAGTGTGAAGATCATTCATTCACTAACGAATGTGCTTCTGAACACGCAGATGAATGATACGGGAAAAAATTTAGACGCCGCTGTGTGAACTTGGAGACGGAAGCTACACAAATTTATAGGTTACGTCAACGCGAATATGTCAAATTAGACGCATTCACAAATGCAGGGCAAATAGAAGAACAATGCAAGAACAATAACTGACTCCTTCGAAGTTTAAAATGTTAAAGTTGACATACACACACAGACACATACCAGTCCCTGTTAACCGACTATATATACTGATAAATGAAGAAAACAACAACTTGAAAATGCATTTTTCGCCAATAGTCAAAGAAATGCACACGATCGCTTTTTTTTAAGCTTGCGTAGCAGTCTAATTCGAATGCTGAGCCACGAGTATAACATGCTTAGTTTTTAACGTCACCATTGTATAACCTTGAATATCAGTTGCGAGCAATGTCTTTCAAATTTCCTATTATACGCAGAGGAACAACTACGAAAGCGCCACGGTGAAATTCGCAGTAAATAAGAAAAATAAACATTGCACAGGCCCCTGAAATTAGGAACTGTGCACGTACTCCCGTAGCGAGAACGAATTTACGTACGAGTAAGCCTTATACATAATGCGGTGGTGAATACTAAAAGCACGCCAATATAATGTGATATATAGTAAAAAATACTCATTTCACCGCGTTATACATTCGGTGGCTACATTAGTGATCAGAAGGCTCTCAGTAAAGCGAAAGTTAACAAAGCAACAAACCATCTATTGCGCTTCCTGTCATCACTCACGTAGTTCGTTAGTCACCCCGGCGAAAGTAGGCTCTCAAACGACACACACGCAAACACTACCGTAAATATAAACTGCAAATATTCGACGCATGCGAGGCAAAAGACACTTAGCAGGTAGACACGTTCAGCAGCAGACGAAATGCGGTCAGCTGTTCGTTCAGCTGCCCGGGGTGCGACTGTTGCCAGACTTGAAGCGGGGATTCGCTAACTCTACCAGTACAAGGCTTAAAGAAACCATGCTACCACTCTAAATGCATGTATTTTACTGTAATGTCAATTTATAAAAAAGAATAACTAGAAAAAGCGTTCCTTTATGTACAGATATAGGCAATTCTTAACCAGAATTATGAATACTCTCGTTATCAGGCGCTTTTCTCGGCGCATTCAGTTTACTCAAGTGAAGGGAGCATTTTCAAGGCCTCCCTTGGCGAAGGAAGTGTGAAGGAGCGTTCATGAAACGCAGCGGCTCCTTGAGTGGAGGAACACGCTCCGCCTTGACTTCGTCAAGTCGAGGGGAGCCCTTGAGTGAAGGAGCGTTTGTGAATACGGGCCTATGTCTCCAAACACGCTCCAAAGGAATAAACCGCCCAGGCATTGCAGGCAGCGCGAGAAGCGTTGCCAAGGTGACCAGCCCTCCTTATATACAGAACACATGTCCTTCTCCTCCTCTGCTGGCTCAGTCTTTCCCCACATTTTGCAGGCGACGGTTTGCGTTGTGTGGCGCTCGGATTGCTCGACCACGGCCGCCTGGATTCGACGATATATGAATTACGACGTGGTGCTTGTGTGCACGCTTGGATGAGCGTGGGCTCCTGCTTTTGCGTTTCGCTACGCCCATGAAGTCTGGAGCAAGCCTCGACACGTCACCACGCCGCGCTCTATATCTCTGGCTTCAAGATAGTCATGACCAACACACGACAGCAACAGTTGGGAAGGCCATTATGGCAGCCGAGAAGACAACATGCCTAACGTATGTATACTTCAGTCTGACTCAGAGCTGAAAATGCTAGATTCCAAGGCAAGTAGGTTATCGTTCTTTATTCTACTCTACTTGTCGCTGTGCGATACGGAACGCGCTTGCCGGCAACGGGCTCAGTCGTGTTGTATATCGCACGCAAAAAATGCATCACGAAGGTCAGCTTCGGCGTCTGCAGCTCGCCTGTGCTTTGCGACCACCTGGAAATTGGCCGCCATTGCCGTCGGCCTCCTGTACGCTCGCTCACCGAGTGCTCGCATGTCTTCACCACCGTGATGAGCTCCTGGCTGACGATATTCGGCTGAGACCTCGTCGGTGTATTGGGAGTCGTCGAAAACACGTTGCGGGTTCTCATAAAGAGCTTGGTTGTAGCATGTCGCACGCTGTAAGTGCACCAGCACGGGCTGGTGGTGCTTTCGCTAGCGTCGCAACTCACTGAAAATTGTTCGCCATTACAGTTGCCTTTCCTGCCAGTCGGTCGCAAGAAGCTCGGCGCCGTCCGCTGGCCGCGTCGGCGGACTCGCGTTTGCGTGCTGCACTCGCTCGAGTTTGTGGAAAAGGGCCGCATTACGTTCGATTTCTTCGGCGCTAGCTCCAACTAGCTCGGCGCTGCTCGCTCGCTCTCCTGTTCTGAGTTCGCTGGCGGCAGACACTCTGCGTGCAGCGCCGTGTTTGGTCTCGCGTTCGCTTGCTCGAGCCGAACGACGTCGCTCGCTTAGTACTCGCCGACTTGTTAGCGGCACGGTGGTTCGCGGAGTTGTGGCTGCGGCCGCCGCTCCTAAGCTGTGGCGCTACGTGGATCGAAATGAGTCTTTGACGATGTGGGACATCACGGTGAAATTAGCATGTCATATCTCACGTCTGTTTTCATTTCTCCTTGCATGTATTTCTCATATGCATTTGTACTCATCCTCTGTCACGTGTGACTCACTATTTTACATAGCTATTGTGCAGCCGTGGGCACACACCGTGCTCAAGACTGCGTGCATTGGCATCTGCGATGCCTGTCATCAATCTCTTTCGTCAGAGCAGCTTCAGAATGACTGTACGAGATGTGAAAGTAAAGTTATTGTGTGTCATATTGTAACGCTTGTTTTTCTCTTAACGTGCACGTACTTGTCATATGCGTGCATCTTCATCTTCTGTCGCGTGTGTCTAACTATTTTTACTGTATTACTGTACGTGCAGCCGTAGGAACACAACTGGCTGCGTGCGTTGGCGTCTGCAATCCCTGTCATTTATCGCTTCCGTCGGAGGAGTTCCACAAGGAGGGAACAATACTGAACAACGAGACTAAACTTGTACACTTCACTATGAATTCATTTTTAAAAAAAGGAGAAACTTTATGCGTATGTAGAAAAATAAAAGATTTCGATGTCTCACTTTTGTCGTTCGTTGTTGCCGTGATTGCAAAAGTTGCTACACATAGGTGGCTAACTACTTTTTTGCGTGTTCTTTTCAGCGCAAGTTGTTGCTCACTGCGCAGAAAAACAGGCAAAAAAGTATTATGCTTAGCGGAAAATAAACAAAAAACAATATTTCAACTGGAACAAAAACTTCATTCCATTAGAGTATTTGAGTGGATTAACCGTTCGTCCGCCAAGGTGCAACTGTGAGGACTAATGGTTGCCCGGTAAGGTGTAAATGTGGGGATTCACAGTTGCTCTATAAGGTGCCAGTGTGAGGGCTAAATGTTAGTCCTTTGAGGCGAGTTGTGGGACTAGCGGTTAGTCACTAAGATGTATATGTGAGGACTAAATGTTAGTCCCTCAAGCTTATCTGTGGAAATTAACTGTTAGACCCGGTGCCGTTAGTCCTCAATAAGATCAATGGTAGTGGCAGCCCCATTAGTCCCCAAAAGGACGAACCACACCCCCTTTTAGCACTCTTTTGCCTTAAAATGTATCCAGGAAGGACGAGAACACACATGGGTCATTTTATCGCGTGAGTGTTAAGAAACACTCCACATCGGTAGCGTCAACCGGACGAATGCAAAGAATAAATGCCAGGGTCGCAGCTGGAATCCAACACAAGCATTCTGCGTGGCAGTGAACCATCTTACCATAGAGCTACGCCATCTGTCGGAACTTCTTTTCAAATAGACGCTAATCTTCGTGAAACATCACTGCTGAATGCAGTGCTCTCTACCCAATTTTATAAACATTACATATGTACTCTTTTGACACAGTTGTCACGTCAGGTTAACGTCTATTGTGGCTAGTTCCCATGCGCTCAAGTTGATTCATGTAGCAGTGTCCAGGACCAACATCCTCGCGAGTATCAGTGCTACGTATCAGCTTCTGGTGTTTCTAATGCACATGCGCCAGTTCGCATCGCTGCGCAAGTGCAAACAGCTGATTATATAAACATCTGCAATTCTTCAACATATGTCTGTGCTTGCAACATTCGTACATATATTAGCGTCATTGATGACGTCTCGCTCAATAAAAAATTGCAACACGGTTACCTTCCCTCCACATGCTTCGCATAACGTCGATTCTCAGGTACGTGGGATCTGCCGATTTATTTTATATGACTCGGTGGCATTAGTCAGCTGCAAAAATATATGTTGTGAAGTCAACGGAAGTGTAAGGGAAGGTGTAAAAATTCTAAGTAACAGCATGACATGTAGCAAAACTTAAGCAGCAGCACATTCACGTATTTGTTCTATATGTTTTTTTCACTCTCGCAAATCTTTTTGAAGGTGAGAGGGACGTGGCGGCAACCATGTTTTAACATCTACGTAAGCCTTACTCATCCTCTCACAAAGGAAGGTCCCCTCCCGAAACTCTTAGTAAATATTGTGAGGAAGAGGTTCATTCAGCCGGGCTCGAGCTAAAGATGATATCTAAAAAGTATGAAGAGTCATTCGCTTGTCACACTCACACTCAATCCCCCCCCCCCCCGCGGTGAAAGCAGCCACCTGGTCGCCTGAGGGTATTATGAAATGCGTCGCGCATAAGGCTTTACACGAGATACGTGCACTATCTCTTTCCCTCGGCAACGATGATCAGGATTAGTGCTAAGAGGAGAAGCGCGGTAATTGACAGAAGATGACCCTTCGACCACCGTGTATGGCCCAATGAAGCGACTGATGAATTTGTCGCATAAGCCGGGGACGCGCCCCGAAGTTCATAGAAGAACTTAGTCACCAGGGGAAAAAAATTGCCCGCAGCTTCCCTCGGGGGAACACTGAGGAGGATGCGGAAGCATGTAATTGGTTAACGGGTGTTAAATTGCGACTTACTTGGGTCGATGGCTAAATTGGTTAACGTGGTTGTGAAATGGGGTGTTAAATGAGTGAACACGTACGGCACGTATGCGAAAGGGCGGTGTTTTATTTATTGCGACGAACCAACGGACGAGCGGCAACTGAGCGAGCGAGCGCCGACCTTGAGTATATATACAGCGCGACGGTGCATGCGCTGTCAGCTGTCGAATGTTCTCGAAGGAGAAGCGCGCGCGCGGCACAGATGGCGACGGCGCGACGGCGCATGCGCTGTCAGCTGTCGAATGTTCTCGAAGGAGAAGCGCGCGCGGCACAGATGGTGGGCGACGGCGCGACGGCGCATGCGCGCGCATCAGCTGTCGAATGTTCGAGAAGCGGTGCGGACGGCGCGGACGGCGCACTACAAGGCGCGAGTATAAGATGCTTCCGCATCTAATATGTTGAACGATTTTGAGTACTTCGTACTCAACTATGGGAGAGCACTGAGCCGTCCCGCTAAAACAGTTTAGTGGCTGGTAACAGAGTTAGACACATGCCTGAATACACAGGCATGGTTCAGTGTGCACCGCCGCTCGCGTAGGATTTTAAATAGCTAACTTTACCGTACAAGCTCATGTTTGTGTTACTGGTTTCGTACCAATACTTTACCTTCCTGGTGCATTTAATGTGAAACTTTGACCGTTTTAACTCGGACACATGTATGCTTTTGAAGTGCAACAAATAACCTTATACTTGATGAACGCGTGAATATTGCAGTAGCAGAGAACGAGTGATTATTGTATCAGACGTAATGAATTAGCTCAACTAAGGCGGTGCGGACGGCGCGGACGGCGCGGACGGCGCACTACAAGGCGCGAGTATAAGATGCTTCCGCATCTAAAACTCACAACACGGCGAGACAAGTCGTAGTGAGATTTTCTAGAGTCTTGAGAGAGGCCGTTGTTAACGCGGGCCAGGTGACGGCAGTGTGCGAGACGCGATAAAAATTTTTTAGAGAAAAGAGCCGTCGAGGGTGCAGAAGTCGAAAGGAAAGAGACGTCAAAAGCAAAACTCGGCGAGCAACCACTGACGAGAAAAATATAGAGAAAAGCCGGTAGTGCGTTCAGCAGCCGTATTATAAGCGAACACCACGAAGGGTAGAATTACATTCGAGTTCGTGTGGTTGAGGTGAGTATACCAGACGATCATGTCCGATAGGGTCTGATGAAAGCGTTCAGTCAATTCGTTGGTCTGTGGGTGATAGATAGAAGTGTTCTTGTGAACAGTGTTCGAGGCACGCAAAATTTGCTCGGCAATAGAAGAGAGAAAGGCTTTGCCACTATCGCTCCGGGAGCTCCATGGCGCAAAATAATGTTGCGAAGAAAGAAATCGGCGACCTTAGTGACAGTCCTAGATGGTATAGAAGCTGTTTCTGCGTAGCGGGTAAGGTGGTCGATGGCCGTGACAATCCAGCGATTCCCTTTGGATGATATAGGAAGATGGTCATACAAGTCACTTCCAACGCCTCCAAAAGCCGAGGCGGGACAAGGAAGAGGTTGTATTAAGCCAGCCTGAGCAGTTGTCAGTCGTTTTCGCCATTGGCTATGGACACAGAAGGCGACGTACTTAGCGACGGTTAAAGAGAGGCCAGGTCAAAAACAACGACTTCGTACTTTGTCGTAAGTCTTGTGATACACTTTTAGTCAAATTCCACTACACGTACACGCCTGCAGGCAGGAAATCAAGTCTAGTTATCGCCGCATCTACGCAGCTCCGTAGCTGTGTCCCAGAGAAACCGGCCCGATTTGAAGTGGCCTTCAAAATAGCCGGGGTTTTTTCTAGCAAGATACGGCCTGCGGTTAGGCATGACATTCTGTGGGCAGCCCAGCCCTGGTGTGGTGGCAGAAAAAAAGCATTATTCGACGCTTTTGAGAGCAGTTTCTTACCGAGAATGCGGCGGACATAACGCCTACAGGTAATTGGAAAACCATTAGTGTCACTATTACCTGCATTTGCGAGATTAAAACGCAAAGCATGGCTCTGGAATTGACCTCGGGACTGCATGCACGTGAAGCAGATGTCTTACACATTGCACCACAGCGCCACCGCATAAAGGAGAGTCTTCCTGTGGAGGTATATATCTACCAAGTGGATTTTTGCAAACCGTCTTCGGAACCTTCAACTGTTTTTGTGCCATGTGCATACGTTTGATCTGTGAATAGTTCGTAGGGCTTAATGAACTCGAGACAACCACGGAGAGCACTTTCGGCTCTGACTTAGTTTCAAGGTGCGCCGCTCCGTAAGAACAAATAACGTGTGTTTGTGCATCGTTTTAGTGCTTCTCCGTGAACTGCGGGTATTACGTTCACCAAAATTCTCAGACGAGGCTGTGTTCGGCTGTCGAAACCTGCGTATGTTTCTCGCACGTGCGTATGCTGTGAGGAATTTCGCTTATTTGTGTCTGGAAGTACACACGTGTCAGTGACAGCAGCCTATTCTCAGCTGTTTAAAGACAATGCGCTTGCGCACGTAAACGTTGCATGGGTGTTTTAGCGTGCCTACTCTAACATTTGCATTTCGTACGCGCGAACTGCTGGGAGCTTCACGCTGGGGCAGCAGCACCTTTTTAGCGTTTTAACAATTTCTTATTTCTGCAATTAGAATTTATGCCCATTATTTTGTTATATAGAGTGGCGTTTACTTGTTTTCAGTCTTTAAGTTACCCTATTTATGGGGAGTGGCTACTCTTACTTTCATTCAGCATCACACCACTGTTCCAGTGAAAGCCGACACACACGGCAAGGTCAAGTATGAGGTACACAAATTAGCGACAGACAGGTTGGTCTTCCTCCAAATTAATAACGCCTCTGCACATCTCTTTCGCGAATTTCGGCGTGAATTTGGGGTCAAGAAATGGTGCAGAACGAATCTAAAAATATTTATTGTTACTGCTAACAGTTGCTTTTTAGCAAATGGGGATTTTTATAGCTGGTACATTATCTCCACAGCAGTACACTGGTTGTCTTGGTCACGGTTCACTCTTGAAATCCATGCTGGAATATAAGAACTGTACTTAATATTCAAATAAGTGAGCAAATGTCGGTGACATAAACTCTTCTGCTGACTTCAATTGATTGATTGATATGTGGGGTTTAACGTCCCAAAACCACCATATGATTATAAGAGACGCCGTAGTGGAGGGCTCCGGAAATTTCGACCACCTACGGTTCTTTAACGTGCACCCAATCTGAGCACATTGGCCTACAACATTGCCGCCTCCATCAGAAATGCAGCCGCCGCAGCCGGGATTCAAACCCGCGAACTGTGGGCCAGCAGCCGAGTACCTTAGCCACTAGACCACTGTGGCGGGGCTCTCCTGCTGACTTCTGCACCTGACTTTTGACTTCTGTACTTGATGTTCATCATCAAATTACGCAACCACTAATCAAACATCGACCGATCAATTTTCAATTTTGACCTTTTTCTGGCTCGTCGCCTTCGCTTTGTTTCTTTTTTCCATGCTTTCCTAAAATCATCAGTTCAACTTGTTTCGTAGAACTTGAGCATCACCCACATAGGCCAGTGTTTCAGTAAGCTGTCGTGCGTGCACTAGTACTATTTTATTTAGTGCATGACACAGTGTCATACCTCGACAACTGATGAACGTAAAGTTGTTTGTACTCTTTTATTGAAGTCAAAAAACGTAACAATGGGACTGCACATCCCAGTGTATGCAAAAATGCAGAGAGTTGTATGATATTGTTACGGTTGAATAAAAGGATAGGTGGATTTAGTTACAGGGCGAGAATGAAGTTCGGCAGTCGCGGTAAAGATGGAGTCCTCAGGCCACACCAGATACCGTCGTCTTCCTCTTCTACCTACCCGACACATACTACAGCCCGGCTCATACGGTAGCAATCCACGGTTCACAGACGAAGCCCGCTGGGCGAGTTTAAGTCACTGGAGGGATGAAGCAAGCCACGTGCACCAACTGCGTTCGATTATACCGACGAGAAGGTGTCGTCAAGCGTGCTACAACGTACGTCAAGTCAGTCAAGCGATCTACAATGACGTAGGGGCATAAACCAGGTTTTCGTTGGGGGTTCCACAACCACACGAATTCACCTTTGCGGAATGAAATGGCATCATGGCGTTGATCGTACCATTGCTTGGAGTGACCTTGTGATGCCAGTGTGCGCAAGCGAGCAATTTGGCGGGCTTCTTCAGCCCGGCACAACATTTCAGCCACGGACTCATCGGTATGGAGCTTAAATGGGAGGATTGTATCAAGGGAGCAGCGTGGTGATCGAGCGTAGAGCAGGTAGAAGGGCATGAAGTCCGCGGTCTCGTGCTTCACTGTATTGTATGCATAAGTAATAAATGGTAAGATTTCATCCCAGTTTTTGTGATTAGATGCGACGTACATGGCGAGCATGTTAGTAAGAGTTCGATTGGTGCGTTCTACAAGACCATTGGTCTGGGGATGGTATGGTGTCGAATGTCTGAACTGTTAAGTGCAGAGGCGAAGCAATTCTTCCACAGCGTCCGCGATGAATTGGTGACCACGGTCAGTGATGATTACTTGAGGTGGACCATGGCGAAGAACAACGGAGCGTAAAAAAAATTGCCCGCAGCTTCTCTCGGGGGAACACTGAGGAGGATGCGGAGCATATAATTGGTTAACGGGGTGTTAAAGTGCGACTTACTTGGGTCGATGGCTAAATTGGTTAACGTGGTTGTGAAATGGGGTGTTAAATTGCATCTTACTTGGGTCGATGGCTAAATTGGTTAACGTGGTTGTAGGAGGGGGTGTTAAATGAGTGAACACGTACACACGTATGCGAAAGGGCGGCGCTGGTCGAAGGGACGTCGATCATTGTGTTTGTGGATTCGTTGGCATTCATTTCACGGCGACTTCGGACGTCGACGCGCCGTACAAACCAACGGACGACCGGCAACTGAGCGAGCGAGCGCCGACCTTGAGTATATATACAGCGCGACGGCGCATGCGCTGTCAGCTGTCGAATGTTCTCGAAGGAGAAGCGCGCGCGCGGCACAGATGGCGACGGCGCGACGGCGCATGCGCTGTCAGCTGTCGAATGTTCTCGAAGGAGAAGCGCGCGCGGCACAGATGGTGGGCGACGGCGCGACGGCGCATGCGCGCGCGTCAGCTGTCGAATGTTCGAGAAGCGGTGCGGACGGCGCGGACGGCGCACTACAAGGCGCGAGTATAAGATGCTTCCGCATCTAAAAAATGCAGCGATGCCATAACCTGTAGAAGATAGCATCGCAGCGGTTTCGGCGTATCTGGTAAGGTGGTCGACGCACACTATTATCCAGCGGTTGTTGTTCGAAGATCGCGGAAACGGACCCAATAGGTCGATGCCCACTTGCTCGAAAGGCGTAGTAGGCGGTTCTACGGGGTGAAGAAGGCCGTGCGGTGCACTGGTAGGTCGTTTGTGACACTGGCAGTTCTCGCAGCTCGAGACGTATTGTTTCGTAAAATCTCGCATTCGAGGCCAGTAAAAACGCTGCTGCACTTCATGCAGGGTGCGAATGAACGCAAGGTGTCCTGACGTTGGATCATCGTGCATAGTACGGAGAACGTCGCATCGAAGACTTTGAGGTACAACCAGTAAATAACGTGCAATGGTTGCTGAGTCATTCGTTTTTCAAACAGTCCATCACGAATGCGAAAGCAACCACTGCCTTTGAGATTCCGAGATTCAATTGTACTCGTTTGAAGATATTGGCGTCAGGAAACGTGTGAGAGACCGCAGCAAAACAGATGTCGAAGGTATCTGCACTGTCCTCCGTTGTGGTCATAGGCAGGCCAGAAAGGCAATCAGCATCCGAATGACGTCGTCCACTTCTGTACGAAATGCTGAAGTCAAATTCTTGAAGGCGTAAAGCCCGTCGAGCAAGGCGGCCAGAAGGGTCTCGGAGGGTAACAAGCCAACATAATGAATGATGGTCTGTCACAATCGTGAATGCACGATCGTAGAGGTAATATCGAAACTTCTGAATGGCGAATACAGCCGCTAATTATTTTCGCTCTGTCACCGTATAATTCATTTCAGCGTTGCGCAGAGATCGACTCGTATAAGCAACAACATGCTCTGCATTATCATGGCGCTGAACAAGCACACCTCCGATGCCAATTTTACTTGCGTCACTGTGCACTTCTGTAGGAGCAGAAGGATCGAAATGACGGAGAATAGGCTCAGATGTCAGTATAAGTTTGAGTTCAGAAAATGCGGCATCACAATCAGGTGTCCACTCGAACGGGCTGTCTTTTCGCAACGAGCTCGTTAGTGGATGTACTACGTCGGCGAATCGCAGCACAAAGCGACGAAAGTAGGAACATAGGCCTTAGAAGCTGCGAAGTTCCTTCAGTGTCTGGGGTGGTTTGAATGGGCCGACTGCTTCGATTTTGCGGGGATCTGGCCTGACACCATCTTTTTCAACTAAGTGACCGAGGAGTAAAGCTTGTCGTTCACCAAACCGGCACTTCTTAGAGTTCAAAATCAAGCCAGCCTTTCCGACACAGTCTAAAACAAGGCTTAAGCGGACGTTGTGCTCTTCGAAGCTACGCCCAAAAATGACGACGTCATCCAAGTAGCAGAAGCACACCTCCTATTTAAGACCACGAAGGACAGAGTCCATAAACCTTTCAAAAGTGGCGGGGGCGTTGCAAAGCCCAAACGGAATCACATTGAAATGTTACAGTCAGGTGTCACGAATGCGTTCTTCTCCTTGTCTGAAGGGTGCTTAGGTATCTGCCAATATCCTGATTGTAGGTCTATTGAAGAAAAGTACGAAGCCGAGTGTAATCCGCCGAGTGTAATCCGTAATCCGCCGAGTGTAATCCGCCGAGTGTAATCCGCCGAAGCCGAGTGGAATCGTCAATCCTAGGCAGCGGATACACATCTTTTTTGGTCACGGCATTGAGTCTTCTGTAATCGACGCAGAACCGAGGCACCATCTTTCTCTTAACCAAGATGACCAGTGCTGACCACGGGCTACACGACTCTTCTGACACCTTTCTTCAGCATTTCCTGCACCTGGTTGGCAATAACTTTTTGTTCTGATGACGACACTCGGTAAGGCTTTTGTCGGATCGGATGGGCAGTGCTGGTGTCAATTCTATGGTGAGCGCGAGAACATGGTAAAGGTAGTGCCTTCTCCTCTTGGCCAAAGTCAAACACAGCAGCATGTCGCCTCAAGAGATGACGTAACGTCTGCTGCTCGTGTGACCGCAAAGTGGTGCTAATCATGCCTAGGATCTGCGACTCGTAAGAGCAACTGCGCTTGCCAGAGACTGTACCTTTCTCGCTTTCATCGTTGTTAACGACTGCTACGGAACCTTCAGTGAAATCATCGAAGACGCCAAGCTTAATTCTTCGAGGAAGCACAACCGGCATTGGCAAACAGTTCAGGGCCCACAGAAAGGTTGCTCCTACATCAACAGATACAAAACAATGAGGGACGAGTATGCCTTTTTTAGCACATTGAACGATGGCAGATTCAACGATGGCGTCAAAAGATGTGGCAGATTCTGGGGCGAACACCGCAACTGACCTCATTGACTATGGCGGCACTGTCAGCTTATCGGAAACAATCAGAACATCCTTCGCGGCCTGCGGCGCCTCATCGACAAAGACAGGAACATAGTCAGCGCTGACGGAAAGTTCACCGCTTCCACAGTCGACGAAAGCGCCACATCCTTGGAGAAAGTCAAGACCGAGAATCACATCGCGGGTACAACGTTGCAGCACAAGAAACTCTGGTGGGAACACCTTTCCTGCCAATAAGACATTAACGGCACAAACTCCGACAAGATGAAGTACTTCCCCACCAACACCACGAAACCTTGTTGATTCGCCCCAAGAAAACACAACTTTGTGGCCAATGCGACTTTTAAAAGAAAGACTCATAACTGATATCGTAGCACCAGTGTCCACCAAAGCACGTGTATAAAAGCCATCTATTTTCACACGTATCTTGTTCTTGGACATTATAACTGGCGGAGGCATCTGAGGGAAATCCTGTTCTGTGACATCACCTCCATCGGCCGCGCTGGCTAGTTTCCCGGCGGCGGCGGTGATGACAGGCGTCGTCCCGGCGAAGGAAAGCGATGCAGTCGGCCAGATGGAGGCGTCAAACTATGGTCAGAAGCGGGATAACTGCCATGGTGATTTCCCCGCCAAGAGGTACTTCTGAAATAGGCGGACCAATTATCGTTGTTGTTACCAGTGCCCCCTCACGGAAACTGATGGCGAATGATATCGGGATGTCAGCTCTCTCTGTCGACGATAGAACCGAGCTATATGCCCGGCGATACCGCAACGGTAGCACACAGGGGCTTGGCGTTACGCATTGTACTCCTGGAAGGCATTTCGCTGACGTGGTGGTTGTACAAGTACATCTTCCTTCGGGTCGTAATAGGTGTTGACTGGCTGATTGGGGTAACTGAAGCGGTCTTCGTGCCTCGGCGGCGTGTAGTTATTGCACTGTGACATCGGTAGTGAGGGTGGCCTGTAGTTGCAGTCATCTATGCCTGCTGCGGCAATTGACACGGGAGGGCGAGAGGGAGGCGGTGCGGGTGTAGCTTCGTACGGCGTAGGGCGAGCGTGTCGAGTGAGCTCTTCTTGAACGATCTGGCGTATTGTCGACGCGAGATCAAGCGGCGTGTATTCGTCAACACTTGCCACGGTAGTTACATTCGGTAGGCGACCGAACTTGGGGGTGATACGTTGCATCTTCATGGTCTCGAATGTGCGACAGTGGCTTATGACGTCGGTTACTGTAGCAAGGCTGTCTTTGCTGATGAGGTACTGATACACGTCCTCGGAAATGCCCTTCAATAGGTGGCCAACTTCGTCTTCCTCTGACAGGGAAGGGTTGACAATCTTGCAGAGCTTCAAGATTGCCCCGGCATAGGTAGTGCACGTCTCTCCTAGGATGTGAGCTCTCTGCAGTAACGTTTGTTCGGCCTGCTTTCTCTTAGCTACGGAGTCTCCGAAGCACGTTCTTATTTCGGAAACGAAGCAAACCCATGACGTGAGGGCATCTTCGAGGTTCTCGTACCACACGACTGCTGTGTTCGTTAAGAAAAATACTACATTGGTCAGCTGGGCCGCCACGTCCTACTGGTAGTATTTGCTCGCCCGTTTCTACTGTGTGAGCCAGGCGTCCACGTCCTCGCCAGATTTGCCTCCGAATGTGTGAGGCACTATCAGATCGTGACGCAACCAGGGACCAACCGCACGCGAACATGGCACTAGCGGTGCTTCTGGGACTGGTAGAAGGTCTGCAGCTGTGAGGATCCGGTTTCCTTCTTCGCCGTGAGGCATCTCAGCTACCAGTCGTAACGGGGGCAGTTCAGCAAGGCGGTGGCTTCTTCGTAGATCAGGCGCTTAAAGCGTCGTGTTGCTTGGTTGATTACCCAGCACCTCCACCACAGTTGAATAAAAGGATAGGTGGATTTATTTACAGGGTGAGAATGAAGTTCGGCAGTCGCGGTAAAATGGAGTCCTCAGGCCGCACTAGACAACGTCATCTTTCTCTTCTACCTACCCGGCACATACTACAGCCCGGCTCATATCGTAGCAATATCATGAATAAAGCGTGCCATATAGCACTAGAAATTGTTTCCGTCCCAGACCATCTTGTAGAAAAACGACCATCACATGACAGCGGGACGAAACGACGACGCACAAATGCCACAGAATGCAGGCGACGGTCAACGTGACGCAAGCGCGGGGCGCCCAGCTGGCGTGGCGACGGCAGGGGGGGGGGGCGTTTCTTTCTCTTTTTTTCGTGCTCGTGCTGAACGGTTCTGCTTAAGTTGATGTCGGCTCCTGGCACCAGGCTGGTGCGACAGAGATGGCGGCTTTCCCCTTTTTCTTCTTTTTTTTTCCTTCTTGCGCCTGCTCTTACCGGCTGTATGCGTGACTTCGGCACCACGCGGATGTCACAGGTATTTTTTATAGCTGAGCTCCATATAGACAGGATTTTAGTCAGTACGCAGGAGCGCGCCGTTTTGTGCCATTCGTTATCCGGCACCTGACTGAGAGTGTAGCCTAGATGAGCGACGGTTGGATCATCGTAAAAGGCTTCCAGAACTTCACATTGCAGAGAACATGGAATGACGGGTACGCACTCGTTGCCAACGATGTGGTAAATGTAGCGGTGTAAAGCACCACCAACAAGCTTAAATTGTTTAAGTTGTCGATGGAGTCTGGCATTTGAAGGAGGAGTAGAGCCGGTCACGCGGTCAACAATGGTGCGTAGTATGGGTTGACACGTTGTTGTGAAACAAGGGTGGATAGCTTGCCAGGTGATGAACTTAGCACTGCGATTGGATAGGTGCTGTTGTTTTGGAGTATCGATGGTGAGTGGCCTCCACTGGGCAAAACACAGCGCGATAAAGCATCAGCATCTTGATGCTTCTTCCCAGATCTGTAGGCGACATGAAAATCGTACTCCTGCAAGCGAAGCACCCAGCGACCGAGGCGACTCGATAAGTTTTTCAGCGATGAAAACCAGCATAGGGCGTTATGGTCGGTAACAATGGTAAAATGACGGCCGTGAAGATATGGTCGGAATCTTCGCACTGCCCAAACAACAGCAAGGCACTCCTGCTCGGTTATAGTGTAGTTCTTTTCTGCAGCGGTAAGAACACAACTTTCATAAGCAACGACGCGTTCGCTTAAGTTTTCGTCACGCCGCAAGAGTACCGCACCTAGACCATGACCATTTGCGTCGGTGTGAAGGATGGTGGGCGTGGTTGAATCAAAGTGGCACAGTACCGGATCCGATGTGAGGGCTGGCTTTAATGCCGTGAAAGTGCTTTCGCAGTCTTCAGGCCAAACGAAGGTGACGTTTCTTGCGAGGAGTTCATGGAGCGGAGGCGCAAGTTCCGCGAAGCCACGCATGAAGCGCCGGAAGTAAGAAGATAACCCAAGAAAGCTGCGCAGGTCCTTTTGGCAGAGCGGACGAGGAAAATCTAGGACGGCGGCAAGCTTCTAGGGGTCCGGTCAAATTCCTTCTTTGCTGACGAGGTGGCCGAAAACCTTGATTGTCTTGCTAGCAAAGGTACATTTGTTGTTGTTAAGCTGTAGACGGGCTTTTTCAAGGCATTTGAGGACCTCGTCAAGATGTTGTAGCTGCTGCGAGAACGTGGATGAAAACACTACGTCATTGAGATAGCACAGACACGTTTTTAATTTCAAACAACGCATTACGGCGTCTATCATGCATTCGAAGGTTGTAGGCGCATTACAGAGTCCAAAAGGCACCACACTAAACTCGTACAATCCATCTGGCGTTGAAAAGGCGGTCTTCTCTTCATCAGACTCCGACCTTGGTATTTGCCAGTAGCCTGACCTAAGGTGGAGGCTAGAAAAATACTCGGCGCCCTGTAATGAATCCAGTGCGTCGTCAATCCGAGGGAGACGATAAGCATCCTTACGCGTTATTTTGTTTAGCACACGGTAATCGACGCAGAAACGCACTGTCCCATCTTTCCTTTTGAACGAGAACAACTTGGGATGACCAGGGACTCGAGGAAGGACGTATTATGTTGCGTCATAGCATGTCTGAGACGTTTTCCTCGATGATCTTGCGCTCTGCCTGAGACACGCGATGTGGACGCCGATGTACAATACGAGAGCCGCCAGTCTGGATTCCGTGAGCAGCGGGGGTAGTAATGCTGAGGACGGGCGTGGTCACGTCAAATAGAAAACGATGTCTATTCAACAAGGCGAGCAAATCTTCAGTTTGAGCAGGTGTTAAGTCAGTGCTTATGGTTACCGACACAGGTGTGAAAAAGGCATTGAATGGCAGTGATTGTGACTTTGGGACACCATTGTGGTTGTTGTTCGGAAAAGTCACAATCGTAACAGGCTCACTGTCGACCGCGAAAGATACTGTTGGGCCCCAGGGGAGCCGTACACACTCGGGTGTTTGATTTAGGGCGGTTAGGTAGGTAGATTCGTCAAAGAAGCGAATATGTCCGGGTGAGATCACAATGCCCCTATGCAGGATAAGGAAGAAAAGGAGAATGAGGAAGTCACCATCCACAATTGCGGTGCAATTAACACTTATAATTTTTTCGATGTATGGCTGAAGTAGATAATCTGACGTGGTGACAAGACAGGTGTGTCCATCGTGTTCAAGCGGCGAAGAGTCAGTGGCATTTAGATGCCGGAGGCGCTGATGAAAACACATGAAAGTGGACGCAGAAGAAAAATCCCACCCCAGAATGAGAGCGTGAGTGCACTCACGAAATACCACGAAAACTATGTGATGATGAGTGCCTTCTATGCTGACACGAACGGCACACTGTGCAAGTGGACGAATGAGAGCGTTGGTCGCTGCACGGAGAGGGTGGCCGCCACAAGGCGTGGTGGCTTTTCGAAGCCAAGAACAAAAAATCTGCATGAATAATCGAAACGGCAGCGCCAGTGTCTATAAGAGCCTCAACGAGTGCACCTTCTACAAAAACTGCTATCAAATTTGATGGCCCTTCTGGAGGAATTGTTAGATTTAAATTTAGATTTCAGGTTTTTTATTGGTACGAATATAAGAATGTGACATGTGTTTAGTATACAAAAGGAGGTCCCAAAGTCCAAGACTGTGTCGGGACCTCTGTCCGGTGAATGCAGTGTCCACTCCTGAAACTGCATCGGGGAGCTTTCCTCGTGGGCGTTCGTGGAATGGGAGGCAGGCCGCAGAGGCGACACTGAACGGCGACCTGGCGAAGGTGGCTTGCGGTGAGACGTACGGGAATTCCCATGTTTGTCAGTATCATAGGTAGGAGACGGTTAACGGTAATAGGACGAGTGGGAGGGTGGTCGTAGGTGGTTCATGGTAGGACGGAAGCTTCGAAGTTTTTCAGAAGCGTAGCCGCGTTGCTCGTTTTGTTGGCACCTTCGACAAACCCGAGCGATATGTCTTCGATAGCCGCAGTAGTAACAGATTGGCCAAGGAGGGTGCTGAAGTGCGTAGTAAGGCGGTGCACGCACTGGTGGTGACAACGAAGCCACAGGCGTATAGTCTGCAGGAGTGGGCACAGAAAAATTTGGTGCGGCAGAGAGCGCGGCAACTTCAGCGTACGTGGGCGTCTGGCGCACGCAGAAACCGTTGGAACACGTCGAACGAAATGCGGACGCCATCTCTTGTTTACTCAGGTCTCGCAAGCTATCTTTTGCAGAAGGTAGAGTAACTTCCGCAGCACAGGAACAGCAGCGCCCGTGAAGGTCTTCACAAACGATGTCGCGAATAAGCGCACGCAAGTCGAGCGGGGCAGGCAAACGAATGTCGGTGGTATCGTAGCGGAGGCGTAGAGACTGAAGCTCGTCAAGTCGCTGATTTATGGTTATCACGTCTTGGATGGTGGCAGCATTTTACGTGGAGAAGGAGGTAAAGACGACGGTGTTGATGCCTTTAATAATGTGGTGTATTTGGTTGTTCTGAGACAAGATGGAGTTAACACGCTTGCACAGTACAAGGACATCCTCAATATACGAGGTGCTAGATTCACCCGGTAGCAGCGTGCGTTCAGCGAATTTCTTTGCTGCCTCAGCGCCAACTGTAGAGGCACCGAAAATTTGACGAAATTGCTGCTCGAACTTTAACAAGGTACTTGATTGGGCAGGTTGGTGCTGCATGGTAGAAGAAGAAAGTGCTTAACAGCGCAAACGACAGGAGGGGATAGAAGTGACGAGTCTCTTCTTTTCTATCCCCTCCTGTCGTTTGCGCTGTTAAGCACTTTCTTCGTCTACCTTGCTGCTCAAAGTTTTCCCAGTCGGGAATATCCGGATGGTGGTTCCAGAACTAAGTTTTCGACATCATTGCCTCGGAGACCGGAAAACACACGTGGATCACGCAGGCGAATGTTGTTGGGCGAAGCGGGTGTCGGTGGCTGCAGTAGAACGGCGACGTTGGAAGGGCCAGGGTTTTCTTAGGCCACCATGGCAGGGGGTCGTATGCGACAACCCGAGTGGAGCTCCAGCGAGAACGGCTGAGAGGACTTGGAGGAACGAAAAGCACCGTCGACCACTTGTGGGGTACCAGTTCGTTCAGCCAGGCTCGAGCTGAATCACACTAGTGTTGATATTTACAGATGATGACATCTAAAGGAAATGAAGAGTCATTCGATTGTATATATTCAATTATATATATATATATATATATATATATATATATAAGGGAATGAAGTAAGTGTATACTTAAGGGCTCGTATTTTCGTGTTGCGACACAATATTAATGCCATCTAACAGACAATATAGCCAAGGCCAAGGAATATATAGGGGAAGTTATTAGAAGCAATTTTATTGTAAATGTGAACAAAGAAAAGTGGGTGAAAAGATAACTTGCCTTGAGCAGGAAACAAACTTGCGACCATCCAATAACGCGTTCGATGCTCTACCACTGAGCTACAATGGCCAAATGTTTTTCAGATGTCTTTGTATATATATATATATATATATATATATATATATATATATATATATATATATATATCACAGGTGAATATGTCTTCTCGAAAAGTTTTCACATCACGGAGAGTTTTCAAGCGCCGGTAAATCATGCGAAATGGTTCTGGAGAGATTTTCGAGATGCTCATTTTGGACAAGGATGTTGTGGTGGCGTTTGAGTATATAAAGCAACTTTGAACTAATGCCGAGCAAGTTAATACGAAACTAGAACCAACACGCTGTTCGGGCATATGGTTTCCGCCAAGAATGTCGGATCTATTCAATTGGTCTGCTCGGTCAATAGCGTCGTCGACCAAGCCCACCGGATAACGTCGTTTATTGAGAGTGTTTTTAAGTTGTTTGCAGCTAGATTAGAAATCTTCACGGTCGGAACAGAAACGCTTAAAACGGTGGGCCTGACTATAAGGTATACCTGTCTCACAATGTCGCACATTACTGCTGTGAAAAAGGAGAAGCTGATTTCTATCAGTAGGCTTGTGTTATAATTTTGTGAGCAATTGTCCTTCGGAAACGCGACAGTGACATCCAGAAACTTAACGGAATTCGTCGAATGACTGTGCGAAAGCTTGATTGACGGATGTAAGTTATTGCATCCATCTATAAATGTCAAGAGTGCTTCCTTCCCGTACGTCCAAATTGAAAATATATCTTATCTATACCATCTGTAAAACAAAGGCTACAGGTAAGTGCTGGACACATAATTGTTCTCTTGAATGTCCATGAGAAAGCTAGCTAGCATAAGTAGGACCTATCCGGGTTCCCATCGACGTACTGCTGATCTCAATGAAATGACAATTATTAACTTCAAAGTTATTGAGTTCAAGAATAAGCTTTAATAGCAGTTGCAGGGCTTCTTCGTCGATTGGTCTCTTGAAGCAAGAATCCATGTATGCCTTAGGCACTGCAGCAATTCCATCGGCATGCGGTATGTTAACATAAAGTGAGGTGACGTCGAGTGATACAAGTATTGCATTTTGGGGAATGTTAGGACTTACTATGTCTTGGAGAAAATTATTGGTGTCCTTGACGAATGTTGTAAATCTCTCGGTAATATGTTTATTAACGGAATAAGCATAGCGCGACAAGTTCTCGGTTGTATTGTTTATCTGATTCGCAGCCATTAGAAAAGCAATTCCGGAGCTCGCCATCAGACGAGCATGTCTCTGTGACCACTTCACTTTGCAACAGCGACAGTCAGAGGAGCGGTCCTCACTTCTCGTGCAGCCACGCCGGCAGTCTGACCTGCCTATGGATTCTGGGAAATCTGTTAACGCAGTCATTGGCCGCATGAGCCGACGCTTAGCTACAGCTGAGGAACACGCCGCTTAAAGGCGTCAGAGCGACAGATGATGCCACAGCCGTCAAGGGTCAACCCGTTTTATTAGACGGTTATCCAAGCATGACTGAGCCTACACCCTAGCCAAAAGTTGCCGATTTACACCAGCCTTGCCCCCTACCATGCGAGCCCGTTCCCGACAAGAGCTAGCTCAGTTATACAGTCACTAAAGGGCGTGTGGGCAAGAACGGAGTGGTTTTTCGCACGGTATTCGTAGCTGGTTCATCGGGCATCGACAAGTTTCCCGGGAGAGACAGCGAGATTGAGATGCCTTTGACCAAGCGCGATAATCTTGGCGCAGGGTGCAGACATGTCCGGCCTTGCTCGCATCCACCATCCAATCATTATGAACCGATTCGAGACGTAAGAACACATGGGACAAAGTATATCCGACGTGCCATTGCAAACCACATACGGGGAGTGCAATCATGTGACCACAACAATACAGTGAGCACCGTCAACCAGAGCTATCAGCATCGATGGCATTACAAACAAGCTACAATGCGTCTGAGAGCTGCGACCGCTACGTCATTGCCAATGTCAGCCGCCGCAATTATATTTGGCCAACTTTCAAGTGAAACTTGACGAGCTGAGCAACTCCGAAAGAGCCAAGGCCTTCCACCAGACCTAAAAAGCAGCAGATGGACGAGTGAAGTAACGTAAGATAAAGGGAGAAACCACTTTTCTTTCTTCTTATTTACACTACATTTGTTCTAATACCTTCCTGCATACATTCCTTCGCATTATTGTCTGTTAGATCTCATTATATATATATATATATATATATATATATATATATATATATATATATATATATGATGAATGGGTGACGTGGTCTGGCTCATACGCCATGTTTATTCTGCTGTCGCTTCTTCCTCCTCTGCCTCTACTACCCATCGCTTGATACGTCACACGATTCCCCCGCCACCCGACGAAAGATGTCGCGTCAGACGAACAGAATTGAGAACTGAACATGCACGGCTTAGAACTGAACACTGTCGAAAAAAGAAGGTCATTTCAAGTCCGAGGAAGTTTCCGTTAACACACTATAGCTTCACAGGAGAGGACAGCAATCCGGGGTATCAAGTACAGCTCTGGAGGGCGAGGCTGGCTGTTGCGCTCTGGACGACATAAGCATGCTTTGAGCGTGAAATCAGATGGAAACACAGCCGGCATTCTTGCGACGAATCAACGTTGTGTGATGGCCTTGAAGCATTGGCTGGTTGATTTGCGCAGGTATCGTGCTATTTGGCTTGATTGGAACCCATGCGTCGTCACCAGTTTGCGTGCTTGTTGACCGAGGCTGGTGCGGGGATTTCTGCGTCCTTGCGGAATACAGGGCATGGTTTGGCGCCTTTCTCGACGTTGTATGTCGTGTTGCCTGAGTCTTGATCTCGACTGGAGAAAGCTTACTCGACGTCCCTTGGGAAAATATCCTGGATTCGATGCTTTGTTTGTTTCGAGCGAGAAATCTTGAATATGTCGTTGGTTTGGTTGACACGTTTGCAAACGGTTTTCCAAAAACCGCGTGTGTTCTTCCGAAGATGATTCCATTCGTCGTCGTCCTTGTTCGTATAGCCCTTGGAATCTCTGTTGTTTTTGGATTTGCTGGCATTGATGATGTTGCTGCGAAAAGACCTGAGGTGGCAGCCCTTTTTCACCATGACACTGACTTTCTGGGAAATTGAATGTGGTGTCGAGTGGGCAGGTAGTAGTCTCTAGGCTGTTGTGCTGCATTTCGGGTAATGAAGGTCATGCTTCAGAGTTGACAGATACATCATCAGGGGCTTCTTCTTCGCTGTTCGCTGCAAGTGGTTCTTGCGCCTGAATCTGGATGGTAGGTTCAGGGCTTGGCCGAGTATATTCGGAGTTCTGCAGCTCTATCCCAACCGTAGTGGGCGAGTGAGGCGTGAGGTGAGCGTTGTGAGCGATGAAAGAGCCAAGTGATGTAAAACCAGGATTTTCACTTTTCGAGTAGTCATGGCGTTGTTCGGTATTTTCTTCATGCGTCAGCTGGTCTACCATGAGCAAGGCGTCCTTATAAGGCAAGTGGGGAGCGTGAGGAGCGCTTGAAGAACCGCGTGACGAAAACCCAGGTGGTGAACCACGTATGCGAGACGAAGAGTGAAGGTGGTTGAGCAACGTCTCGTGTCATATGATGAAGCGATGACTTCGAAAATGCCAACTTTCGCGCAGAAGGGCGGCGCGCTTGACGGTTGGGTTTTTCCCAATATACGCATGGCCTTCTGTAAGTAAACGCATGTGCAACTTCGTCTTGAGGCACTTGTCGATTCGCGCTGGACTTTCGAATGCTTGAGGACTGCTTAGGAAATTGACGATAGTGTGCAGTTGTCTCTAGATGGTTGGCAATGAGTAAGTGTTGGTCATAGTCATTAAAACGGGTAATCATCTGCTCTTTGATTTTTTGCCATGACTCGTCGTTCTCTAATATCTGAATTAGGCAAAATTTGAATGCCTCACCGGTGACGTAGTCGCTGAAGTTCGTAACCATCTCCCGTTCCGACCAAGATGCAGCGGTAGCGTGGAGTTCGAACAGGTTGAACCAGTCCTGTACGGGTCCATCGTCCGCTGATCCGGTGTACTTGGGGATGTCGAGGTCAGCCGATGGTTCTGTCATGGTGCTGGTCGTTGTCCTCCTAGGCGATGATTAGGTAGTCAATGTATGGTCAGGGTGTCTTCTGGGGAACTGCGTCGATGATGAGTGACTGATGAAGGGGCAGGCAGGTCTCCATCCTGTCGACTCGTGTGACGCTATGATGAATGGGTGACGTGGCCTGGCTCATACGCCATGTTTATTCTACTGTCACTTCTTCCTCCTCTGCCTCTACTACCCATCGCTTCATACGTCACAAATATATATATATATATAAATATATATATATACATGTGTGTGTGTGTGTGTGCGTGCGTGCGTGCGTGTGTGTGCGTGTGCGTGTGCGTGTGTGCGTGTGCGTGTGCGTGTGTGCGTGTGCTTGTGCGTGTGCGTGTGCGCGTGTGCGCGTGTGCGCGCGCGTGTGCGCGCGCGTGCGCGCGCGTGTGTGTGTGTGTGTGTGTGTGTGTGTGTGTGTGTGTGTGTGTGTGTGTGTGTGAATGTGTTACAGCGAGCTGTGATGAAAATGATTTTATTTACAGGAGGTGAATGATGGTCGTTCGCGGCAGCGCACTGCGATCATGACAAGACTCTTCGTCTTGCTCTCCTTCTCTTCTCTACCTTTTACTAGTCCGTTACATTTCCCCGCAAGCAGACGAAGCCAGTTGGGCGAGTTATGATGCACAAGGAGGGTAGAAAGGTTTCAGGCGAGCAACGTGCGTGAGCTGCGTTCTGCTCAATTGTCGACCCTTGGACAAAAGACGAGCTGTTACGTAAGTGAGTTGGCTGAGACGTTGCAAAACTACAAATGGGCCTGAATATCGTGTTAGAAGCTTTTGACACAGTCCACGCTTGCGTTGCGTTGTCCAAAGTAACACCAAGTCACCTTTTTCGAATAAAACCGGCTCGTGACGGTCGTCGTATTGTTCCTTCGAACGACGTTGAGAGGCCAGACTCCGAAGACAAGCGATTCGACAGGCTTCTTCCGCGAGGCAAAGGGTTTTTTGTCTGCAGATGATACGGTGTAGAATGAAGAAACTGTGTCGTTCACATGCGAAGTAATTCTTCAACGGCATCAGCAGTGAACTGGAGGCCACGGTCGCTGATAATAACACGCGGTGGGCCATGGCGAAGGACCACGGAGTGGAGCAAGAAGTCGGTCACGGATGCAGCGGTAGAAGAGGGAATGACTGCGGTTTCGGCATACCGGGTAAGATGATCTGCGCAGACAATTATCCAACGGTTCTTACTGTTAGATAACGGAAATGGACCTATATTGTCAATTCCCACTTGTTCAAAAGGTGTACTGGGTGGTGTTAATGGCTGAAGGGAACCTGGCGTAGCGGTGGCCGGGTGCATGTGACGCTGACACGTCTCATAGCTAGCGACGTAACGCTTCGTTGTTTCGTACATTTTGAGCCAGTAAAAGCACTCCTGCGTGTGGTTCAGCGGAAGTACGAAGCCGAAACGACCGAATGTCGCATCGTCATGCATAGCACGTAAAACATCGAAGCGAAGGCTCTCGAGGATAACTAGAAGAAAATGTGCTCCAGGCCTGGAGTAGTTAGTTATCTAGAGCAACTTGTCTCGGACTGTAAAGCGACCGTTGTGTTGGGAGGCACGTGCGGCGGCAAACTGAGGATCCAGGTTGAGATCGTTGCGTTCTTCTCTCTGGAAATCAGCCACGTTGGGGAACGTGTTTGTAACAGCAGCAAGGCAGTCGTAAAAATTCTGAGCATCGCAGTCGGTAGTCGCAAGAGGAATTCGGGAGAGGCTGTCTGCGTCAGCGTGACGAGGGCCACTTTTGTATGACAAGTCGTATTTCTGAAGTCGCAGCACCCAACGTGCGAGGCGGCCAGAGGGGTCACGCAAGCCAACCAGCCAGCATAACGAATGGTGATCGGTAATTATCTTAAATGGCCTCCCGTAAAGATGCCAACGGAACTTCTGTACGACGAAAACAGCAGCCAGACATTCCTGTTCCGTAACTATGTAATTGCGTTCAGATTTGCTCAGGCAACGGCTGGCATATGCAACATTACCTGAGCAAATCTTTGCGCCATTGTGACGTTGTACAAGCACCGCTCCTACACCGATACCACTAGCGTCCGTGTGGACCTCAGTCGGGCAAGATGGATTGATATGACGCAACAGTGGTGCTGACGTTAGTACAAATTTGAGTTGTGAGAATGCAGCGTCACACTCTGGGTGGTTCAACCGTTGAAGGTTGCATCCTGTCGCAAGATGTTTGTCAGCGGCTACACGATGTCCGCAAATCGTGGAACAAAACGACGAAAATATGAGCATAGGCCGACAAATGAGTGAAGTTCTCGTGAGGACTGCGGTGATTTAAAGAGCTCACTGCTTCTATCTTACAAGGATCGGGTCTGACGCCATCCTTATTGACCAAGTGCCCCAACACGAGAGTTTGACGTTCACCAAAGTGACATTTTTTTACAATTCAGAACCTGCCCAGCTTTTTCGATGCAGTCGAGAACAAGACCGAAACGGTTGTTATGTTCCTGAAACGTACGGCTAAAATAACATCATCGTCAAGGTAGCGCACGCATATCTCTTATTTTAGACCACGTAATACTGTCCATAAATCTTTCAAATGCGGCTGGAGCATTACAAAGGCCAAAAGCCATGACAATAAATTCAAATAAGCCATCCAGAGTTATGAAAGCAGTCTTTTCTTTGTCGCCGAGTTCCATAGGTTGTTGCCAATAACCTGACCGTAAGTCAAGCGTTGAAAAATAGAATGCGGCATGCAAGCAATCTCTGACGTCATCAATCCGCGGTAAGGGATATACATCTTTCTTCGCCACAGTGTTTAGACGCCTGTAATCTACGCAGAATCTCCAGGAACCATCCTTTTTCCTGACAAGAATTACCGGGGCTGCCCACGGGCTGGATGACTCTTGCATGACACCTTTGTTCAGCATGTCCTTTACTTGTTCGGCGATAACTTTGCGCTCAGAGAATCACACTCGGTAGGGCTTTTGGCGGATGGGGTGTGCAGAGCCGGTGTCTATTCTGTGACGAGCGCGGGACGAGGGTAACCGAAGGGGTGCATATCTATGTTTAAAGTCGAAATCAGCAACATGCCGGGAAAGGACCTGTAAAGCGCTTGTCGTTCCGTCGTACTGAGAGTCTTGCTGATCATACCGAGCATTAGATCTTCATTATGGCGAATATCACAAGGAGAGGAGCTGCATGAGGATTCATCGTAGAGAGCTATCTTCATCGCGCGAGGAAGTACAACCAGCGGGGCAGAACAGTTCAGCGCCCACAATGTTGCTACTCCTCTTGTCATGCACACAAGAGAACAGGGCACAAGTATGTTCTTCTTAGAACAGTTCTTGTGTAGAGGCCCCACTACGAGGTCAACGCAAGTATCATCAACCGCTGTGTAAGAGACTCGAGCGGGTGTCAGGCACCAAGATGGTGCTTTCGCTTCATCAATCACACTAAGTGTGTTCCTGTATTCGCCACAGTAGTCTTCTTCGGAAAGCGACAGTAGAAACAAAATGTTTAGTGATATTTTCCCACTACTACAGTCGACGGAAGCACTGCATTGCTGCAGGAAATCGGTACCAAGAATGACATCGTACGAACGAGATAGAACCGGACATACGGATACAAATACTTTTCCAGCCAATAAAACACTGACAGCACATACACCAAGGCACTCGCCGCCTACACCACGAAAGGTGATTGTATCGTCCCAAGAAAACACAACTTTGTGACCTAAGCGGTTTCTGAAGGCGAGGATCATCACAGACACAGTCACCCCCGTGTCAACTAACGCCATCGTCAGTATTCCATCAATCAACACATTCACTTTGTTTTTGAGCATAACACTAGGCAAAGGTATATCTTGAAAAGACCGTGCGGTTACCTCACCTCCATTGGCCACAGATGCTAGTTTCCCGGCGGCGAAGAAGAATGATGCAGAGGAGACGGCGAGCGACGAGAACGGTTGGATGGTGGTGTCAAACTCTACTCGGATGCTGGCGAATCACTGCATCTGGTCTCGCGTGAAACACGGTTCCTTGGAAACAAGGCGGTTGTCCACAGGTCGTATGAAGCACCGGGTTTTGGTGGCGAAGACGTGGCTAGTGACCTTCGTAATTGGTGGTGTTGTTGGCGGCAATACCGAGAGATGTGCCCAGTAAAACCACAGTTGTAGCACGCGGGAGAGTCCCGGTTTATACTATAATCATCGGAACGAATCCTGGGCCGCTACTGTCGGCGAGAAAGTTCGTTATCACGCGAATAACGGGTTTCTACCACTCTCTGGAATCTATTGTATTCGCCGCAATTTGCATCTTGGAAGTTGGGTCGGTACTGCCCTTGCCGCAGCGGGACGTAGTCCGGCTGAGAGTCCCGAGTGTAAGAATGCGGCTGTCCTCGTCGTGATCGTGCGTCATAGGCAGGGCCTCTATCGTAAATACGTGGCTGATACTCAGGTGTGGCATCAGAATCCTCAATGACCTCCGCAACTTGGTGCGAGGAGAATGAAGCAACGTTTTGCTTGAACTCTGGTGGCTGATAGGGGGTATGAGTGCTTGGGAGGTGTGCCACTTGCGCGTACAGGCCGAGTTCTTCACGTAATATTTGCCGGATCGTTAATGCAAGATCAAGCGCCTGGTTGCTGTCTATACTCGCGACAGTCGTCTCATTGGCTAGCCTGCTGAACTTCGGTGTGATACGCCTCGTCTTTAGTTCCACAAAAGTGGCAATGGCGAGTGACATCGGTGACAGGTGTCAAGGTGTCTTTCGTGATGGGGAAACTGTAAACATCCTCGGCGATTCCTTTTAGAATGTGCCCGACATTGTCTTCCTCAGACGTTTCGGAGTGAGTGGGCCAACATGGCTTTATGACTTCCTCAATGTAGGTCGTGCAAGTTTCGCCTGACACTTGAGCGTGTTGCATTAGCGTCTGTTCTGCTCTTTTCTTTTTCGTTGTTGGGTCGCCGAAACGCTCTTTGATTTCAGAAACAAATCTGTCCCATGTCGTTAGCGTTTCCTCCCGATTCTCGTACCACATTAATGCAGTATCCGTCAGAAAGAACGCGACGCAAAAAAGCTGAGAAGCGGCATCTCATTTGTTAGCGGCGCTCAACCGTTTGTAATGAATGAGCCAAGCCTCGACGCCTTCATCTGGTCTGCTGGCGAAGGGACGAGCATCTCTCAGTTACGGAGCCAAACTGGTCGGCGCAGATGTCAAGAGAGGTCGGTGTTCATCTGCGTTGTGGGACATGTCCAGCCCAGATGGATTCAGTATAAGTCCAGCAATGCGACGGCTCCGTCAAAGAACTTGCGGTTGAACCTCCGTCTTCGGGTGTCGATTACCCAGCACATCCACCACAACTGTAACGGTGAGCTGTGATAAAAATGGTTTTATTTAGAGGATGTGAACGGTGGTCGTTCGCGGCAGCGCACTGCGATCGTGCCAAGAGTCTTCGTCTTCCTCTCTTTCGCTTCTCTACCTTTTACTAGTCCGTTACATTATATATATGCACCTGCATAAGCTGTGAAGTTATTCATGTTCCCACAGTACGTTTTCTCTGTTCTCGCGCCCAAAGTATGCCATTGACCAAGTCGAACTACTGCAAGCTGCTTTATTTAAGGGGTGCTTTTTCGCATGGTATCCTAACATCTGCTATATTTCAATGAAAATTTGCTCATAAAGCGATAACCAAGTGAAATGGTTTGGAGCTGGAAGATTGATTCGTACACGTTTTCGCAGCAGGCCGAAGCATGCCTTCGCGTGGCTCACATTAACAAGAATCCCGCTAGTGGTAAGACGCACCTCTTGAGTCTCGCTTTCATTTCCAGCATGTTCTTGGACGACGTTGCCAGGTCAATCCAGTCGTCGTAATAGTCGTGTCCCAGCAGTGGAGTCGGCAGGCATTGCAAGAAGTTCTAGAAGTAGGATGAAAAGAAATACCTATATTTTTATTCGTGAAATTCTCTCCACTCAGAATTTCGAAAATTATTCACTTGTTGCACGATCTATCCTTCGCACAAAACAGGCATTCTTCGAGCCAAAAAAGAAATTACGAAACAGTGATGCATTCGCAAGATTTTGCGAATCACCTAGTTACATCAGATTACATTGAAATTTTCCACATCATGAAACGTGTTCATACTTGCGCTAGTTTTGAGGCCAGAGTGTCCCAGCTAGTTTTTTAAGACAATGACTATTTTTTCGTGAAGTTCAGATGCTATAGACACAATTGGTCGCAAAATTCAAGAAGACAGATCTCCAAACCAATGATATCGTCAAAACAATCTCAACGGGAAAAAATGGAGACTAGACAACCCGACCCACATACAGTGCGGATATACAAGAGCCTATTGGTGATGAAATATGAAAGAACGGAGTGAAGCTTGCAATGAAAAAAATCGTCAACAGGTGATAGTGTACAGGGGATGTTTCTGCAGTGGACTTGCCTTCTTTAAGGCTAGAATTGAATGAATTTCTTTAGCGATAGCGTGTGTACGCCAGCGCTAAAGCGTATCTACGCTACCCTCTACTCCAGTCGAACAAAGGACGGCAGATGGCAACATTGGTTACAGGGGTGTGGGAGAGGGGAAGGGTACTACGAAACATTGTGTGAGTGAAGAGAGAACAGGTGTTCTATGAATAAAAATAAAAGAATAGAGTGGTGAGGAGGTTATGATGTACAAATTTCTGTGAATGACGTGTTCAGAAGATAACACTGGTCGGTTTGAAATTCCTACACAGAGGCCTGAACTAGCTTTGGTTTACTTTGTGTATGTGTCATACCGTTGGCTTCAAGACAACATTCTAAAACGTTTATACCTATGGGCTGGAGTGTGTTGAACTTGTGAATGGGCTGTGACTCTCTATATTTTCTATCTCTTGCAGACGGGAAGTTTCACTGAAGTACGTACACTTCCAAATCCTCAAAGCTGTGCCCTGCTACGTACATAAAAATGTTTGACCACTGATTTCGGGAACTTTTTCTTTTTGCCGTGTCCGCACGATGACCGTTCAATCTGACACTAACAAGCTAGCTGTCCTGTTTCACGGGCACTATGAACTTTCGATCATGTATCTAACGTTTGCATTAGTGCCAGTAAAGTAATATTTTATATAATAGACATAATCACTCACGGTGTTTTTAACTATGATCTTATCTTGAACGTATTTCCAATCCTTGCATCTTGAATGGGTGTATGGTGTTACTTGGGCAGTATAATGCGAGTTTCCTTTTGCATGCAATAACGTGTCCTTAAGGTTCCCATTGGGGCGATACATGACCTTTTGTACTACGCGAAATGCTCTTTAAGGTGCTCGTTGATTGGCAATGGTCTATAATACTTACGAACATTATTTATGATTGGGAGCGCATTCAAGTAGTTGGTCATAAATACTGGCAGCTGGTTGGGTTACGCAACGGCCCTAAGCGAGTCCTTTTAGGTAAAGTTGTTTTCCTTATTATGAATTCTTTTTGTGCACACAAAACACACACACACGCATATATATATATATATTGTAGCGATGCTGACGCCGACAGGTTAAAAAAACAAGCGTCTTTATTAGGGCGAACTTGTGCCCACAATTCTAAAAACTATGGTCGTCAAGTTCGAGTAGCCGAGTGGCACAGATCCGACTATCTTCCTCTTCGTCGTTGTTGAACGTACGAACGCGTAGCGCAGCCAGCCGAGCCGGGTCTTGCTGGTGCTGGTGACGATGATTGTGGTGGGCTACTTGAATGTGGCGAACCTGTCGCAGCATTGCCCCCCTCCTCAGACGCATCGTCCCGATGCTTAAGACAGTGAAAAGATACACGCGCACTCTCACTCGTTTTTCGACGATCTGTCATAATAGGGCTTCATGCGGACTACGTGGACCACTTCCCTGGGATTGCGGCGTCTTGAACTCACGTGTCCAGCGGATCTAACTTCATAAGTGACGTTGCTGATACGGTTGAGTACTTCATAAGGGCCGAAGTATCGGAAAAGAAGCTTTTCAGAGAGTCCGCAGCGGCGCACTGGTATCCATATCCACACTTTGTCACCGGGATGATAAAGTGTGTCACTGCGTCGCTTGTTGTAGCGACTAGAATCGACGTGTTGTTGGTGGCGTATTCGGTATCTTGCCATTTGCTGTGCTTCTTCGGCTCTTTGCAAGAAGTCATCTAAGTCAGGTGGATAGCTGCTTTCGTCCTGTAGTGGTAACATGGCATCCAGCGGGGTGGTCTCTCTTCGGCCGAATACTAGTTCGAAAGGGGCAACGTGGGTTGTTTCTTGAACGGCTGTATTATATGCGAATGTTGCGTAGGGTAATATTTCGTCCCACTGTTTATGTTCAACATCAACATACATTGATAGCATGTCGGTCAGAGTTCTGTTGAGGCGTTCGGTTAAGCCATTTGACTGAGGGTGATACGCCGTTGTTCTTCTGTGATCGGTATTTGTCATGCGCATCAGGCATTGCATAAGGTCTGCAGTAAATGCGGTGCCCCGATCCGTAATAACGACGATGGGCGCACCATGTCTGAGCACTATGTTGTTCATAAAGAACTTGGCGACTTCGGCAGCTGTCGCACTGTATAGAGAGTCAGTTTCAGCATAACGGGTGAGATAGTCTGTGGCTACGACTATCCATTTCTTGCCTGCACGCGATGTCGGCAAAGGTCCTAGGAAGTCCATGCCGACTTGTTGGAATGGGGCATCTGGAGGGTCTATTGGCTGGAGAAGACCGGCTGGTTTTACGGGTGGAGTTTTGCGCCGTTGACATTGACGACAAGTTTTCACGTAGCGCTGCACTGATGCGAGCAACTTAGGCCAATAGTATTTCAGGCGAATCCTGGCGAATGTTCGGCTCACACCCATGTGTACAGATGTTGGCTCGTCGTGGCATGCGTGCAGAATTTCCTCTCGCATGGCTGTGGGCACGACTAGTAAAAACGTTTCACCATTAGGTTCGAAGTTCCTCCTGTAAAGGACACTTCCTCGAAGGCAGAACGCAGAGAGCCCTCTGGAGAATATGCGAGGGACTTGAACGTCGAGACCCTGCAGGTGTTGTATAAGTGCCAGCAAATCCGGGTCATCTCGTTGTAGTTGAGCGATTTTGGATGTGTCGACAACGCCTAGAAACGGGAAGTCTTCCCCTTCAGGTACACTTGGATCGACGGGAGAGCGTGACAGGCAGTCGGCATCGCTGTGTTTCCTTCCCGATTTGTACACGACCGTAATATCATACTCCTGCAGCCTAAGGCTCCATCTTGCTAGTCGACCTGACGGGTCCTTGAGATTTGCCAGCCAGCATAGAGCATGGTGGTCACTGACAGCTCTGAACGGTCTACCATAAAGGTAGGGTCGAAACTTGTTTATGGCCCAGATGACTGCGAGGCACTCTTTTTCAGTTGCAGAGTAGTTTGCCTAAGCTTTTGATAGTTTGCGGCTGGCATAGGCTAACACTTTCTCTTGACCAATTTGCCACTGGACAAGGATGGCGCCGAGGCCGACATTGCTGGCATCAGTATGGACTTCTGTGTCGGCTGTCTCATCAAAATGGGCAAGTATTGGTGAACCCTGTAGTCGTTTCCTTAATTCGTCAAAAGCTTTCTGTTGTTCGCTTTCCCACGTGAAGGGCACGTCGTCTTTTGTCAGTTTTGTAAGAGGTTCCGCAATCTTTGAGAAGTTTTACACAAATCGTCTATAATAGGCTCATAAACCCAAAAATCGACGCACTGACTTTTTGTCTCTGGGTGTAGGGAACCTCTGAACAGCGGCTGTCTTTTCGGGATCGGGACGAACATCCTCGGAACTAATGACATGTCCAAGAAATCGCAGCTCTTCGAAGCCGAAGAGGCATTTTTCGGGTTTGATTGTCAATTTCGCTGGCCGGATGGCTTCCAATACTGTGCGTAGTCACTCTAGATGTTTGTCGAACGTTGCAGAGAATACCACCACGTCATCCAAATACACTAGGCATGACTGCCATTTCAATCCGGCGAGGACAGTGTCCATCATTCGCTGGAACGTCGCTGGTGCGGAACAGAGGCCGAATGGAAGCGCTTTGAATTCGTAGAGGCCATCTAGTGTTACGAATGCCGTTTTTTTACGGTCCCGCTCGTCGACCTCTATTTGCCAATATCCGCTTTTCAGATCTAAGGAGGAGAAAAATTTTGCGGATCGCAACCGATCTAGTGTATCGTCGATACGTGGCAAGGGGTAGACATCTCGTTTAGTTACACTGTTCAGTTTTCTGTAGTCGACGCAGAATCTAAGTGTGTTGTCTTTCTTCTTAACGAGCACTACGGGAGACGCCCATGGACTATTCGAAGGCTGGATGACCGGTGGCGCATAGGCGATGGTGACCGTGACCGGTGTTGGCGTAGAGTTGGCGAGTTCTGGCGCGTCGACAAGTACTCCTCAATCTCCGCTGGTCGTTCGCCGTTTCGGGGGCACGGTGCATATGACGGGAAGCTTCTTAATCCAGCCTGTCGGTAAGGACAGAATCTGTACAGATGACCCGCTTCCCCACAATGAAAACACAGAGGCCTGCGCTCGTGATCACGCCAGACGTCTCTTTTCCTGGGCCTACGCTCCACATAGTGATGTGTGCTACGTGCTCCTGGGGGCAGATAGGTAGCTGTCGGTTCCCGTGGACGAGGTGCGCTGCGTGCCGCAGGTGGGAGAGGAGTCGTTGCCATCGCAACTGCTGCATTGCTGTGTACCGTGGGTTGTCTGACAACATCAGAGTATGTTAGGATAGGTCGAACCGGCTGCAGCTCACGCTCTGGCTCTCGTATCACCTGTCTTAGTTCGTCACGAACAACGTCCGTAACAGATAGTGCAGTTGAAGTCTGGGGCATATGCAGTCTGCTCAGTTCTTCTCTGATAACTGATCTAATTAGCTCTCGCAGGGCTTCAACGTCGTTTCGCACGCCTCCGGGAAATACCTGTGCAGATGCGCAGTTAAGATTCCGGTTGTACTGCCGAGCCCGCTGTTCCGGTGTTTTTTCGATGGCCGTCGCTTCCGAGTAAAACTCAGCAACCGTGCTCGGAGGGTTGCGGACGAGAACGGCGAACAGCTCTTGCTTCACTCCGCGCATTAGATGGCGCACCTTCTTATCCTCAGCCATGTTGTAATCCGCACGCTTGAACAGGCGGACCATGTCCTCAATGTACATAGCAGCACTCTCGTTCGTTAGCTGGTTCCCCGATTGAAGAGCTGCCTCCGCCTTTTCTTTCCGGTCTATGTTCGCGAACGTAGCCACCGCTTGTCGTCGAAATACCTCCCAGGTAGACAACGAGGTTTCATGGTTCTCAAACCATGTCTTCGCGAAGTCTTCCAGGGCGAAGTATACGCGACGGAGCTTCTCTCTTTCGTCCCATCCATTCAAGCTCGCTACTCTCTCGAACAGGTCCAACCAATCTTCAACATCCTCGTACGAGTCGCCGTGGAAAACTGGCGGCTGGTGCGGTTGGCTAATGAACACTTGTGCCGGTGTTACCTGGCTAGTCATAGTGGTGGCATCCATCGTTTGAATTCCCCTTGGTGTGAAGTGAAGAGGACCGAACTCAGGTAAGTCACCTCGAAGACGGCGACTTGCCCTCTGGTGTACAGGAGTCACTTCCACAGGTTGATACGCTGGTCGTCGGGGCTACGCTGTCTTGAGCTCGTGGGGCTTCGATTCATTATCCAGCACTTCCACCAGAAATGTAGCGATGCTGACGCCGACAGGTTAAAAAAAACAAGCGTCTTTATTAGGGCGAACTTGTGCCCACTATTCTAAAAACTATGGTCGTCAAGTTCGAGTAGCCGAATGGCACAGATCCGACTATCTTCCTCTTCCTCGTTGTTGAACGTACGAACGCGTGGCGCATGCCAGCCGAGCCGGGTCTTGCTGGTGCTGGTGACGATGATTGTGGTGGGCTACTTGAATGTGGCGAACCTGTCGCAGCAATATATATATATATATATATATATATATATATATATATATATATATATATATATATAGCTAGCTTACATGCGTCCTTGTCGGCCCTTTTTCGTTCGGGCTTTTTGCCTGGTAATTTCTTTCAGCTAATGTTTCCTTTCGGTTTCTCAAGTAGTGTACATATTCATCATCGTCGCAAACAAAGGATTCTCGTCAGTCAAGCGAGGCGTATAAGGATTTGTAGCAACGATGGATAATACGTTCACCACTTGAGAAATTACCAGGCAAAAAGCCCGAACGAAAAAGGGCCTACAAGGACGCATGTAAGCTATATATATATTTATATATATATATATGTGTGTGTGTGTGTGTGTGTGTGCGTGCGTGCGTGCGTGCGTGCGTGTGTGTGTGTGTGTGTGTGCGTGTGTGTGTGTGTGTGTGCGTGCAATAGAATTCATAATAAGGAAAACAACTTTACCTAATAGGACTCCCTTAGGGCCGTTGCATAACCCAACCAGCTGCCAGTATTTATGACCAACTACTTGAATGCGCTCCCATTCATAAATAATGTTCGTAAGTGTTATAGAACATTGGATATCAACGAGCACCTTAAAAAGCGTTTCGCGTAGTACAAAAGGTCATGTATCGCCCCAATGGGAACCTTAAGGACACGTTATTGCATGCAAAAGGAAACTCGCATTATACTGCCCAAGTAACACCATACACCCATTCAAGATGCAAGGATTGGAAATACGTTCAAGATAAGATCATAGTTATAAACACCGGGAGTGATTAAGTCTATTATATAAAATATTACTTTACTGGCACTAATGCAAACGTTAGATACATGATTGAATGTTCATAGTGTCCGCGAAACAGGACAGCTTGTTAGTGTCAGATTGAACGGTCATCGTGCGGACACGGCAAAAGGAAAAAGTTCCCGAAATCAGTGGTCAAACATTTCCACAATAAGGGAAACATTAGATGAAAAAAATTACCCCGGAGGTGCCTAAATAGGGCCTACAAAGAAGCATGTAAACTAGACAAAAAAGTTTTGCTAAATGGAGCATCATACCACATGCCAACCAGCCGTCAGCTTCTGTAATCAAACACTCGAATACGCTCACAAACATGAATATTACCCTTCGTAAGTATTAAAAAATTAAATACTGGCAAGCAACGAGCGCCTTACAAATGCGCTGTCTGAACTACAAACGATCACGTATTGCCGCAGCAGGAATATTCAGGACATGTTCAGGACAAACAAGCCAATCCTCCCTTTCGGTTCGGCACATTCAAAAGTGGTGAAGCGTGCTATTGCTAAGACTTGCTACACAAACGCTCTGCGAAGGTCCTGCCTTCGCATGATTCTTTCCAGCTTTAATCAGCAAACTAAACGCCTCACCGAGGCTGGTTTTCTTATGTACGTTTTGACCGCCATTGCTGAGTGTCTACTCTGTGAAATCAGAATGATCCCAGAGAATAATGCTCGAACCCGTACAAAAGATAAGGAACAGGAGAAACGAAGCTTTGTTGTTATTCGCTATTATCCACGGCATCACCCACAACGTCAAAAAAATGGCCATCAGGTGCGATTTACATCTGGTTTTTTCTACCCCAGAAAAGCTAGCTAGGTTGTGCAAGGCCGTGAATCCTGGTTCCAGGGGAGAGCGAGGCTGCAAAATCAAGCATCAGAAGACGTACGTTTCATGCATCGAAGGGGTGGTGTACTCTCTACCCCTGTCCTGCGGCAAGTGGTACATCGGCCAAACAGGCAGGTGCTTAAATGAGCGGCTGAAAGAGCGCACTCACAACGTCTCTTTTACAGTATCGGGCCACCTCGGCAGTCATTGCCGAGACTGCGGTCGTGCCCCCGACTTTCAGCATTGTACTGTTATTAGGCGTGATCGGGACCAGTTGATACGCGAAATTTATGAGGCTGCAAAAATAGAAATGCTGGGCAGTACATGTGTCAGCAGGCCTTCGATTGCTCTATCACAAAAAGAGGTAGACTTTTCTTGAGAACGTTGGCACACGTATTGTTCATGGCGCGTTATCACGATGATTACTCGGGTGTTAGGTGAATTCCGTTTTCATTGATTTGTATTTTCTTCTTTGTCAGATTCAGCTCAAGTATATATTGTGCCGTTCCAGCAAATAAATCTCGTTGTAAGTCAGTGCCGCTATCTGTCTGCTTCTTTTCTCGTCCTTCGTTATTGGCGCTGTTTTTATGTTAATCATGTCGTACCAACTCACCCAAGCAACCACGTAATCTATTAATGAGGAACTGCACAGTTGTGAAACAAACGTTCCACAAGTTCGATTGACGGTGTCTACGATATTACGGAGGGCACGATGTAAGATGACCCCCATAGTAGGTACTAGGTGAAACACGTTATCCCTAACAATAAGGACGATGTATCATTCTCATATCAGTGCATGTTCACGTGTTGGAACTGCAGTGTGGTTTGAAAAGTTATCTTTGTGCAAAGTAATGCTTCAATTCTTCATTGTGTGGCATATGTACAATGGCGCTCAATGTGACATGAACAAGGAGGCCATAACTGAAAGCGCACCGCCTACACTGTAACACCGGAAAAAGTGAATTTGTTTTTGTGATTACCCACTATACAAACAGTTTTTACATCAGTGTTCATTTCCTACGCCGACACCCTCGGGCGCTGCTTTGGCCACGGTAGAATGTTGCAACTCATATTGGGCGTGACTGTGCAGAGAGTTCTTGTAAAAGAAGAAGATGTTGACAAGATTACTAATGTTAAGGGCCTCCTGTTTGAAATGGAAGCCATGATCCCTTGCGAGGAGTTAGAATAATATCATTATAGCAATGTCATGTCGTACAAGTTTTTATCATTATTGTGACAGGGTCGTGACACGGACAAAAGGAGTAGTTTGAGTGTACAGGTTAAATTGTTTACTGGACCGACGTTGTGGCCACGTAAAAGGGAAGGCAGATTACAGCAAGACATTGACACTGATAGCGGCGAACAGAGCGTCTACCAGCGATCAACTGACAAGTAGTGAAGTGCGATGGCATTTATACATGTGTCGTCGAATGTTCCAGCCTTCTCCCTGTGTTCGCGCAAGTTCTGGAATACTCTTGAGCATCCGCGCCTTGCGAACAATCTTAACAGAACAATCTAGAATGATCGCGAACCTTCTACAACAATGAGGCGCAGTTCGCGCTGAGCAATATCGACGCAGGCTTATGGGCGAAACCAATTCAAAGAAACGTGAAAAAAGAAACATGCGTGACCTTGCCCTCCTCCCCTGCTGAAAATCATCGTCCCGGTGCTTCAAACAGAAGACGTAGGAGCAATCAAAGTAACAACAATAAAGTCAGAAAGTGCAATATTTATTAGGTACAACCAATAAAGAACAATAACAGAGAAAAGAAAACAAATAATGGACTTATTAGGGTTGTTAACGCGCATAATACGGCTCGAGGCGCACTACCTGAACAGCTTCGTGTCGTTCGGGGCGCCGCTGATAGTTCGTGGTGCTCTAGGAGACAAATTCGTAGTCGAGTAGGCCGAGACGTCGAACACCGATGCGAAGTACCGTCGCAGCAGTTTTTCACTAAGTCCACGTTGGAGTGACGGCATCCACGCCCAAACATTTTAACCGGGTTGGTTTTCCGCGAAGTGTCATCGAAGATTGTAAAGTCACGTTCACACTGAGCGAGAATGCCGAAAGCCGGTAGGCGTGCTCAGACAGAGAAGAGACCGAAACTCGTGTTTTCTGGTAGAACCTTTCATTTTCTTCTCTTCTTGTGGCGTGCTCACATGTAGCCCCGCCTTGCGCTCCGACCCGCAGGGCGCGGGTTCGGATCCCGGCTGCGGCGGCTGCATTTCCGATGGAGGCGGAAATGTTGTAGGCCCGTGTGCTCAGATTTGGGTGCACGTTAAAGAACCCCAGGTGGTCTAAATTTCCGGAGCCCTCCACTACGGCGTCTCTCATAATCATATAGTGGTTTTGGGACGTTAAACCCCACATATCAATCATCAACCGCCTTGCGCTCCCTTTTTTGTGCTCTTGTGCGCAGCATAGCGTTTCCCATTATCGTTTTCCCAAGGTAATCTCAACTTGCCTCCAAAGCGGGACAACCGTTGAGCAGCGCGACAAACTTGCGGAACGTTTGGAAAGGCGATCTTTAGGTATTCCTCGAGGCTGTACGTGCCTGAAAACGCCTTGACTACACTGTCGAGCTTCAATTGCAGCACTGACACGCTTTCGTCCCCAACAACCACCAAGTCACCAACATGCAGCAGGGACGAAAAAGATGGCTGGCAGTCATGGGCGGAGCTCAAATATTCCTGCTTCCACAATGTCCATAATCGCTGAGAAGCTCGTCTCTGTATCTCAGCCTCCTTCGCAAGTCATGTGCGGTGTAACTAAGCAAACTGCTGCTTGTGCTTGCTGGTAATCCCACAATACGCTTGCCGGCTAAAAAATGCGATAGTGGCAGTGCCTCTGCATCCTCAGCGTCTTCGCAGAGTTGGATCAGAGGGTGGCAGTTGACGATCACTTCCACCTCCAACAGCACAGCGAGCAGCTCTTCGTAACTAAAGCTGCTTCGTCCAAGGCAGCGCTTGGGCGCATCCTGAAGTGCCCGTATGACTCGCTCCCAGACACCTCCCGACCACGGGGCTCCGTGGTGAAAATGATGCAATGCCTAGAATGACTGCAAATGATGCGATATTTCGCGACTGGTGTTTGTCGAATTCGCGATGATGACGAGAAGAAGTCCTTGTATGGCAAGAGCAGGGACTTGAGCTGGTCTTGCTTGCCCTTCGAAAGGCTCGGATTGACGTCGAAATGTGGTTCGAGACCTCAATTCGTCGAAGCAGCATCGGCACCGTCGAAGAAGGCGAATAAAATGCTGGCCTCCACAAATTCGTCGATTTAGGTGACCGTCGCACCACGGTTGATGTGCCTGCATTCATTACAAGTTTGTGAGCACCACCTTTACTTTGCTGTCACGCAGATCAGCTATGCCTCTTGCGATGCAAATCTGGCGGTTTAGAATATGGTGCTGATCGACCTGAACGTCGCCTTCAAGGTTTTTGGCTTCTTCGGTGCCAAGGACAATGGCGATGCTGGAGAAAGGCGGCACAGTGACCTGCTCTTCTTGCACATGTAATGCGTGATTCCTTGGCATTGTAAGAGTCGACAGCGTGTTTTCTGAGGTTAGTGTGATTGACTCAGACTTCTGGTCGATTATAACGTCATGTGGACTTAGAAACTACATCTCAAGTATCACATCCTTCAAGCATTTTTTAAGATGACGAAGTTCACAGGATAAGTCGGCTTATTAAGGGCGTATCTTGCTGTGTGGACTCCAGCCGCCGTTATTAAGCGGCTTCCAGTGATCCGGTTTTCGGGGCTTGCCATTTAGTCCTAACTTCTTTCAACTTTTTTGCGAAAGGCCAAACGACGACGGTATTGTCGGCTCCAGTATCGACGAGTGCAGTGATGAGGTGGCCGTCGATTAATACGTCAAGGTCGCTGGTTCGTCGTCATGCGGTGCGGTAGGGTGGTGGCGTTGGATCACGGCTACGTCTCTTTGCTCCGCTGCTTCTACGTTGCGTCGTAACGTCTCCTTGAGGCTGCGAAGGTTCGATGTCAAGACCCTTTTTGTCTTGCGGCAGGTTCTTTTTATTTCGTGGCAGCATCGTCGTCGTAAGCGGCGGAGGATCTCCAGTAGTTCATCGTACAGCAACTGCACCTCCATAGGTTCTTGCCTTTAGTTTTCCGAGTAAGAGCTCGGAGACTGGCCCTGAACAGGGCCGGCGTACTGTTCGCCGTGTGGTGAGGCGTAACGGCCTGACGAAGGCAAACGATAAGGTCATCAGGGTGTCCACTGCACTCCTGTGAAGTAGTCGGCGATGTCATACGGTCGTTGCCCCTATTGTGAACACGGCGCGTTAATTTGGAAGCCTCCCGTAGACTGATCTGTCGGTACTGGCGAATGCGTAGGTGTGCCCGGCCTCGCTGCAGTGGAAGCAGAGCGGGCGGTTATCAGGTGCACGCCAAACGTCGGTTTTCCTCGGCGCACCGCACTGGCCCACTGGTGAACGGTAGGACGTCAGGAGAGGTGGTGGTGGTGGCGACATCTGGTGGCGCAAGTGCGACGGGGTGGTGTCTTGGCGTGAGCGTGGTCGAGGGGCGTGACAGTGGGCTGCAACAGTATAGATCATGGCTTGCTGCTGCGGCTCTGGAGGCGGAGGAACGCCCAGTGATTGGTGGATCTCCTAACGTCCGACGTGCGCGATGGAGCCCACGTGAGGCTAAGCTGAAGGAATCAATTTTTGCAACTCTTCTTGCACGATCGCTGGGATCGTCTCACGCATGTCGGCGGTTCCTAGCGATTGGATGTCGGCATAGCTTGGAGACAAGAAGCTACGGTTGTATTGCCGCTTCCTTATCTTGAGCGTCTTCTCTTTTGTAGATGCTTCGGAAATGAATTCGGCGGCCGTCTTTGGCAGCTTCCTGATCAGCCCGGTGAAGAGTTCTTGCTTGACTCCTGACATAAGCAGACGGACCTTCTTCTCCTCGGACATACCGTGGTGATCACTCACCACGGTGAAGGGTTTGCCGTAAAGATAGGGACGAAATTTCCCGACAGCCCGAACAAGAGCAAAGCACTCTTTCTCGGTTATAGAATAGTTCCGCTCACGTGCTGAGAGGAGGCGGCTGGCGTAAGCAATGACGCAGTCGTAACAACGGTAATTTTGACCAAAGACAGCGCCACTACCATAACCACTAGCATCAGTGCGTACTTCGGTAGGCACAGAATCGTCGAAATGGGCTAATACAGAGACTGACGTGAGTCGGTCGACGAGATGAGAAAAAGTCGAAGCATGGTCAGGTTCCCAAAAGAAAGGGACGTCCTTTTTCAAAAGACATGTGAGGGGCTGCGCAATTCTGTCGGGGAGGAAATGACGACATCACCCAGGTAGCAGAGGCATATGAACCACTTCAAACGCCTCAGTAAAGGGTCCATCACGCACTCAAATGTTGCTGGCGTGTTGCACAGCCGAAAGGGAATATAAAGGCGGCTTTCTTCGACAGCAATTTTCATTGACAGCTATTTGCTCATAGCCTGAATGAAGGTCGATAGAAGAAAAGTACCATGCGCCATGGAGGGAATCGAAGGCGTCATCTATTGGCGGCAAAGCGTAGACGTATCTCTTGGTGATTTTGTTGAGGTTCCTGTAGTCGACCCAGAACCACTAGGTGTTATCTTTTTTTTACAAGTACCACGGGCGACGCCCACGGGCTCTAAGAAGGCTCAATGATGTACTTAGCGAGCTTCTTGTCAACTTCCGTTTGAATGACGTTGAGCTTGGTCGCCGAGACATAGTAAGGGCGTCGATTAATAGGTCTTGCGTCCGCGGAGTCAATTCAATGGGTCACCAGAGATGTTTGTCCAAGTTTTGGTGAAGCGAAATGAAAAACTTCGTGAAACGACGCCAACAGAAGGCGAAGTCTCAAGATTTGAGAAGGGTTTGTAGCGTCATCATCATCGCCATTCATTGTCATCGCCATTTTTCTAGCCACGGAGCTGTGCCTCTCGTGCAGCTCATGCCACAGCTCGAGGCGCGAGCTGTGGTAGATCGTGCTTACGCGCCTGGCGGTTTGGACGATGCAGCCGCTGCCACTCTGCTTCGGCAATCGCCTTTCATAATAACGAGGAAGACGAGACAACGACACGGCCACGTTGCCCGCCATCCCGTCTTCCTCTCCCGCTACATTGGTGACCCGGAGAACACGCCCTTCGCCAAGCAGCCCGCTGCCATGCTTCCGCACCTCTGTCCTCCAGTTTCGCCGTTTCACCCGGTCTACCCCCAAGCATGGTTTTTGCGGCTAGATGCCATTCTCGCGGTCAATGGCATTACGGTACAGCCGATGATGCACACTGTTCTGCTGAACGCCCTCCTGGTTGAGCTGCGTCATCTAGCCACCGAGTCGTCCTCCAGCCCGTGACCCTTCGGTGACCTCTGCGCTGCGGTGCTCGCCTGCTACCATGAAACCTACCGCCCGCTTCCGGGGAGTCGCGAGCTCCAGGTTTCCCCTCCTCCCCAGCGATTGGTACCAGACAGCCCACAGGCTTACCTTGACGAAGACCTAACTTCCCCGTCTACGACTCTTTCTATCTTGAATTCACCTACAGGAGCATTCATTCCTAAGTCCGACCCTATGACGAGGTAGAAGACGCGCCTACTTTGACCGATCTTCCCTCCAAACCCTTGCGTGAAGGTCCGTCACACGTGCCTGCAACCAACACGTCTTCCCCGACTTCGATTGCCTGCGACAGCTCGGATCCATTAGACTTTACGACCGCTACCTTGTGGCATGCCCTGGAGTATGACACGGACATCACACCATCCGCTGTTCGCCACTAACTCGCAGAGGTTTCGCCGTGGACAATGTCCGACCAACGCGACCTTGCATCGACCTCGACGCCTTGTGTGATTTGCCAGAAGCGACCAGCATCGCCCTCAGAGTCTCGCGCAGCTGAAGTTCGAGCTCCTCAACCACTACGGCCGAACTTCCGAGACGCTGCCATTATGACTGATGCGCCTGCGGACGACGTGCCTTGTTCGCTTACCTCACAGCCGTCCGCGCATACCACACCTGCCGCGGAGACAGACAATCTACAGACGAACCTGAGCACCAACCCTCTTTCACACCGACTTCCAAAGGTACTTCCATGATCCCAGATCCGCCTACTGCGTCTAATCCAGAGTTCCCATGTGCTGCGTTCCCCAACATCGCTCCTACGGGGTTCTTGACTGTGGACGCAAATCAGCAGGGCTTCACCATGAATGCAGGCATGACCTTCGAAACAGCGTAAGGGTATTCTACCTCTACTCGACGCGCTTACCTACCACTTGCCGCACACCTCATTACTAGTCTCATTGCGCATGGCATAGTTATTCGACGACGACGTTTTCGCATCCGTTTATTCGTATACCCATGCCACCACGACGGCCGCAATAAAACGCTGAGGCCGGTTCTTTGCCACCACCGACGTCTGCACCCGCCCACAACTGCATCTGCGGACACCGGTGTTGGCACCGCTCACTCGCGAGACCCCGCGCACTACCTGAAGGCTCCATCAAGTCGTCGTGGAGCCCACCTGGGTACAAACACAGCGTACTTTCCACCAGTTCTACGTCCGCTGTGCTTCTGCCAGAGCCTCCCTCCAGAGCCTCCCGCCAGAGAGTTACTGGGTCCCGATACACCGTTACCGTTGACGACCTGGACTGCCTACGGACACTTTGACTCGCGTCACGAACCTTCTTGTATATACGCTCCCATCACTTTTCATTTCGGCTTCATTTCTGCGGGGAGGGGGGGAGTAATGTGTAGCGTGATCATCACCACCATTCATCATCATGGTCATTTGTCTAGCCACAACGCTGCCCCTCTCGCGTAGCTCATGCCGCAGCTCGAGGCGCGAGCCGTGGTAGATCATGCTCACACGCCTCGCGGTTTCGACGCTGCAGCCGCTGCCGCTTCACTTCGGCAATCACCTTTCACAATAAAGAGGAAGACGAGACAACAACACGACCACGTTGGCCACCGTCTGTCTTCCTCTCTCGCTACAGGTTCATGTCCGGGGCAATCATGTCGAACGCGTCATCAGGTGTCGGGCTAGCAACAGGGCTGCCTGGAGGTGGCTGTGGGGCATCAATGGCGAGAGCAACAGGGTTGTTTGCGTCTACGGGTGATATCGTGCCCAGTGTGATACCTTCAAGAAGCAGTAGTGAGCAGCGTCCATAGTTCAGGACACGTATGCAAGCGTTGTTTGCAGAAACAGTCACAAAAGAGTGAGGCAAAAATACTCGTCGCGTCCGAACAACTTCCAATCGCAGAAAAAAAGTTATTGGTAAGTTAAATTAGAATTTGTGCAAACGGCTGCGTCATCTGTAGAACCATCTCCAATACTCAAGAACAGGATGCGCTGAAACGTGTTTTCTTTTTTCCTGTTTTGTAACGGCAGTCAAACATGGCAGAGTTCAAAAAGACTGTCACGGCCTTTCAGATACGAAGCAGCCATTTCATTTTACATATGGTAATGACAGTGTAAGTCTAGTACGTGTTCCGTTGTTGAAATATATGAGTGTTACTCTCACAAAAAATTTAATAATGCGCATGCAAGTAGAAACAATCTGTAACAAGCTCTTCCAAAACTTTGGCGATTCCGACCACGTTAAGCAAATCGACAAAAAAAATGTTAACTGACAGCGTATAACCCTTCATGGAGACTCGAATATGGGTAGGTTGTTTGGTCGCCTCACCACAAATATGACATAACATTGTCAAAATCTATTAAAAAGCAATTCTGCTTCTATATAGTCACTACGACAAGCGTTTCTCGGCTACTTCGCATGCGCATGTTTTAAAATCGTGTCATCTTCCTGTATAAAAACATAGTTAACATAGTTTGTGTTTGAGTACTCTGGAACCCATAGCTTTCGTCGCATCTTCCGTACACCGTACCCGGCGATTTGACTCTCTAGATATTGTGTCCATTGGATAAATTCAGAATCGTATTTGTTTTCTTTTGTGGTTCACTTTTCTGCGGAGCGTGTGTTTTTGGAGTGAGCTTGAAGGGTATCTGCGCAGACCTGGTGCTGAGAAATTGGAACAAAATAATGGCGTAAGCACGTACCTTGTACAATTGTTTTTGTTTCGATGTGCTCATTATTGTATATAAAGCTTCTATATTTCAAAAACCTAAATGGCAGTATTTGTAAATTGTTAACAATACATGCTGCTATCACTTTAACTGCTTCGCCCTTTCAGGAAAACGTTTCATTTTTTTTCAAAATTCAAGGGACAAGTTTCTATCGCCACAAACTCTTGAATCTTGATCACACACCCCCCTCCGCCCACCCCCCTTGCACCGCGCCGCCACCGACTCGATGGATTACGTGCCGTTGACACGCTGCCGCCGAAAGTACAAACAGCGGCGTACCACCGCCTGTAATATTGGTGCTGGTGCACAGGTCTACTCGTAAGTGAGTTTTCTTAAGGAAAAAAACATGCAGATATAGAGGTAAAAGAAATTCGGCAGATCCCACATACCTGGGAATCAACGCTACACGGAGCATCTGGCGGGAAGGCGACCGCGTTGCTATTTTTAATTGACAGAGACGTCATGAAACGACGCTAAATGTAAATATTTTGTACGCACAGACAAATGTTGAGTTGCAGATGTTCATTGAACCAGTTGTTTCCACTTGTGTAACAATGCCAACTGTAACATGCATAGCAACACTCAGAAGCGTATATGAAGGGCTGATGCTCACGAAGATGCTAGTTCTACACACTGCTACAAAAATCAACTTCAGCGCATGGCAACTAACCGCAAACAACGTTAACCCGGCGTTACGGCTGTATCAAAGGACTACATATGTAATGCTTATAAAAATGGGGGTAGGCCGCACTGCAATCAATACTGACGTTTCACGAAGGTTAGCGTCTGTTTTAAAAGTAGGTCCGAGACCTGGCGTAGCTCTGTGGTAAAGTGCTTCATTGCCAGCAGAATGCTTGGGTTTGATTGCAGCTGGGACCCTCACATCAATTCTCATGATTCATCGGGTCGACGCTACTGATCTCAAGTATTTCTTAACGCTCACGCGTCAAGATTGCCCATATGTGTCCTCGTCGCTCCTGGGTAGATATCAAGGGTCAATCACATGTGGCATATACCCGCATACCATCGGCACATACCTGCCCATGGATATGTGCCATTGGGTGGGAAGTGTTTGATGACGTACGCGACGGTATTGTGACATTATTCATGTCTTCAGCAGTGCGTCATATTTGTCAAAGTAGCTTACCCTCTCACGCTAATGTGGGTTCACGCCAAGTAAACGGAGTGACCATGGGAGCACCTGAATGCAATCGGCTAGATAAATAGATAGATATATACACTCAAAGTCACTGAAGTTCGCTAAGAAATTCTTCCCATATATAACTGAACAGAAAAATGATAACTTTTGTGATCAACATGTGCAGGTGGCACCCAGGTACTGGCATTCCACATCATTAAGCGTGAGAAAGGTATACTGATACATTTTTCTCCTTTCCCTGGGAAGTGGAACACCGAAGACCCCTCTTGCTATCTGTAGTTCATGACGTGACAGTATCTTAGTGTCGGCGAACAATGGAGCGCAACCGCAATGTGTACAATGGGCGGCGGATGAAAATCGTTTGGTGTCTGATAATGGTCTGATAGTGAACGTACCAACTTGCTCAAGTTCCAATTTTCAGTTTACTTTTGCTAAAAACAAAGATGATGATGGTTAGGCCAACAAAGTGACAATGGCAAGCAGAAGAGCCCCAGCACGTACGGCGAGGTAATAACATGAAAAGCAATGGTGGCTGCGAAAAGAGTGATGGAATACGTATATTCCTACATACCTGGGGCTCTCGAACCTGTCTGCGCTGAGAATCAACGTGAAAACAACTTAAAACCACCTGGCGCAGTAACAACTTGGAAACGAGCTGCACCACGTACATTGTAGGCTTATAAAAACCTAGAAGCAACCAGGTTAATAATCATCCAGCTTAGCTTTTTCGGGGTTTGCGAGGTCAAGTTAAGGCTGATGTCATCGCAGTACATTGAAGCTTTTGTGTTTTAGGCGTGAAAACAGATGCACACGATGGATAATTACGGGCGGTTTGACAGTTTGGCAGTGTCATTTGCAAGTAGGGGAGGGGGCAGCATTTCCCCTGAGGGATCAGCTCATGGAAAGTCCATGGTGAGGAATGGGAGTTCCTGACAGATCCTGTTCTTGAAAGTGGACAACAACAAATAATTGACAACGGGGTGGTTCTGAACACACAGACCCCAGACACTGCCCAGGTGGCGCTGCGATAGACGCTGCCTCCAGTGCCATCATCGCCGCGCTGGCAATAACTGGGTAGTGCAGAGAACCTTGTTCTTTTATTTATAGCGGTAATCATTACAATCGCACTGTTATTGCCTACGCAAACATCTTTGCTGACCTGTTAGCTGCACCCATATATAGTCGAAACTTGGTTTCATAATATTCGTGTACTAGACTGGACGGACAACATTCTAGCAGACTAACAGTTGAAATATTTTCGAAAAAGTGTATCAAGTATTTGTTGCTGATATAACTTGACTTCATAGGAGATTTTTTCATACATGAAAGCACTTGTGCCATTTGAAGAGCACTAAATTTTCTAATCATCTGTAGAGTGTTAACACCTATTAGAATTCCTTGGACCACTCGTTATTCCGGAAATAGGGTTTGAAAACGGTATAGACTTGAGATTGTTGACTTGGCTGCCGACAGGCAAGAGCGCAGACGCACGGAATGAGAAGCACTGACTGAACTAGGTGCTCTTTGCCTTTTCTTTTTTTTCTGTTATGCAGAAGTAAGTTATTAGAATGCAACTCACCAGAAACACTGCAGCGTGGACGTAGATAGAGTAGGCGTGCCACTGGATGCTCTCACCACTTTCCAACTTCGACTTCAGCTCAACGCAGTCAGATGCGAGAGGACGCACGCCTAGCACTTGCACGCTTTCCGGAGCATGCGCGTACAGAACGTCCAACAGATCCTGCAGCCACAAAAGCACCCATCATTCATTTTCTGTTCTGTCCCCTCCCCTGGCATTGCCTTGTCACCCGTAACAGTTGCCCTACTTCGCCACCTAGTCAATACTCAATTAACAGCCTGAAAGTGGCTTTAAGAGAAGGTTGTAATGATATAATAGGGAAGCCTTAATCCATCTTTTAACATAATTGTAAATAGTTTTATCAAGTTCACGTGGACGCTACATATTGGCACAAATACTTTTTGACATTTTTTCTCCCCTCCTGAAAATATTTAGTCCCCTTCCTCATTCATACAAAAAGACACCCCGCAGGGGCGTCTACGTAAGCAGGTGTTTCGTGTGTGGCGACACCATGAACCTGAGCCAGCAAGGGGGTTTCGACTCTCTCCTATGCCTTACCTGGCGGTATGTAGACGCCGGCGGAAAGATCTTTTTTTTTTCATTAAAGAATCTCTCTGCCTAGACTCTCATTCGTGTAAGTCTCTAACACGTGCCCAATACCACTACGTTTATACCGGCACAGCTGTTTATTCCGTGAAAAGAAAACTATCATAATCGTGGGCCCGTGCACACTGTTACCTCAGCGTTGCCATGACACAAGAAAATATGGTAGCGGATTTTTTCAATGAATATAAGTAGAAATCAGTAAATTTTGTTTTCCATGCGTGCGCTTTGTTTTTGCGTCGCTAGTTCTGCAATGATATCAGTAATTCAACCGTAGAATAGTAGTGCTTTCGTGAAGTAGTAAAAAGAGTGACTCTGAAATTACTCTGAATTACTCAGTACGTTGAAGCTTTTGTATTTTAGGCGTAAAAACAGACCCACGGTGAACACCATGGGTCATACCTTCTGAATAATATGGGCGGTTTTAAAGTTTGGCAGTTTAATTTGCAAGTAGGGGGGGGGGGGAACAGCATTTTCCCCAGAGGTATCAGCTCATGGAAAGTTCATGGTGACGAAAAGGAGTTCCTAACAGATCCTGTTCTTGAAAGCGGATGCCAAAAATTATTTGACGACGAGGTGTTTCTGAACATATAAACGTCAGACTCGGCCTAGGCGGCGCTGTGAAAGGCGCTGCCTTCAGCGCCGTCATCGCCACGCTGTCAATAACTGGGTAGTGCAGAGAGCCTTCAGCAAGCGAACATGCTGCGCGCGAACATGCAAGCGAACTGCAAGCGCGCCTGGTGTTCAGGCGCGTTCAATCTAACTTCACTTCAGAAGCGTTCTGCGGGTGCAATGCAAAAGATGTTTGAGTTATTTTGGCATGCTGCAACCTGCAATTCAAGTGAAAGTGAGCATCGCATGACATAAAGTTTCAGGCACGCTCTTCTACGTGTGTTCTGATATGCCTAAATGCATAAATGTAGACATAATACTAAAGCAATGCATACACGAGCAATGCATTTTGCGATCAGTGGAACGAAGATCGATTTATACTGTACTATAGAACCCGGCTATTTTCGTGTTTGTAGTTACATTCTTACCCCGCAGGGGCGTCTACGTAGCCGGCGTTTTGTGTGTGGCGCCATCATGGACCCGAGCCAGCAAGGGGATTTCAACTCTCTGACATGCCTTACCGTGCGTGGCTTAGCCGTGTCCGGGCAAAAAGAGAATCCTGAGGGTTGATCTGCCCCCGGGTGATTGAACCAACTACCCCCCCCCCCCTGGCAGAGGCAACACGACCCTTTGGCCCCAGCTTCACCTTGGCGGCACCCCTGGGCTGACCCACTGAGAAAAAATCGGCAGTCGCCTTTCCCTATATCTTTCTCTCCCTACATATTCGTCTTTCTCTCCTGGCTCATATCTGTCCTTTCATCTCCTTTCTTCTACTTACCTCTGGATTTTCTGGCGGCGAGGGTTAACCTTGTGTACTTGTGCAGTCCTATACAAGTGCTTCAGCGTCCCCTAGTTGGGCTTTATGGTAGGTGGCCACCATTGCTGGCGAAACAACAAAACTACCATGCGAACACCTTCGTTTCTCCGACTGCTTGATCTTCCCCCTCAAAAAAGGGTGCGCAACGAAGGACTAATACGTTTCGACCGTCCCAGCCTATCGTTTCCGAAATTCTATGCTATTCATGGTGAAATCTAAACAAATAACCATAATCAATTTCTTCATTTCTTGTCTCAAGGTCACTGACCAATGTCTTTGGAGCAGGTTACAAGGTAACTAGGGTGCCAAGTAGTGACCTTTTTCTCGAACTAACTGAGCGAAAATAAATTGAGAAACTTTGTAATCTAACGGAATTTGGCAACATCCCAATATTCGTTTCGCCTCACCGCTCGATGAATAAGTCACGCGGAGTCCTCTCGTAAGCAGACCTTTTCGGTCTTTCCGAACAGGAACTACTGGAAGGTTGGAAAGAGCATAATGTCACAGATGTCAACCAAATCATCATCAGACGTGATGGCTAGTAAATACCTACCAAGCACATCATATTAACATTTCTATCTAGTCTACTACCTACAGGCTGTCAAACAGGTTGCATTAAACTCTTCGTCCATTTATACAATGCGAAACTTAGACGGTGCTACAAATGCCAGAGATTCGGCCATGACTCATAGAGCTGCCGAGGTCAAAAACTTGCACAAGATGTGGAGACCAAGGACACACATCTGATGATTGTACTAAGACACCTCACTGCGTTAACTGTGACGGGGTTCATGCACCATACTCCCGTTCCTGCCCAAACTCTAAGAAAGAAAAAGAGGTTATCACTAATAAAGTAAAAGAAAACATCACATTTAAGGAAGGCCATAGCAGGTGCGCATCATTCTACACAACACCCTACGCTGATGTGGTGCGCCGGGGAATAGCGTCACACCAGCCCCTGCACTCATTCGGTCTGCGCAGAGTGAGCCGTCGGCAGTGGAGCCTGCCTCCTTGGCGGTAGCAGCCCAGTCTGCTCCACCAACTTACGAAAAGGTACCGGTGACTCCAGAGTCGTAATGTACTAAGGCGTCGTCTCACCAGGCAAGACCCGAGACTCGACCCACCGGCTCGCGTGTGTGGGATACAGTGCCTCCCAAGAGGCAATGAACACCACGGTGTCCCTGGTCCTGGATGGTCAGCGTAGCCCCTTGGAGAGCGCCAAGAAATTTAAAAAGCTGATAACAGGGCCCTATGAATCTCTGTCACTTGAGTCCCGACTCAAGTCGGGACTCAAGTGACAGAGCTCACTTGAGTGAGCTCTGTCATGTGAACATCTGGACAGTCACTTCTTTTTGTACACACAGTACTACTTTACTTCCATCATGAGCACGCAAATTATGCAGGGCATTGTGGAGAGCCTTTTCGGGAAGCTTGTCGATGTTCAAAAACTTCTACACAAATATTCGCCAAAAGTGCTGTGTGCTCAAGAATCACACTTGAAATCAAGCCCACCAACTTTCTCGGTAGTTACAAATTCTTCAAAAGGACCGTGCTGATGCTTTAGCATCATCTGTAGGTGTCGCCATTAGAGTAATGAAGGGATTTCATGCAGACACTTACTGCTTTAAGCGTCCCTTGAAGCAACGGCTGTTCGAGCTGTCCTTATTTCTTAACGTGTCACCATTTGCTTTATATACATACCTCCACACCAGCAACTGCATAAACATGAATTATAGGCCTTGATAAATGAACTTCCCGAACTCTATCTTTTCCTAGGGGAGCTTAATGCACATAGTAGTGTATGGGGAGACTCTCGTTGCGACGCACGAGGGCGGCATATCGAACGTTTCTTTTTCTCGCCCGGCGCCTACCTCCTGAATCGGAAAAAGCCTACATATCACAGCCTCGTTAACAATACCTACTCCTTATTAGACCTAAGCATTGCATCTTCGTCGCTTTTGCCCCTACTTCAATAAAAAATCCAGAATAATTGTTACGAAAGCGACCTTTTCCCGGTAGTTTTGAGTACATTGATCTCATATGAATGTCCTTCACAGGTACCCAAATTGGTCATTCAAAAATGCCATTGGAAACAGTTTCAAAAGGATACTTTTTTAACCTTGACTGACTCGTGTGCGTTGAGCATAGAGGCTGCTGTGGAGTACTTCACAAATTTTAATTGACATTGCCACCAAATTTATTCCACAAACAAGTGGGCTATCTGGCAAACGACGTGTCCCTTGGTGGAATAATCAGTGACGAAAAGCGCGTGAAAAAACAAAAGAAATCGTGAATATTACCTAAACATAAACATAACAAAGCGGGGGATAGAAATTTTAAGAACATAAAGTTCGAGGGCAGTAGGACGCGCAGGCAGGCCAGAAGAGAAAGTTGGCAAATTTTTTTATCAGGCATCACTTCATATACACATGAGGGGATGGTCTGGCACAGGGTGAGAGGGTGGAAGGAAAACAAGCATATTCGCTTTCTCTGGGGGACACAAAAGGCGATAGATTTGAAGGCCAGGCAAACCAATTAGGAGGACACTTCGAGCAAGTTTCCAGCTCGTCACACTATTCTCAAGAGTTCCAACAGCAGAAGACAAGAGTGGAGAAGCAGAAACCACATACCAAATACGAGGCATACAACCAAGCTTTCTTTTTAGCTGAGCTACAGGCATCTCTAAACTGTTGAAGCAATTTCGCCCCTAGATCTGCGCGTGTGGTCAATGAAATGTTGAAAAAGCTATCTCACCAGAGGCAAAAGACCTTACTTTTTCTCTACAATGTCATCTGGCTTTGTGGCGACGTCCTTTCTACGTGAAAAGAGGGCATTGTCATTTTATTTTGACAAAACGCAAGGATCCGTCCTGCATTACGAGTTACAGAATCATCGTACTGACAAGCTGTCTATTGTTACGAAGGCGCCACGCCAACACGGTCCCGAAGGCGCCACTGCTCCGAACTCCGCCGCCAAAGTCACCAGCCGTTTGGTAGCGTTTGTTACTCAGCTCGCGACTGCTGCCGCGCAGAGCTGATAGACGATCGGACGATATGACGGTGAGTTCCGGCAAGGTTTATGTACAACATAGAAATAAAGGCGTTACATATTCGGCGCTGGGACAGACAGCTTAGGGACTCGAAGAGCACAGATGTTTTCTCTGACACGCACGTCAGCTTCTCTCTGACGCAAGGTCAACTGCTGGCGATGTGCCGCTTGACTCTTTCTAAAGGAAGCGGTGGATCTTTTGCGTCACCAACGTCCAACCAGAAGCGCCGCTGGCCGTGATGACAGAATCCTCCAAAGGGGACCTGCCGCTGGGCTGCGTCATGGTCATCAAATGCGGAGCCGCTGCGCGTGGTTGCACCAAGGACGAGTGATGTTGCCATGCATTGCGTAAGACTCGCCACCCTGGAAGGCGTCGATTGCTTCTTCGGGCTCGTGGGCTGAGGGAGCTCGCTGTGCGTTGCATAAGACAGACCGGCGCTGCCGCGTGATGACGTCGTGGAGTTGATCGCGTCAGGTGGGCTCGATCGCTGGCCTTGACACAGATTGCCTTTGCAGAGGCTAAGGTTGCACGGTGGGCTTGTTGGTTATTCATGTTGTTCGAGGTATAGCGCATCCAGGACGGGACAGAGAAGAATACACAGAACACATACAGGGCGCTAACTTTCAACAATGCGGTTTGATTCGAGAAACTGCAATGCAGAGGCATTGACGTTCGGTGTGGACTCCCAGGCGTAACAGCACCCCCGCCGCCAGACACTGCGCCGAAAAGACGAGCTGCTTTCAAGTGGCTCGGATGTCGGGTGAGCTCGTTCGCCAGGTACCTCCAGTGCCATAGGGAGAATGTAGCTCTAGGCTCGGTTCCGTCAACACATCCCATTCTTGAGAACGGATCCCAGCTCCACTGGCTTGTCGCCACAACTTGTCGGCCAGCTTCACTCGTCTCTTCTGACGATTTTCGGTCTCAGTACTTGTCGACGGTTCTGCAACGTGTCAAGAACGGTTCGACAACAGACAATACGCGGCATAAGCAAGTTCCCTCGGTTACTCAACAGAAAACCAGACAAAGTATACTACAACACATACCTAGCAACGTGTCTATTGGAATTTCGTTCCCTCTACATCAAGAGGCCCGTGTGGGGCACAAGACTCTTAAAATCAGAACTCAAATTTTTACACGTACAACAACGTAATGAAATATAACGCAGCATAAGTTTGGCCCCTTGAGATCACTGTGGACGAGAGCGCTCAGCTAAGGCCGTGATGAGGACAAAATTCGGAAACAATCCTTTTCAGGTCCTCATTTTGGACATCACTTAACCTAGGCTTTAGGTTGAACTACTCCAAGGCTACCTATGATCCCCTTTTGATTAAATCACTAGAGGTCAAAATTTCTGCTCCCTCTTCTTCTGAAGCCTTCAAAAGCAGATTTATGACCGCTTGACGTTGAACGTATGGTTACATCAAGTTACTGTGGTAAATTTTGTTTGGCCACCTTTCTAACTTCACTTCATAATTGGCATCAGAAAGCTTCTACATTACTTTGGCGGGCCCTACCCAATGAACCTCAAGCTTGTTCCTTTTCGACGGCCGCAGCAGCATCACCCGACTACCCACTTCAAAGGTGCGTTTCTTCGCCGATTTGTCGTAGTACTTCTTCGAGAACACTTGTGCAGCCTTCATGTGGCTTTCCACAAGATCTTTCGTTTTTTCCAAGCCTCTGAAGGAGATCTAGAACATGCGCAACTACAATAGGGTCCTCATCGAAGCCCCCCCAGGACTCGCATAGCATTTGCAATGGTGTTCTCAAACTCCTGCAATACACAAGCTCTGCAGGGCTGAAACCAGTGCTCTCATGAAGAGCTGATCTCAAAGCGAACATAGCGGGAGGAAAACAGGCTTCCCAGTCGCATTTGTGCTCGTAGCAAAGAGCTCTCATTATCCGTTTCAGAACGGAATTTATACGCTCTATCGGATTAGATTGCGGGCGATGGATCAAACTGTGCACTACTTCTACCCTACATTTATCCAAAAAGGTAGCTGGTGGAAACACTATCATTGTCGCATTGGATTTCAAAAGGAAATTCGACGCGTGCAATTATAGATAACAGTGCATCCACGACATGAGGGGAACTGAGCTCCTGAAGTGGTGTCGCTTTCGGAAATTTTGTGGCTACACAGAGGGCCGCCAGGATGTACTGACAACCTAGCTTTGACACTAGCAATGGCCCGACGATATCAATTACGAGGCGCCAAAAAGGTACTGTGATCATTGGCACAAGCTTCATGAGTACCTTCTACTTGTCCGCGGATTTCCCCACTCTCTGATAAGTGTCGCATGAGCGTACAAAATCTTCAGTATCCTTCCAGTATTTCGGCCAATAAAACTCAAGGGAAATTCTAGCCTTGGTCTCCTTTATGCCGAGATGCCCTGCCCGCGCATTTTCATATGCCAGTTCCAATAGTTGGTGACGATATTTTTGTGGCACCAAGAGCTGCTCATACTCGCTACCTTGCACATTTGTGTAGCTCCGGTACAGAAGCCCTGCCTTCTCAAAAAAATGTTTTTTCTTTTTCTCAAGTTTACGCTTTCCATTAGTGCTTTATTCGAGAGGTCCTCACGCTCCTCTCGAATGAGCGTTTCTCGATCAACCCTCGACAGCTCACTCCAACTTTCCGCTACAGGCGAGAGCATTGCAAACATCTCACTCTGACTCAATGGCGCCATCTTGTCACCTGCACCAACAAAGACCGCGCCAGGCACTTTGGCGACGGGCCGCTCGAGTGACTGCTCAAATGACTCACACGGAGAATTTCCTGTCTGAAGTTTCGCCGACCCGCCGCCAAGGTCACGCAGATCAGCAGCTTTTTCAGGTGTTGTTTCACCACATTGAACAAGATCACGTTCCTGTGAAAGCTTCCACGCTTGCGATCGCGTGACGGCCATGTACACTAAGTTGGAGAAGAACGATTTACCCTGCTCTTTGAAAAGCTGTTCAGATTTATCGGAAAAATGATAATGAAAACGATTGGAAAGCGTGGCAGACACAGCCGCTTCGGTGCGAAGCTTACTGAACGGGCCTTCAATGACAACCCCAGCGATTGGTAAGCAAGCACTCTGCTCCTCGGTGGTTTGCCTGATCCACGCACATTCTCCTGTAAAGTCGTCTGGAGACACCAACGAAGAATAGACAACGCCCATGGATGCCGCTGACTCTCGAAGTGCTCGACACGTTTTCCCATTCCCACAATTTTCTTGGAGATACCGCTCTAACAACCGCATGTTCTTTTCCGATTTTCGGATTGTTGCGAAACCAAACTTTTGCTTACAGTTTATAGCGATGTGCCCTTTCGTTTTGAAGTTGTAGCAGATTAGCGGCTTCCGTGATTCAAACGCCCGTGTGGTATCACTGGGTTGTTTAGGAACCTCACTCGATTTCTCCGCTTCCGTTTACCCTTCCACGACAGTGTCCTTTGTAAGAAACAGGTCCTTTCTGAAATCACGGTGCGGAGCGGGTTTTCGTAGATCAGGTTTCTTTAAAATAGCCTCTTTCTTCACATCGTTTTTAACGCGCACTACCCTACTATGCAACTTTCGGCGAGTATAATACTCCTCAGCTAACTCTGCTGCCTCTTTTAGCTGTACTTCACCAAGTTTGTCCTGCAGCCAAAGCTTAAAAACCTCCTCGATGCAGCAGTAGAGTTGCTCCAATAAAGTGCATTCTACCACTTTATCGCATTGTCTCAAACACATATGCCCTTGAGCCATTCAAATAAATCGGCTTTAAGACGAAATGCGAAGTCAGCGTGTGACTCATTGCCCTTTTTGGCGTACCGGAACCTTTGTGGAAAGTCTCGGGTGACAACTGATAACATCTCAAGAGCACTTTCTTAACTTTGTCATAGCTCTTGAACGCTTCCCTCGGCAAGCACGTCATCACGTCGTACACTTCGCCGGGAAGAATAGCTAACAGGTTCTGCGCCCAAAGAGACCGCTCCAAGGCATTTCGCTCACATACGTGTTCGAACTTGACGAGATACTTCACCATGTCCTCGCCGACTACGAACGGTAGCAGGTGATCCTGAATTCGATGACTTCTGACCTGAACCGTCACAGAAGGTACGCTAGGCACCTGCGAACACTGTAGGATTGCCAGTTCTGTTTGTTTCAACTCGAGGCACTCCTGTTTCTCGGCCTCCTCACGCTCGCGACGTTGGCGCCTTTCAGCTTCTTCACGTTCGTGAACTTCTCGCCTCTCGCCCTTGTCACGACGTGCTTTGATATCCGCCCAGGCCTCATCGACTTTCTCAGCCGACACTCCTTCATCATTCATGATCTCGGGTCGCTTGCTTTTGTTTCGCACGGCCCAAAGCAATGCCAAGTTCCTCACAAATTTCGATGAGTTCCACCACTTTAAGGTTCTCCATCGTTCACACTAACCTCTTGCTTTTTGCCCCTGTTAAGAATCTACATGCCGCACCCGCTATGAATCGACTAGCAAAATGTGCAAGCAATTTTTAACACTTCCGTGTTTACACCCTCCGCATTAACTTTGGTCTCAATGCACTTCGACTTGACTTGAAATGATCAAAGCTCACTTTATTGCTTCAACAGCCCTCCTATAAACTACTATAATTTGTGCTAGAGTAGTCTAGTGAACTGAGGGTAAAACATCAGGCACTCACCGCATCGATGTCACTGACGCAGGCCGATCCCGCAGCTGCCATCCACTGTTAAGAAGCGCACCGCCGACGCGGTTACGATGGGTGCCACGAAACTCGCCGCTTACAAGGACACCGGCGGCGCCGACAGTGAAATGGCTCAAAGCAATGAGATGTCTTCTCTCGCACGCATACGTCGGCTTCTCTCTGACGCCTAGGTCAACTGCTGGGGACGCGCCGCTTGACTTTTTATAGGCACCAGGTGGATCTTTTTCATCACCAACGTTCATCCAGAAGTGCCGCTGGCCTTGATGTCAGAATCCTCCAATGGGGACTCATCAAGTCCGGAGCCGCTGCGCGGGGTTGCACGAGTGATGTTGCCACGCATTGGGTAAACGCTCCAGACTGAAGGCACCGATTGCTTCATCGGGCTCGTGGGCTGAGGGAGCTCGCTGTGCGTTGTGTAAGACAGACCGACGCCGACGCGTGATGACGTCGTTGAGTTGATCGCGTCAGGAGGGCTCGATCGCTGGCCTTGACACAGATTGCCTTTGCAGAGACATTGAAGTTTGGTGTGGACTCCCAGGAGTAACAGTATGTAAACTTTTTATAAGATCATAAATCGCCGACTCGTATATTTCCTTAAAACTAACAGCCTACTTGACCCGTAACAGTTCGGGTTCCGAGAAGGTAGATACACCATCGACTATCTGGCACGCATCGAGGCACAGATCCGAGAAGCTTTCGTTCACAAACAATTCTTCTCTGTGTTCTTTGATATGCAAAATGCGTGCGATGCCACATGGTGTTTTGGCATTTTGCGAGACCTCTCGCATTCAGGTATCTGTAAAAACATGCTAACCATAGTCCAGAACTATTTGTCCAATCACACTTTCCGTGTCCGAGTGGGGAATGTCTTGTCTCGAACATATATTCAGGAGACTGGAGTGCCACAAAGTGGCGTCTTAACTTGCCCACTTTTTCTTATACAAATGAATAGCTTGCAATCCTGCATTCCACGCCGTATGTTCTGTTGCACACACGTCGATGACGTGCAGGTAGGTTACAAATCATGACACCTCGCAATGTGCAAGCGGCAGGTTCTTGGTGAACTTGCCGCTTCCCCACATCGCATTGCGAAGGGAGCAGCCCACTCCACTTAGCCGTCGGCGTCGACCAGCTTGCCTACTCCGAGGCCTAAACATATTGCCCGCGCAAGTTGATGGTACCCTTCGACAAGCGAAGGGATGACCTCGATGCTCATTTGCACCGTTTCCAGCAGATCGCAATAGGGTAAGGCTGGGAGAGGAACGAGTGCGCCACTGCCTTTAGGTTGTGTCTCCTAGGCGAGAAATTGAGCGTCTTCAGCCGCATGCCAGCAGAAGAATCACTGATCTACGAAATGGTAAAGAAAACTTTATTAGAAAGAATCCGGCTAACCGCCAAAGGTTTTCGCGAAAAATTCTAGACTTCCAAGCCCGCGAATTCGGAGACGGGCCAAAACTTTGCCGATTTGCAACTACTTTGACAGGTGGATGGAGTTTTTGGATACAGAAAAATGACAGAATATCTGCGGGGCGAATGATGGAGAATGAGGCAAAACTGGGTCCACATGCTTCTGCCGCGCCACTTCGGACTCCCGATCTCGCACGCCGGGATCTTGTCGGCGCTGCCACGCAGCTTCACGGCACGCTTCTGCCTCGCACGCTCGCACATTCGGGTCCGTCTTCGAGCGCGAGCTTCCGGCGCCTTGCGCGCCCGCCACTCTGCAGCCTTATTCATCCACCGACCTTCTGAACGCGCGCTCGCTCCAGTGCGGCTTTTATTTTACTACACCGCGCCCCCTAGCGCACCGCACCGCCAATGAACACGTGATCGCCAATGTCTTTGTGTGACGTCATTCCTATTTTCTCTCGCGCTGGCACATCGTAGCTTCGACTTAGAGCAACAGACACCGCTGCCTTGCGCGTATCTTACTTTTTATCAGCAAACCGTGAATCCTCCGCTGGCCGCATCCGTACATAGTGTGTCTCTTTGTCTGTCGCACGGACGCATGGACGCACGGATGGACCCACGAGAGGACGGATGGACGCATGAATGGATGCAAGAATGAACGAACGCATGGAGGACGCAGGAACGGACGCAGGAACGGACGGACTCGCATATGAACGTATGGATGTACGCACGAAAGGATGCATGCCCGGATGGACGCATGGACGGATGCACAAATAGACGGACGCACGGATGAAGGGAAGCAAGAACGAACGGACGGACACTTCGCCCCACTCATTGTCATTCACTCCATAAATGTGCTGTCATTTTTATTATTTATCATACTAGAAGTAATATTCTCTAGCATCGTACGATTTGCATTTTCAGCGTATATTCATTTCATTATATGTAAAAGTGCAGCCCTCTACGACTGGTTTAAGAACTAACGAGAGGTGGCTACATACGATTACGACGGGGCGCTCAGCCCACGCCTTGAGTAAGGTCCCTAGATGAAACAAGGTAGCGTCACTCATTGTTCTCGAGCCGTCCTCCTCACCCTCTCGATTACTCCTCTTTTTCTCTGCTATCCGCGTCTGTAATTGGTGCATTACTTGCACGTGATCTTGCAAATGGCTGGTGGTGTAATTTATTATTATGCAAAAGGTTCAAAACGAGTACGCATGCGCATATGGCTCCAGCCGGATTCTCACCGTGACCAGAAGACAAAATCGTAGCCAGAACATAAACTGAAGAGGAGGAGCGTTTAGGTGTGCGCTAAGTCGACCAAGATTGTTTCGCCATGCTCGTTCAGTGCAACATCTGCGTTTTTCAGCAATGCTGCGTTGCCGTAAACAACAGAAAATAGTTTCGCTCTCTTCAACTTACCTCGTGCTTTCCGAGATGAAGCGCACCATGAAGCGCAACTATGAACCATTTCACGCGAATGCTTTCGTGCAACTCCGTCAACGTATGTTGACGCGGATCTGCGAAGCGAGTTCACTTGTCGGTTTTTATTGAAACGCCAGGTGCGCGTCTAATGCGTGTCTAGTGCATGCCAGTTGGTAAAAATACATGTGGGTATGCACGTATACAGAGCAGCTGTAGGTTGTAATCAACGCACCTTCAGAAACATTTCACTCTTGACCAGTTCCTGCTTGAGCCGAAACGCGCTGCTTCGAGACACCTCACCAGTAGAACTCTCATTTTTCAGGAAGTCCCCAGCACCGCATCAGAATCACTTGGCATCACGATTGTCTAAATGGGCACATTTAAAAAAAACGTCATCGCAGTGCTGCTGGACGAGTGTTGTACCAGTCTGGTCGTAGTTTTTTTTTCTTGCGTGAGCACAAGCCGGTTGTAATCAATCGTCACAACGTCACGCCCTGTGGCCACTTACAGGATCAAGCAAGAAGCACGTTCACAGTGTCACAACACGAACAAAACACAATCGGAGAAGTGGACTAGTTAGAACTGGACGAAATACCGCGGCCGTGGAACTAAAATGTACTACGCGAGACGCCATAGCTAGTGGTGTACACAAGGAGGATTAAAAAAAATACTGGAGTGGAAATGATTGCGCAGAAGTGAAGCCGTTCCTCTGGCAAGATGGCGATTAAAAACGAAGCGTTTCCCTCGAACGCCCAACGAGTTTAATGTGGAAACTTTTCTGGGTCACATAAAGCTCCAAGTGCGTCTTACAGTTACTAGTTTTCCTTAGTGAGCCTCTAATTGGAGGCAAAGTTCTTTAAAGATTCAGTCATCCATACTCGTTTCTGTGTGTAATTTCGTCGGCAACAACCATCTTTTAATATAGAACTGACGTAGCCTATACATAACATATCAAAACCACTTGATCTTTAAGTAAGCACTATGAGAAAAAAAGCATGTTTCCGCCATCTTGGCAGAGGCAAAAGCTGGCTTCACTTCGGCCGGCAAGGCGTTGCTGGAGCTTCCACTCCAGCAATTTTTTCTTTAATCCTCCTTGGGTGTAAAGTATAGAACTGCACAACGTTGCCGGTTGAGTAACGCACATCTCGCTTGCTCTTGTGTTGTGCCGTTTATGTTCATAAAGGTAACTGTTTATTCTACGTCTTATTTCGTTCCATTTTGTTTCATTTACATCTATTCACCGTAGCAACAGAACCCAAACATTCGCTTTTGGATGAAAGTTTTGAACCTTTTAGGGGGCGCTTCAGGCAAATAAGCGAGGAGGAAAAGGAAGGGTGTCGCTACCTTGGAAACTTGTTTCATCTAGGGACCTTAGCCTTGAGGAGCGTCGCTCCTAAATACCTGTGAAGGCGTCCGTGACGAGGTAGTAGGAGACCAATTACTCAACCATTGCCGTAGCAAGTTGGCCATATTCTTGAAATAAAGAAATGCGTGCACAATAGAGGAAATACAAGGTAGAACAACCAATTCTTGGAGGCCCAAGGGCTCAGGAACATTGAGAAAGCGATGAGCGACGACCCTGAGGGAGGGGAGCGCATAACCGATGCACCAAAGCATAAGGGAAGAGCGCAGCAGCACTGTTTCTTCTAAAATCGAGTAGGCGTTAAAGAACAGCCGGCCCACAGCAAGAGGGCTGTCTTTTGTCTGTCTCATTCGTTACAAAAAAATCCCGAACGAGTCACAGTAGACAGAAAACAGCCGTAGTTTGAAAGCTATGCGAAAAAAAATGGCAGATCCCACGTATAGTGGGAATCGATGGTATGCGAAGCACGAATGAGGAACGTTGATATGCCACTTTAAAATTAGCAAAACTTTACGAGGCGGAGGTAAATTATGCCGCGCATGACTTCCATGTCACGTTTATGATGTTTGGACGTGTCATTTACTTCCATCATCTATTCACTTCACCTGATACAAAATTGCGTATATGTGGAGCTAGCAAAAGGGCAACTAGCGTGCTATGAGCGTAGCTTGTAGTAAAGTTTTAAGTGACACGCGTGTCATGATTATCTTGTTAGCACCAGTCACATACCTTCATCGTCCATTCACGTCCCGTAATACCACACTTGGTATATGTCGAGCTAGCGAAACGGCCGCGAGCGTATCATGACGTGACCAATTCACTCCGACGTAACGTTGACGCACGCGCACGCTGGGCACAGCGGCGCTGCAATAGCAAAGCGCGAGCACACTCGTTAGTGACAAAACGCCAGCCCAGCGTTCGTTGGCGCGATACGGTGGCAACCGGCGCGAATAGCGACATGCTGCATTTTGTGGAGACTACGTTAGCCAGACAGCACCGCGTCTGCTTTTCTTCGTGACAGTGGGACACCGGGGGCGCTCAAACGCGCATGCTTAAAAGCGGAGCAGCGCGGCGCACGCCTGCAACTACATGGCAGGCAGGTCTGCGCCTAACGTGGCATCGCCGGCGAGACACGACGAAACGAACGCCGGTGCGCACGCGCACCGGGTCACGTCGAAATTTATTGGCACCTTGAGTGTGGCTTGTAGCCATGTTTTTACAGGACACGCATCTCATTATCATCACGTTTGGACCAGTCACACACCTTCATGATCTATTCGCGTGACGCAATACTATATTTAGCTTATGTAATGCTAGCAAAACGGCCGCGAACGCATCATGCGTGTGGCGTGTAGTCATGTTGTTACATGACCCGCAAGTCATTATTATCAAGTTTGGACGTGTCATTTACCTATGTCATCTGTTCGCGCCATGTAATACCAAATATGGTACTAGTGAAGCTAGCGAAACAGCCACGAGTGCATCATCAGCGTAGCATGTAGTCATGCTGTTACATGACATGAATATAATGATTATCGTGTTTACACCAGTCATACAGCTTCCTTATCCATTAACGTCCTGTCATACCAAATTTGGTATGTGTGCAACTAGCGAAACGACCGCAAGCGCATCATGAGCGTGGCATGTATTCTTGTTACATGACACGCATCTCATGATTATCGTGTTTTCACCAGTCACATACCTTCGTCGTTCCTTCACGTCCCAATGATGTTAGGGTCTGTCGCCTGTGTTCGTCAAGCAGTCATGTCATACCATACCAGTTTTGCAACATATAAAACCACCGGAAGAGCAGCAAGACTACGACATTTAGGTCATGACATTTATGACATACAGGTCATTATTTTCCTGTTACGACTATTCAGTTAACCTTCCCATACAGTCATGTTATATCATACCAAGTTTGGTATCGATACCATTATCCAAACGGCCAGGAAAGCTAAAAGTTGTAGGTGGCTAGATAGATAGATAGATAGATAGATAGATAGATAGATAGATAGATAGATAGATAGATAGATAGATAGATAGATAGATAGATAGATAGATAGATAGATAGATAGATAGATAGATAGATAGATAGATAGATAGATAGATAGATAGATAGATAGATAGATAGATAGATAGATAGATAGATAGATAGATAGATAGATAGATAGATAGATAGATAGATAGATAGATAGATAGATAGATAGATAGATAGATAGATAGATAGATAGATAGATAGATAGATAGATAGATAGATAGATAGATAGATAGATAGATAGATAGATACGCTCAAAGTAGCCGAAGTTCGCTAAGAAATGCTTCGCATTTATGAAGGTGCACAAGGCTAAAGAATGTAGGGCGTGATCACGCGAAGAGAGTGCATGTGCGCTAAGGGCAGAAGAAAAGCCCGAGATTGTGAGCATATAGTGTTGATCCTGGCAAAAGGAAGAGGCTGTGATATGCCAGTGGTACAAAAGAAAAGGGTGAACGACAAACGAGTGTCAGTGTTGACAGACTCTGTGGCTGATACTTAATAGTGACGAAAAGCCTGGTTGAAGGCTAACTGCAACGAAATTTTACTGCTACGAAAATTTCAGCTGACTTTGATAATGTATTGTGAATTTCAGGCCACGTGCTGCCCTATATTATTTGGCTCGCGTGTTATCGGAAGCCTTTACTACCGATTGGCAGCGTTTTCTGACCACGCTCAAAAAGTGTTGCATGGCCCGTTAACAAGAGAGACTTCACGGGAAACCCGGAACTGTCCATTTTCGTAGATAGATTTAAGAGGAAGCTACCAGAGGCCAAGATAATGTTGGGCGCTCCCTATTTCGTAGGTGGAATTGTGGCCAAGTTTATGGAGGACCCACTGTACGATGTTATGCTAAGAAATAGGCCAGGAGCAAGAAGGGTTGATAAACCAGTGCGAAAAGATTCTGATGCCAAGAGAGCAGTGTTGCGGAATCGCCACTCCGAAAACGGAATCATTCCGAAATTATTATACATTTTCGTGACCCTGGAATGGAATGTGAATTAAATGGGGACATTGCTTGCAGCAAAGAAATAGGAATGGAAGTAAGTACCCTTTGCCCGGAATATAATTGGAATGCAACTACGTCTTTTACCAAAAATAGAGCACGTTTCCGTCTACGCGCTGCTTTTCAAAGTTCAAACGTTAGTAAATCTAAGCCGAGAATCCAACAATAAAGCAGCATTTTTAAAATAGCTTGCCTGATTACAAGCACAATACATGTATAAGCGACGCGCCTACTACAAGCTTGTCTTTATATTGACTGTGCTCCCCTGAAATTTGTTTCTATTTTTCACTAACGGCGGTCGAGCCCAATTACTGCGGCAGCATGCCCCTCTTTTCCGCCCCCCCCCCCTTTACGCCTTGTAGTTTTTTCGCCCTCGGCGGCACCACAGCTACAGTGTCCAGCCATCTGCTGTCATGATACCCTTCACGTCTTTGTGCAAGCTCCTACCACCATCGACTAACTCGGACGCATGTTAAAAAAAATCGCAGCATATTCACGCGGTGAATGACGATGAGTGGGCGAAGCTCCTGAGAAGAAATCATCGGTAAAACCGTGACTCTTCAGTAAAAGTTTGCCCACTATATCATCAAGAAAGACGTGAGCAACACTGTGTGTGTATATATACTCCCGCTGCAGCATGGCGATGGCATTGGCGCGAGCCTGGTTATTCTTGATGGAAGATATTGTGACTAGACTGTTTGAGAACCACAATCTGTCACACGCACTGCCACTGTGTCCGAACGTAACGTCTAGAAAGTCTCGCTTAAACCACACGTCGCCACCTTGGGGCTGAGCTCGCCTGATGCGTTTTGCAGACGCCTCACGAGCTCTCACTGAGTTGGGGTCTGCCTGCCGATACGCGCGCTTTCTCGCCGCTTCCCGTTCTGTGACGTTTTGGAGATCCTCTTCGCGCCGCAGCCGTGCCGCTTCGCATACGGCAGGGTTCTCGCGCTGTTGCCGTGACGCGCGCGCTTGGGCCTCTCGTTCTCGAATGCTGGGATCTTGGCAGCGGCGTCGCGCAGCCAGACGACACGCTTCGGCCTCCCGCTCTCGTACGGCAGGATCTTGGCGGCGGCGTCGCGCAGCTTCACGGAGCGCTTCTGCCTCGCGGGCTCGCACATCGGGATTCTGTCAGCGAGCACGCGCTGCCGCCGCCTTGCGCGCTCACCGCTCTGCGGCCTTATCAATCGGGCAATTCCTAGCGCGCGCTATTAGCGAACGGATTTTATTACAAACTAGAGGTGGCCTTATCCATCGGGCAACTCCTAGCGCACGCCAACAGCGAACGGATTCTATAACAAACTAGAGGTGGCTACATACATACGCCGAGGATGGACAGACCCACGCCTTAAGGAGCTTCGCCCCTAAAAACGGTTACTTAAGCTGTGATGCATATTAAGGCAGGCGCAATGCTTTTGTTCACTGCAACATCGCCTCGTACCCCCCTCCACACACACGCACTTTTGCCATACTGTCCCTCCTGTAGACACATGAGCGCCTTCGCTCGAAACTTTCTCGGTGAGGGTCTCTTGGTAAGCGCAGCACACGGTTGTGCACGATGGAGTGTGTGTACTCCCTCTCCGTACAGACACAGAGAGAAAATAAGCTTTTGAAAGCATTGGTTCGGGAAGGCGCCTGAGGCAGGAAAGCCTAGGTAACCACGATCTGACACTTACAACGTATTTGCATACTTACGTTGCTCCCTTAAGACCTAACACACAAACTTGTATTGTGCATCGTCACTTCATGAATATCGAGTGGTAAAGGTACTAAGTTTATGTGAAACAAGAGTCTCTGCTTATTACATGAAGGCATAGGAGGCCTCCGATAATACGGGTTATACCTTGATTGGGTTCGCGTACTCGTCGGGGCGAGGCATACATGCAGTATTAGCAATGATATCTTTCAGCCCGGTGACCATGCAATTTTTTTCTGCACACAGCGCAAACACTGAGATGTACCTACTCGCAGATGATCGCGTCAAGTACATATTTACCTGATAATTATGTCGAATAAAGTTTTTTCGGCAACCAGTCGATGCCACGAGTGCTAACTTCTTCGCAAACAAGACGCATTGTAATTCCCATTGCACACACCACGCACAATATTCTCAGTTGAACCAATATTCTCGATGCCTTTCAATGCACACTGCATGCCATAATTAGCAGTGCACATTTTTTAAGATGATGCCGCTGTCTCTCACACGGGCCTCCACGTGTGTTCACTTCTTCAAAATAAACAGCCAGCGTGGCAAATATTTTATCAAGCAGTTTATCACACAGCTAAATGTTTGCTGACACATATTGCAGCTAATGTCACCATTGTAACGTGACGTTTAAGCTTTGAAAAAGAAAAACTTGCCTCAAACACTGCACGACTGTACCGCGCTGAGCCACCAGCGGGGGTGTTTTGCCAGCCACACCTTTCACGTGTGCCAGTGAAGTACCCCGATAGAGGCCTCTTGCTGAATACCTCATGTGAATGAGGTCAAAAGCAGGCATGCTTGATTCCGTAACTTGTTCATTTCCAACTGGACCTTCAATTGCGCGAGTTGTCTGGCCGATATTATTTAGGCGAACTTTTGTTCAATGAGTTATACAGTTGTCTGTCTGTGCTTCTTCCATATCGTTCTCACTGGTGTTTCTAGTTGTCACTTTGCACTGTTCTTTACTGCTCATCTATGGAAACTAGCCCAGCTTGCCGCTGTTTTGGACAAGATGTAGCTGGCAAGTGCGATAGTGTTCATAACACTAAATGCTCAAGCAAAAAAATATAGCTTCATATTCCGTTAGTTGCACTCATATCAGTACATTACAAGTAATCATTGATTAAACATGAATTCGCATTCTTTCCTATAATGATCGCAACTTTAAATATTGAAATAATTGGTGTTTATAAAAAACATAGGTTTTAGCAAAACTTCTTCCTGTTTTCTTGAACAGCTGACAAAAGTATAATGCATGCTTATTTGCCACAAACGGGAATGTGTTTGAAATACATTCCAATTTATTACCGCACAACCAGTAACATTTCACAATGGGGGCAACACTTAATTACCATAGATTGATTAATTTTTAATAACGGAGAGAAAGAAGCGGTAGGCCGGGAGGCTTACTTGATATTGGCATCCGTTTTGCTAACAAGCACAATATCATGCAAGCTTCCTATAGAGTGATTATGCATCTTGCAGGTATGTCTGAAGACCAAAAACGTTGGGTAGAACTATATTTGTCTTACAAATAGGTCGCAGTACTGTGGAGGCTGCAGGGCTGCTTAGCCAATATGAATGGTGGAATCTCTGAACATGTGTTCATCTATGCTGCATCAGCTGCTTGGTGTTCTCACGGCATCTTTGCAGATGTGTTAGGTGAGTAAAGCAAGCAGGTTGCAACACAGAGGAAGTAATAATATGGCCGCACCTTTTGTGTGTGCCTTACATCCGAATTATATCTCAAATGTTTATATTCCTCTGTGTGGCCTGTAATTTTTAACGAGGCACTCCCTTTGCTTTATATTTGGGTCTTGATGCTTTCACAGCAATGTATTTGTGTTTGACACCAAGTGTTCTTGAATAAATAACTGATCTCAATATTGACAAAACACCCTACACACTTTGTCCTTAGCATAAGCTGGCACATATCTATAGTTGATTCAACGGTTTATTTTTGTCTTTAATCGTAATCGGCAAGTAGCAAATGCAAGTTCAGGTTCGAGTGGTTGGTGACGTCTCTTTAGGCTGTGCCATGTCGCTTTGGAACTAGAGTTACTTGTGGCCACATATACAATGAAGCCATATGTTGTATTTTAAATGAGATTACCATACCACTTATCACTGCGTCTTATTGTGGGTCCAACAAAAGCTGATATCTCTAGCTAATAAGGGAATTCTAAAACGACCCAAGATTGAAATTTAGTCGTGGTGTTGCAGCTCTGTGTGACTCTACAATGGAAGCATAGCCATGGTTATTTTTCTATATGTTGTTATTATAGTAATGTTACACACATTGGATGATAGAAAAGAGGTCCTCGCTTATGTCACTTTTTTTCACTGTGCTTCATTCATTGGCTTGTCTCTTCTTGCCGGGTGCTCCTCCTCACTGCGCAGGGAGCGAGAGCGGTGGGCACACAAACACATATTTAAAAAAATGTTCTAAATTAAGCACTGAGAAGCTGAACATTTCCAAAAAGCTCAAAGAAGAGAAACGATTGTTTCTAGCAACTTTTCGGGCCCCCATGGCTTGTTGCGCTGCTGCAGTGGTCATTGTTAATCAGGATACTATTCTGAACTCGTTGCCCACTTTAAAATGTTAAAAAGTAATTGGAGGTGGTGTGGCGCCCTTCAATGCAGTTACATATAGTATGAAGTCTTGGTTTGGAAGACCTTCATTAGGCCCGAGGAACCAGCAGCTGACAGCTGAGATGAACGAACCAAGATGATGCTACGCGACAACGATGAGGATGCATGAGCAACACATGATAATGATGATAATGTACCGATGAAGAGGATTGGTATACTTGTAGCGGGCGATGACGCCGGTAATCACGATAATTTTATTTGTGTGCGCATACCAATTCGTATGCCGAGGCGCACGGCGCAGACGCGGCCAAAATGCCTCACTTTATCTCCGGAGGGCTGCGGAAGATACGCAGCCACGCCCCTTTTGGTTGTCGCTTTCGAAGCCTGTTTTTCTTGGAAAATAAACTAGTCTTGTCCCAAACTTCAAGGAGCGTAGGTGCCTTCTTTTCGCGCCTCCATGGGGCGAGTACGCTAGAAAGTGGTGACCCCGACGTTTGGAAAAACAGCAGTCATGTCAGACGAGGAAGGCACTTTAAGCTCACCCACAACCAACGCTTCGGAGTTAAAACTTCCTCATTTCTGGCCCAAAAACCCCAGGGTGCGGTTCAGCCAAATCGAGGCCCGCTTCGAGCTTCGACGCATCACATCGCAGCAGCCGAAATACCTGCACGTTGTTTCAGCACTGCCACCTGACATCGCTGACGCCGTAGACGATGTGCTCACCTCCACTCCATCGGAGAAGCCCTACGACGAACTAAAAAGCACCGTCCTGAGAGCTCTTGAGGTGTCCGAAGAGAGCAGGCTGCCACAACTCCTGTTTCATGAAGAGCTCGGTTACCAGCGTCTCTCACAACTACTCCACCGAATGCGTCAGCTGCTGTCCCCGCAGGGGCGCCTGCGCAAGTAGGCGTTTGGTGTGTAGCGACACCACGGACCCGAGCTAACGGGGGAGTTTCTACTCCCTCCCACGCCTAGCCGTGCGTGGCTTTGCCGTGTCCGGGGAAAAGGGGATCCTGGGGGTTGAGCCGACGCTGGGTGATTGGACCTTTAAGGCCCCCCGGCAGAGGCAACACACCCCTTTGGCCCCGGCTTCACGTAGACGGCACCCCTGGGCTGACCCACCCAGGGGAAATCGGCAGTCGCCTTTTCCTATCTCTCTTTCCCTACATCTTCGTCTTTATCTCTTACCGTTTATCTGTCCTGTCTTCTACTCTCTTCCGTTTACTTCCAAACTTCCTGGCGGCTAGGGTTAACCCTGTGCAAATAGCCTACCTTGGTCTAGGCGCATTGGGTTATAGTGGCGTTGTACGGCTGGCGTCTGCAGGTTTCAGCATCTGTAAACCTGCAGCGTCCCCTCGTTGGGCTCCGTGGTGGGTGGCCGCCAACGCTACTGAACAACATACAATTAGCATGCACAAAGCATTCCCTTTACTAAGTGATCGTGCCTCCTTAAAGCGGGTACGCACCGAAGATATCAACTTTTTCATGCGGCCAAGACAAACCTTTCCTCGATTCCACGTTATACACTGTGAAAAAACTAACAAGCAAGCCAGAACAGTATCCCCCTTCGTAGTGGCTAGGTCCTTAACCGAAACTCTCGGTGCCGGGTACAAGGTTACCGAAATGGCCAGTGGAGATCTACTCCTTGAAATACGTGAACAAAACCAATTCGATAAACTGAACACCCTCACAACGTTTGGAGACACACCCATCAGTATTACGCCACACAGGTCCATGAACTCATCTCGCGGGGTCGTATCAGACGTAGATTTGCTTGAGCTGACGGAAGCTGAACTTCTGGAAGGATGGAAGAGCCAGAACGTGACAAACGTACAGCGTATTAAGATCAGAAGAGATCAAAAGGAAATCCCAACCAAACACTTAGTACTGACCTTTGCTTCGAGCGATTTGCCGGAAACTATTCAGACTGGGTACACAAAGACATCCGTGAGACCGTATATTCCCAACCCCCGCCGTTGCTTCCAATGCCAGAAATATGGCCATGGCTCCAAAACATGTCGTGGTCGCCAGACTTGTGCACAATGTGGAGTTCTAGGCCACGTGTCTGAGAACTGCAAACAACCACCACACTGTGTAAACTGCGAAGGAAACCATGCCGCATATTCACGCTCCTGCACATACTGGAAAAAAGAAAAAGAAATAATTACGTTGAAGGTGAAGGAGAACATTACATTTAAGGAAGCACGGCGAAGAGTCGCTCCATTCTATGGAGCTACATACGCTGATGCGGCGCGTCAGGGGGCACCGCCGCACCAGCCCTCGCCACTCCCTCGGCCCGCGCATACCGAGCCGGTGGTTGTGGCACCTGCCCCCAAGGCGGCTGTAGCCCAGGCTACTCCGCCTACTCCCAAACAGAGACCGTAGACTCCAGAGTCCTCCGGTCTCAAGGCCTCACCTAACCAGGTGAGGCCCGAAATTCGAACTAGCAGCCCGCACATGCGGGCATCCAGTGCCTCCGAGGAGGCAATGGATACGTCGGCACCCTTGGTGCCGAAAGAGCGGCGTGGCTCCTTGGAGAGCGCCAAGAAAACAAAAAAGCCGATAACAGGGCCTGGTGACGGCCCTGTTAAGTGAAGTCAAACTCTCTGTCTAAACAGCCACTCGCTTTTCGTACACACAGCACTATTTTACATTCACCATGAACACTCAAATTATACAATGGAACGTCAGGGGCCTTCTCAGAAACCTTGACGATATCCAAGAACTCTTACACGAATACTCACCAAAAGTGCTGTGTGTACAAGAAACACACCTTAATTCAAAACACACAAATTTTCTCCGTAAATACGTTATTTTCCGAAAGGACCGTGTTGATGCTATGACGTCATCCGGAGGTGTTGCCATCATTGTGAATCAAGGAATTGCATGCACACACTTACAACTCCAAACATCCCTTGAGGCAGTGGCTGTTCGAGCAGTTCTTTTTGATAAACTGATCACAATCTGCACTATCTACATTCCTCCTAGCTATCAGCTGCAAAAACGTGATTTACACTCTTTAATTGATGAACTTCCGGAACCTTATGTTCTCCTTGGAGACTTTAATGCGCATAGCAGGCTATGGGGTGACTCTCGGTATGACGCGCGAGGTCGACTGATCGAACAGTTCCTTCTATCGTCGAGCGCGTGTCTCCTAAACCGAAAAGAACCAACCTATTATAATCTCGCTAATAACACCTACTCCTCCATAGACCTAAGCATAGTATCCCCATCTCTTGTGCCTCTACTCCAGTGGAAAGTCGTCAGTAATCTGTACGGAAGTGACCACTTCCCCATAGTTTTGAGCACAAATACAGTAACTGAGTGTCCATCACGTGTTCCCAAGTGGCTCATAAACAGAGCCGACTGGGAACACTTTTATACCATCGCTCGTCTAGGTTGGAATGACATAAGTACTTTGAATATTGATGTTGCTGTCAACTACTTCACAGCATTTTTGATTGATGCTGCAACAAAATGCATCCCACAAACAAATGGACACCCTGGAAAACGGCGTGTGCCATGGTGGAACTCTGAATGCCAAAACGCGCGCAAACAGCAAAACAGAGCTTGGAGGCTGCTTCGGAACTCACCGACAGCCGAAAATCTTGACACCTTCAAGAAAATAAAGTCTCAAGGCAGGAGAACGCGTCGGCAGGCCAGAAGACAAAGCTGGCAGAAGTTTTTGTCAGGGATCAATTCATACACACAGGAAGCTAAAGTGTGGAACATGGTCGGTAGGATAGCAGGAAAACAAGTACACACACTTCCACTCGTAAACACTCAGGGTGACACCTTGGAAGATCAGGCAAACTTCCTCGGTGCACACTTCGAACAGGTGTCCAGCTCATCCCACTATACTGACACTTTCCAAAAATACAGAACAAGAATAGAAAAGCAGAAACTCGAACAAAAATCCACTAGATACGAGGCATATAACCAAGCTTTCAGTCTAGCTGAGCTCCAAACGTCTCTAAACTCCTGCAGTACTTCCGCCCCAGGTTCTGACCGTGTCGTTTATGAAATGTTAAAAAACCTACCGATCGAAACACGAAAAACCCTACTTTGTTTGTACAATGCTATCTGGTTTTCTGGCACTATCCCTAACTCCTGGAAAGAGGCTATTATAATTCCCATTTTGAAAGAGGGCAAGGACCCTTCTTTACCTTCGAGTTATAGGCCTATTGCACTCACAAGCTGCTTGTGCAAAATCTTCGAAAAAATGATAAACTGCAGACTTGTACATTTCCTTGAAACAAACAATTTGCTCGACCTATTTCAGTGCGGGTTTCGAGAAAGTAGATCCACCACCGACCATCTTGTTCGTATTGAGGCACAGATCAGGGACGCCTTCGTCCATAAACAATATTTTCTCTCTGTATTCCTCGATATTGAAAAGGCTTATGATACAACATGGCGTTTCGGAATTCTAAGAGACCTGTCCCACCTTGGCGTGCGCGGAAGAATGTTTCACATAATCGAAAGTTACCTGTCAAACCGGACATTCCGTGTCCGAGTGGGCACGGTTCTTTCCCAAACATTCGTCCAGGAAACAGGGATGCCACAAGGTGGTGTACTTAGCTGCACACTTTTTCTCATCAAGATGAATTCCTTGCACTTGTCCATCCCTCGCAATATGTTTTATTGTACTTATGTCGACGACGTTCAGCTTGGCTTCAAGTCATGCAACTTGGCCATGTGTGAGCGGCAGGTTCAGCTGGGTTTAAATAAGGTCTCCAAATGGGCAGATGAAAACGGATTTTGACTTAACCCACAAAAAAGCACCTGTGTTTTGTTCTCTCGAAAGAGAGGCATGCACTCGGAACCTGACATTCGACTGAACGGGCAACGTCTGTCCGTCAAAGCCGAGCATAAATTCTTAGGCCTAATCTTGGACAACAAGTTGACATTCGTGCCGTAGATCAAGTATTTAAAAACAAAATGTTTAAAAGCCATGAATGTTATAAAAGTGTTGTCACGTACTACGTGGGGTAGTGATAGGCAATGCCTCATGAACCTCTATAGAAGCCTCATTCGCACCCGCTTAGATTATGGGGCCGTTGTCTATCAGTCTGCTACTCAAAGTGCCTTGAAGATGCTGGACCCCATGCACCATTTGGGCATCCGCCTTTCTACGGGTGCTTTTCGCACCAGCCCCGTAGAAAGCCTTTACGTTGAGTCAAATGAGTGGTCGCTTCATCTGCAGAGAACTTACATGTCCTTTGTTTATTTCTTTAAGGTGAAAGCAGACAAGGAGCACCCCTCATACTCTACAAATAATGATTTGTCGAGCTCAACTCTGTTTCAAAACAGGCCTTCGATGAGGCAGCCCTTCTCAGTTCACCTGAAGTGTCTAGCTGAAGAAACTGCAGTGTCACTTGAACACAGTTTAATGGCTCCTGTAGCATACCCGCCACCGTGGCAGTGGCAGACTATAGACTGCGATGTGTCTTTCCTAGAAGTTACAAAACATGCACCTATTGCCCACATCCAAACATACTTTTTGGAACTTCAACACAAATACACACGTCCTGAGTTCTTCACAGATGCCTCCAAGACCAACTCCTCTGTGTCCTACGCTGCTGTCGGCCCATCCTTTTCGGATGCTGGCCCTCTACATCCACGCACAAGTATCTTCACAGCGGAAGCTTACGCGATACTTGTGGCAGCTAAACACATCAAACAATTACAAATACAAAAAGCAGTAATTTATACAGACTCCCTCAGTGTGGTAACGGCTCTGCATAGTGTTAAAAAACAAAAAAACCCAGTCCTTGTCTCACTTTACTCCATTTTGTGCACACTCTACACACTCAAACAACATGTTGTAGTGTGCTGGGTGCCAGGGCACCGTGAGATCCAAGGCAACGTGAGGGCGGATCAGCTCGCTGCATCCGTCCATGAGAGCACGGCCATTACATCCATATCAATCCCGGCCCTTGATCTTAAGCCGTCTCTCAAACGAAACCTCAGGGACTACTGGCAGAGCAAGTGGGATACACACACACAAAACAAACTACACGTTATTAAGCCACACCTTGGTCATTGGCTGCCCGTATCGAAATCGCGTCATACAGAGGTAATACTAACGAGACTCAGGATAGGACACACATACACGACACACACATATCTGTTGTCTGGTGGGGATCCACCATTATGTGACAGATGTGGTGAATCCTTAACCGTCCTTCACATGTTAATTCAGTGTAAACACCTAGAAACTCTAAGAAAACAACATTTTCCAATACTCTACCGACAACATATACCTTTACACCCTGCAATGTTTGTCGGTAGGGAACCACTTTTTAGCCATAATTCATTGTTAGCGTTTTTAAAAGAAATTCATAGTTTTCATATAATATACCCGGGCATCCCGTAGCATGACCTCTCCAGAGAGGTTTTTGCTGCGGTGATTACACAAGAAAGCACGTGCCTCACGTCCCTTGGACGCAAGGGTATGAACGTGTGAGGCAGTTGTGCTAATGCCATACATATCCATCATCGTCTTTTATTATCACCAACTTTTTTCATCTGTTCACACCACACACACCTTTCACGGCATGGTCATGATTTTATTATTTGTATGTTTTTACCCGCCTTACTGCGAGGAATTTTATGGCCCTTATACAGCCGCTTATCACAATCATTGTTCATATTTTTAGTAAGATGAACTGGCGCTCTTTGGCCGTGAATCGGCCCTTGCGCCATAAAACATCAAACATCATCATCATGCGTCAGCTGCTGTGCCAACAAGCGTCAGAGGAGCGCCATCACCCGTTGCTCCGCGAGTTGTTTTTGCAGAGACTGCCACAGTCAACATGGATGATACTCGCTGGCTCGGATGACGTGACTCGAACGTCTGGCTTAACTTGCTGACCGCATCACAGACTGCACTGAGCTACCAAAAACGTCTATTGCTGCAACGGGAAAGCCCGAACCTGCCGACCGGGTTGGTCGCTTAGAGGACAGAGTTGACCGACTGGCTGCAGCAGTTGAAAACCTCGCCATGTCCAACAAACACCGGCCTGCACGGCATCGTTCGCCGCCCCGTGCTCGAAGCCCGCAGCACCGCGGACACTCAAGCGAGGCAGAGCAGAACATCTATTGGTACCACCGTCGTTTTAGAGAGCAAGCCACTTGCTGCACCCATCCATGCTCGTGGACGGGAAACGCACCGGCCAGTCGCTAACGGCGGAAAGCGACACGGGCCATCCGTCAAGCCGCCTCTTCTTCGTTGTCGACCGCATCACCGGCACACGCCTCCTTGTCGATACCGGAGCGGAGCTAACTATCCTACCAGCACCAGCTCAACATCGCCGGGGCGGCAAGTCCATTTCGAGCCTAATTGCAGCCAATAATACTGCTATTGCAGCATATGGAGTCCAGTCAATGACGACAGACCTCGGACTCAGGCGTACATATCGATGGCTCTTCGTTGTGGTCGACGTCAGAATTGCCATCCAGGGAGCGGACTTTCTGAGCCACTTCAATCTTGACGTCAGCGTTCGTGATCGTCATCCCAAGTATAACGTCACTTCGCTCGTTGTTATCGGACTGAAGTCTGACCTGTCCCCATGCGGCATTTGCACTTTCAACCCAGAGTCAAACTTTCAAACGATTCTGGCTGAATTTCCTGAAATCACCAGACCTCGGAACACCGAACTACCAATCAAACACAAGGTGACGCATCACATTTTCACCACCGGACCGCCCGTTACCGCTAGACCTAGGAGACTCGCTGGACAAAGACATGAAGTGGCCCGCCGTGAGTTCCACCACCTGCTCCAACTCGGCATTATTCGACCTTCTTTCAGCAACTGGTCTTTCGCGCTGCACATGGTACCAAAACAAGAGTCTGGTGACTGGCGGCCTTGTGGTGATTATCGGGCACTCAATGCTGTGACAACGTCACACCCATATCCTCTCCCCCACATCCATGATTTCAGTGCTCGCCTCGCGGGAACGACCATCTTCTCTAAGCTGGATCTCATGGCCGCTTATCACCAGATTCCAGTAGAACCAAGCGACATCCCAAAGACGACCTTCACAACGCCTTTCGGCCTCTTTGAATTTGTTCGTATGCCGTACGGACTGAAAAACGCGGCACAAACTTTCCAGCGTTTCATGAATGAGGTCACTCGCGGACTGCTCTTTGTTTTTGTCTACTTAGACGACATTTTGGTCGCCAGCAAAACGCCGGAGGAGCATCAAAATCACCTGCGCCTCCTCTTCAAGCGTCTTGACGAGCTCGGTCTGGTTTTGAAGCCCCAAAAGTGCATCTTTGGTGTTGAAGCACTAGATTTCCTAGGTCATCGAATCAGGCCACTAGGCATCTTGCTGCTCGAATCACGGGTACAAGCAGTCAGGGAATTCCCCACGCCTACCTCTTTCCGCAAGTTGCGCGAGTTTCTTGGGCTAATCAACTTCCATAGGCGCTTCATCTCATCCTGTGCACACAATATACAGCCGCTAACTGACTCGCTGCGGCGGGATGGCAAGAAAACGCCCGAGTTTCACTGGTCAGCGGAGCACAAAAAAGCCTTCCAGGACGCGAAAACTCAGCTTGCCTCCGCAACACTTCTGATTCACCCGCTTTCCGACGCGCCAACGTGGCTCATGGTTGACGCTTCAACGACGGCAGTGGGAGCAGTGTTGCTACAATACGACGGCAAGGACTGGAAACCGATAGGTTTCTTTCCTAAACGTCTGAAACAGGTGGAAGTGCACTACAGCACCTTTGGAAGAGAGATGCTGGCCATGTATTCCTCCGTAAAGCATTTCCGTTTCTTCTTAGAAGGCCGCATTTTCTAAATTTTAACGGACCACAAGCCGCTGAAGTATGCGTTCAAGAACAACAGTTCCTCATATTCGGAAAGATAACTGCGCCAACTTTCTTTCATTTCCGAATTTTCCACGGACATCCGCCACATTGCGGGGAGCGAAAACCAAGCAGCCGACGCACTCTCCCGTATCGACACCGTTTCAGCGTCCGTCGACATTGAGACATTAGCCGCCGCCCAGCGGGAAGACCCAGAGCTAACCGAGATGAGGCAGAATTTACTGTCACTGGTGCTTGAAGAGATTCCGCTACCATACACAACGACTATGGTCACATGCGACACATCGCAGAAATCTCCAACACCCTTCGTCCCCGTCCAGTTTCGGCGTGCAGTGTTTGACGGCCTTCACGACTTCAGCCACCCAGGAATCCGCGCGACGCAGAGGCTCGTTACTGACCGCTTTGTGTGGCCCGGAATTAACGCTGACGTTCGACTCTGGGCGAAGACGTGCCGCACATGTCAAGCAGTCAAGGTGACTCGTCACACGCGCTCAACACTCCAAGCATTTCGGCCACCAGAGTGTCGTTTCGACCACGTGCACTTGGACTTGGTGGGACCTCTTCCTCCTTCCCAGGGTTACTGATACATGCTCACTTGTGTAGACCGCTACCCACGGTGGCCCGAGATGACGCTGATTCTGGACATCGCAGCCGGGACCGTCAAACAGGCGTTTGTGGCCACATGAGTTTCACGCTATGGCTGCCCACTGCGCATAACGACCGATCGTGGACGACAATTCCAGAGCAACGTAATCTCTGCGCTGGCAAGGCTTCTGCGAACACGGCTCCAGTACACCATGGCTTGCCAACCTGCGAGCAATGGAATGGTGGAGTGGTACACCGTCAACTGAAGGCATCTTTAACGGCCAAATTAGATAGAGAGCACTGGGTGGAGAAGCTGCCTCTCGTTCTTCTGGGTCTGCGTACGGCGATAAAAGAAGACCTCGGATTCTGTGCAGCAGAAATGCTGCACGGCTCTACAATTCGACTGTCAGGAGAATTCTTCGGTGAGAAACCAAGCGCTACGCCGACGCCTTCAGAACATATGGAAAGGCTACATTCCTGATTGGAGCACCTGCAACCTAGCGCGCCAAGCGTCAGCCGCAACCAAAGAGCGCTTTCTTTCCCAGACATGAATGAAGCAACCCATGTGTTCGTGCGACGTGACACAGTGAAAGCGCCGTTGACTCCCGCGTACGACGGGCCCTTCCGTGAGCTTTCGCGGTCGCACAAAACTGTGACCATTCGTGTTCGCGACAGAGAGGACGTCGTTTCTCTCGATCGCGTGAAACCGGCTCACCTCATGGACTAACTCGCACATTTGCTCGTTTTTTCCCTGGCTCCGTGGTCTACAGAGGGACCCCCTGTAGCGGGCGATGACGCCGCTGATCACGATAATTTTATTTGTGTGCGCATACCAATTCGTTTGCCGAGGCTAACGGCGCAGACGCGGCCAACATGCTTCACTTTATCTCCGGAGGGCCGCGGAAGATACGCAGCCATGCCCCTTTTGGTTGTCGCTTTCAAAGCCCGTTTTTCTTGGAAAATAAACTAGTCTTGTCCCAAACTTCAGGAAGTGTAGGTGCCTTCTTTTCGCGCCTCCATGGGGGAGTACGCTACATACTAAATGCCCACACTGATTCCCCCACGTGAAAGCGGCCAGCCTGGACGCGCCAAGTCAAGGGGACAAAGAACTTCGCATGGAGGGCTTCATATGGGAGACATGGACGACCTCAGTAGTTCAATAACGGCGATCTGCTGGGGCTACATGTGACGTCACGCGATAATTCACACGCGAAGTTTCTTCAAGAACTGTGTACGGCCCGTAAACCGTGGCTAGAATTTGTCGCACAAACCAGGTGTGCGAACAGGCGTCAAAAGGAGCACTTCGTCTCCAGGTTGAAAGGATACAGCACGATGCGATTTATCATAAACCAGCTTTCTATCTTGCTGTCGGGCTTCAGTGTTTATACGAGCACGTTGGTGGCTCTGTGCGAGTCGCAAAACGTATTCTTTTGAAGAGGATGGAGATGAAACCGCGTGGCAGGTAAAGAAAGAGACGTCCATTAAAGAAGTTAAGGAGCATCCATAAACTAGGTAAAATGGTGAGTAGCTGGTTGTCCGCCGAATGACCGTATTGTAGACGAAAGTACGAAAGTGACAATGTCAGAACTACATCCCAGTTCTTGTGGTCTGGTTGAATATAGGCGGCGATCATGTCAGCAAGAGTGCGGTGGAATCGCTCAGTGAGGCCGTTAGTCTGTGGATGGTAACTAGAGGCAGTCTTGTTAGTTGTGCCGGCGGCGTGAAGAAGTTCGTTCACTTGTTGTGAAAGGAAGGCCCTTCCACGGTCACTGAGCAATACAAGTGGAGCACCATGACGCAGTATAATGGCTCGGAGGATGAAATCGGCAATTTCAGAAGCTTAACCGGTAGTGACGGATGCCGTCTCGGCGTAGCGCATCAAATGTTCAACGGCTGTTACTATCCATCGGTTTCCAGCAGCACTGACTGGAAGGGGGCCATAAAGATTAACGCCTACAACTTCAAATGGTGTGGCTGGGCACGGAAGAAGCTTTAGTGTACCGGCTACAGCAGATTTGCGTAGTTTTTTAATTTGGCAGGTAGTGCAGGGCCCGACGTACCGAGCTACACTACTGGTAATACCTGGCCAATAAAGCCGACTTCTAAGGCGATTGTAAAAAGAAGAAAAAAAAGGTGACCAGCAGTCGGATGGTCATGAAGTGCTCTGAGCACTTCAGACTGAAGCGATTGGGGTAGAACGGGAACCCAGCGCTGGCCGTCAGGATGGTAAATTTTGCGGTACAGCACCAAGTTGTCCAGCTTAAACTGCGACAGTTGGTGACAGAGCCTCGCATTTGGTGGACGGGAACTGCCACTTAGGTAGCCTATAATACGTCAACCATTTGGGTAAGCAAGCTGTCGAGAATAAAAATCGTGGGGGTCATCGAAGGCAGCTGGTTCATAGAGGCGAGAGAGGGAACCGTCGTAGACGTGGACTCCGAAGGTGTGTTCTGCAAAGTGATTGCGGAAACGCTGAGTGGAGCCGCCTGTAGTGGCCAGCGAGAAAGAGCATCGGTGTCACTATACTTTATGCCACACTTGTATACGATATCAAAATCATACTCTTGTAGGCGTAGAATTTAGCAGCCGAGGCGTCCCGACAAGTTCTTGAGTGTCGAAAGCCAACATAAAGCGTGGTGGTCGGTCACAATGGTGAAATGGCAGCCGTGCAGATAAGGACGAAATTTCTGTACTGACCAAACGATGGCGAGGCACTCCTGCTCGGTGATCGTGTAGTTCCACTCGGCTGCGGAGAGGATGCGGCTGGCGTACGCAACGACTCGCTCTCGACAAGAGTTGTCGCGCTGCAGGAGCACGGCTCCTAAACCGTGGTCGCTAGCATTTGTATGCAGGAAGGTCGGTGCATCATCGTGAAAATGAGCAAGTACAGGATCGGTTGTGAGGGTACTCTTCAACCTGTCGAAAGCCGATTCACATTCCTGAGACCACTGAAAGGGTGTACCAGAAGCAAGTAGCTTATGGAGTGGTGCGGCTATGGCGGCAAAGTTTTGTATGAACCGCCGAAAGTAAGAGGCGAGACCAAGGAAACTTCGGAAATATTTCGGTTTGTCAGGGCGAGGGAAGCGAAGCACCGCAGCCGTTTTTTTAGAGTCCGGACGAATTCCGTATTTTCTCACAACATGACCGAGGACCTTGATAGATCTGCTGGCGAAATGGCACTTCTTGGTGTTATTTTGAAGACCAGCGCCCGCAAGGCAAGTGAGGACCTCGTCCAAGCGTTGCAGGTGTTGAGAAAACGTCGATGAAAAGACAACAATGTTATCGAGGTAACATAGGCAAGTCTTCCATTTCAGGCCACGCAGCACGGTGTCAATCATGCACTCGAAAGTTGCGGGCGCAATCCAGAGACCAAATGGCATAACAATGAATTCGTATAGGCCGTCCAGGGTTGCAAATGCAGTTTTTTCTTTATCATCTTCGTGCATGGGGATTTGTTAATGGCCGGAATGCAAGTCGAGGCTTGAAAAGAATTCGGCACCTTGTAAGGAATCGAGGGCGTCGTCGATACGTGGCATCAAGTATACGTCCTTCCTAGTGATCTTATTGAGTGCCCGGTAATCAACACAAAATCGTACGGAACCGTATTTTTTACGCACCAGAACGACTGGAGACGACAAAGGACTGGTTGAGGGTTCGATTATCTCCCGTTGCAGCATATCGTCTACGTTTTCCTCAATGATTTTTCGTTCGGCTTGAGAGACGCGGTACGGACGGCGATGCACAATGGATGTTCCGTCGGTCTGAATACGATGTGCTTTAGCAGTTGTCTAGCCCAGGCTAGATGAATGAACGTCCAAACAGTTTGCATGCTTTTGCAACAAATAGAGCAGCTGCTGCTTCTGCGAGTCTGTCACGTTTTTGTTGATGGCTGCTGTAAACGCCGAGGAAGCAGCGTGATCTCCAGGATGGCCTTTAGAGGAGGCAGGGGTAAGAGGCACGACGCCCACAGGCTCCAGATCAGCAACGCAGGCGACAGCAGTGCCCCGCGGCAGTAAAACTTTATCTGGTGTGGTGTTCGTAGCAGCGACGACAGCTGATCCATCGCTGAAGCGAGCCACACTTGATGCGAGAGCCATGCCTTTATTAAGGCAACGGGGCGATCGAGTGACCAAAATGTCACCAGAGTCGACGTCGTTGGACAAAACTGTGACTAATTGATGCTCGTGTGGTGGGAACTCGATGTCAACAGCAGCAATGAGTCGAAGTGGCCTGTACGTTTCGTCACTGGGCAAGTGGTCTGTGTCCGTAAGATGGACGACACACTGTGCACAACAAATGGCCGCGGAAGCAGAGGAAAGAAATCCCCGGCCTAAAATCAGTTCGTGGGAGCATGGGAATAGCACAGCGAATTCTATATGAAGAAGAATGTCGTCGATTAGTACACGGGCAGTACAGAGAGCGGAAGGGCGATTCATTGTTCCCTGAGCTGTAACCAGTGTAGGTTCATCATAAGGCGTCGTGACTTTTCGAATACGGGCACACAAATCAGCGCGAATAACAGAAAACGCAGCCCCAGTGTCCACCCAAGCATCAACGTCCACTCCCTCAACTGTGACCGCAATCATATTGTAAGGGCGCACTGGAGGAATTGAAGTCCTGTGTTGGAATGCAGTTTGTCCTCCAAAAAAATTGCCCGCAGCTTCCCTCGGGGGAACACTGAGGAGGATGCGGAAGCATGTAATTGGTTAACGGGTGTTAAATTGCGACTTACTTGGGTCGATGGCTAAATTGGTTAACGTGGTTGTGAAATGGGGTGTTAAATGAGTGAACACGTACAGCACGTATGCGAAAGGGCGGTGTTTTATTTATTGCGACGAACTTTGAGGACGATGGCTTTGTGGTCGGTAAAGTAAAG